>OY776115.1:108775802-109399302 GCA_963675035.1 Allygus modestus | reverse complement strand
CATATGGAAGCGGTCCACGGTGCGAGCCCGTCTGCTTCAACTTCCTCCTCCTCCTCCGCAACGCCACCCTTCAGAGACCCACGGCCCGAGTGCGACGCGTGCGGGCGGCGATTCTCCCGCGGGGACCTGCTCCGGCGTCACGTGCAGCTGGTGCACGCCAACGAGGTCCGCTGTCCCGATTGCGGCGCCCTTTTCCGCAGGGCAGCGTACCTCCAGCGGCACATGGAGAGCGTCCACCGCGGCATGAGGTTCACGTGCGCCTACTGCGACCGAGGCTTCACCCGGCGCTACAACCGGGACCAGCACGAGGCCCACAACTGCCCCGTCGTGAGGAACCTCGTTGTGGACGAGATGCCGCGCCTGCCCGTTCTGTCACCCGAGCCCCGGCCCAGCCGCGAGCCCCAGCCCGGACCCAGCCGCGAGCCTCAGCCCGGACCCAGCCGCGAGCCCCAGCCCGGACCTAGCCGCGAGCCCCAGCCCGGACCAAGCACGGCACCTGATGGGATGGTGGGTGGTGGCGGACTACCCACGTTCCGCACCATTCAACGAGGGTTCCGCGGACGCCTCCTGACCTTCGGCCTGTCCCGGCCCATGGAGGACTTCTTGACCGTGGAGGACGCGCTGGTGCTGCTGTTCGACAGCGTCCTGGAACTGTTGGCCGACGTCAGGACTCGACACCCTAACATCAAGGTCAACATGTTCCTGGAATGTGAATTCGCCAACGTTCACGGAGCCACCTGTCTGCGGGCCTTCAAGACGAAGAACGTGCCTCTCACCGCCGCGTCCAACTTGGAGGACTTCCTGTCAGCGTCCTTCCACAAGTTGGAGGAAGAGAAGGAGCAGTGCCTGCTAGTGGGCAGCGGGTGGAGCTATCTCCGGATACGCGACCTGGAGATCCGCGTCAACCTCTACACCCCGTTGGGAGAACGCGGAGCTCGGTTCGTCCAGCTTCCCAGGACCATCTGCGACACGCACGCCGTTATCAATGTGCAAAACGTCGATGACATGTGCTTTGCGTATGCCGTCCTGGCCAAGTTCGTCGCGCGACACCCGGAGAGGCCCGCATCATACACACCGGACGTCATGGCACGCTACGACTGGGTCGGCCTACGCTTCCCCGTGGCCGTGAAGGACATCAAAGTCTTCGAGAGGAGGAACGCCATCAGCGTCAATGTGTACGGGATCGAGCGCGCCATGGTGGGGAGACGCCCCGACGGATCGCCAAAGTTCCAGGACCGCGTGTTCCCGCTGAAGATCTGCAAGCGGGAGTTGGAGGATCACCGGGACTTGCTGTACGTGACCACCGGCGGGGACAGTCACTACGCCTACATCACAAACATGAGTAGGCTAGTGCGACACCAGCTGACGTCTTACGGCCACGCCATCCACGTGTGTAAGCGATGCTTCGCCTACTTCGACAACCGGCCCAACAAGCTGCAACTGTCCGGTGCCGAGCGTCTGGAGGAGCACATGCGATACTGCACCGCCAAGGCTCCCCTCCGCTTGGACTTACCGAAGAAGCAGCAGATCCGCTTCGCCCACCCCGAGTACACTCGGCGCGAGCGCTTTTGCGTCTACGCCGACTTTGAGTGTGCTCTGCAGCCCGTCGCCGCTGACCCTGCGGAAGCGCCGCCCGGCACGAGGCCCCTGCAACTGCACGTCCCGTACGCCTTCGCTTACCAGATCGTGGACTCGCTCGGCCTGGAGGAGTTCGAGCCCCGCGTCTACTTCGGGGCTGACGCGTCCAAGGTCTTCATGGAGAGGCTCAAGATGGACGTGTTGGCGCTGTGGGAGTTCCTATTCAGCATGAGAGCTCTGCACCCTTCTCTGACCCGGCAGGAGATGGACGAGTACCTGGCAGCGACTCACTGCTACCTCTGCGGGAAGGAGTTCACGGACCAGGACGTCAAGGTGCGGGACCACAATCACGCCCCGCCCTACGAGTTCCGAGGAGCCGCCCACCGCTCGTGCAAACTCAGGTACCGGGAGCAGCGACACATCAACTGCTACTTCCACAACCTGTCCAACTACGACGCCCACTTCGTAGTGCGCGAGCTGGCCATCGACCCCGGCGACGTGGACGTGTTGGCCCACACGGAGGAGCGGTACATCGCTTTTACCAAGCGATTCCACTTTGGTCAGCCCGGGGACAACCAACGACAGAGCAGTTTCGCGGTGCGCTTCCTGGACACCTACAGGTTCCTGTCCATGAGCCTGGCCAACCTGGCGGCGGGACTCCCCACGGACAGGATGCGCGAGACGAGGAAGCGCTTCCCCGACGACCGGCTGTTCGACCTGGTGCGTAGGAAGGGCGTGTTCCCCTACGACTTCGTTACGTCCTACGACACGCTGTACAGGACCAGGGAGTTACCGCCCAAGGAGGCGTTCAGGAACTCCATGACCCTGGAGGACATCAAGGACGAGGAGTACGAGCACGCCCTCAACGTGTGGCGAGCCTTCGAGTGTCACAACCTCAAGGACTATGCGGACAAGTATCTGCGATGCGACATCGCCCTGCTCACCGATGTCTTTGAGCAGTTCCGCGACACCTCGCTGGCAGAGTACGGGCTGGACCCCGCCCACTACTACACCCTGCCGTCCTACGCGTGGGACGTGATGCTCAAGACCTGCGGTGTGGAGCTGGACACGCTGCAGGACTTTGACATGTACCTGTTCGTGGAGCAGGGGATCCGGGGAGGCATCTCTCAGGCCATCACCCGCTACGCCAAGGCCAACCACGACAGGTGCCCGGACTACCGCCCGGACGAGCCCACGCGCTTCCTCCTGTACCTGGACGCCAACAACCTCTACGGCTGGGCCATGTCCCAGCGCCTGCCGACCGGAGACTTCGAGTGGCTCAGCCGAGAGGAAATCCAGGCGTTGGACGTCGCGGCGCTGGACGCAGAGGCCGATCGAGGCTACATCTTGGAGGTGGACCTCCACTACCCCGCGCGCCTACACGACCTGCACAAGGACCTTCCCTACTGCTGCGAGACGAAGCGTCCGCCAACAGGGAAGTTCCCCAAACTGTTGACGACCCTGGACGACAAGACGCACTACATCTGTCACTACAGGGTCTTGCAGCAGGCGCTGCAAAACGGATTGGAGCTGGTCGCGGTGCATCGGGCGATCTCCTTTCGCCAGTCGCGGTGGTTGGAACCGTACATCCTGATGAACACGGAGCTGCGGAAGAGGGCCAGGACGAAGTTCGAACAGGACTTCTTCAAGCTCATGAACAACGCGGTCTTCGGCAAGACCATCGAGAATGTACGGAAGCGCCTCAACGTGAAGCTGGTGTGCACCCCGGAGAAGTTTTCCAAGTACGTCGCCAGATCCAACTTCCTGGACCGGACGTACTACACGGACGACGTGGCCCTGGTGCATCTGTCCAAGGTCAACATCGTGTTGGACAAGCCCGTCTACGTAGGCATGACAGTCCTGGAGCTGAGCAAGTGGCTCATGTACGAGTTCCTGCGCAAGATGAAGGAGCGCTACGGTGACCGCCTCACCGTGGACTACATGGACACGGACAGCTTCGTCTTTGACATCGTGTCCCAGGACGTCTACGCAGAGATGAAGGAACACCTGGACGATTTCGACACCAGCGGATATCCGAGGTCCCACCCCTGCTACAGCCCCGTCAACGCCAAGGTCATTGGAAAGTTTAAGGACGAGTGCAACGGCCTGTCCTTATTCGAGTACCTCGGCCTGCGGTCCAAATTATACTTTATGGACATCGAGGACGCGGCGACAGGCGGCAGCAAGGCTCTCAAGCGAGCCAAGGGGGTGGCGAAGGGCGTTGTCAAGAACGTCCTCACCCCCGACGACTACAGAGAGTGCCTGTTTGACGGGGTCCAAAAGCGCACCACCAACGTCCGCTTCCAGTCTCACTTGCACCGGGTCTACACCGTGGAAGTGGACAAGCTGAGCCTCAGCCCGACTGACGACAAGCGGTGTGTCCTCCCCGACGGCATCCACACTCTGCCGTGGGGACACAAGGACGTCCCGCCGCTACCAGCCAGGAGAGGAGATCGACGGATGGAGGTGGATGGTGAGGAGGAGGGGCAGCCCCAGGATGAAGACGAAGAAGAGGAATTCCCAGTTTAGTTTTAATATTAATTTTAAGAAAAATTTGTAAATAGTATTTGTAAGAAAATATAATAGCTTTATGTACAGCACGAACCTGAGTTGTTTATTTCCTCCCCTTTGCTCACTCAAAAGCCGGTAGGCTCAGAAAAACTAAAGTGAAAGGCGTTATGGGCCGTTTGGCCCGAGCCGTGCAGCTTAAAAAGCCCCCGCCAACCGGGAGCGGTTGGCGGCGCGTGTCGGGGGACGGCCCTGAAGGAGTTGCCCAGGAAGGAATTACTCAGCGGTCTGCTGACGCTCGAGGTTGCACCCTTGAATTGCTCAGCGGCTTGCTGACGCTCGAGGTTGCACCCTTGAGTTGCTAAGTGGTTTGCTGATGCCCGAGGGGTCTTGTGGCGCGCCCTCTTTGGCGGCCTTCACTGCCGCTTGGCGGGGGCTCAGCCAGTGACACGCGCCGCTGGTATATAAACCTGAGGTCCAGCCCCGCTGCCTCAGTTTTGCTAATTTTTTTAAATTTAGTAAGGGTCAAGCACTTAGCTTGAGGAGTCAAGTAAGTAAACAAGTTATATAATGAGGGATTTTCCTCCGTGAACATCAAGTCCACTAATGAGTAAACAAATTATTTAATGAAGGATTTTTCCTCCAAGAACAACAAGTCCACTAATGAGTAAACAGATTGAGTTTCTCTAAGTTTCAGTTTAAGTCAGAGAGTCAAACTATTGCCATCAATATGAACACTGATAATGTATGGGAGAGCAGTATTCCTGATGAGGACCTCATCAAGATCGTTGAGGGAATCGAAGAAAAGTATGCTAATAGCGTATGGGAAGGTAATATCCCTGATAAAGAACTCCTCGCTACCGTTGAGGTGATAGAAGAGGAATATGCTCTCCAACTGCGAAGGGAATATGAAACAATATGGGAACGGATAACTACGTGTTGGTGCTCCCAACCTACATGTGATGAAGAATGGGAACAATATAATGCAGACTGGGAGAGTCTTCGTGCTCTTGAGATTGCAATGGAGGAGTTTCAAGCGAAAGAGAGGGCTGAGACTTCTTCACAAAAGTAATTTTAAGTTTTTAATTTATAATAAAGATGAAGAAAATAAAATTATAATTCATACAAAAATAATAAAATAACTTTCTTTAAGCGATGGTTTTCTTAGGTCACGGCCTGACATGTGGTGAGGTTTCGTCAAAATCGGTCGGTAAACAGCTGAGATCCCATAAGGAAAACGCGGTTTTAAATTAATAGCGGCCTTGTTTAAAGGTGGATCTATGGGGTTCTTACGTCATTCGCTTCCTTGGGGATAGGCCTACCCCGCGCGCGCGCGACGTTCATGCATCCCCAAACCTAACTTAAACCTGCGTCGCGACGTTCATGCATCCTCAAACCTAACTTAAACCTGCGTCTGTAAACCTAACCTAAACCTGCGTCTGTAAACCTAACGCACGCATTGGCCTACCTTAAGTAGTGAAGTCGTGGACCGCGGTTACGTCATCACCCCGTGCCTACGTGACTGCCCCAGGCTGTTTACTCATTAGCGATAATTGCCGCGATTTCGAGAATTGTCCACCGCCTTCTACTGTACGGTACGTAGCTATGTTACTTAAGTGATTGTCATCGCTTCCTTCATTCAGTTTGTCTAGTGATGTTGCAAAGTAAACACAAACATGGCTAGTGCAATTGAAGTGGATGAATCAGTCCAGACGTTGTTGAAGGAGTTGAAAGCGATGGAAGGCTACAGCACCATGTACTTTTCTCCACGAAGTCCTGAACAACCACCGCCAGCACCATCACTGAAACGGTCAGTCGCCACACCATCGAAGCTGGCGACCTGGAAATGTCCATACTGTGAGGAGTCGTTCACGTCGCGAGATGGACTTCGTCTTCATCATCGTCAGCACCACCTCTGTGTTAGAAGGAAGCGAAGAAACAATCGTTCCTCACAACCGAGATCGTTCATACAAACCTCAGCAGGAAGAGGTCCGCAGAAAGTCAACACATGTATTGATAGCAGTTGTATAAACGACATTGAAAGTGGCAATGCTCCGGAGATATCTGAAGACTTTGCATCACCATCATCCAACCAAATAACCGAAGGGGGAGGTTCCCAGAACGTCAGCATATGTGCCGATAGCAGTTGCATAAACGACAACAGTAGAAGTGTCAATCACCCGGAACTACCTGGAGACTTGGAGCTTGTGGAAAAAGATTCGAACGATTCACCACCGACTGTCAGTTGGGTAGATTCCGGTTATCAACATACAGTACAAAATCCCGCCAATCAGGGTAATGTGTTCTTGAACATCCAGTTACATCATAGAGGTCAGTATACACATGGTTGCAACTTATATTTAGATGAAAATAAAGACTATGAAATCTATATTATGATTATGAACATTATAACGCGATTGGAAAACCTTTGGGTGGACCGTTATTCAGGAGTCCCCAGAGTCACTGGTTTGACATATACAGTGAAGCCGGTGGTGATAAAGCGTGCAACTGGTAGTAATGAGGGTATCACACAATCGGCGGGGACTGCTTCCGCCCGCGATGAACACCACCCAGATTGAGAAGCGCCTGGTGGTAGTCTCTACAACAGGTATCGACTCCAGGGCTACGGTACTTCTGTTTATGACCACTACTGCCTCACCTACCTGTACTGTCGGACGGTCCTCGATATACCACTCAGCGACTACGTGCAGCTCTTCGACCCGGTCGCTCCCACCTTAACGAAGCACTGGTCCGTAGGCTCTTCTACTCCATCTTCGCTTAAGTCTATTTTTGTGTAAATACCTTTTGAGTTCTTGATTGTAATATGTTTGTGTGTATATTCTTATTGTGTTTCAATAAATGTTGTTGTTTCTCGTTAACTGTTGTTTTCACTTGTCTTTCTCTTTAGTATTTAAGAAAGAATATCGAATTTTTAACAATTTTGAAAGTTTTGTTTTGAAAACATGATAGTTTTACAAAATTCAGTTTGCATTAGAAGAGTCTTTTGAAAGTAAATGTCAGGGAAATGCAAGGGGTAGTAACAACACAGATGTATGCTGTAAACTAAACTGTTTGACTATATTTGCTTACGAATACTATTTACAAAATATACTTAATTATATTTAAAAAATTAGCCTAGTTCTGTTTACACCGGGAACTCTTCGTCCATGTCCTCCTCCTCATCCACCTCCATAGGTCCGCCTTGCTGCTCCTCGAGATTGTCTCGACTTCTTGCTGCGGGCAGTGGTGGGATGACCTTATGCCCCCAAGGTAAGGTGTGGATACCATCAGCCAAGATGTAGCGTTTATCATCGGCCGGGCTCAAGGATAGCTTTTCTACTTGTACGGTGAAGACACGGTGCAGGTACGACTGGAAACGGGTGTTGACGGTGGTTTTCAACACCCCGTCAAACAGACATTCCCTGTAGTCGTCAGGGGTTAGGACGTTTTTAACAACCCCCTTGGCGACTCCCTTGGCTCGCTTGATCGCCTTGGATCCGTTGTCTTCGTCCTCAGCCTCCTTTCTCTCTTGCAGGCAGTGATCGGTTTTACAGATGACGTCTGAGGTGATGCCAATGTCTGATCACTAGCATTATTGTTCATAACCTCAATCTCCTGAATAAACGATTTGATATAGTCGTCCGCAGAAGCGTAAGCGTCCATGTTCACGTCCTTACCGTGTGACTTCAACCGTACTACGGACTGGTGGTGCGTCTGCTCACCCTTGAAGTAAACTGTATGCACTCGCTGTGACACATCTTGTTGCAATAGGTTAGATGTTTGATTTTTTCACCCAACATCAGTTCCAACGGTCTGCGGAATCTTATTTCATCTATTGCGATTTGAGTCCACGATAATTGTTGTACATCCTCACAGGGCTCGTAAGTGTACTGTGTATTTAGCTCCTCGTTAAATTTAACAGTCTGTTTTGTTTTCTTCATAGTTATATTCTTTTACATGATATTCAATATTTTTGTTTTCTTCATAGTTATATTCTTTTACATGATATTCAATATTTTTGTTTTCTTCATAAGTATGCTGTTTCGTATGATATTTTCTCTCAAACACATCTCTCGCTCTATTCAAAACTAACTTGATTGCGAGCCTTTCTCGGATGTTGTTACGTTTATAACGTATTTTGTTCATTGATATGGTGATTACTTTTCTTGCATCATCCGCACTGGTCATCTTTGGAGCACGTATCGACTGTTACTACCTGACAAGCGTTGAAGGTTCTGGAACGTGTCCACAAGCGCAGACCTATACATTGTCAATGATATGTTCAACTATATTCATGAAATTGTGCGAGGTTAGGATGTTGTTGTATCTGCAGTCAATGTGCATGCCGTAACTATTCATCACTTCTTTAGCCTTATTCACTATGTTTATGCCGTTGGGGACATTTTCTCTACAGTAGCACATTGTAAATCCTTCTTCCTTTGCTTTTTTCAAGGCTTGTTTGAAATTCCTCCTCTGTGTTCGAATGCACTTGTATTCACAAACTCCGTACTGCTCTAGAAGGGTTTCCCTAATCATTACACAAAATATATGCTTCAGATTTACATCTTCAGGCAACACTGCCACTTTAGGTGTCTGTTCGATCAGCGTTTGATTCATGGATTGGTTTTCCATACACAATATATCATTTGTAGTTTTAAACTCAGAGTTTGTTTGATCTAGCTTTCGGTTATTTGTTAGCGACTTCGTAAGTGATTGTAGCAGCCTTTGGTTCTCGTTTATAAGTCTGTACTGACCATTTTTTTTTTCTAATGGATGGCAAAACTTCTTCAAAGATCCAATCTTGAAACTTCTCAGCAATGTGCATTTTAGATTTCATAAGTAACGAATATAATCCCGGCTCTTTAAGAAAGATTGAATGTTTCTCATTATAGGTTAGGGGGAGATTTTCGCTCCCCCATACTTCAGGAATTGTTTTGCGATATTTTTCTCTAACATATACTCTGATTGCTTCTTTAGGGTTAGCGTAGCCCAATATTGTAGCTACATCCTTAGCTTTGAACCATGGATTATCGCTGCTGTCAAACAGTACAGACAAAGGCTGATCATTAAACACATAGGCGGTTAACTGGTTCATTTTATAGGTTAGATCAAAACGTCGGGTGAACACTCTGACAGAACGTCACACAGCAACACTATTACACAAACACACACTTCAAACTCCCGAACAAGAATGAGCCCGTGGGTGTTTGACAACTGGTGTTCGGTTGATTTAATTTTCTATTTTTATTTCTTTAAGGTACAGAGATCGAGGGAAGGGAGAGAAGGGAAATCTCCTCTTATTAGAAAGATTTTCTTCTAATCCCTAACATGAAAAGCTTTTGTGGCCTTGAAAAAGGCCGATTATGATGGTGGAATCAGGTGGAGGCTAAGGTGTTGGGAAATATTTATTTTTTAATGTTGAAAAACTTTGTTATTTCATCTGGGTGGAGTTCATCCGTTCGTTGATTCCACCACATTTCAACAAGCATCATGTACTTCTGCTCATGTTCAATGGCGTAGATGTGCTCCTCTTCAATAGGGTAGAAATTCATCTTGTAGTCCATGTCCCGCTGCCAATATTCCCATTCCAAGTCGTCCAGCGGACAATGGTTCCACATGCTGTTGATTCCCCGTTGTTTGGAGTACAGAGCGTCGTCAAGATCTTGGATGGTTGAATACACCTTTGGTTCATGAACGTGCTTGAACTTTTTGTCATTGCGCCATAGCCTCTTTTTATGGAAATGCTTCAAGGTGCAATCATCGTCGTCCTTTTGGTTGTAGAATTCATCACCTTCAAAGTAATCATCTTCATCGTCAAATGGCCTCTTCTTATCATTGCTATTCATTGACGTTTCCGCTGCAACACATACATCTTCCAACTCGACGTCTGTGATGGCACAATCCCACTCGATGTTGTCCATGATCTCTTCGTAGCTGTTGTCGCTTCGGAACTCAAGGTGTATCACAGAGACGGCAATACTTCGCCCGCACAGTAAGAGCTCCAAAGACAAACTGACTAAACCCTTGAGGAGGCGCTCATAAATAGCACTCCGGTCGGGAGGAGGCCTCGGCCGTGGAACTTTCCACCGCATCGCCCTCCAGAGGAGCTTGGTAGTGTAATGTAAGCGATAAACAGTTCCCGGAACCGCTGATGAGTAAACAGGCTGGGACAGTCACGTAGGTCCTAGCACGCGCCTCGACACGTGACGCCGCGGAGCCTCACTTGCATGCTGATGTCGGTCGGGGGGAGGGGGCAGTAGTCGATTCAAAACCATCAAAGGCACAGTGGTTCCTTGAAACTAGATAGTTACATATTCTTGTACGGAAATTCCAACATGGTCGAGTCAGCATGTCGCTGACCCTGTCCTTATGCCTCACGGTAGAGTGTGGATGCTGTCGGGGAGGATGCACCGCCTGTGAACAGGAAAACAAGTCCTATTAGTTACCTCGATAAACACAAGGGTGAGGAACTGGCGACCTCTTCCTCATCTCGATCACCGGTTTGAGCCCGGTAATATAGGAGTGAGAAATTGTACAGAGGCCTGGCGACCTCTTCCTCATCTTAATCGCCAGTTTACCAGAGCCCAGTAAATACAAGGGTGAGGAATTGCACAGAGGGCTGGCGACCTCTTCCTCATCTCGATCGTCAGTTTGAGCTCGGTAATACAAGGGTGAGGAATTGCATAGAGGGCTGGCGACCTCTTCCTCATCTCAATCACCAGTTTGAGCCCGGTAATATAGGAGTGAGGAATTGTACAGAGGCCTGGCGACCTCTTCCTCATCTCAATCACCAGTTTGAGCCCGGTAATATAGGAGTGAGGAATTGTACAGAGGCCTGGCGACCTCTTCCTCATCTGATCGTCAGTTTACCAGAGCTCAGTAAATACAAGGGTGAGGAATTGCACAGAAGGCTGGCGACCTATTCCTCATCTCGATCGTCAGTTTGAGCTCGGTAATACAAGGGTGAGGAATTGCACATAGGGCTGGCGACCTCTTCCTCATCTCAATCACCAGTTTGAGCCCGGTAATATAGGAGTGAGGAATTGTACAGAGGCCTGGCGACCTCTTCCTCATCTGATCGTCAGTTTACCAGAGTCCAGTAAATACAAGGGTGAGGAATTGCACAGAGGGCTGGCGACTTCTTCCTCATCTCGATCGTCAGTTTGAACCCGGTAATACAAGGGTGAGGAATTACACAGAGGGCTGGTAACCTCTTCCTCATCTCGATCGTCAGTTTGAGCCCAGTAATACAAGGGTGAGGAACCGTACAGAGGCTGGCAGCCCCTTGTTTACTACTTGAATCTGTTTACTCGGCTAAAGCCGTTTACTCTCTCTCTCGAAAACAGGTCATTAGTACTGGCGGTTTCTTGTTTAACATAAAAACCATGGCTGGCGCTTGATCACGTAGGCATAGGGATGACGTCATGGAGGTTTCTACCGAGTTGTTTACAGCTTCGGTCCTACTCACCAGTCTCCTTCTAGCATTACTGACAAGCGGTACACCATGTTTCACTTGTTTGCAATAGTTACAGAGCCAGTCGGGCCCTACCTCGTAACAAAGCCATTTCACATCAATTCCACAATAACAGAAGTAGATTCAATAGACGCTGAGGTGTTTCTACAAACGGTGTATTATTACACGAGATGCTTCTTCGGTAGATTATATATTGACTTCTGGTTGGATAGACCGTTAGCCCCACACAAATGTCGACAGCTTAGGGCTGACCTGGGAGACGTGAGTTCAATAGCGACACACGTCTCATGTCGCAACGTCATAGTTTGGCTCCTTCGAGAAGCTAATCCCCCGATATATGCGAGGGTTGTAGTAAATGGAGGGTAGGTTAAGCATAACTTTTATGAATAAAATAAATATATTAAAGAATAAAAAAAGAAAAAATGATAGATAACGTCCACAACACTCTGAAAGCTTCTAGGAGGTCGCTGATGAGTAAACAGCCCCGGGCGGTCACGTAGGCCCTAGCACGCGCCTCGACACGTGACTCCACGGAGCCACTCGCAGTTTGGTTTAGTCAAGCCGGCATACAACGTGTAACGAAGTCACATCAAATTCGGTCGGCAAACAGCCGAGATCCTATGAGGAAAACGCGTTTGAAAATTAATAGCGGGCCCGTTTAACGGTGGATTTTCAATTTTCTTTAAGCGATGGTTTACTTAGGAGGGCACCCGGCATGTGGTGAAGTTTCATCAAAATCGGTCGGTAAACAGCTGAGATCCCATAAGGAAAAAGCGGTTAAAAATTAATAGCGGGTCCGTTTAACGGTGGATTTTCAATTTTCTTTAAGCGATGGTTTACTTAGACCGCCGCCTGACATGTGGTGAGGTTTCGTCAAAATCGGTTGGTAAACAGCTGAGATCCCATAAGGAAAACGCGGTTAAAAATTAATAGCGGGTCCGTTTAACGGTGGATTTTCAATTTTCTTTAAGCGATGGTTTACTTAGGCCGCCGCCTGACATGTGGTGAGGTTTCGTCAAAATCGGTTGGTAAACAGCTGAGATCCCATAAGGAAAACGCGGTTATAAATTAATAGCGGCCTTGTTTAATGGCGGATCTATGGGGTTCTTACGTCATTCGCTTCCTCTGGGATAGGCCTACACTCTGGAAAAAGTCCCGTGGGAATCGATGGATAAATAGGCTAGTTATTAATTTTCGAAAGTTTTTTCCTCATGTTCAAGGTCATCACGAAAAGTGCCGCTGGCGACCGGGGGGGGGGGCGCGTCGGGGGGGGGTCGGGGGGGGGGTCGGGGGGGGGGCGTCGGGGGGGGGGCTCCTCAGGCTCCTCACGCCAGGCGCCAGGTTTAAGTTAGGTTAATGGGTCACGTGACCGGGGGGGGGGGACGTCCTCGCGTCCACGCGTCCACACCGCGCCTTTGCTGGTTCTGAATCGGTCTTTGCCCCCTACTCCCCTGATGCTTAAGAAACCGCGAAAAATGGTTTCGATGATTTATAATATAATGTTCTAAATACATCTTTAGAAGACACATTTTATTTTGATACAATATTGTTAAACATTCTTATCATATTATTTAATTGTAAATGTAATAATAGTCAAATATAAATTGTATAGCCTTACAAAAATATATATTTTACATGTTTATGTAATTATTTAATTCCACTACAATACTTAATTTACTTGAATTACTTCTTAATATTTTAATTTACCTCCCCTATAGATTGTTTATCATTAAAAAAATATGATATGAAATAGACAATGACATTTCCTTTTCGTAAGTCATACAGACAGACTAGCATTGTGGAGTGGAGTGCTGTGGAATAAACAAACCCTTCCTCAAGAAGAGCATTCACAGGAGCAGCAGTCTGCAGTGGCTTTGCCAGTAAAACTTCCAGTTTAGCTGTCTGTGTCTTTTTAATATTAGAATATACTAAATTTGGTGGCGTAACTGTAGGAAAACTCCAACTATCGAAAAGAAATCTGTAAAGTTCTCGAGTATGGGAAATAATAAAATATGTGTAATAAAATATAAAATATATTTACATTTATTCTGTACTACATACACAAGAGTAAATTTATAAAGATGGTAAAATAATATTGATATTAATTTTGATCAGACCCACCATTGAGTGAATGATGGAAGAAACTCTCATTTTTAATAAATTACTGGGCCTGATGATGACGGGACCTGTGATGTGACTTGAACAAATTTAAAGCTTTTTACCATATTTTAAAAATATTTACTGTTGTAGTACAACATAAGTTAAGTGTTATGCAACTCATTTTATTGAATCCCATAGTTATGAGAACACGTATAGTGTAAATCAAAATGTTGCTTAAGTAATCAAATCTTTAAAAACCTGAGGAATTTCATAAAAGCATTTGGAAGGTCCAAACCCTTTGAATTTTTAAATTTGTGTGGACACTCTGGGAACCTCACAGTCCTTGCTGATAAAGGGTAAAACTGTCGACAAATCTTATGCCCAAAATGGTCCGTACCCCTTCAGAAAGGTGAAGATAGGACTCAAATCCTGGTACCTGGTTAAAAGATTTCCCCATAATTTTTTTTCTAAATTTTGATACATTGTAAATCATTGTCATGAATACATTTTATTATGCCACAATTTAAAGTAGTTTTCTTGTAGAAAAAAAATAACTAATTTAACACTTACAATACAAATCAAATAATGGAAATCTTATGGACATTCAAGTTTGCTCTTTGTGTGATAAGTGTACAAACCTAACACTATACTTGACTGACCGCAGGTGAAGAGTTGTTTGATGTTACAGAGAGGGATAACCCGGTTAGCGAGGCCGGGGTCGTGTTTGATATAGCCATTTGTTGGTCAGCCCTGGTTGACCACTTGCACATCTCTGCCTGTTGTGCGGTCCCTGTGGTATCCGTGGTCACTACCAGGTTGTTAGGTATTTCTCGTAATATTCCAGTTCAAAGCATTTCTCCATAACTATTAATTTAATCAAAATGTAATAGTTTTGCAGTTCAGATAAGCACTTCTTGATAAATAGATGGTTGATTTTTTTAAATTACGGGTTATAAGATTCTAGGTTTATTCAAATGTTTTTCCTACAATTTAATAACTACTTACAAAATAATTTAACAAAATATAATTCACTGTCTTACACCAAGGTATCGATCAATCAACCAAATCAACTTTATTCATGAATTGTACTTGGTAAAAGAATTGTGTCAACACTTTTACTGTGCTATAATGTAGCTAAATTATATTATAATATTCATAAAGGTAATATTACATGTGCAGAAAGGGAAAAACATATATAAATCAGTAATCTAAATAAACAGATTTTCAGCTATTGGATCAGTTGTGGCGGATTTGAAAAAAAAACTCATCAAAAGAGTAAAGAGAAAATTTTGTCACCATACAAATTTTTATTTTGCATTATTATTTTTCAAACCTTATATTACCTTATTATTTACCTTATATTTTAATAAACTCACCTACTTCTTCAGCCTATGGTGCCACAATTTGTTCCTTTAGTGGAACCGGTTTCAACTCAATTACGAGTCGTCATCAGCCACTTCTTGACATAAATACTAAGCTCACATATCCGTGATTGTCGTCAAAGTTAAAACAAACATAATTAAAAAACATACAGAACACAGTTTACGAGTCACATAACACACTGTATAATTGCGCATTTAAAATTCCGACCGGGTTGCTACTTTTATATTACTCGATCCGCGCTTGAGCATTCGTAGATCTACTGCAATTGCTTGCTTGTTCATCCGGTGGCTGGTCAAAGGTTACATGCCTATCAGCTGTTCGTCCATATCCAGGCCACTGAATAATTTGAATGTTATTTTATCCGAAAATTCGTCTTTTTTATTTAGCATGGTCTCTTTTTCTCCGTCAGTAAAGTGTTTAGAAATAAAATACTCCTCCCAAACCTTTGCTTTTGTGTTGTCATTGCTGTTGATGACTCGTAATTGAGTTGAAACCGGTTCCACTAAAGGAACAAATTGTTACACCATAGGCTGAAGAGGTAGGTGAGTTTTTTATTTTGCATTGTTGAAAATTGAATGTTCTGTCCTCTTTTCCGACCGTAGCAATAATATCGCTACTCACTAGGTGGGCTTTATATTGAGTAAAGTGTAGACTATTACCACTAATAACAATGAATACCATCAATCGGGGCTACTTTGTAACATTTTTTTTAATTTTTGGTTGTAACTTTTTATTTTAAGGGGTAGAACTATGAAAAAACATCAAATTGTGTAGTTTACTTAGTTATTTTGAGTGCTAAATTTGAAAAAAATATATATTATATACTTTGGGCAGTAAAAAATAAAAATGACGGTTATCAAAGTAGCCCCGGTCTGGAGCTACTTTTTAAAATGGATTTTTAAAGCATATAACTTTGTAACCTGTATTAATAGGGGCTTCTTTGACATGCCAATTAGAAGCTGGGGTTACTGTGATTTTATGACACAACTTTGGATATTGTATCTTAAAAATTGTAGATGCTACAAAAAAGTTAGTAAAGTGCTGTTTTCGAACTTTTGAACTTTACGGGCTATTTTTTAAAATTTAAGAACTCTCTTAAAATAAGCACTAGAACTCTAGCTAAAAAAGGTATATATTAAGAAAAAGCCAGAAAATAAAGGGCAACAAGAAAGAAGTCCCCTACAGTATCTGGGTTTTTTGGCGTGTCCGAGAAATATTGCTCCAGAAGCAAGGGTCGCAACTCCCTTGCAGACGTCTGGTCTGCTGTAGCTGAATGATGTCAGGGGTTTTATTGAATGTTAAATCTCTGGAACTTGTGTTTAAAATAAACAGTGTCAAAGTAGCCCCTGGAAGTAGAAACCTTGGACAATTAAAAAAAATTTCTTTCTTAGGGTAGTTGAAAATCTATATTGATTTGTAATTTTGTCATCCCAGATACATAGACTAATCATTAAAATATGCAATATAAAATGGAAAAAAACTGGTTAGGTTGTGCATACATAAGTTGTTTTTTTTTTTCAAAAAAGTTGTTCATGTATTACATTTTTTTCTGATAAAGAAGAATATATATTTTTAAGTGAGTATGAAAATAAGATTACCTAAGCTAAAAGGAAACTATTAATGCAACGGTAATTATCATTACTACTAAAACTAAATTTAAAATACCCCCGTCGCAGCAAACCTGCATACTCAGTGAATTTCCAATGAATATATAACATAACACATTAAGCCACTTAACAGAATTTATAAGAAATATATTCACAAATAAGCGATATTTAAAATATTAATTATTCTCCATAAGAACAACATTGGAGATGAGTACGCAGGTTTGCTGCAACAAGGAATACAAAATAATAGGTTTTTATGCAAATATCAATAGAACTCATCTAAGTGAAGTCACATACCAAGTTTCATCCATATACATTCATAAATAAGCGATATATAACATTTAAATATTTTCCATAAGAATAACATCGGGACCGAGTACCTAGGTTTGCTGCAACGAGAATCATAGGCGAAAATTTTTTTTTGAGCAAACAATAATAAACCACAACCAGATCAAGCCATATACCAAATTTCGCCAGTTTATGTTCATAAATAAGCGAGATAAGCAATTTTTCTTGTTCTCCATAAGAATAACATTAGACAACGTACTGTGTTTAGCACTTTCAATATCTCGGTAACCAATTGACGTAGAGCAATGATAAAAATACCAAATTGTTTTTTTTTTAAGCTGAATTCAGTGGTATAAATTAAAATTTGATTTAAATTAAAATTACATGTGAAAACCCAAAAAACACATTTTTGGGGTACAAAACCCCCCAAAAACCCCCCTTCGGATGGTGCGATTCATCTGGTTTTCGATCTCGTTCAAATAAATGGTACTTTACACATTTCTACCAAATTTCATTAAGATCGGACCTTTTTTACGAGAGTTATCGTGCTTACGGATATATATATATATATATATATATATATATATATATATATATACATATATAAAAATTTGAACGAATGGTGTTTTTGGCATCTGGGGACCTCAAAATGAAAAGTTATCATGGTCTCGGGCTTAAGTCTTACCATGAGACCTACGGTAATAGCTTCTTCCCTATAGGGGAAATTCGCTAAAAATACTAAAAGTAAAAAATTAGAGTTTTATCATCGTAGCCCTGTGAGTCAAAGTAGCCCCAGTTGATGGTACACTATTAATTTCTAATTGTCTTCTTTAATTAATGTTTTTTTGCAGATGGGTGCTTCTACGAGTCAGTCAAACCGCTGCTGCATTCTTTGCTAGAGGCAGTACATTACAGGTGAGTCATTAATTTACTAAAAGTAAGATATTTTATTTTTGTCTAGATAATGTTAGAAAAGTATACTGTTTTTTTCTGTTTTTTTCTTTGCTCATGATACTCATAGTCATGAAATAACTACCAAACTCAATTAGGGCTGAATTAGGATAACGAAATAAGTACAGTGCAAACATAAATGACAGTGGAACATTTTCTTCCGGGAAAGTGTATTTTGATTTATAAAACAAACAAAAAACAGATTATCCATCCATATTTACACATCACTACTTTATAATAATTCTTAACTGAATGTATCCATCAAACTTTGTTTATACTTTTTTTGTGTAATCCATCAAATAAATACCCGGGATGTCTGAAAGGGATGTTACCTACATAAATAAAAATTCCTCAGAACCCCCAATAATCTTAAACAGACTTCAGGAATTTCCTCGGGAAAAGTCCAGAAAAAAATCTCAGTTTGAGAAACCTTAAGAAAATTATTATCTTAAAATACTAATATCTATGTAATAAATAATAAATTTATTTATTTCCTCGTATGCCTATGTTTTTCAAGAATACATATTAAATGGAATAAAAGTCTATTCACCCTTTGAACAAAATAAATTAAAATTTTCGTTTAGGACTATTTAAATATAATTTTTATAATTTTAACAATTTCATGATTTTGATTCGGCGATTTTCGGCATCTAAATCTAATGTTCAGAATCAGTCAAAAGCACTAGATTTGTTTCGGGGATTACGTACAAAAAGTAATATTTGAAGATTAATAATAATTTTTTTTTAATATACGGAATATTGTAGAACAATTAGCACTGAAAATACACATGACAACTTTGTAGTATTTATAAGGGATCCACTTATTTGTTGGTTAGCTACTTGCACAAGAAACAGCCAAACAGGTGAGTTTCAGAAGGGACATTTATTTTGTGTTGTTTTTAAAAACTTCTGTCATGATGTACAAACTACATCTATAACATAATACCCTCTAGACTTAAGCTTATTATTGAGATTTTGCTGAGAGCTAAATTTTGAAACACAATATGTGTTTACAAATTTGTTTTTTTTTCTAGAATACTTTGGGACTTAACAGTAATTTTGACTTGGTAATAAAACACTATTAAAAAACCCCTACTACGTTTAAAAAATATCTTTGGCTCCTTGAAAAATCTCAGTTTTAAGAGCTAATATAGTGTATTGTGTTGATTTTATTGTCTTAGATTTTAGATTTCCATCATTGAATCCTACTAAATATATTTCTTGAGTTTTATAGACTGATATTTTAGTAAGAGAGCTGCTACAATTGTTTAATTATGCGAAGAAATACAACTTTTTAAATGTGTAAACACTTTTGTGACTAAGTGGGATAATATTTTAGTTTTATTTTAAAACTGTCATTTCAGTGCTCTTAGACAATTTTCATCAGATTAAATAAAAAATTTAGCATTTTCGTTTGAGAAGTTGACCAAAGTGCCATTGAAATGTAAGTTTTAAAATAAAAACAACAAATATAAGCCAAAAATTTATTCAAAAAGATTTTTATTTTATTAATAAGTACGGGTTTATCAAGTCTAACATCAGAAATAATGCATTTGCTAAGTTTTTATTTACTTTTACTTAAATAGTTTTAACTATATTATTGTCACAAGGACATATATTGAATATTCCTTTATATTTCAGAAACAAATCTGTTGCAATGTTTAATTAATACGAAAGTGCATCATAGTGAACTACTTTAATAGGTAAAACATTTAAAGCTTTCCTTTATACCCAATGAATAACAATAAGCAGCATTATGAAAGGGAAGAACTGAATGCTATTACGGCATTAAAGAAGATTAATGTAGCAATTCTTCGACAAATGACAGCAGTTTTCTTTTATTCATTCCATTCATAATGGTCTTCATTGTTTGTTTAATACGATTTGATGGTTCTTTCTTGGAAATTACCTTATGAAAGTCATTGTCAATAACACACTTTAGATATTTGATTATGTGTAAGTGGTTAATAATAAATTGACCAACAACTCATGTTCACTATCAGTCGAGATTGGAAGATGTTTGATGTGTTCGTGGCACAAACCTTTCAATTTCAATCTCATCATGCCTCACTTTATCACCATATTTTCAATTTCCACTTCCCTCTTGCTTATGGATATTTCCATATTTACGTTCAAATTACCTGGTGCACCATTCTTCAGTCATGGGTGGCACAAACCTTTCAATTTCAATCTCATCATGCCTCACTTTATCACCATATTTTCAATTTCCACTTCCCTCTTGCTTATGGATATTTCCATATTTACGTTCAAATTACCTGGTGCACCATTCTTCAGTCTTGGGTCCCATTTTTCATAACTGGAGTCCAATTCTTCTTACCATAATTCTATTCTTTGTCTAGGCATCCTATTCTTCACCCATGAAGTCCCATTATTCATATCATGAGTCCTGTTGCCCACACCAGAGTTTCCTGACGTTTTGTGTTACGTTCTCCTCTCATAGACTTTATGAGCTAGAAAGCCAACTTGCTTAGGACTCAGAACGGTTTAACTTTGATGCTGTCTTCAGCTCCTTCACCTTTATTTGTTACCTTTTTACTTCATAAAAGTTAATTTTTAGTCTTTCCACATTGTTTTGTAAAAGGGAGTCAAGTACATTTGAATGGTAAAAATTGCGCTTATTAGTCATTTTGAAATAAATATTTAAAAACTGAATGATTTACATAGACAGTGACAATTACTACTGGAATCAGTACTTGTTAGAGAAATGAAGCGAGTGCTGCTAGCCGAGTCACACTGTTTGATTAACAAGTCTGTGAAACGTGAGAGGTAGGACGTTAGTAACCATTTGTTCCTTTAACAAATGCAAATGTAAGAGAGGAGTGAAGTTCAAAGTTCACGTCCTACACGAGACACTGATAAACGTTTCCTTCACTAACATTTTTCTTCTGATTTAACATTACCCCTACGTCATTTTGTTAATGTGCTCACATTTTATTTCACAGATAACACTTAGGTTGTTTATGTAAAACATGTTAACTGGAAAGTTCTTGTTTTGATAAATCGTCCTTGTTCTTTTTTAGCGAATTTCCCCTATAGGGAAGAAGCTATTACCGTAGGTCTCATGGTAAGACTTAAGCCCGAGACCATGATAACTTTTGTTTTGAGGTCCCCAGATGCCAAAAACACTATTCGTTCAAATTTATATATATGTATATATATATATGTATATATATTATATATATATATATATATATATATATATATGTGTGTGTGTCCGTTAACATGATAGCTTGAGTAAAAAACGTTCGATTTTGATGAAATTTGGCTCAAATGTGTAAAATGACATTCATGACTTTAAGTTCGAAAACCAGAAATATCGGACCATGGGAAAAGGGGGGTTTATGGGGGTTTTAAATTCTCCAAAAATCAGTTTTTTTGCATTTTTCACCCTACAATTTTTAAAAAACTTAATTTTAGTACTGACCATGTTATAGAGCTTAAAAAAACAAATAATTTAGTATTTTTAATTATTAACCTAGGTTAAGTGGTTGCGGAGAAAATTCAAAAAACCTACTCATAAAATCTCCCATGTTAATCTTATGGGAAAAAGTTTTTTTGGCTTTTCCTCAGTTTATTTTAATGTAAACTTCACATTTGCTTTTACCAATCTGTTCAGTTTCACAAAACAATCATTTTGGTGTTTAAATTGTGATTCTACGCCCAACCGTTGCAGAGATATTCAAAGTGCTAAATACAGTACGTTGTCCAATGTTATCCTTATGGAGAATAAATAAAATTAGATATCTTAATTATTTATGAATGTATGTTGATGAAACTTGGTATCTGGCGTCACCTAGTATTCCCGTACCAGCAAACCTGCGTACTCAGCCCCATGTTATTCTTATGGAGAATAAGTACAATTTAATGACTCCCTTAATTATGAACATAAATTAATAAAATTTGGTATGTAGCTTCTCTTGGTTGAGTGATATTGATAATTATATAAAAACCCATTTTCCTGTTCCTTGTTGCAGCAAACCTGCTTTCTCAGCCCCCATGTTATTCTTATGGAGAATAACTAGAATGTTATATAGCGCTTATTTATGATTGAATATTGATGAAACTTAGTATGTGGCTTCGCCTAGTTAAATTCTATTTATATTTGTATAAAAACCAATTGTTTCTGTTCCTTGTTTCAGCAAACCTCATTACCAATGTTATTCTTATGGAGAACAATTAAAATCGATTATATGTGAATATATTTTTATGAAACTTGGTTTGCGGCTTTATGTGGTATTATGACACAAACCAGTATTATAATATTATGCATTGGAAATTCGCTGAGTACGCAGGTTTGCTGTGACGGGGATATTTTTAATTTTTCACAACTTTATTGGTCAGGTGACTTTTACAACCAATTATCCGACATTGCGACATGATCAACTAAATTGAGGAACGGTGTGTTTTTTATCTCCCAAAGAAATGGGCTTAAAGTTTACACATTTTACCACAGAAAATCCAAACAATATTATATAATAAATAGAAAACCTAAACCATAATCACATAATAAATGTTAAACAAAAAGCACAAAAATATGAGTTAATCTGTGTTTAATTCAATATATTTCTTCCTAAACATCATGTATGCTATTTAATTAGTCATTATTTTTATCAGTTTCTCCAGCTAACGCTGCACTATCAAATTTGTTCCCCTCCATAAACCTTCCCCATGTAACTGGCCTGGCTAGGGCTAGTCCAACCATGACAAATATCATAGTGTTAATCGAAGGTCCCAGTTGAATAGAAAATGCATCAACCTTTACGATAAGAAATTCAAACATTTACAAATTTGAGAAAAGGTACATTGATGGTACAGTAAATGGTACTGGACAGTGAGTACATGATTCAAACAAATCCAATTGAAAGATGGATTCATCAAATCTTCAGTTCTTAATTGATATAATATGTCATTCTTTTAGAAACAAACCATCCAAACTGCCCTCTCAGTGTTATACCAGGACAAACATTTATTTTTATAACAAAATTACAAGAGCACTTTTATTTTTATTTTTACAAAAATAACAGCCATCCAACTTTTTCCCTCTTAACATTCATAATTTGTTTTATTAATACTGACACTAAAAGATAAAACAAGAGTAATATTTGTACCCAATACACCATTGGCACAAATAAACTGTCATCAAATCAATTAATGTTCCCAAATATAAAGCAATAAAGAAATATTAAATACAATTGGTTTTCATACACACTGACTATAGGAGATTTAACTTTAATAATTTATGTTCTGCTGTTTTAACTACTATTTTAAAAGAGTGTAACATTTATTTTTAAATATGTTAGATACATTTAATGACAAGAGAAAAGCCTTACTTTGAAAGGATCCAGATTTAAATAAGAACTTAATATTCTTCAACGATAATCCATCTTTCCTGCCGGCCGCCCTGAGAACCTGTCTAATCTCCCGGCTTAAGCTGCTTTTCACTCTTAGAAATCGTTTTCATTGTCATGTCTGTACAACAAAATAACCAGAAATAAAAACAAACTCTTCTATAAAACAACATAGTTTTTTTCTAACAGCCCTGACACCTTGAATATAACGTATCTAAACTCACATAATATGTGTTTAGATATCAATGTTAATTGAAGTCTGCCGAACACATTTCAAAGGAATTATCCCTCATTTAATACAACATAGGATATTCCAGTATTTAAAACAGAGCGCATATTTTTCTTTAGTGGTTGTACACACAAAAACAGAGTCACAGTTACAATTACTTTAACACTTAACACAAAAACAAAATATTTCAACTATCGAAATCAATGTTTCAGTAATACAACAGTAAACATTACGCAGTAAACTTACGTTAACCGGCCGGAAATGTTTTGTGTTACTATGATCATGTTCTGAAGTTGATGTTTAAATTATTTCACTAATGTATTACCTTCATTAAAAAGTTAAAAAAAATTCTTAAGAAAATCAATAAATTTACAAAAATACAAAAATAGGCTGTGGAAATATATGTTTTTTAGCTGCTCACTATTTTTGATATTTTTTTTAAATAACTCAAATAACCCCCAAAAAATATGATAAATGTGTGAATTTCATAATTCCAGTTGAAATTAAAATTTTATAACACATATAACATATATTCTTGTTATTGTAATGTGTTTTGTAAATGTATCAACAGTTACTGAATACTCGCATAACAACAAATTGATTGATTTTCTTTCACCACATAATTATTACTCTGAGCCTTGAAAAGCCTGTTGGGCTGTTGAGTCCTGAGGATGATTGTAAATTGAAAGACATTTTATTAAATCAAATCTCTACTTATTTTAATTAACTATAAGTTCAAGTAGTTCAATCACTTCAGTGTAGTTCCTTGATCAGTGAATTTCCTTTGGAAAGTGAACTATTAGCATGACCCTCACGGTGAAACTTAAGCCCGGGACCACCATAGAAGTTCCTAACGTGACCCCCTGAACACGTTTTGGGGGGTCGTTCAAAATTGTATATATATATATATATATATATATATATATGTGTGTGTGTGTGTGTGTGTGTTTGCACTCTAGCGGTCACATTTTTTATCCGATTTCCTTCAAATTTCGTAGGGACGTTCCTTTCTGTAATCAGTTGAACAAGTTCGTTTGGCAAAACAATCGGAAAACTTTAAACCCCTTTTTTGGGGGATTAAACTTTCAAATTTCGAGTTTTTGGCCCCAAAAAGGGTCAGAAAAGCCCCAGATGTAAAATCAAAGCATAGAAAAAGATAGTAATTAGAGAGGCGAAAGTTTTAAGCCCTCTCTCGTCATTCTAGCGTAAATATTTACCGAGTTATTAAAGAAAATGTGTATCGACCAAACACAGTACGTTGTCTTATGGGGGCTTTACACTAGAAAAGCCTGTTATTCCTTTGTTAGAGTACTTTTACCATCCCCAGCAACCTCACGTCTACTTTCAAGCCTGTCTGGACCTTCTCCTAACCTTATAATGTGCAAAATTGTATTCCCAGCTATGCAAGTAAATGAAACCAGGAGTATCAGAACAGCCAAAAAAATCAGTGTTTTCAGATTTCAATAAAAATTGGACAAATGTATGTTTTTACATTGATTTTGAGTTTTAAAATTTTTTATTTGGAAATTCACTCCCTCACGTCAGCGTGTTGCGTGCGAACTTGTTTTTCATTTAAGACACTACCCAGTGGAAAAATCCTCCGATTTCCTATAGAACCACGGTTCTAAAAAAGAATGCATAAAATAAAAGCATTAGTTAGTTAAAGTTGTGGTGAACGTCTCTTTAATCAAAACAATCACTTTATTAATGCTGGGGGTTGAACAATTACACTATCAGGCCCCCAGTTGGCAGCACAGGGCAGCCAACCTGCAGATATAACTTCCCACATTACCATCGATTGCTTTATCTCATTGTGAACTTTTCCCCCGATTGTCCCAATGTAATCTACTCTATTTAATAAGCGTTATTGTGAGCATGGGGCAATATGATTTATCTGTTGTTTGTATTCTCCCAATTAACAGCAGATTTTACAATTGTCAATTGCCAATCTCAATATAATATGCTTTAATGTTCAATTCAAAAGAATATTGAACAATATTTTGTTTGTGAAATCGTTGAAAAAACTGCACTTTTTCATATTTTAACTTTATTTGTCTTATGATTTACGAGCGGCAGATAATTTGCAGAAAAATGGAACAGGTGACTGTTTATGCAAGTAAGCAGTGAATAAATGTACTTTTAATTGTTGTCAATAATGTGCACCAGGACACCAAAACTATTTTATTAAAGGTTCTAAATAATAAAATGTTGACATTAAAGGTTCCTGTTCCAATTTTGGCCTACAAATTATGTTTTTGATTTATCCGTGCTAATTAGTAAGGATTAAATTATAAACTTGTATGGATAACAGACATAATGTTTGTTAACCATCATTAATTGTATTTAAATATCACACTGATCCAAATTTAAAT
The DNA here is from genome assembly GCA_963675035.1 of Allygus modestus. Lineage (NCBI taxonomy): Eukaryota > Metazoa > Arthropoda > Insecta > Hemiptera > Cicadellidae > Allygus > Allygus modestus. Next base: position 109,373,443 of record OY776115.1, on the reverse strand, counting down.
ATGGTACAGGGTACAACTCATAATTCACCAATCATATAGCTAAGTAAGTGGGCAACCAATAGATAGTTTTAATGAAAATCTTTTGTACTGTAAAATTAGTCAACATTTAAAACAAGTTTGCACACAGCGTAAGGGAAGCGAATTTCCACATTTAAAACTTACACTTTCTTTATATCTCGGGAAATATTTGTGCTATAATTATGAGAGGGCTAGGTTTTATAATTGTTGTGTCATATTACTTAATATGCATTCATTTTCCATCTGGGGCTATTTGAACCTTTTTGGGCCCAAAAACCCCAAATGTGAGTTTTTAAATTCCCCTAAAAGGGAGTTTAGAGTTTTCCAGTTGTTTTCCCAACAAAATTGTCCAACTGATTGTAGAAAGGAATGTCTCTAGTAAATTTTAATTAAATCAGACAATATATGCAAACCATGGTGGTCCCGGGCTTAAATTGCACTGTGCTGGTCATGCTAATAGCTCTCTTTTCCATAGGAAATTCGCTAAAATACTAAATGTGAATTTTTTAACTCACCGTAGATAAGTTTTACAAACAGACCCTCAACTGAAATAGGCAAAATATATATTTCTATCCAAGTATATCAGTGCTGCAAAACAATGATACTGTTGGTTAAGTAATTATAATTAGCAAAGTAGAAAACACAATTTTGCGGAATTAGATTCACCCCAAATTAATAAGGGATTCGTGGACTGTAATGTCAATCAGTCTGCATGTGATTTTGCTACCAGTCGCAATGTTTGGTAATGATGTTGATGTTGGCTTTTATTTGCTTTCGGCCGCAATCATTCCCGTCCGCTTACTAATTATGTGGTGTATCGATCAAGTAAAGTCCGAGTTGATATATTACGTTATTTGTTTTTCTCTCTGACTAATTTATAATTTATAAACAACTTTTTTATTAGCATATTACGTGTTGTTATTACTTACAGGATGTAATAAAAGACGTCTTACAACACTTAAGATATATTTACACTTATACTGATTCACATACAGACGGTAAACATATAGAGTTCTCTCATTATTGGCCTGATGATGACTGGTGTGACTGGTCGAAATCGATAGCCTAGTGCCATCTTTTATATATGTTTGCCGTCTGTATGTGAGTCAGTATAAGTGTAAATATATCTTAAGTGTTGTAAGACGTATTTTATTACATCCCGTTATGATTTATACATTTTACTTTATAATGTTTAGACACTTTTAATGATCCCATTGGGTAGTGTAAACTGATGGACCTATTTGGTTCCAATTATAGTTTTTCATTGTCAACGATAACTGTAGAATTTCCATTACTGATAAATTACTTATATATAACACAGATACTGGCAACACATAGAAAACACTTTGTTTTGCAGTTAAAAATAAAACATTGCCGAGACTCGGTATAAAATGTGCATCATGGCTGCTTCCTGCCCTATACAGACTTAAATATGACATGACAAGAACAGACGGGCATAAGTCTCTTGGGGTCGGTTCCTGTCCTTATCCGGCCTGTTTACCTCACAAAACGCTTGTCAAGTTCCGCACTATATAAAGCTGTCACAGATGATACAGTTATCTGTGTATCAAAAATCTATTTTTAGAAACCCAAATAATTAATGCAACTTTCAAATAGAGAGGCAAACTCTATACACCATCAGTTTCATTGTTCTGTTGATTCATGATAAGAAACTAGGGGTGTGCGAGTAGTGATTTTTTTTAATCGAGTTGAGTCAGTAGTGCCAATTATTTTCGAGTTTCGAGTACTTTCGAGCGAGTATTTGCCATCAGTTAGTAGTTTAAAATAGAGTAATGGGATTTGAATACCACCCTAGATTTGATAATCTAAACATGGTTTCAAACTAATACATGAGTATCAATACCAATACAAAGTTTTAGCCAGTACAATCAAAGTTGATTACGAATTGACAAACAAAACGCAGTTTGACATTCGTTTCCGACCGATAAAACACGGTCCGGTTGTCATTTGGCCAATATCACCTGGTTCATACATCTCCTATAATCAATATTAGATGACGAAATCGTTAGTTACGGCCGATATTAAGCGGCCCAGTCGCCACTTTTGCCGATATTATGTTTTCCGTCGTCATTTACAACCGAAATTACGCGGTCCGATCGTCATTTTCGGCTGATTTTACGTGATGCGATCGCCTTTTGCGGCCGTTACTACGCGTTTTGGCCGGTCGCAATCGTTAACGATCGTCCGGAAATCGGTGGGAAATACTGGCTCAACTTTCGAATATTTTTTTTTTAAAGTTCGAGTCGAGTTCAAGTATTAAAATACTCGGCCGAAAACTCTAAGTTTCGAGTACTCGCACACCCCTGTAAGAAACACAAACCGTAAACATGTATATTTGTTAAGTTTGTTTATGCAACCGAAAAGACTGGTTTTAGATGTTATTTTGATGATTTATTGAGGTGTTTGTTGAAAGAATTTCCTTTTAGGTTTGGAATTTATGGGCAGTGAAAACACGGTTGAGAGTAAAACTGTTTACTTTTTGAATAGAGCATATCTTCACATAAATCACAATTATTGCAGCTGTATCAACTTGATAACATTCTTTTGTTTTAATATTGTAGACTGTATTTTTTGAAACTCATAATAGCGATGGATTTATAGAACCCTTATAGAGTACCCACTTTTACAAAACAAGTTAATAACGCTGAGGTGAAAATATAAGCATCCTCCTGTTTTATTTTCTGTACGACTCTTTCTTATATAAAACGCATTCAAACTTTTACAAAACCCATTGGGTAATTTTTTTACAATTTCCAACATTAATGTATCTTTTTCCTTTTTCCCTTTTTGTCTTTTCCAGTGGAATTTATATTTAACGTTGTTAGAGGGCAATAGTCCAAACCTCTCAAATGTTTTTTGACGCACTTGGAATAAAACCTATGACCTCTTGCAACGAAATCCAAGATCCTAATCGTTAGGCTAGCGAGGTGCTCCTAAATAGGGTTTAAGTTTATTGCTGTAGAAAGGATTTTTGTACATAAATAAATAACTTTTTCAACTCCTTTGTAGCTAGTTTTTCGATGTCTCTATTTGGTGTGCTTTAAAATCTGAACAAAAATTGTTTCAAATTATATGGAACAATTTTTTAAAATGAGTTTAATTATTTTGAATTAAAATGGAGAAACCTTTAGATAGATTATTTTTGTGGTTTTGAATTCAACCACCCTCCCCATCTTGGTTATATAAAATCTGACTTGGACGTCTCTTTCCCTAAAGTGTAAAATTAAAGACAATAAAAATTAACAATTTGAATTTATTCTATTTTTGATGACCATATAAAGGAAATAGAACTAACATTTTTCTAAATGTCCTTGGAAATGTCGTAAATTATAGTACCAGGAAGAGTTACGGGGGCAACAGCCCTCGTGGGAGATTGAGTACATGTTGTATACATGCACATACTGCCTAACTATTCTCTACTGCATCCTATATCTTCACTGTATACTATACACAAATATATTCCAACCTTAACCTCTTGCAACAGCCCTCGTGGGAGATTGAGTACATGTTGTATACATGCACATACTGCCTAACTATTCTCTACTGCATCCTATATCTTCACTGTATACTATACACAAATATATTCCAACCTTAACCTCTTGCAACAGCCCTCGTGGGAGATTGAGTACATGTTGTATACATGCACATGCTACCTAACTATTCTCTACTGCATCCTATATCTTCACTGTATACTATACACAAATATATTCCAACCTTAACCTCTTGCAACAGCCCTCGTGGGAGATTGAGTACATGTTGTATACATGCACATACTGCCTAACTATTCTCTACTGCATCCTATATCTTCACTGTATACTATACACAAATATATTCCAACCTTAACCTCTTGCAACAGCCCTCGTGGGAAATTGAGTACATGTTGTATACATGCACATACTGCCTAACTATTCTCTACTGCATCCTATATCTTCACTGTATACTATACACAAATATATTCCAACCTTAACCTCTTGCAACAGCCCTCGTGGGAGATTGAGTACATGTTGTATACATGCACATACTGCCTAACTATTCTCTACTGCATCCTATATCTTCACTGTATACTATACACAAATATATTCCAACCTTAACCTCTTGCAACAGCCCTCGTGGGAGATTGAGTACATGTTGTATACATGCACATGCTACCTAACTATTCTCTACTGCATCCTATATCTTCACTGTATACTATACACAAATATATTCCAACCTTAACCTCTTGCAACAGCCCTCGTGGGAGATTGAGTACATGTTGTATACATGCACATACTGCCTAACTATTCTCTACTGCATCCTATATCTTCACTGTATACTATACACAAATATATTCCAACCTTAACCTCTTGCAACAGCCCTCGTGGGAGATTGAGTACATGTTGTATACATGCACATACTGCCTAACTATTCTCTACTGCATCCTATATCTTCACTGTATACTATACACAAATATATTCCAACCTTAACCTCTGGCAACAGCCCTCGTGGGAGATTGAGTACATGTTGTATACATGCACATACTGCCTAACTATTCTCTACTGCATCCTATATCTTCACTGTATACTATACACAAATATATTCCAACCTTAACCTCTTGCAACAGCCCTCGTGGGAGATTGAGTACATGTTGTATACATGCACATGCTACCTAACTATTCTCTACTGCATCCTATATCTTCACTGTATACTATACACAAATATATTCCAACCTTAACCTCTGGCAACAGCCCTCGTGGGAGATTGAGTACATGTTGTATACATGCACATACTGCCTAACTATTCTCTACTGCATCCTATATCTTCACTGTATACTATACACAAATATATTCCAACCTTAACCTCTTGCAACAGACCTCGTGGGAGATTGAGTACATGTTGTATACATGCACATGCTACCTAACTATTCTCTACTGCATCCTATATCTTCACTGTATACTATACACAAATATATTCCAACCTTAACCTCTGGCAACAGCCCTCGTGGGAGATTGAGTACATGTTATATACATGCACATACTGCCTAACTATTCTCTACTGCATCCTATATCTTCACTGTATACTATACACAAATATATTCCAACCTTAACCTCTTGCAACAGCCCTCGTGGGAGATTGAGTACATGTTGTATACATGCACATACTGCCTAACTATTCTCTACTGCATCCTATATCTTCACTGTATACTATACACAAATATATTCCAACCTTAACCTCTTGCAACAGCCCTCGTGGGAGATTGAGTACATGTTGTATACATGCACATACTGCCTAACTATTCTCTACTGCATCCTATATCTTCACTGTATACTATACACAAATATATTCCAACCTTAACCTCTTGCAACAGCCCTCGTGGGAGATTGAGTACATGTTGTATACATGCACATACTGCCTAACTATTCTCTACTGCATCCTATATCTTCACTGTATACTATACACAAATATATTCCAACCTTAACCTCTTGCAACAGCCCTCGTGGGAGATTGAGTACATGTTGTATACATGCACATACTGCCTAACTATTCTCTACTGCATCCTATATCTTCACTGTATACTATACACAAATATATTCCAACCTTAACCTCTGGCAACAGCCCTCGTGGGAGATTGAGTACATGTTGTATACATGCACATACTGCCTAACTATTCTCTACTGCATCCTATATCTTCACTGTATACTATACACAAATATATTCCAACCTTAACCTCTTGCAACAGCCCTCGTGGGAGATTGATTATATGTTGTATACATGCACATACTGCCTAACTATTCTCTACTGCATCCTATATCTTCACTGTATACTATACACAAATATATTCCAACCTTAACCTCTTGCAACAGCCCTCGTGGGAGATTGAGTACATGTTGTATACATGCACATACTGCCTAACTATTCTCTACTGCATCCTATATCTTCACTGTATACTATACACAAATATATTCCAACCTTAACCTCTTGCAACAGCCCTCGTGGGAGATTGATTATATGTTGTATACATGCACATACTGCCTAACTATTCTCTACTGCATCCTATATCTTCACTGTATACTATACACAAATATATTCCAACCTTAACCTCTTGCAACAGCCCTCGTGGGAGATTGAGTACATGTTGTATACATGCACATGCTACCTAACTATTCTCTACTGCATCCTATATCTTCACTGTATACTATACACAAATATATTCCAACCTTAACCTCTGGCAACAGCCCTCGTGGGAGATTGAGTACATGTTGTATACATGCACATACTGCCTAACTATTCTCTACTGCATCCTATATCTTCACTGTATACTATACACAAATATATTCCAACCTTAACCTCTGGCAACAGCCCTCGTGGGAGATTGAGTACATGTTGTATACATGCACATGCTACCTAACTATTCTCTACTGCATCCTATATCTTCACTGTATACTATACACAAATATATTCCAACCTTAACCTCTGGCAACAGCCCTCGTGGGAGATTGAGTACATGTTGTATACATGCACATACTGCCTAACTATTCTCTACTGCATCCTATATCTTCACTGTATACTATACACAAATATATTCCAACCTTAACCTCTTGCAACAGCCCTCGTGGGAGATTGAGTACATGTTGTATACATGTACATACTGCCTAACTATTCTCTACTGCATCTTAAATCTTCACTGTATACTATACACAAATATATTCCAACCTTAACCTCTGGCAACAGCCCTCGTGGGAGATTGAGTACATGTTGTATACATGCACATACTGCCTAACTATTCTCTACTGCATCCTATATCTTCACTGTATACTATACACAAATATATTCCAACCTTAACCTCTTGCAACAGCCCTCGTGGGAAATTGAGTACATGTTGTATACATGCACATGCTACCTAACTATTCTCTACTGCATCTTAAATCTTCACTGTATACTATACACAAATATATTCCAACCTTAACCTCTTGCAACAGCCCTCGTGGGAGATTGAGTACATGTTGTATACATGCACATACTGCCTAACTATTCTCTACTGCATCCTATATCTTCACTGTATACTATATTCCAACCTTAACCTCTTGCAACAGCCCTCGTGGGAGATTGAGTATATGTTGTATACATGCACATACTGCCTAACTATTCTCTACTGCATCCTATATCTTCACTGTATACTATACACAAATATATTCCAACCTTAACCTCTTGCAACAGCCCTCGTGGGAGATTGAGTACATGTTGTATACATGCACATACTGCCTAACTATTCTCTACTGCATCTTAAATCTTCACTGTATACTATACACAAATATATTCCAACCTTAACCTCTTGCAACAGCCCTCGTGGGAGATTGAGTACATGTTGTATACATGCACATACTGCCTAACTATTCTCTACTGCATCTTAAATCTTCACTGTATACTATACACAAATATATTCCAACCTTAACCTCTTGCAACAGCCCTCGTGGGAGATTGAGTACATGTTGTATACATGCACATACTGCCTAACTATTCTCTACTGCATCTTAAATCTTCACTGTATACTATACACAAATATATTCCAACCTTAACCTCTTGCAACAGCCCTCGTGGGAAATTGAGTACATGTTGTATACATGCACATGCTACCTAACTATTCTCTACTGCATCTTAAATCTTCACTGTATACTATACACAAATATATTCCAACCTTAACCTCTTGCAACAGCCCTCATGGGAGATTGAGTACATGTTGTATACATGCACATACTGCCTAACTATTCTCTACTGCATCCTATATCTTCACTGTATACTATACACAAATATATTCCAACCTTAACCTCTTGCAACAGCCCTCGTGGGAAATTGAGTACATGTTGTATACATGCACATACTGCCTAACTATTCTCTACTGCATCCTATATCTTCACTGTATACTATACACAAATATATTCCAACCTTAACCTCTTGCAACAGCCCTCGTGGGAGATTGAGTACATGTTGTATACATGCACATACTGCCTAACTATTCTCTACTGCATCCTATATCTTCACTGTATACTATACACAAATATATTCCAACCTTAACCTCTTGCAACAGCCCTCGTGAGAGATTGAGTACATGTTGTATACATGCACATACTGCCTAACTATTCTCTACTGCATCCTATATCTTCACTGTATACTATACACAAATATATTCCAACCTTGACCTCTTGCAACAGCCCTCGTGGGAGATTGAGTACATGTTGTATACAAGCACATACTGCCTAACTATTCTCTACTGCATCCTATATCTTCACTGTATACTACACACAAATATATTCCAACCTTAACCTCTTGCAACAGCCCTCGTGGGAGATTGAGTACATGTTGTATACATGCACATACTGCCTAACTATTCTCTACTGCATCCTATATCTTCACTGTATACTATACACAAATATATTCCAACCTCAACCTCTGGCAACAGCCCTCGTGGGAGATTGAGTACATGTTGTATACATGCACATACTGCCTAACTATTCTCTACTGCATCCTATATCTTCACTGTATACTATACACAAATATATTCCAACCTTAACCTCTTGCAACAGCTCTCGTGGGAGATTGATTATATGTTGTATACATGCACATACTGCCTAACTATTCTCTACTGCATCCTATATCTTCACTGTATACTATACACAAATATATTCCAACCTTAACCTCTTGCAACAGCCCTCGTGGGAGATTGAGTACTACTACTTGTATACATGCACATACTGCCTAACTATTCTCTACTGCATCCTATATCTTCACTGTATACTATACACAAATATATTCCAACCTTAACCTCTGGCAACAGCCCTCGTGGGAGATTGAGTACATGTTGTATACATGTACATACTGCCTAACTATTCTCTACTGCATCCTATATCTTCACTGTATACTATACACAAATATATTCCAACCTTAACCTCTGGCAACAGCCCTCGTGGGAGATTGAGTACATGTTGTATACATGCACATACTGCCTAACTATTCTCTACTGCATCCTATATCTTCACTGTATACTATACACAAATATATTCCAACCTTAACCTCTTGCAACAGCCCTCGTGGGAGATTGATTATATGTTGTATACATGCACATACTGCCTAACTATTCTCTACTGCATCCTATATCTTCACTGTATACTATACACAAATATATTCCAACCTTAACCTCTTGCAACAGCCCTCGTGGGAGATTGATTATATGTTGTATACATGCACATACTGCCTAACTATTCTCTACTGCATCCTATATCTTCACTGTATACTATACACAAATATATTCCAACCTTAACCTCTTGCAACAGCCCTCGTGGGAGATTGAGTACATGTTGTATACATGCACATACTGCCTAACTATTCTCTACTGCATCCTATATCTTCACTGTATACTATACACAAATATATTCCAACCTTAACCTCTTGCAACAGCCCTCGTGGGAGATTGAGTACATGTTGTATACATGCACATACTGCCTAACTATTCTCTACTGCATCCTATATCTTCACTGTATACTATACACAAATATATTCCAACCTTAACCTCTTGCAACAGCCCTCGTGGGAGATTGATTATATGTTGTATACATGCACATACTGCCTAACTATTCTCTACTGCATCTTAAATCTTCACTGTATACTATACACAAATATATTCCAACCTTAACCTCTTGCAACAGCCCTCGTGGGAGATTGAGTATATGTTGTATACATGGACATACTGCCTAACTATTCTCTACTGCATCCTATATCTTCACTGTATACTATACACAAATATATTCCAACCTTAACCTCTTGCAACAGCCCTCGTGGGAGATTGAGTATATGTTGTATACATGGACATACTGCCTAACTATTCTCTACTGCATCCTATATCTTCACTGTATACTATACACAAATATATTCCAACCTTAACCTCTTGCAACAGCCCTCGTGGGAGATTGAGTACATGTTGTATACATGCACATACTGCCTAACTATTCTCTACTGCATCCTATATCTTCACTGTATACTATACACAAATATATTCCAACCTTAACCTCTTGCAACAGCCCTCGTGGGAGATTGAGTACATGTTGTATACATGCACATACTGCCTAACTATTCTCTACTGCATCCTATATCTTCACTGTATACTATACACAAATATATTCCAACCTTGACCTCTTGCAACAGCCCTCGTGGGAGATTGAGTACATGTTGTATACAAGCACATACTGCCTAACTATTCTCTACTGCATCCTATATCTTCACTGTATACTATACACAAATATATTCCAACCTTAACCTCTTGCAACAGCCTTCATGGGAGATGGAGTACATGTTGTATACATGCACATACTGCCTAACTATTCTCTACTGCATCCTATATCTTCACTGTATACTATACACAAATATATTCCAACCTTAACCTCTTGCAACAGACCTCGTGGGAGATTGAGTACATGTTGTATACATGTACATACTGCCTAACTATTCTCTACTGCATCCTATATCTTCACTGTATACTATACACAAATATATTCCAACCTTAACCTCTTGCAACAACAGCCCTCGTGGGAGATTGAGTACATGTTGTATACATGTACATACTGCCTAACTATTCTCTACTGCATCCTATATCTTCACTGTATACTATACACAAATATATTCCAACCTTAACCTCTTGCAACAACAGCCCTCGTGGGAGATTGAGTACATGTTATATACATGCACATACTGCCTAACTATTCTCTACTGCATCCTATATCTTCACTGTATACTATACACAAATGTATTCCAACCTTATCCTCTTGCAACAGCCCTCGTGGGAGATTGAGTACATGTTGTATACATGTACATACTGCCTAACTATTCTCTACTGCATCCTATATCTTCACTGTATACTATACACAAATGTATTCCAACCTTATCCTCTTGCAACAGCCCTCGTGGGAGATTGAGTACATGTTGTATACATGCACATACTGCCTAACTATTCTCTACTGCATCCTATATCTTCACTGTATACTATACACAAATATATTCCAACCTTAACCTCTTGCAACAACAGCCCTCGTGGGAGATTGAGTACATGTTATATACATGCACATACTGCCTAACTATTCTCTACTGCATCCTATATCTTCACTGTATACTATACACAAATGTATTCCAACCTTATCCTCTTGCAACAGCCCTCGTGGGAGATTGAGTACATGTTGTATACATGCACATACTGCCTAACTATTCTCTACTGCATCCTATATCTTCACTGTATACTATACACAAATATATTCCAACCTTGACCTCTTGCAACAGCCCTCGTGGGAGATTGAGTACATGTTGTATACATGCACATACTGCCTAACTATTCTCTACTGCATCCTATATCTTCACTGTATACTATATTCCAACCTTAACCTCTTGCAACAGCCCTCGTGGGAGATTGAGTATATGTTGTATACATGCACATACTGCCTAACTATTCTCTACTGCATCCTATATCTTCACTGTATACTATACACAAATATATTCCAACCTTAACCTCTTGCAACAGCCCTCGTGGGAGATTGAGTATATGTTGTATACATGGACATACTGCCTAACTATTCTCTACTGCATCCTATATCTTCACTGTATACTATACACAAATATATTCCAACCTTAACCTCTTGCAACAGCCCTCGTGGGAGATTGAGTACATGTTGTATACATGCACATACTGCCTAACTATTCTCTACTGCATCCTATATCTTCACTGTATACTATACACAAATATATTCCAACCTTAACCTCTTGCAACAGCCCTCGTGGGAGATTGAGTACATGTTGTATACATGCACATACTGCCTAACTATTCTCTACTGCATCCTATATCTTCACTGTATACTATACACAAATATATTCCAACCTTAACCTCTTGCAACAGCCCTCGTGGGAGATTGAGTACATGTTATATACATGCACATACTGCCTAACTATTCTCTACTGCATCCTATATCTTCACTGTATACTATACACAAATATATTCCAACCTTAACCTCTTGCAACAGCCCTCGTGGGAGATTGAGTACATGTTGTATACATGCACATACTGCCTAACTATTCTCTACTGCATCCTATATCTTCACTGTATACTATACACAAATATATTCCAACCTTAACCTCTTGCAACAGCCCTCGTGGGAGATTGAGTACATGTTGTATACATGCACATACTGCCTAACTATTCTCTACTGCATCCTATATCTTCACTGTATACTATACACAAATATATTCCAACCTTAACCTCTGGCAACAGCCCTCGTGGGAGATTGAGTACATGTTGTATACATGTACATACTGCCTAACTATTCTCTACTACATCTTAAATATTCACTGTATACTATACACAAATATATTCCAACCTTAACCTCTTCATAGTTTTTAGTTCCAGTAAAATATTTTGCTTTGATTATTTCACTCCAAAGACTCTGTGAATTGCATTTACGTATTGTTAAAACAACATTTTAGAGATGCAATTCTAAGAACAAAACAAGGCGGGAGTTTACTGCCTCGAGGCACTTCTGACATGAGGGATGCCACAAATGAGGCTGTTAGAGATTAACTGTTGGCAAATTTGGCGGGGAAATATTACTGGCTCGGTGTCTGCCTCGCGAACTTATCACCGAGATGAGTGTTTAGACTGACTTCATTGTTGGAGCCTTTCTATATTCATGCTGGAGTAAGTTTAATTATACTCAAATATATTAGTATGTTTTAATTGGAATGGTAACTCTAAATAGTAAAAATAATAAAGTGCCAAGGTGTGTTAAGCAAAAGTCATTTGTTTTGTTTGGTTTGAATTGGCTGGTGAATTTAGTCCGTTCATTCTATTTCCGTAAATGGTGACATATCTATTTCACAGAGTAACAAAATAATACACTGGATATAACCTTTTCTGGTATAAAACCACTCAACTTGTTACTATCATTCTGCTGTTTCATTGGTTATTTTGTTAGATAAGCGCAGGTATAAATTAATATTCTTGTCCATACTTTTGCAGGATTACATTTTTCCCAAAGTAGAGTTTTTAATTGCTGAAAAACAATTTTATAAGTACAGCACGAAAAAACTGGGAAGGAAAAATAAACCATAGAATTCCAAAGGAGAATTGGAACTAAAATCCAATAGGACATGATCAAGGGACTGGATTTGGGAAAATCCGCTTTGGTGTACAACTGGAGTGTGGATTTTGATACTGGTTGGGGGGGGGGTTGTATGTCCCTCTGGAAAACACACTATAATATAATACTCACTCACAATTTAGGCCTTTGTCGATTTTTAATTAAAAATTAAAAAATTCAAATAAGTTACATACACTTTTCATTTTAAAGTGGGTTTTACATTTAGATTAAATATACTGAATAATTATCAAGGTTAACAAATTATTGATTCCCATTTTGTGATATTTTAAATCTGAGAGGGTTTGGTCAATTACATGCAAAGCAATTACACGATTGCTTTAATTACATTCTTATGATAAAATTTCATTTTTATTATCATTTTGTTTGATTTTTGTGTGTTTTAGATGTTTTATTTTTGGTGTTTCAGTTGTTGCTGTCATTAATTAAAACTCCCCTCCTAACATATTAGCCCTCCATACCACCTTATCTAATGGTTTTACAGATAATTTCCACACAAATGTAATTATAATTTTTCTCATTTAATTAAATATGACACCATGAATCTGGTGTATTGGATTGATAATGAGTGAAGCCTGCAGGCCAGAAATGATGGAAACATTCCACGTAAACAGCAGCTGCCTCTGAACCAACACCATTACCCACCCTTGATGGGCCTTGGCCTGCCCTGTCTTTTATCATCTGGACTCCCTGTAACATTGATTAACTTAAAAACTCACAAATGTATTTTTGAGCTTTTGATGCTTACACACTTTTACTTTCTCCCCTTATACATAGTATATGGAGAAAGTATTGTTTTCGTCAAAATTTTCAAATTTGAGTTGTTAGTGGAAATATTTGTTTTGGTGCTCCCTGAACCCAAAAAAGTTATTTTTACGTGATGTCTGTGTGTCTGTCTGTCTGTATGAATGTGTACAGAGCTAGAACCCTAACCAATGGTCCGATTTTTTTGAAATTTGGTATGTAGGTACTAATCCACGATATCTCAAGAATTTTTTCATTTTTTAAATTTTTTATTTTTAAGGGTAATTATCCCTCAAAAACCACCAAAAAACATGAAAAATCAAGATTTATCAAAAACGGCTCTAACGATTTTGATTAAAATTAAGTTGTTTGTAGAACTTTAGTTTTCCAACAAAATGACACCACCCGCATTTCTGTAAAAATTCAGGTTCAGAAATTACAAGACTTAAAATTTCAACAGTTCAGTTTTTTTTTTGGATTTTTCATAAAAAAAACATAAATATAAAAAATATTACTATTCACCATTAAAAAGAGCTCAACAAACTAAATAATTTCGTATCTTGAATTACTATTCTATGATTACTGGTTGAGGAGAAAATTTAAATTTTCATTTTGCAGTAAACGCAGTACGTTGTCCAATGTTATTCTTATGGGGAATACAAAAATTACTAATTCTCTCTTATTTTTTGACCAATTTCGTTCAAACTTGATATGCTTGTCAAGTTAGCATTGACCAACAGAGGAAATTTGAAATATGTTGCAACTTAACCCTGGGGGGGACAAGGGGGCATTTCCCCTCTTAAAATCACTGTGTTTAGCAATGGATTCTGTAGTGCCTCCCACACAGGGATTTGGGTGGATATTTTTGAAAACACCTTGTTTACAAGATTTTCTGTACATTCGGCCGTGCTTTTTATTCTATATTTAGTTGATAAAAATTAATTTATTTATTAAAGTTGGGCTAAAAGGGAGAAAATATGTGTCAGTTTCCTGATACCGTTTATTTACTTTCAAATTAGAAATATTTGATGTATTTTTATAGGACCACTAGCTCCTATCATACCCGGTTTCACATGGGAATACAACAGTTGTGTGTGCTGAATTCTGTGGTTAACCCGTGGAGCTACTACGAAACATGGTCAGCTGTTTGAATTCTCATCAGCTCAAACTAAAGTGAATATTCACATGAATAACAAGGGATTGTAACTTTGACTCCCCTGGGGCAAAGCCCTATGGGAATTTCTTAAAATCGTTTCTTAGTGGTTACCTACGTTATCGAAAGAGTAAACTTGCCAATTTTCGTGGTTGTAGGTGTAGAGGTTTGGCCTGGGGATGATCGGTTTTTCGTATTTATAAATTGTCCATAAGAATCAACACAGTATTTTTGACTCCCCGTGGGGCGGAGCCCTATGGAAATTTCTTAAAACCCTTTCTTAGTGGTTACCTACGTTATGGAAAGAGTAAACGTGCCAATTTCGTACTTGTAGGTGTAGAGGTTTGGTCTGGAGGATGATCGGTTTTTGTATGTATGGAAGAAAATTATCTGCTACATCAAAATTATGATTTCTGGACCCTTTCAGTAAATTTTTACTCTATAAAATGGGTGTTAAAACGTTAACCTAAAAGGTCCCATGAGAATTTTAAATTAGCATTGCTCTTATGAAAGGAGTAGGAAATTGTTCAGATATTCTTTATCGAAGACCTCTCTTACGAGTACACTGTTAAAGCTCCTTGATTACATTTCTCAACGACCAAAACGTTTTAAAGCTTTCTCATCTTATAACAGCAGCCTGCAATGTACATTTCATCAGTATTAATTAATCAGACTAAATTACTGCAGATGTTATTTTATCCATTTCCTTCATTTCCTTGAAGGCTAATTAGAAAATGGTAACCGAATTACAAGTGGCCTATTAGAGATATATTGTAGGTTTATGAGCCTAAGCCTAAGCTAGACTCTGGAGCTCCATTCAACTGTCATCAGGCTAATTAGTTGTTGATCCAGTGCAATAACAGACGATCTACAGGTTCCGATAGTCAGGTATTTGTTATACACTCAAACCAGATTGATTGCTTGGAACTATCAAGCTGTACGAGACGTACATAATAAATACATTTCAATGTAATTACTGTGAGGTACTTCAGCAATCCTACGAGTCCTAGCGTTGAGCATTGAGTACACCACAATCATCTAACTCATAACTGATATGGTATCATAGCAAGCATTATTCTACACATTTTCACAACCTTTATGGAGAACTTAAACAGCTAAACAATTCAATGTTACTAGTACACACCACACTATTTGCATGATGTAGTTAAAATTAAAGTCGCTATACTATCAGAGTTTTATAAGGCCTAAAAGGTTTATTTTCTTACTCTCCTCCATACACTCTCTCATAACTGATGTGTCATACATCTGAAAAGTTGTTTTGTATCAGTGATACAAATTATTATGATTTTACCTTTAGCGCTTTACATTATTATAGGCATTCCAGTTAAGACCTTATCGAATCTTACCTAAAATCAAGATATTCTACTTTATCTCACCAAGCCTGGTAATTGTATGAAATAAATTCTGTTTCCTGAAATCCTGCATTCATTCGTTCTCAACAAGCAGTTATGAAGAATGTATAGTTTCTCTCTAGGGCTTCATTTGGAGACTGTTGCTTCCTTGCCCCCCTTCCTAGTTTGACTCTTATAACCAGCTGTAATATTGTAGCTTATCAACCATTTTCATTTGCCACAGACAATTTTAACCTTAACCACAAAAGATAAAAGAGTAGTTCTTTCAAAACAACAAAAGTAAAGTCCTTCCAACAAAAATAAAAGAGTGCCACTTGTAAGTTGTTCGCATAAAATATCACTCTTACTTAAGTAGTGTTCCTGAATTGCAATGAACAAAAGTTATAACTTGCAAAACAAATTACAAAGCAACGAATGCCAGAAGGGAATCGGGATTGGAAACCAATGGGACATGGATCAAGGGTCTGGATTTGGGCAAAGCCGCCTAAGTGTATAACTGGAGCGTGGATTTAGATACAGCCGAGACCACTGAGAAACATACTATAATCTAATTCTCACATAACATAGGCCTTTGGGTGTTTCAAATATGACCACGTTTTAAGTCACCCTTGTCGCTTTTCAGTTGTGACTGCCAGAGTTTTTTTAATTTTTTTTTATGCAAGTTAGTATGCTTTTACGTCCCATTAAAAAAAACAACTGTCACCCCAAAAGTAACATATCATAAAAGTAACGCGAGATATTGCCTATGTATTTATTCCATGCCAGATAGTCATCACAATGAGATGTGTATTCCTTCTTTACCTTGTGGAAATATTTACGGTTCTACAGTATTACGAGATTAGCCACGGAATATAGCGGTCGACGTCATATACTGTGCTAATTTCACTTAATCCCCTACTCGGTTGTTTCTGATAGGCCAATATGGAGACAAAGAGCTCAGTTGTAGTCTCAATATGACAGTGTAATGGGGTAATATATCATGGAAGTATGCAAAGTGCTGCTTTTATCCAAGCTGGGTAATTTTAATTATTTATTATCATTCTACCCTTGTATTAATGGCATACAGTGTCCAATCCATACAGTTTAATAATGCAATTTATAGTAATAGCTATGAAAATGAGTACTCAGCAAAATGGCACAGGTTAACAAAAGTGTTTACTATGTGAGTCTATCATGCATATTGTATCTCAGATAATTTTTTCAAATCACAATTTTCATAAGATACAGATATTTAACAATTATTTATGTATTATTAATTTTACCTTACCTTGAAACAAATATAATTATAACTTAGTTCAGGACTTTTAAAAAGTAGATACGTTTCTACGTTTCTTGTTAAATTTATTCTATTTAATTTACGGTCATAAGCGTAGTGTGACCTAAATTTTTTGGGAGGGAGGGTACATTGGCACATTAAAAAATGGTCTGAATACTTCCCCTGTAATACAAGTAAAAAGAATAGTCAGTTTTCACAAAATCGTCAATTTACTAAGTTTGACATATATAAACAAATTATACAAGATAATCTTGAATAACAATCTTTAATGTTAAGCAAAGTTTTATGTTGGAAATGGTAAACAATAAAGTCAGGATATATGATATATGATATATTTGTGTTCTTTTGTGGGTGTAGATGTGAGCTTAATATTAGATTTGCATAACATTGCAGGAAAAGCACCACAGAATTACAGCATCCTTTTAAAATATACAGGCTTTTTTTAAATATACAGACTCTTGTTGAAATATAGATATTACAGTAATTGTGGTAGTACAGACAATTTTACTCTAAGTAAAAAGAGTTCAATTAAAATCTAACAAGTTGCTCCTGCCAATTGGCGGTAGATCGCTAGTTATAGGCCTAATGAATTGCGTTGACGATGATCTGGCCTCTTAAACGTATGTAATAACCGCCGTCAAAGACGACCGAACATCATGTAAAATCGGCATAAAAGACGAAGAAATCACATTATCGGCTGTAAATTATGGCCAAACCGTGTAATATTGGCTGTAAACGATGATCGGATCACTTGATATCGGCCGCTAATGTCGACTTTACCGCGTAATATTAGTTGTAAGCGCCGGATATACCACGTGATAACAGGCTAAATTATCACCAGATCACGAGATTTCTGCCGAATTGCACGTGACAATAACTGCTGCTTGAAAGTTGGATGCGTTTCCTCCCCCCCATGAAGTTACGCCTATGTGTCACCTATTGCCTAAACTTACAAAATCACTTGATCATAAAATGTAAGCATTGTTCAAAATTTGGTAGAATCGTTTTGGTTTCGTACAATTTGTTCAGTACGACTTATGCGAATAAAACTAGTCATTAGTTAAGCACATGATGTTAACCATATTTTCATATATGGGTTTCTGATTAACTTTGTATTGTAATTTGTAAGGTGCTTGCAAAATCAATAAATACAAAAATATATTTAATCATTCTTCACCTGTAAAGCGGATAGTACACTTAGTCCAGTGATTACTTGATTGTCAAATAACAAAATAACTTTGGCCATTTCAGCTAAATTTCTACTTTTTCAATTACTTTTAATAAAATATGGCCCATACTTAGGAAAATTCAAGACACAGGTGGGTGAAGCAAGGAGAAAATGGTCACTTAGCCTAGCGCTGGAGTGTACAGTTTCAAGTCTCTTATCAAGGGGTTGTATAAAAAAGGAACTTAACAGCCCCTCCCTTCCCCCTCCCCCTCCCTCTCTCCTCCCCAGACTGAAGGATCAAGTGTTGGTTTTGGCAGCTTCCGAGAGTCCCCTCCCACTCCCTTACATGTTGATGTTGCTACCACATCCCCCCTCCTGACGCATTCGTACACTATATTACAATTTATAATTTAGGTCTGACGTTTGGAATCACCTAATACAGTTTCTCCCCTATAATACGGCTACTAACCTGACAACTCTGAAAACTTAAGATTTTCATCTCATTTTGGTAGTTTTAACACATGTGAACAGTTTAATGTACTATGGATCAAGCTTTGTTTGATGGAGTGGACTTTTCTTTCTTCGCTTTGGTGCCATATTATGACAGGTATATTACTGGTTCCCCATTGATGCATTTTCTACTTAAGATTCAAGATGTTTTGTTTGGTCATTAAACAATAATACATTTAATAGACCATGACAAAATTTTTATACTGTTGTTATTCTACATAACAAATGTAGTCAAAAAATTATTAAAACCATAAAATACACATAAAATTTACAATGTGTAAATCATACACTCTGATGTTTTGGTACTGCAGGAAGGGTATTTAATTTCTACTTCTCTACAAGTGTACCTTTTTTATAGCTCATTACTCAATACAAAATCAAGATAAATTACTATTATACTTTTGTTTGTAATTATTCTATCCTCAATCCAATTCAGTCAACCAAATCTTAGAAGTTTTTTGTCGGTTTGAACACTTTGTAAAAAATTATTTCTTTTAAAGTTAAGTTCCAAAAATTAAGTTTCATGTGGATTTTAAACAAAAGATTATAAAGTTTTCAAAATCTTTGTTCATATCTACAAATTAAGTAAGGAATCTTAAATAACTCAAGTTGTAGTGTTTAAATTAGTCATCTAGTTTAGGCAGTAATCGTGAAGTATGTTTTTCACCTTTACCTTTATCCATAACAGTAGGCCGAAATTCCACTGACCAACTGTTTCAGTTAACCTTTATGTAAATGTCAGTTCGGTCGTCGGAGTTCACATAATTAAATAGGTCTATATTACTTTTCATTTTCTTTTAAGTAGGTTTCATGTTTTTAGAGTTTATTTGTTCACTAATTTAAATGATTACCTTGCCCTTGTTATACAAAACTAAGCGGTTTTACTGTAGTAGTTACTAAGAATGTAATGCTTACACTGTTGTTCTTGAAAACAGGTTTGAAAGGAGAGACTGCTCTAGTTCCCCTTGTAAAGACATTCTTCTTTTGTTGATACTCCGGTAACAAGTTGGATGTGAAAGTGCAGTGTGTTCTTGGTATTTATTATTACGAAATTGTCAAAAGAATGTATCTTGTTTCTAACAGCCTATTATAGTTTTGCTCTTTTTTACTTTCATTGTGTTAGTTTACAATCTTTTCTTTATATATAACTAGCTGTTCCCGCAGGCTTCGCCCCGCAAATGATTTATAAATACCCCCGTCGCAGCAAACCTGCATACTCAGCGAATTTCCAATGAATATATAACATAACACATTATAACACTTAACAGGATACATAAGAAATGTATTCACAAACAAGCGATATTTAAAATATTAATTATTCTCCATAAGAATAACATTGGGGATGAGTACGCAGGTTTGCTGCAACAAGGCACACAAAATAATGGGTTTTTATGCAAATATTAATATAACTCATCTTAGTGAAGTCACATACCAAGTTTCATCCATATAAATTCATAAATAAGCGATATATAACATTTTAAGTATTTTCCATAAGAATAACATGGGGACCGAGTACCTAGGTTTGCTGCTACAGGAGCCATAGGCGAAAAATTGTTTTTTTGTGCAAACAACAATAAACCATAACCAGATCAAGCCATATACCAAATTTCGCCAGTTTATGTTCATAAATAAGCGAGATATACAATTTTCCTTTTTCTCCATAAGAATAACATTAGACAACGTACTGTGTTTAGCACTTTCAATATCTCGGTAACCAATTGACGTAGAGCAATGATCAAAATACCAAATTGTTTGTTTTTTTAAGCTGAATTCAGTGGTATAAACTAAAATTTGATTTAAATTAAAATTAAATGTGAAAACCCCAAAAACCTCATTTTTGGGGTACAAAACCCCCCAAAACCCCCCCTTCGGATGGTGCGATTCATCTGGTTTTCGAACTCGTTCAAATAAATGGTACTTTGCACATTTGTACCAAATTTCATTAAGATCGGACCTTTTTTACGAGAGTTATCGTGCTTACGGACACACACACATATATATATATATATATATATATATATATATATAAAAATTTGAACGAATGGTGTTTTTGGCATCTGGGGACCTCAAAATGAAAAGTTATCATGGTCTCGGGCTTAAGTCTTACTATGAGACCTACGGTAATAGCTTCTTCCCTATAGGGGAAATTCGCTAAAACGATAACAGTTGTGTGTGTTGCATTCTGTGGTTAGCCCGTGGAACTACTACGAATCAAGATCAGCTGTTTGTATTTTCATTATCTCAAACAAAAATGAATGTCCATAAGAAATACATGTGAACTTTGTCGGGATCTTTGGCGAAGCTCTAAGGTCAGATCAGGATGAAAACCATTTAGTTTTCCAATTTTATGCCTAAAGAATCAGTGTACAAAATTTAAGCTCTCTACCTACATGGGAAGGTGGAGAATTAGTAATGAGTGAGTCAGTCAGTCAGTGAGTCAGTCAGGGCTTTGCCTTTTATAGATATAAATTGTGTAAGCAAAACTTTTAAGTCAAAATTGTGGGAGTTTGGCAAACCGTATGACCGTATGACGATGGGAGATGGCTCGAATAAAAGGTGTTGATCCCAGGAACTGGGGATCAATAGCAGTAGTTCCAAAAAGTTACCAGCAAACGAGAAATAATGTAAAACATCCCCCATAAGAAAAGCATGGTAATTTAAAAACGTCTGCATTGCTTACATTAAAATATGTGATCCTATTTATAACGTTCTATTTTCCTTTGCATGAAAAATGAGGCAGAGTATTGGAGAAAGGTTAGGGGCTTTGGTCTCTTCAAGTCACTAGTTTCCAATATTCAAAAAAGTAAAGTAGATAGGTTTACAAAAATAACATTTACACTTGTTTATATCATTAAACTTGCAAGTGTCTGAACTTCAGATTCTAGCTACAACAGAAGGGTGGCTTATCGCTGTAGTCAAGAACGCCCATGTATATGATATTGATGTTGAGTTAATTGAATTTACTTGTTCCTTCGCCCAGGGGCTATTTACATTGTGTTGGTTAGGGGGTGGTCGGGTGAATTCAGGTCAAACCTAGCCTCAACCATTGGAAATTAGAACTTGCCCACCAAGTGTGGTTTCTTAAGCCAAGATGTATATCATGTAGATGTAGATGTATGGTTACATATTAATCCATTAATGCGTCCTCTCATCTCATGGGCCCAAGTGGCCTCTCATATCGCTGAGTTAGTTATCAACCTCAACAAGATATTATCTGCCTAATGCATCTGAAGAGTTTTACTGTCTTTAGGACAAAAGAGTATTCAGTTAATTGGATCTTTTATTCTCCACATAAAATAATTTTATGGAACAAAACCCCGTTGCATTTAATTTACTACCAAAACGTATTTCCTTCATATTGTAAAAAGATTATTCCTCTTTAATAATTAAAATCCTGTTAGTGGAAGACTATTTCTTATCATATAAAAAAAAAACTAGTACCAATACTATTGTATTTGCACTCTCCAAAAAAATCAAAGTGCATTAGTCTGAAGTGGTGCTTTTGTATACTAATTCTTAAAAGTTGTCCATGCAAAGAAGCTCCCATCCCACAATCCCACCAAGGATACTTAAATCAGTGCTGTCTGATGTATTTCGTGACCTTCAACATGTAACTTGAACTAGGTAATCATCCAATAACAATATACTTGATTTAAATGTCTTACTTACATTTTATCCACCTCTTAAAAAATATTTACAAAACTATTGTTTTTTACATTTTAACATATTTTATTTTTACAAAGTCCTCCTCTCACAGGAATTTCTTCTTACAAAGCTTTTACCGAGTAAACTCTAAAGTGATTTTTCTCCTAAATGTGTTCTATCACCAATATATCATAAGGGAAGTTTTCATTTCATGCTTTCTCAAAAAACAAGGAGGGAATAAAGGAAAAGAAAATGAAACAAGAAAATTAATAGAATGAGGGGAAGGATAATACAAATATTTCTATAGAGGGTGAGAAGATTATACCTTCTCCGATGATCATCATGGTTTATTTTATTGCAAACATTAATGGAAACATTCAAAAATGAATTCATGGACAAATATTGTAGAAATAAAATGAAAATACCGTTCTCTCAACTTCTTTTATTTGATGTATTAAAAGTTGATCTGATGGCTTTTAAAACGGTTTTGAGCTATAACTGCCTTTGATAGACCATCTGGAAGCGACCAGTGAGCAAGAAAGCAGTATTAAGTCGTGTGGTCAACAGTGGGAACTCTTCCCCATGAGGGAGTAAGCATCTGGCATTTCAAGGGTCATTAAACTTAATATTGTCTCCTCTACACTTATTAGTGAATTTCCTATGAAAATGTGAACTATAAGCATGACCCGCATGGTGAGACTGAAGCCCAGGACCACCATAGAAGTTCCTAACGTAACCCCCTGAACACGTTTTGAGGGGTCTCTAAAACGTCATATATATATTTGTTCGCACTCTAGCGGTCGCAATTTGTGTCCGATTGACTTAAGATTTTGCAGAGACATCCCTTTTTATAATCGGTTGGACAAGTTCGTTGGGCAAAACAATCGGAAAACTCTAACCCCCTTTTTTGGGGGTTTTAAGTTTTCAAATTTTGAGTTTTTGGACACAAAAAGGGTCAGAAAAGCCCCAAAGGTACACTTATTGCACGATAAATTGTTGTAGGTAAAAAGCCAAAGATTTTAAGCCCTCCCTCATCATTCTAGCACAAGTATTTACCGAGTTATTAAAGAAAATGTTAATTGTCAAAATACAGTACATTGTCTTATGGGAATTTTACACTGGAAAAGGCTGTTTTCTATATATTAATATCGTTTTATCACCCCCAATACCCCTAAACCAACTTGTTATCCCGACTATACCGCCTTCTAACATTATAATGTACAACATTGACATCCTACTAGTGAATTTAAATATAACCAGAAGCATCAGAACAGCAAAAAAGTAACATTTTTCAATCTTTAAAAAAATGTAACCAGTGTTGGTTTAAACCCTTTATTTTATCTTTTTAAGGTTTTAATTCGGAAATTCACTTACCTCACGTCAGCGTGCTGCGTGCGATCTCGTTTATTTGTGGTTTAAGTATCCTCTGTATCTAAAAGACTCGTGTGGTTTAGTGATTTGAAAGCTGAAAACTGTTTCCCAAACATTACGACCAGGATTGTTTTAACAAGGATTTCATAGAGTATCAGCGAGGTGATGTGTCAAATTAAAGACGAGGAGTGCACTTTACCTCAAAAGGACTTTGACTTCCCAAAATATTTTGAGAGAGGATAAACTCTTCCCCCCCTCTCCCCTCCCCACCAAGATTCAACCTTTGTGATGTATAAGAGTAACCTCTAAGTAGGGTATAAGTCTGCCCTTTTTTTAAACAAAAACAAAAAACAGAGTAATTAATTTGATTTAGAACGACTTATATTTTAAATTAATTGTGAAATACTATGCTTGAATAAAATATATTAAAAGTTATAAGTTACTAAGTTAAATACTGTTTACTTAAGCAACTTCAGTAATATAAATTTATAGGCAAAATAATACATCGTTTTCTAAAAATAAACATCTTGAACATTGTTTTGAGGTCAGTGATAAATTATTAAAATTAAAAGATAACAATAAAGATTAAAATAAAAAGATAACAATAAAGATTAAAATAAACTGCTAATAGGAACCCACTAAGTTTAACTTCATTAAAAGTATAAATAAATGCATTAATAAATATTGTGTTTTGCTTTGACAATATTTATGAATTTGAACCTAATTAAAACACTTTATCATCCTCACCCTGAAAACCTACATCTGACGGCAAAGTAAATAATTGTATTGGCATAAATCATACCGGAGCACAATATTTCCCCCCACATAAATAAATTTATACGAGTGTAAAACAAAATACATTGAAAAGTAATCAAAGTCATTTTCATTACTTGGAAATTTAGTTCAGATTTATTTTTAAAATTTGCTAGCCTCCAAAGTTATAAATTAAAAAAGTTGCTTTACCAGGAGTTGATTGGATTTCCCCAACTTTAAACATTTTTGCCACTGTGAACTTCTGGTGATTAAATGATGCATGTTCCTTGTAGAATAGTATTATATTTATATTTTATAGCTGGTTATACCATACAAATTTGTAATGGTGCCAAACTAGTTCACACATACAAGGGAATCTGTTACTTGTATCATAGGGATTCTGTGCAGTCCATTATTAAAATACCCCCGTCGCAGCAAACTTGCATACTCAGCGAATTTACAATGGAGATATAAATGTCTTAATACTACGTAAAGCCACTGACCAAGTTTCATTAAAATATATTCACAAATAAGCGATATATACAGCTTTAATTATTCTGCTTGTATTAGGTTTGCTGCATCAACGAACACAACAAATTGGTTTTTATGTTAAATATCAATATAACTCAATTAGGTGAAGTCATGTATCAGTTTTAGTGAATTTCCCCTAAAGGGAAGAAGCTATTACCGTAGCTCTCATGGTAAGACTTAAGCCCGAGACCATGATAACTTTTTGTTTTGAGGTCCCCAGATGCCAAAAACACTATTCGTTCAAATTTATATATATGTATATATATGTGTGTCCGTGAATGCGATAACTTGAGTAAAAAACGTCCGATTTCGATGAAATTTGGCTTAAATGTGTAAAATGACATTAATGACTTTAAGTTCAAAAACCAGAAAAATCGGACCATGGGAAAGGGGGTTTATGGGGGTTTTAAATTTTCCAAAAATCAGTTTTTTGCATTTTTCACCCTAACATTTTTAAAACACTTAATTTTGGTTTTGACCATGCTATAGAGCTTAAAAAACAAATAATATGGTATTTTGAATTATTAACCTAGGTTGAGTGGTTGCGGAGAAAATCCAAAAAACCTACACATAAAATCTCCCATGTTAATCTTATGGGAAAAAGGTTTTTTGCTTTTCCTCAGTTTATTTTAATGTAAACTTCACATTTGCTTTTACCAATCTGTTCAGTTCAACAAAACGATCATTTTGGTGTTTAAATTGTGATTCTACACCCAACCGTTGCAGAGATATTCAAAGTGCTAAATACAGTACGTTGTCCAATGTTATCCTTATGGAGAATAAATAAAATCTGATATCTCGATTATTTATGAATGTATGTTGATGAAACTTGGTATGTGGCTTCACGTAGTTCTGCTATATTGACATTTGCACAAAAAATTTATTTTTTGTTGATTATTCCCGTGGCAGCAAACCTGCGTACTCAGCCCCATGTTATTCTTATGGGGAATAAGTAAAATGTAATGAACATAAATTATGAACATAAATTAATAAAACTTGGTATGTAGCTTCACTTGGTTAGGTTATATTGATAATTGCATAAGAACCCATTTTTTTGGTTCCTTGTTGCAGCAAACCTGCTTACTCAGCCCCCATGATATTCTTATGGAGAATACATAAAATGTTATATAGCGCTTATTCATGATTGAATATAACCAATCGTTTGTGTTCCTTGTTTCAGTAAACCTACGTACTCATTACCAGTGTTATTCTTATAGAGAAAATTAAAATCGCTTATATTTGAATATATTTGTATAAAACTTGGTATATGGCTTTATGTGGTATTAAGACATATATTATGCATTGGAAATTCGCTGAGTACGCAGGTTTGCTGCGACGGGGGTATTTATTAATTTATGTTCATTATTAGAGGAGACATAGCGTTTAATTACTATCCATAAGAATAACATGGGGCTGAGTACGCAGGTTTGCTGCTACGGGAGCCTTTTGCAAAAAAAATGTATATATATATATATATATAATATATATATAGTTTCGAAAGAATGGTGTTTTTGGGGTCTGGGGACCTCAAAACTAAAAGTTATCATGGTCCCGGGCCTAGGTCTTACCATGCCGACTACGGTAATAGCTTCTCCCCTATAGGGGAAATTCGCTTTATGTCCATAAGCACTTTTTCTTCAAACTTGCCCTTTGGCTTCAATAGTTTTAAAATAAGCATAGTAAACCATCTTTATGTTATAGTTATTTGTTTTAATAAACAATTCAATTAAAATAGTTTTCAAATTAAAGTTATGCATTACTACAAACTAGAGAAATTATTATGATATTTTAATCGTTGAAGTCGGTGCAAATATAACTGAGAATTATCTTTAAATATATCCTTAAAGTATTGAACATAAGTAGGATTGATTATCTCTGCAATTCTTTTCATATTTTAATGGTCATAATTAATTTCAATTTGTAATTTGGAAAATCACCTTTAATCTAAATTGCTAATTCAATATTCATCTTTGGTAATAAATACTGTGGCCTATTAATAACTGACAACCCTTGAAATATGCAGTATTACAAAGCCTTTTCAACTATCAATTATCTCGACTGAGATGCAGCTTTAATTGGTTCATCCTCTTTTGTTTCTTCTTTTAAGTACACCGGTTAAACTGTTATATAATGATTCAATTAAATTCATTGTGAAACCTTGCAATCTATTTATCACGAGATACTAATATATTACAGGGACTTTCAACCCCTTTAATTACTAATATTTAGGTGCACTTATATTGTGGAAACATGGTGTTGTTACAGCAGACAACAAATTCGTTTCTCCGTGCTACATCATATTTATAATTTTTGACGTAACTCAGAACTCCCGAGTATAGAATATCATGAACATTTCAGTATCGTTTGTTTGCTTGCTGGTTCACTCGTTTTTCTTACAGAGTTTAAAACATACTAGTGTAAGTTGAATTTGCTAGTGAAAGGCCTTGCGCATTAACATTTTAAGTTTATTGGAGATTTGTTTTTTATTTTAAAATTAAAAATCAAAATCATTCTATAACAAAGCCCTTTAAACATTACAAAATACTATGGGTAGATCAAAATCAAGTAAGCAACATCAAAGACAATTGATCAAACGAATTTATGTTTGAAAACAATAAAATATTATTTAGTTTAATTGAACAAATTCCTCAAAATTTGTATTTATACATATTTATAATTTTTATAAGTTATAACAAGACCATCAGAATGATTGAGTGGAGAGCGCCGTGTTACATCCAGGTAGGCAAACCCCGCAGTGCAGGTATGCATCCATATTGCATCTTGCGCCTTCGCATATACAAGTTCCATCCCGACACGAAATCAGCGATGCCGCCTCGCCTCTCATCAGAATGTTGATATGGTAAAGAAATGTTCAATAACTGAATATTTTGTAGCTTCTACATATGATTGCTACCTATACTTATTTGCAACATCAATACCATATTTGTCCTTTACAAATGTTAAATGTAAAATTACAATACAAATATAAAACCACTGGCGTAGAAGTAAACAAATCACTATTAAAATTTTGTTTTCACAGCTTATACTACGTTCATCCTCTGATTGAGCCTGATGAAGACTGGTCCGGTATAGCTGGCTTAATAGATCGCCTTTTATCATTATTTATGAATGTTTATCGACTGTTATGTATAAGTGTAAATATATTTGTCCTACAACCGAGCCTAAAATGCTTCATTAATATCTAAAATTTCATCGCGGACCCTAAAACAACTGTTTTCTGATTAGCTAGCTGCACCCCTTACCTATCCGCTCGCTGAATTAATAAAACAGCTGATTTATTTTTGTTTTGGACAAAGCTAACCGACTCAGTGTTTATAATCTAAAACTCGTAAATTCAGTCAAAATGGATGAAAGTGAATTTTTGTATATTGAGTGGTATCCAAAATTGCAATCTTAGGAAATATTATGTATGAAATTCGAATGAAGTGGCGTTATGATCTGAAATAACTAAATAGTACTAAATAAACTAGTAGGATAAATAACTACTGTAGTGTTGTGATACGTAGATTATGTTCTTGTAACTGAACTGAAAATCCCTAACACTAATAACCCTAAACCGAAACTAAAGCTATAAACTATACTCGTAGTAAATCAAGATATTGTGCAGGGACAAAAATACCGAGCTCCGTAAGATTCGTGTAATGTGTTATATAACACTTTCAGTCTATGACAAATGTTTTACTTGTACAGTTTGCAAGTCGCCTTATAAATTCAAGAAAATACGTGTCTCCACCCCCTCCGAGAGACAAGCAAGTGCCAGTTCGCGCCCGCTACATGTTGCTTCCCTCTTGACCTCCGCTTGTGTTCAAAATTTCACGAACCCTCGCATTCACTGGAGCCATTCTGTCTCACATTGTCAATGGATTTAGCTTGAATGTCATCTATTCCTATGAGCTAACATTCTCTATGCCAAAACCATTGTTCTCGAATTCTCGGCTAGTTCGGCCCGGTTGCGTCGGCGTCTTAAAGAAATAATAAAATATTAAGATATTTTTTAGAGATACTAACTTAGCATTATGCCCGTTGTTTGTAACAAGAATGTTTCGTGTAAATTTAGTAAGTCCCAGTTTAAAAATCTAAAGACAAATTATTAAATATCGAATTAGAAAGTAAACAAATTTCTGAGGTCTCTGAAATAAATTTATTAGGTATAACTTTGGACAACCACTTAAATTGGAATACTCAAATAAATAAAATCATTAACAAATTAAACTCTGTCTGCTTTAATCTGAGAGTAGTAGCAAAGTGCTTCAATTTTGAAAACCTAAAAATTGTTTATTACTCTTATTTTCAAAGTATATTACTATACTGCCTCCCTGTATGGTTCGGCTCATCTAAGGAGAACCAAACGAAAATTTTTAAATTACAAAACACGACGAGCCAAGTCGGAAACTTTTTGAAAATACACAAATTATAACAATTTTTGGACTTTATATTATAGACATTTTGAAATTATATGTAAATGAACGAAGTGAAATAAAAAAATTACAACATAATCATAATTGTCACACTAGAAAACAATTCACCGTTCAACATAAAATTCACAGAACCACTACATATGAAAATTCACCCCAATACATGATGGGAAGAGTCATAAATCAAATTTAAAAAATCACAAAATTGAAGTAATTAGAAGAACAGAAATAAGAAAAGTCAAGGAAATTATAATGAACAATCCTTTACTTTCATTGGATGAATTTTTAAAGAAGAAGAAAAAACTAACATGAAAAAGTAGAAAATTTAAGCTGCAGTATTTTCAGACTCAAGATATTTTTTGTAAAAGCCTACACAATTTATAATTGTTTTTCGGCAAATAAATAAATTTTATTAGAGCGAATGAAATTCTAATAGACAAATACTTAAAGATTAATTTAAAAAATAAACTACCCTGAAATGAATGAATTGTTGTAATTTAAAATCACAAAACTCGGACACCACACTCTACAAACATTACACAGACGTTATAAAAACATTCGTAACATTTACGCCGATTTCATTCCTTATTCCAGTTATTGTCCTTATTACAACTTTAAATTTTCGGTTTTACATAATCAAGTGCAATTTACTCCAACCGAGGTCTGTCGTACTGCAAACTGAAGGTGAAGCGAAACAAAAGTTTTTACTCCCACGTAATGCAAGAAGCAGGGAATTAGAGTTTTTAGCCGGCGCGGGGCCGGAGCACATTTCCCCAATTTATCTCGTTTAACAATGAAAATTCAGCTCCGCTTTTAATCTCATTTGCCGCGCAATTTAGCTAGTTATGCGTTTAGGGTTCTACTTTGCGAGAATCACTTTCTTTTATAGGATCTACGTATGATTTGTGGTTGAATTTTAACATTTGAAAGATTTATTTTGTATGTTAAAATTTAATTTATTTTTTAAATTGTAGTGAAAATACAAAAGCATTTTAAATATTCCTTCGATCGCCACAGTATTTGTTATTTTTATCGTAGATTGTTTATTTTAAATAGTTTATTGGTTTAAATTACATGCTACGGATTTAATTGTTGTAAGTACTGCAACACTATTGTTAAATCTACAATAATTGAATGTCAAGTCAAGAAATCATCATCTGTTTATTGCCTTGATGATTCAAAAGTACTTTTCAAAGTTTTCGCATTTATAAAATGCAACATTTTTGCACTTTTCTCAAGCACCTGGTTGCGTTTATAAATAAATAGCAAGCTGGTCACTGGCTGTTCGTTAGCAAACAACGGACGAGGGATGGATGAGTTTGTTGTAAAAGTAAATTGTAAATGGGAGCTCTAAAATAGAATGGACGCCTGATATTCTGATGAGATTCGCCGGATCAATCTTGAAGAAGATCAAAGAAATTTATAAAGTTTCAAAATTTAATCTAGCTGCATTTGTCACTCGATTATTGTTGATTTGTTCTGAGTAAAAGTCAAACTTAAATATCATCAAAGTAAAGTATTTGGACAACCAATCCGCCAAATTGGCGTAATTACGCCAGACAACGGCAACGCTAATGGAATATGTGGAAACTGATATCTGAACTTCCGTCTTTGAGTAAAGATTTCGTACAGAGTGCTTATTAGATAGAGGAAATGTGGCAGGAATTTGATAGGGTTGAGGTTCTGCCTACAGGAATCGCTGTGGAGCAGTAATGTTAAAGTTAACCTTACAGACAATACTGCTATTTGGCAGACTTTCGTCTCTTCCACATTTTTAATATGAGATTGGATCTTTCTTTATGCTCATTTCTCAAAAAATTAAAAATCTAGTTAAAAAATAAAATTCCTCATGGAGTATTGACAAATAGGGAGAGTCAATAAAATAAGAAAATTTAGTGATTTAATCATATAATAAACAAGAATTGTAATCTATTGTTTAGCAACTTAAGAAATATATCCCCTCGAAGGATCAAACTACCCTCAAATTGGCAACACTGCTCGTCTGTTTTCACCACAGTTTATTCGGTTACCAAATCAAGTGAGGGGACTTGTAACGTTGATTGCAGAACAAGTTGATCAGTCAGAGCTTCTAAAAACCCGAAACTTTGCTCCATGCAAGTTGTTCAGAGCATTTTCCACAGGTCTTTACTCTCGAGACCCCGGCAATATATTAGCTCAGGTATGACTCAGTGCTAACATTTCCACCCTAAGGTCTGTCTGGCCGCCATCCATAAACCTCCCCTCGACCCTACGAGAGATGTGTCGGTGGCGGGGGGGGGGGAGGTAGGGGTTGGTAAACTTTCTCCCCTTCCTGCTGGTGTAATCAAAACCTTAATAAATAGGATCCAAATATTTGTAATATATAGAGAGGATAAAACACTGGGTAGTGAAAAACTAAATTGGAGAACATCAATCAGTAATCGAATGTATTTTGGGGACTTTAAATGAAATAGTATTTTACTACCGCCTTATATTACATTGATTGAGCTATTCAACCAATTAAACGCAAA
This sequence comes from Allygus modestus, assembly GCA_963675035.1. NCBI lineage: Eukaryota > Metazoa > Arthropoda > Insecta > Hemiptera > Cicadellidae > Allygus > Allygus modestus. The sequence continues at coordinate 109,340,771 of OY776115.1, read as the reverse complement.
CTCTAAGGTGTTTGTAACTCAAAATTTACAAAATTCACAAAAACATATATTCACCGGTAGTCTGCTCACATAATTCGGCTCATTTGTCTTTATTTTTTTTATTTATTTGGACTTTACCTTTCGCTTCTAGTGTTTAAAACTACAGTACGTTTCGGGAGGTAAGGAAACTCCTCCCGTTATCAAGTGAACCCTACTTACATCTAAATATCAAGTTCTTACACCTAACTAACCTATATTTTTATCTTAACTTTTTCTTTTACAATTTAATTTACACAAACACAAAAATAACAAATATATACAAAAAATCAAATACAATACACTAGCACAACATTTATATACACAAAAAATTGGAAAACTGACAATACATTACCTGTTCTGCACCGTTTAAAATCGTTCTGCATTTTTGTTCCGCAAAAAATAAATTAAAATCCATCCCTGTTATGAGTTTCAAAAATATCATTTGTCTTAATAAGATAATGATTATTATGATGACGATTACATAAAAGAGTATACTTTTTTAGATTGGTTTAAATATTAAACAAATGAATTCTGACCTAGAGAGACTACAGAGAGGTACTCACTTTTGGTTCTTTGATGTGAAAATTAAAGAGTCCTGTCTCCTTACCTAAAGTAACTTGCCCTTCTTTGCTCGTGTGGTAGTTTTATGCTGTTTTCACATAAAAACTTTTATTACGAAAAATGGGAATAAAAAAACCGTCATTGTTTGAAACCTGTAAATTATTACAGCAAATATATACTAATACATGGGAATGGCTACACGTCTGGTTCATAAGAATTAATGAGTGGTTTATAGTGAGGTTATATAATACAACATTTAAAATAAGTCATATTACCGTAATTTACCACACCCAAAATAATCAGATGGTTTTAGTCATGTTCAATGTTTTTTACTTGAAGGATATTACAACCGTGTTTGGTTATAACATATTTATTAACATTTTTAATTCAAAATATTTCAGTCTGGCTTGTGTTATGCTATTTGTTTATATTATTCACATAGTTTATTGCTATACTCTACTTCGAATTTTTTGTACATGAATGAATGAAATTACATGATTATGCATGGTTCGTGGTGGCTACGAGTGCTTTGAACTTCTAATATTTTATTAGAAGCTGCAATTAAAACTTGTTAACATGTAATGCTGTTTGTATTCTCAGGAATCATAACCGCTCTGTTAAAAACAAAGGTTTTGTTTCTTCCCAATGTTATAGTTATGAAGGATTTTATTGCCTATGATTTAATGACCAAAATAACCCAATGTCATACGGCTGGCATTTTTTGCTATTAATATTCTCAAATTACTAATAACTAGTGGGGCTTGATGCCCGAAATGGAGCGAAATTGTTCCATCTTACGTATATTGAAGAGTTTGTTTTGTCATTTCATTAGCTTCGGTTGTCGGCTCATAACGTATATGGATCCTGCAAAACTATGGTTTGTTGTATGGGAAGCGGGTTTAGAATGCAGTTGAATTAAAATTGACCTCCATTTCAACCTTATAGGCAAAAAACTATTTTTATGGCATCCTTTTTGGATAGAGGAAATTTAATTTGATGTCTCAATCGTCTAAATCGGTTCAGAAATAACGGAGTCTCTAAAAAAATTGCCCTAGCGATTATAGAATTATAGATATAGATGTCTGTACCAAACTTTATACTTATCGGGTTGAATGTTTAATGCCTGCAGTAGGTAGATATGCAGGTAATTTTAAGTTTGGTGATTGGTTTTGACACGAGTTGGGAGAGTAGGGGAGGAACTGTGCTCGCTGGTGGAACAACCTCCCCCTCAAACCCTCTCTCTCACACACACACGTTAGCGGGAGGGGGAGGGGTGGGTTTATTGGTGGGGATCGTATATGGGGCTGAGTCATACTGAATACTGCATGCTGCTCAGCATCGCCGCTGTGTGAAACAAACCGACTGGCCAAATAATGTCCACTAGAAGTAATTAAGTTCATTTTACACTAGCTGCAGTGCCCAGCGTCATTTAGGATACACTACAGATGAATGCGGTATTATGTAGTAAGCCTTCTGAACTGTTCCAAACAATGAAAATCCGTTGAAGTAATAACCTGGTAAAATACAAGTTTTTTCTTTGTAACTTTGAAGACCCGTGGGGCGGAGCTGTAAGGGATTATTTAGACGCTAACATTTCTGCATGTTTAACATTTAAGTTAGGCACCTTCGAGGCAATTTTCGGGTCGATCGAGTCTTTGCAAGTAAACGGAACGGATATGCTGTCGGACAGACCTTCCTTCTACATTAATGGATAGATTGCTGCATGCTAGGCAGACATAGCTTGAATGAAATATAAATGTAGATTAAACATCTTTCGCAGATGTCTTTAATGACAAAGACCCCATATGTTTTAACCAAGTTATTCATTATTAGCCACAGAGCAGACATTTTTTAGAGCTGAAGTGTTAACTGGGAAATTCTAATTAAGAAATAAGAAACTTTATTACCATTGATCACCGAGGCATACAATTGCTCTACACTATACTCCAGGACATATATTTTCATAGGCATGCAATTGCTCTGCACTATACTCTAGGACATCTATTTTCATAGGCATACAATTGCTCTACACTGTACTCCAGGACATATATTTTCATAGGCATGCAATTGCCCTGCACTATACTCTAGGACATCTATTTTCATAGGCATACAATTGCTCTACACTGTACTCCAGGACATATATTTTCATAGGCATGCAATTGCCCTGCACTATACTCTAGGACATCTATTTTCATAGGTATACAATTGCTCTACACTGTACTCCAGGACATATATTTTCATAGGCATGCAATTGCCCTGCACTATACTCTAGGACATCTATTTTCATAGGCATACAATTGCTCTACACTGTACTCCAGGACATATATTTTCATAGGCATGCAATTGCCCTGCACTATACTCTAGGACATCTATTTTCATAGGCATACAATTGCTCTACACTGTACTCCAGGACATATATTTTCATAGGCATGCAATTGCCCTGCACTATACTCTAGGACATCTATTTTCATAGGCATGCAATTGCTCTACTCTATACTCTGGGACATATTTTCATAGGCATGAAATTGCTCTACTCTATAGTCTGGGACATATATGTTCATAGGCATTAAATTGCTCTACTCTATAGTCTGGGACATCTATTTTCATAGGCATGAAATTGCTCTACTCTATAGTCTGGGACATATATTTTCATAGGCATGAAATTGCTCTACTCTATAGTCTGGGACATATATTTTCATAGGCATGAAATTGCTCTACTCTATACTCTGGGACATCTATTTTCATAGGCATGAAATTGCTCTACTCTATAGTCTGGGACATATATTTTCACAGGCATGAAATTGCTCTACTCTATAGTCTGGGACATATATGTTCATAGGCATTAAATTGCTCTACTCTATAGTCTGGGACATATATTTTCATAGGCATGAAATTGCTCTACTCTATACTCTGGGACATCTATTTTCATAGGCATGAAATTGCTCTACTCTATACTCTGGGACATCTATTTTCATAGGCATGAAATTGCTCTACTCTATAGTCTGGGACATATATTTTCATAGGCATGAAATTGCTCTACTCTATAGTCTGGGACATATATTTTCATAGGCATGAAATTGCTCTACTCTATACTCTGGGACATCTATTTTCATAGGCATGAAGTTGCTCTACTCTATAGTCTGGGACATATATTTTCACAGGCATGAAATTGCTCTACTCTATATTCTGGGACATATATTTTCATAGGCATGAAATTGCTCTACTCTATACTCTGGGACATCTATTTTCATAGGCATGAAATTGCTCTACTCTATAGTCTGGGACATATATTTTCACAGGCATGAAATTGCTCTACTCTATATTCTGGGACATATATTTTCATAGGCATGAAATTGCTCTACTCTATACTATGGGACATCTATTTTCATAGGCATGAAATTGTTCTCCTCTATACTCTGGGAAATATATTTTCGCCATCCCACTCTTGCATTTTCAGATTTGTATTCTACTCGCATGTGTTTATCTCCTTACAAACCACAAGACTATTACAACTCCAAGTCTTGACCTCCTCGTCTTCAATCAGCTGGTAATTCTTGTAGCCAACGAGCTGCGTGAAGGACCACCCTTTTACATAATAAACTTTACCCCCCAACTATCTGTAATTTGCTGAGATAAAAGTCGTTAATTTTCCAATTAGTTAAAAATATTCAGCTGATTTCTCCAAATCCGTCTAGTTCTAAATTATTGGCCAAAATCGAAACCTTGACAATATGTGTACGTTAATTTCAAAAATGCTCGAGGAAGCTGATCATTCTGTAAACGCAGTGTTGCCCCAACAGTAACGCGTGATTAGTGAAATTGTTCCGCAAATGAGATTTCAAGAGGCTGCAAAACGACGCTGTCAAAACGAGATAAATTGACCAAAAACGCTCTTCAGCTCCCCGCTTCTCCAAAATGTATTCCTCCCTTTGTTCTTTAATATTTTCATGGTTTGTTACTTCTGTTATCGCTGTAATTTATTTTTAGTTAATAGTTTAAATTCATACATTTTTATCTTCCGAGAATAATTTTAAATAATTAAATTTAACGTTGATTAAATTTAATTATTTAACGTTAATGAATGACAAGTTGTTAAATGCCAAATTTAAAAAAGTGTGTTAAATTTATACAATTATTCTTCCTAGTTTGACTGTTCAATGAATTCGCTGTTTTTGCGTCGTTGTTTGAGGAGGGTCGGGGTGGTTGACCCAAGGCCCTGTTTGTTATTGTAGCGTTATGACAACTTGTTTACCAATCTGGCAATAATTATGAAAATTTATATTTTGAAGGTCCCTCCCCTTTATACCAGGGGCTAATGGACCGTTACGGGAAATGTTACGTCTTTTCTTCCAATCAGGAATTTCTAAATGACTGGTTCAGTTGTTCATGCTAAACACACAGTGCCAAAGTGGAAAACTTTATTTATGGCAGAGTCGATTGGGTGTTTATAATCGTAGTTTTTCAAACCACTCAGCTTATAGTTTTGTATGAGGATATCATCATTAAATAGATGGACATTTGATGGTAACATACTATGGCAGTCAATACCTAGGTGGAAAAATAAATTTAAGTGCCAACGTCAATGTTAAGAACTGAATTTATTACTGTACATTTTACACGAATAGAAATGTTCAAAATGCCCTCTTTGGACCAGATGCAAGCTATTAATGTTCCAGAAACTTTTAATTTTTAAATATAGAATCGTACTAAACATGTGCTTTAATTGCTCGATTCCTTTTATATTTTATAATTAGTTTATACATTACCAAGCGAATATTTCTTCCAATTTATTAGTTTTAAACGTTTTTGATGTACTAATTTCACTTATTCACACTTATTTCACAATTTTTCTCAATTCTTAAAGTTTTTAAAACAATATTTAATCAGAGCTATTTCAGCTAGGTGTTACTTATTCAGTCCCCATTGGAAGAGAGAGAGAATCTAGACTTCAGGAATAGACAACATTTTCTGCTGAATAATTCACTCAGCAGCTGATTTCTATTCCAGCCAGTAAAATTAAATGTCTCATTATATTATATGACATCAGTTTAATGCTCAACACTGCTTGGTTCAATAAGAAACGAGTTCGCACGCAGCACGCTGACGTGAGGGAAGTGAATTTCCACATAAAAAACTATAAAAACTCAAAATCAGTTAAAAACATACATTTATTCCAACTTTTATTCAAATCTGAAAACATTGATTTTTTTGGCTGTTCTGATGCTCCTGGTTCTATTTACCTGAAATGCTGGGAATACAATTTGCGCATTATAAGGTTAGGAGAAGGTTCAGTCAGGCTTTAAAGTAGGCGTGAGGTTGTTGGGGATCATAAAAGTACACCAAAAAATGAATAACAGGCTTTTTTAATGTAAAATCCCGATAAGACAACGTACTGTGTTTGGTCAATACACATTTTCTTTAATAACTCGGTAAATATTTATGCTGTAATGACGAGAAAGGGCTTAAAACTTTCGCCTCTCTAATTTCCATCTTTTTACATGCATTCATTTTACATATGGGGCTTTTCTGACCCTTTTTGGGCCCAAAAACTCAAAATTTTAAAGATTAATCCCCAAAAAAAGGGGTTTTGAGTTTTCCGATTGTTTTGCCCAACAAACTTGTCTAACTTATTACAGAAAGGAACGTCCCTACCATATTTGAAGTAAATCGGACAAAAAATGCGACCGCTAGAGTGCAAACACACACACACACACACACACACATATATATATATATATATATATATATATATATATACATAAAATTTTGAACGACCCCCCAAAACGTGTTCAGGGGATCACGTTAGGAGCTTCTATGGTGGTCCCGGGCTTAAGTTTCACCGTGCGGGTCATGCTAATAGTTCACTTTCCAAAGGAAATTCACTAACAAATAGATGGCTGAAATCAGTCCGTCAGATCAAATGGTTTTATCATTCAAGGTGTAAACCCGTTCTGAAATAAAACACGATTCAATTGTATCCATACACACCTATATAAATATATAATATTCATAATTAATTACATTATGTATATTATGTTATTATGTATATAATAATATAATTATGATTACATACATAATTTAAATAACAAACATACATATTCGACCACCAAAACCAATAAAATAAACGTAAATATACAAAATGTGCTATACTACTTATGGGTGTGGATATTTACACTAACGATTGCAACGTGGTCTAATTACTTGAATTTTTTTAACGAGAAAGGAGGTTTATGATACAAAATAAAGAAAAGAAATGCCGTAACAGGACAAATTACGGAGTCGTAGATCTTGGATTAATAATTCTTAGGACAAGAAGAGTGGATTAGCAGTAACTATGTTTTATACTTAAATATTAAAACGCTTTTGTATTTTTTAATGTTCTTTAACGATCGTAATGTAATTCAAGGGGTGAAAGGTACTGTTTAGCGGAACCTAATTCTGTTTTCATTTTTAAAAATTCAGTCAGAGAAGTTGTATTTAATTATTTTAAAAAGAGTATGTACAAAATACTTGACAACAGTATCACAATATTTGACCGCTACATGTATTAAGCAAAAAAAAAAAAAATCTTGACTTATATTAAATTATTTAAAAACATAGGTACAACTAGAAAAAAAAATAACAAACTACATGCATTAGTTGCCTTCATTTAAAATAAACTAATGTATGCGATAAAAAATATGAAATAAAATTGTTATTTCAAAGAGAATTTTCATTAAATATCTGTTAACAGCTTGGTGAACCAACTAAAAGTGTCCCCAAAACATCAAAATACCCCCGTCGCAGCAAACCTGCATACTCAGCGAATTTCCAATGAATATATAACATAACAAATTAAAACACTTAACAGGATTCATGAGAAATGTATTCACAAATAAGCGATATTTAAAATATTAATTATTCTCCATAAGAATAACATTGGGAATGAGTACGCAGGTTTGCTGCAACAAGGCACACAAAATAATGGGTTTTTATGCAAATATCAATAGAACTCATCTTATTGAAGTCACATACCAATTTTCATCCATATACATTCATAAATAAGCGATATATAACATTTTAAGTATTTTCCATAAGAATAGCATGGGGACCTAGTACCTAGGTTTGCTGCTACAGGAACCATTGGCGAAAAATTTTTTGTGTGCAAACAACAATAAATCACAACCAGATCAAGCCATATACCAAATTTCGCCAGTTTATGTTCATAAATAAGCGAGATATACAATTTTTCTTTTTCTCCATAAGAATAACATTAGACAATACTGTGTTTAGCACTTTCAATATCTCGGTAACCAATTGACGTAGAGCAATGATCAAAATACCAAATTGTTTGTTTTTTAAGCTGAATTCAATGGTATATATTAAAATTTGATTTAAATTAAAATTACATGTGAAAACCCCAAAAAACACATTTTTTGGGTACAAAACCCCCCAAAAACCCCCCTTCGGATGGTGCAATTCATCTGGTTTTCGATCTCGTTAAAATAAATGGTACTTTAAACATTTGTACAAAATTTCATTAACATCGGACCTTTTTTACGAGAGTTATCGTGCTTACGGACATATATATATATATATATATATATATATATATATTTAAATATATATATATATATTTAAATATATATATACATATATAACAATTTGAACGAATGGTGTTTTTGGCATCTGGGGACCTCAAAATGAAAAGTTATCATGGTCTCGGGCTTAAGTCTTACCATGAGACCTACGGTAATAGCTTCTTCCCTATAGGGGAAATTCGCTAAAAAGGATAATGAAAGTGGCTTACTTTATAACAAAATGGCATCTCAAAATTATCTGACATTCTTAAATTACGAAGAGAAACATGCAATATCAATATGCATTTTAATATCACAGTTTTCGTTTGGCAATCTTTGCGGTTCAGAAACATCAAACACAGCCCATGGTTGTTGGGACGGGGGAGGGGGAGTGGAGAGGGGAGAGGTAGGGGAGGAGAGGGAGGCATATAAGATGTCGGATGGCAAAGTTTTAACAACTGACTTTTAATTTGTTTGCTGTTAACTTGATGGATTCAAAATATGTTTCTAATGCTACGATTAAGTTTAGTTTATGTTAAGCCCTAACTGAAATATATTTATGCGATGTTGTTTTTTTCATCTATATCAATTAGTTCGTCCTCTAAAACTATAGTTTTGTCAACTTTTTTTGAGAATATTCAAAGTATTATTGTCAGTTCTATCATTAAAAAGAAGACATCACAATTTCTATGAAAATAAACAAGATGCTGTCTACGACTAAAAACCCAGTATTCAGGGCGTTTCCGAAGTCTGAAGTTCTCAGGGACTTGTTCCTGAGGTAAAACAAATTATAAACATTAGACCTATCTCGCTCCGTTGCCCATCTGTATTTTTGTTCTGATTTTTAATCGAAGTACCATATCTTATGAACCACTTGATATACTGACTTTAAACCAGACTTTACGCTATACTTGTTTAAGGCCAGTTTGGTATTCTATTTGGCGATTCTGGCAAACGGACAGAGTCGTGCAGACCATAAAACTGTCATCCCCTTGGGTTAGGAATTTTTTGAGGACGGAATTGGCAGCGCCTCACCCCAAGCGCTGCAAAGTCCGCCATTGACGGGGGGGGGGGTTGACAAGGGACTGTAATATAACACAACCCGCTACATGAGTGTGTTTGTGGTCAAAATAATTACTCTCACATTGTGTTGACTAATGTACGACCTCATAATTAGTGTACTCGTAATTTAGTAATTGCTATTTGTTGAAATTTCAAGCATTAAAATAAATTCAGTAGTTCCTTAGACTTCGCCTTGTAAAACCCGTGCTTGTGTCATAAATACTAAAATAAAGTTTTGATTAATACAAATTGAAAACCACTCGGTATAAATCATAACTAACATATTGATGCACTTTGCAATTCATTACTAACATACTGATATGCTGTATGAGACCAGGGGTTTCCGCGATAACAACAGTGGTTCTCCTATTTGTTTCATTAGTAATGCATGCGCTTTAAAATGAATACCGGTACTTTAGAAAATATAGTCAACAACGCCTACCACGTGACGTCATCACCCCTGACTACCGAGAGGTATTTCGTTCATAAGGAATTTTAAGAAAAGGATGAGTATCCCCACCCTAGCCACAACAATGTTGACCTGTTTGCGACCGTCCTTAATATTTGGTCATTCCTAGTGTAGTGTAGGGGTGCGGTGTGAAGTGATGGCGGAAGCGAAATTTATCAAGGCACAATTGCATTATAAAAATCATTATTCATTTGTTTCGTTTATATTTATTACTCAAGACAATAACAACAAGGGATGACCCAATGAATTTAACAGAAATGTTAACAATAAGCAGGATTTACAAATTAATATATTTACTGAATGACATTTCTTAGTCAAGCACTTATTTCCCGATTTGTGTTGTATCGCAGGTTTATTTATAACCCTGAAAATGTATTTTGCTGGTTTGCTTAGAATGTTATCACATTTTACCGAGCCAGTGGTGGGGATTATAGCCTGCTCAGGTCAGGTTAGGGAGGAAATGGACGCGCGTCCATCGGCGCGTCCATGTCCTCCCTCAGCGAAAATTATTTATGACCCTCCCTAGCAGCAGGTAATACGTGCGTCCATGTCCTAGATTCGACAATTCTAGCTGTTACAGTTTCAAAATGACGGCCGATTACATTTTTTAAAGCATACTATTTTGAAAACGGCAATTTTAAAAATGTTCTGTAGGCCCTGCATAAAAATGCCAAATTTTACATAGAAAAAACTGTAAAATAACACCCCATAGCAGAGTAATTTACATTTTCGAAATAAAGACGTGGCAATTTCTGGCAGTTCACATCGAATTTGCACAATTATACTTATACAAATTACAATTAATTGCTCAACTATGGGTAAAGTGAACCTTACAATCTCGATACTGTATTTTTAGCTTCAAATTGTACAGACAAAAATATAAGTAATCGGCCGACATTACGCTAGGTTGGAGGACGAGTGGCGGGCGGTCACTCGACCTTGCCTCGCGGTCGCCGTCGCCCAGGCTGCATCCACTCGGATAATCAATTTCACTCCCTTTTTCATTTAACAAAGGCGAGATTTAGACAATTATAACCCCTTTGCCGCTAAATCTGTAGTTTATTTGAGTGAATAATTGTTTTGCTCAATACTTTAACGGTATTTAGTCTGTTTATGTTAAATTGTATTTGTGTTCAAATAAAACTTGTTTACTAAAAGTTATTTATTTTCCAGGTGGGATTTTCTAAAGTGTTGGTGGTTATGTGAGTACGATGTGTGTAATTTGGTTATATTATCAGTATGTCGATGGTGTTATCTCTTCAGCGATGTTCTTTTAAAATGCGTCATTGAATTAGTTTTAAATTTAAAGTTAATATGGAGGCGAAATCGATTTTCTTTGTATTAACTTTAAACTGTAACACTAAAACGTTGTGATAGTCAATTTGAACATGTCACAAACTTTTTCTTTTTGTATATGCATATCTACTAACTTTAGTTCTGTATAATCCGTTAATCGTGACGGTTGTGGAGTTCACTTAAAGGTTTGTGAAGTTTTAACAATCCAAAAATAGCATATGACGAGTTAGAACGCCCTTGAAATCTTATCTACTCTATCAAGGGCATCACATGTTGAATGTGCACGACAGTAGCTTTGTTTGTAGGGTGTGGGGTGTAAACGTTACTTAGTGATCTCGAAAGTAGATATTTAGATTTAGAAAGGAATTAAGATACGATGTAATGGTAACGTAAATAATAAATTAATGTAAAACGCGAGGTGTCACGCTGTATCTTTGTAAATCCGTGGCCAAAAACTTCTAATAATTAAAAAAATCCAATATTTTGTCAATTGTCTTAATTAAACTAATTTTCCCTACTATTCACAGTAACACCCGGATTCATTTATTTTTTTTATTATAACCTAATCCCGAGTTGTAAAAACATTGGTTACAATTACAATGCATGTACAATACATGTGGGTAAAAACCCGAGGGATGTTGCAGGCTTATTGAACATGCTCCAAATCGCCCAAATCGGTGATGAAATAGAATGATAAGCAAGACAGCATTTCCAATTCGAACCAAAAAACGAATATGTAAGACATGACTATGTAATATGCCGTGAAGATCTTCTGGGGGTTGAAGCATGACGAAGGAATGGCAAGAATGACGGAATGAGGGCGTAACGGACAAATCACCGCGCATCTCTGCCATTCCATCCGGAGTGAAGATGAAGATGCCGAGGGGGGAGCACCTGGTCATCCAGGGGGGGGGGCTCAGGTGTTCTTTTGTTCGCGGTGGCGCTAGAGTGCTAGAGGAGAGGAGAGCGACGACAGTTGGTGTGAGGCTAGAGGTGTAGAGAACCGTAGGAGAGCGAGCCCAACGGCCGGTTCGACTCTGGTCTGTTGTCTTTTGCTGCCTCGTTTGTTGGTTTTGTGGTTGTGAATTTCGTTCTTGTGTGGTGGCCTCGTGGAGTGGGTTTGTGTTGTGTTGGTTTTATACTGTGCGAATAGGTTGGATATTTATGAATCTTTGCCAAGGTAAATGATATATTTGCTGATGTATACTTTGTATTTGTTTATTTATGATAGTGTATGTTTCTGTTTTGTTGGATCGTTGTCACTCTGTCAACGTAGTTTATTTTCTTGTATATACATTTTGAAATTGTTTAATTTGTTGCTGTTACCTAGGTTTACTGCTTTTCATTTTAGATAACTCCGTGATTGCATATTAACCCTTGTGAGTTTACTATACCATCTAAGTTGTGACTACATTTACTAAATTTTCAGGCCTAATCAGTCAGTACAATTTTGTTTACTGCGCCCTAACCACTGCGTCTTTATTAGGAACATTATAAGAAAATACAACACATAAGTTGAGTAAAGTACAATCTTCCGTTACCTCCGAGGACAGTTTAAGATCCCGTAAAACAGTAAAACTTAATTTAAACCGAACCCGAAGTAACACTAAATTTATAAGGCTTACACATTGTCGTGGTGGAATTCCTATAACCGTAAATAAGGCCGACCATAAACTGGGCTTAGAGGAAATTAAATCCCGGCCCGGGTGAAACCGAATGTCCGTGAATCCGAGAGAATCAAATCACCCGTTTGTTTTCTTACCTTAATCCCTCAAATGAATTCCTTTGCAGCACCTTTGGTTTGGGTTTGAGATATGCAGTAGTTTATCCTGACATCACAGTAGTTTCAAAGTAGAAGCAGCGGATAGAAAATCTTCAAATTGTTTGTAATAACATTTTTGCAATAAAATGACAATTTCATGCCTTTATAATATTTTTACCCTAAAATATAAATCACAATAGTCTCGTGTTAATTTCAAAAATGCAATCATGACGATTTACGATTCAACGCTTTGCTATAAAATAATTTATCTTAATTTGTAAGAAAATTTATTTTTCTTTGCCGAATAAAATAAGACAGTGCAAACTCATAAAACCATGGCAAACATATATAGCCCTACTTCATGTTGTTTATGATGTTTTCCTGCCTACATGGACTAATGAAGTTGAACTTGTGAACTTGCATTCTGGATCAATTTAGCGGCCGAGAGAGACCGAAAGACAGTTTGATTTGTATCCCTCGTAGGTCGTAGATGAGGTAATGGTGTAGCAAAGCAGTTTTGAGGTAGTATTGCTGCAAGACGGGCGAACGGGTTGAAAATGTAGGCCCTATACCACCCAGAGTGGTCGAAGTCGGAGGTTTGACGAAGGGGAGCAAATCCATAAAGAAAGGCGAATTCCAGACTAAATGAAGCTGAAACAAAGCCTTGAATGCCGCTGTTTTGTGAGCCGCCCGCCGGGACGCCGGGACGCCGGGACGCCGCGTCAGTTCTGCATACCAGCACGGACTTGACAACAGTTCAGCTTTCATGTGTTTTAGTTGGTTTTTGTATTAGAAATGTGGCTATTAAAAATGTTCAAGAGCCAAAACAATAATAGAAGAAAACAAATTGGCATCAACCGAGTTTTCTTAAATATTATACAGGATAAATAAAATACGTCTTACAACACTATAAAGTATATTTACACTTATACTGTACTTACAAACAAGACGGTTGTACCATCTTTTGTGTATATTTTACCGTCTTGTATGTAAGTACAGTATAAGTGTAAATATACTTTATAGTTTTGTAAGACGTATTTAATTTATCCTGTTTAGTTGTAACAACAACACGTATCATGCTAATAAATAAATTATTTAAATATTATAGTCAAGTCATTCAGACTCTGTATAGTTTAGAATTTGTATTCACAACCAGAAGAAATGGGGTTTTATTGTTGAGGTTCAAATAGTTTCCTTTTCGGATAGGCCTATACAATTTTATATAAAATACAAGCTGAGAAGAAATCGATTAAATAATTCTGGGATGCATTATAAGATTTCGCAGGAACAACTTTACAGGTTTATGTACCAAGCCTAGGCATTTCAATGTCACACTGAGAGATTCAAAATACTATGTCCTATTAAGTGATGCCTTCATTGCGAAGTTTTTAGTTAATTAATTTATGAGTAAGCGCTTTGACAATGGTCAAACCAACCTTATTTACATTTTTTCTTGCCTAGCAAAATTCCAGTGTTTTAAGTATAGCAAGCAAATATTCCATTACCTCATACCTAAATTTTTTTCTAAAATTGTACCCCTCCCCTCCTTATACAAATGGCTTAGAAAGGAATAACTAAAACTAAAACATCTATTGTGTAATCGTTAAGGAGGGTTTTGGGAGGGGGTACCACAGTAAATCTATAGACTTTGAAAGGTATCGGAAAAGAGTGAAACTTCAGAAATGATTCATCGCCCGTATCAACTCCCCTCCGCAATTTGGGGGCGAAACGCAATAATACCAAATCCAAAGTCGGAAGTGCACAAAATGTTGCGGGTCATTTACCTTCTCTCTCGCTCTCTTTTCCTTCTCTCCTCTCCCCTAGTATCACAGGGAACCCGTAGAGGGAGGGGGAAGGGCAGGTTTGGATACAAAACAAGATTATGGCGTTGTCAAATTTGAGTTGAGAAGGGCAGAACCAATTTCTTTCGTGTAGCACCCCCCCACCCCGCCGCAAGATAAAAGGGACCTTCACACGTCATTAGTTGATTTGGGGTGTTAGAAGCCTCGCCGCCAATGCGGTTGTTACTGTTGGCTGATGAAGCAGGAATTTACTTTCATAAATTTATTTTATATTTGCGTGTTTGACATACTATTATTATTAAGAGATTCAATATAACTGAATGACTGAGTAACTGAATGACTGAGTGACTGAATGACTGGATGACTGGATAACTGAATGAATTGCATGACGGTTATTCTCGCCTCCTAATCAATCAATTTGCAGGACATCAATACTTATAACAGGACACGATAAACTACGTCTCACAACACTACAAAATATATTTACATTTTAGCGAATTTCCTCTATAGGGAAGAAGCTATTACCGTAGTCGGCATGGTAAGACCTAGGCCCGTGACCATGGTAACTTTTCGTTTTGAGGTCCCCAGACCCCAAAAACACCATTCGTTCGAAACTGTGTATACATATATATGTCCGTGTAAAGCAACATTTATGACTTTAAGTTCGTAAACCAGCCAGATCGCTCTATCCGAAGGGGTATTTTGGGGGGGTTTTGTACCCCAAAAATGGATTTTTCGAATTTTTTACATATAATTTTTGAAATAGTCAAGTTGTAGTTTTCACCATTCGATTTAGCTTAAAAAAACACACAATTTGGTATTTCGATCATTCCTCTACGTCAATTGGTTACCAAGATATTGGAAGTACTAAACACAGTACGTTGTCTAATGTTATTCTTATGAAGGAAAATAAAATGTTTATATCTCGCTTATTTATGAACGTAAACTGACGAAACTTGGTATACAGCTTCATCTCGTTGTGTTCTATTGATATTTGCTAAAAAAAAGAATTTTTTCCAAAGCCTCCCGTAGCAGCAAACCTGCGTATTCAGCCCCAATGTTATTCTTATGGAGAATAATTAAAATGATATACATCGCTTATTTGTGAATATATTGTTATGAAACTTGGTAAGTGGCTTTATGTAGTATTAAGACATTTATATCTACATTCGCTGAGTATGCAGGTTTGCTGCGACGGGGGTATTCTACTACACTTAAATAGACGGTAAATTACATAAAACATTATGCTCTGATTGGGTCTGATGACCGGTGTAACTGGTTGAAATCAATCGCTTGTTACATTTTAAATGTATATTTACCATCTTGTATGTAAGTACTGTATGAGTGTAAACATAATTTGTAGTTTTGTGAGTCGTAGTGTAACATATGCATTAATGTTACATTCGGAGCTTTTCTGATCCTTTTTGGGCCCAAACACTCAAAATTTGAAAAACTAAAATCCCCTAAAAAGGGGATTAGAGTTGTCCGATTGTTTTGCCCAACGAACTTGTCCAACTGATTACAGAAGGGAAGGTTCCTACCAAATTTCAAGTAAACCGTGTGCGTAGTGTTTTATCCTGAATTGCGACAAAACAAATCATGTTTCTAAAGAAAAAAGTTACATATACCAATATATTTTACAAAGCATGCGCGATTCGCTTAAAATTTATCTTAGATAACGTAGTAATACACTCGTTTTAATGGATGAACACTAAATAATACCTTGCGAACATACACTGTATATTAAATAGGCCACAAAATGAACACTCCCCTTGTTTCAACAATCAACCATTGTGTTCTGCTCGGTGATGCCAGTGATTACGTAGCAAAGGTAGTTTCTAATTGTGCAGTCTTTTTATATGTATTGAGTTGCTGATATGCTTGTATTCAATGTTTGTAAATAATTGTTTACTTTGTTCGTAAAAACCCAATCATCTCCAACATAATAACGTTTACTCTCCCAATACAAGGGTGTTTCATGGATGTTTGATGGAATCAAATTTGAAACAACCGATTCAGGAGGCGTAATGAGTTATTAGTGAATTTCCTAGGGAAAGTGAACTATTAGCATGATCCGCACGGTGAAACTTAAGCCCGGGACCACCACAGCAGTTCCTAACGTGACCCCCTGAACAAGTTTTGGGGGGTCACTAAAAACTTTATATATGTTTATATATGTTATATATGTTATTTGTTTGTTATATGTTATGTTATATGTACTTTTTATTATTATTATTATTATTTATATATGTATATATATATTTATGTATTTTCGCACTCTATCTGTAGCAATTTTCGCCCAATTTATTTGAAATTTGGTAGGAACCTTCCCTTCTGTAAACAGTTGGACAAGTTCGTTGGGAAAAACAATCGGACATCTCTAACCCCCTTTTTAGGGAATTTTAGTTTTTTCAAATTTTGAGTTTTTGGGTCCATAAAGGGTCGGAAAAACCCTAAATGTAACATTAATGTATATTATATTATAGTACGTAAAATTCCAAACATTTTAAGCCCTCCTTCATCATTCTAGCACGATTATTTACCGAATTATTAAAGAAAATGTTAATTGTCTTAACACAGTACGTTGTCTTATGGGGATTTTACACTGGAAAATGGTGTTTTTCATATCTTGATGTAGTTTTAACACCCCCAATACCCCTACACCAACTTGTTATCCCAATTATACCTCCTCCTAACCTCATAATGTACAACATTTCCATCCTAATAGTCAATTTAAATGTAACCAGGAGCATCAGAACAGCCAAAAAAATAACATTTTACAATTAAAAAATAAAATGTTACCAGGAATGTTTTAAACCCTTTATTATATTTGTTAAGGTTTTAATGCGGAAATTTACTTCCCTCACGTTAGCGTGCTGCGTGCGATCTCGTTGTTCTTCTTACGGCGTCCAATTTGCTGGAATTATGTTAACGTAACGTTGAAAAAGTAGAGATTTATCTTCCGTGGCTAAAACATCAAGGATGTTATTTTTAGTTCCCAGCTTCATTTCCTGACCCCGGCTACGGTAAAATCAGCGAAGAAAGATTGCGATTTTAAAAAGTTCGTTTTAATAAAGTGGAAAGTCTTGAAAGTCTATTTATGGGACATAAAGCTTTTTCCTACGTTAGAGTTTTACCTTTCTTCATCTTACTACATGTTTACAGTAGTTGCATACTTACAACAATAAGACAACAATAACTTACAACAATTAGTTAATTACTGACTGCGTATTGCGAACGCGGTAACTGGTAATAAATACATTATTTAGTAGTCTTTGGTACTTCATACTTTAATAGGAGTGATCTTTTAAATTTATTTAATCGCTTTTGGCTGGTATTTTTTACAAAAGATTGAGTCTGTACTTTTTCAACAACAATTTTACTATTATGTAAACTACTGGTTGCTTGAAGAGACCAAATAGCTTCTTACCTAGCTCCATTAATCTGCCTCATCTGATTTGTTGTACTCTTTACATGCTGAGGAAAATAAAACAGTACAAGTCACTTGTCACTTAATCACATGTTTGAATGCAAACAAAGCAGACGTTTTTAAATCCCCATGCTTTTGTTATGGAGGATGTTTTAATTTACTTCTCGTTTGCTTTTAACATTTTGGAAATACTGTTATTTTTCCCGAGTCTCTGGGACCTTTAATTTAAGCCGTCTCCCATCTTTTTGGGATTTGCCAAACTCTCACAATTTTGACTTGAAAATTCGCTTACAGAATTATATAACTTATAAATAAAGATGTTTATATGTTTAATAATGTGCACCTGCATGATGCGTGGTTGAATGGGGAACATTTTGTTTTTTATTTATATTAGGCCCTATATAGTTATATTAGCTTTGGAGAAGGAGATTTTAAAATGTTTAGTGATACAGCTGATAATTCTGTGATTGTTGATTAGTTGTTGGCCTAATATAGCTTATATAGCATATATAGCCTATTCTCTCAAGGTTTAATATATTCATTATAAAGCAATTGAAATGAGAGTATTATTCATTGCATTTAGAGCATTATTCCTTTAGTTGTGAGCGTTATTCATTGAATTGAGAGTATTATTCCCGAGTATTTGCCCGTTAATATTAAATTAAACTAATCTAATTTTAATCACAAACCAAAGAGTAATTAATTTAATACGGATATTTCAGAATTAACTAATTATTACTTTAGTATCGTTATCTTAGTAGCACGTGGCGATTAGCATAGGCCCTACGTTCATACCATACCTATATCATGGTTATCCCATATCATTTGACATATCAATAATGCAATCATACAATATCATCCACAGCTCAAAATAAAATCATAAGAATACCATTCCTATAGCGTCGGTTAACATAAGAAAATAACTCGTATTACTTACTATTTGTACACAAGTATTGTAAAAGCGAATGCACGTCTTTGGAACAAATATTAAAGCCGACAAACGGCTCTACTAAAAATGAAGTAGTGACATTGCGGAGCTTCAGTTGCCATAATGTCATAGAGTTCAAAGAGTCACCAGTCTGGATGAGCAATTTAATTAACTTTCGTAGGCGACTGGGGCGTCAGAGATGGCTGTGGACCACAAAGCCTAATGCGCCGGGGACCTCTGCCGCTGTTGCTGGTCTCATAGTGTTTGGCAATCAAATCTCACTCCCTCTGACTTAACCTTTTACTGGCACACATTTTCCCATAATTGGTTGATAGTGACCGATTTCGAATAAATTAAATGTTGTGAACAAATGTAACACGTTTCGTTGACACGTATTTTAAAACGCAGTTCAGTTTTGACTATACTGGTGATCAATTTTGACTATACTGGTGATCAGTTTTGACTATACTGGTGATCAGTTTTGACTATACTGGTGATCAATTTTGACTATGCTGGTGATCAGTTTTGACTATACTGGTGATCAGTTTTGACTATACTGGTGATCAATTTTGACTATGCTGGTGATCAGTTTTGACTATACTGATGATCAGTTTTGACTATACTGGTGATCAGTTTTGACTATACTGGTGATCAATTTTGACTATACTGGTGATCAATTTTGACAATACTGGTGATCAGTTTTGACTATACTGGTGATCAGTTTTGACTATACTGGTGATCAGTTTTGACTATACGGGTGATCAATTTTATAAAATACTAGCTGTTCCCGCAGGTTTCGCTCCGCAAATAATCTTAATATATAAATAGTTTCCGTAGCAGCAAACCTGCGTACTCAGCGAATTTCCAATGCACATATATATATATATATATATATCTTAATACCAAATAAAGCCACATACCAAGTTTCATCAATATACATTCATAATTAAACGATTTCTGACATTTTAATTATTCTCCATAACAATAACATGGCGGCTGAGTATACAGGGTTGCTGGAGCAAGGAACACAAAAAATGGGGTTTTATATAAATATCAATATAACTCAAGAAGGTAAAGCCACACACAAAATTTTATTAATTTTTTTTCATAATTAAGGGAGATAACACTTTACTTATTCTCCATAAGAATAACTTGGGAGCTGAGTACGCTGGTTTGCTGCTACGGGAACTATCGGCAAAAAAAGTTTTTTAGTGCAAATATCGATAGACCACAACGATATGAAGCAATATACCATGTTTCATCAGAATAAGTTGTTAAATAAGCGAGATATACAATTTTTCTTATTCTCCATAAGAATAACATTGGACAACGTACTGTCTTTAGCACTTTCAATATCTCTGTAACCATATGATGTAGAGCAATGATCAAAACACCAAATTGTGCGTCTTTTTAAGCTGATTCAAATGGGAAAAACTAAAATTTGACTTCTTCAAAAATTATATGTAAAAAACTCAAAAAACCCATTTTTGGGGTACAAAACCCCCCAAAATACCCCTTCGGATAGGATTTCATCAAAATCGGACTATTTTTACGAGAGTTATCGTACTCACGGACACATATATGTATACATTTTTCAACGAATGGTGTTTTTGGCATCTGGAGACCTCAAAACGAAAGGTTATCATGGTCCCGGGCCTAGGTCTTACCATGCCGACTACGGTAATAGCTTCTTCCCTATAGGGAAAATTCGCTAAAACTGACAGTTGTGTGTGCTGCATTCTGTGGTTATCCCGTGGAACTACTACGAATCAAGATCAGCTGTTTGTATTTTCATCAGCTCAAACTTAAAGTGAATGTCCATGGGAATTTCTTAAAACCCTTTCTTAGTGAGCATCCAAGACCCAAGAGGAAGGTGTATTCCAAATTGCATTGCAATCCGTTCTGTGGGTTTTGAGATTTCGTGATGAGTGAGTCAGTCAGTCGATGGTACAGTTCGCGCCACGGTGCTTGACGCCTGGGAAAGGCGAGAACCAACTCAAACTTCTCATAATTAAAAGCAGACAATAACAAAAATAACAAAAAACAATATTTTAACATTAAATTATTTAATTTTGGTTTCTGTTGAGAAAAGTATTCTGTAACACTAACGGTACTAAGCCATATAGAGGCGAAAAGTCATTCCAGAGCATACGCTAACCAGGCGCCAAGCACTGTGCCCCGAACTGTATTTAGATTTTATATATTAAGATTCTAAAACACGAGGTTTTGAAAAATATTTTCTAGACTGTTTTATTAATAAAGAAACTAATTAACGGAAGTCAAGTCTCGAGAGAGAACAAAAGTGACAACTTGACCATATAACATAAGTACCGGTACTGAAAAATAATTTAACCTGTTTAGTTTAGTTTACTGGTTCGCTTTAGACAGAAATGTATAAATAACATCAGCTTTGTTTTTGAATTTTCGTATTTAGTTCCCAAGGTGGTTAAAGGAATATCAGTTTCATACACAATTTGAGCACAATGCGTTGTACTTTTAAACATTTTCTGGATCCCGCTTTTCCTTCTGGAAGGGAAACCCCCTCCCCTCGTATCATGCCCCGTTGTGGATTAAAACATTTATAGCCACCCTATTAAACGTTTAATTAAAGTGCTAAGGATCAAGGGAAGGACATTCGTTTGATTATTGTTATGATTCGGTCTGTATTGCAGTCGCTTTGTCTACCAGACAATTGGCTTCGACATCCTCATGTGTTTTCATGAATGATTGTAGTCATTTCTCTACACCAGTTGCCCTTTATAACAAGCCGGGTATCGTCATTTTATATAGGTGTTCACTGACTGTACCCGGCTTGTTTATATATATATATATATATATATATATATATATATATATATATATAGGTAAAATTTTAGAACTAGATAATCACATTTATAATAGATACTGGTAACGTGAAATATTCAAAACAAAAAAAATTCTTTTGGAAAAGAAAATACAATTAGACATAGTTTAAAAACTTATATCCATATCAGTCACATTACTTTAAATAAATGAGTCATAACTTATTATAATATTCAAAACTAGTTTTGAATGCAAGAAACATGCTTGAAAACTCTCATACCTTACGTATTCGAAACCACGCCGTTGAATTTAAATCTGTTTTAATACACTGGAATACTATGCGATTAAGCCAATTGAAATGTATAAAATAACCTATACGAGTAGAAAAGTGGATGTGAAAGGTACCTCAACGTAATCTGAGCTGGAACTGAAAATACCACAAGATGTGGCATTCCCTTTGAAGAAAGCTGGATTGAAACACAGACAGTTAAACTCCAGAGTGGCTTCAGATTTCAACCTGCAACGGCAACGTAATAGATGATTTGATTGTTCTATAAGCTACACTGTTTCCAAAGATCTCTCTCTCTCTCTCTCTCTCTCTCTCTCTCTCTCTCTCTCTCTCTCTCTCTCTCTCTCTCTCTCTCTCCCTCTCCCTCCCTCCCCCCGGCGGATCCAATAACTTTGGCAGACATACGAATAAGTACCATCGGTAATGTATTCGTTTGTTATAATCTAATAATACGCTGAGTCATCATGCCAAGTCAAACCATAGTTGACAGATAGTAAACAGATCAACTTTATTTTCCCCAATCAAGATTGTGTGTCAGCAATTGTGTTACTAACGGCTCGAAGGATTATAAAAGCGCGTGTGCGCCTTTTGCTCCGCGGGTTAGGGTAATTTCAAAACACATATTTTGCTCCGGGGTAGAGCAGGTAAACATCGGGTCCGCTGGAAACACCTCTTTTGCTCCGTGAGGGGGGGAGTAGCTGACAACTATTGTGAACCCCATGATTTTATTAAGTTATGATATAATATTATTATTCATGATTAAGCATATTAATCATATGCTTTTTATCATAATAGTGAAGTTTTACATATAGATCAAGTTAAAATGACTTAGTCACAATAAAATTTACAATGCATAGAAAATGTATGTCGCCAAACATGAACTATTCTTTGCAAAAATAAATAAGAACAAACATCTCGAGTGGTGCAAATTGTACATTCAGAATGAATTCAATTAGTTTTCATGGTAAGTAACATTTGTACTGAACCACGTTATTTGTGGAAATTTAAGGAAGGCAGTGGCAATGGCCGCAGATGTCGGGTGGATCGACGCTCGGGTTCGCAACAATTCCAGTGTTTTTAAAGACACAAAAGTAGGGCTGGCCAGTATACCTGACCTTAATAATTTGTTAGGTTCTCCACGGTTAGCAAGAGAATCTATAGTATTTCAAAAGAAAGTTCGGGTTGACTTTGCGCCTCCAGTTAGGAAGAATTTGGGGGAGAGGGAGTGTTAGCTACTCTCCCCCTCGCGGAGAAAAAGAAGTGTTTTGAAATTACTCTAAACCGCGGAGCAAAAGACATGCAGCCATAACAGCAGTAACTGGACATTACAGCTTAGTTTCGACAAAACCGTGTCCACTGTTCAACTGGTTAATCACTACAAAACAATCGGAACGTTCTGTCGTAAATCAATGATAACGTAATTATGTTTGTGAAAGCAGCAGGTGGGAATCCTCGGAGAAATGTTGCATCGTTAATTCTATTTCGCGGCTTATAATTTTTACACGGGATCCAAATCCCTCGCGCCTGACTATGATTGTGTTTTATGTCCCTCTCAGGACGGTTGCGCTGCACGAGGTAAATACGGTCTTCAATCAAAATATATAAGGGAAAGAAAATTTACGTCGAATTTATTAAAGTAAGGACCTTGAGCAGCGTGTATTGAGGTAGCGATGGCATTGGTATTGCTGTCCAAGCTAACAATAGTGATTGAGGAATATATTTGATTTCAGTTCAAAATGTCTTGCAGAGAGCCGCGATAATGACATATAACTAAATATAGTTTAAATAATTATAGACCATTTTTAGAGATATAAAATTAGCATGCATTACACGGAAACACGTGTTTGTTCTTTCAGATAAATATGAGGAATAAATAACGTAATTTATAGTAATTTAATTTTGCGACAGTGAAAAACTAATATCGTAAATTTATAAGTCACAAGTTATCTGAACAAGATTTTCCGAGCACAATGAAAATTCAGGATGTGCTTCAGCTTTGCTGAAAACAACAACATAAACCAAGGGTATCCGTTGATAACACAGGTACTTCAAATCAGTTTTATTGTCTTCACAAACTTACCGGATTTTTTATTTTTGCTATCCCTTCCCGGTTTTGCCCAGTATTTCAAGTTTACAAATATAGTTTAGCCCCAAGAGGTTTTGATTTGATCAAAAATGAATGAGACCAACTATAGGCTACTTCTAGTGGATTGTGAATATCTATCAGTGGATTGTGCCTCTAATTTGGTTATGTTTTAAGTATTCTCTTCACCTAAACTCGGGATTCGACTCCAGATCCCGAAACATCGTGTAACTTTTAGCAACCTATAGCATCGTATTCTCTGGAAATATATTATACTATACATCTCTTGCTGTAATGTTTTCTATACTCATTGTGGTTAACCCCTCAACACACTCACCACTCAATACCAGGGGCTGATTACAGTTGAGTTGTTCTTACTTCGTGACTGGCACGCCATCAATCTGCACGTGATAATGCAGACATCCTTCAGGGATCCCACATTTATGACTGCTAAGTTTGTTTTTAATTTGAACCGATCATGATTTGCCGTTTTAAGTGTACAGTCACTCAAGGCAGTGGTATTTATGCCCATGAATAGAGTCAGGAAAAATTACAAGTTGCCTAATACAGACTTTGCGTCTAAAAAACTTGCCATCTTAAAAGGGCGTGAGGTTATTTAATAAATTCCTTGAAAACATTAAATCGATTAGGAGTCTAAGGGTGTTTAAATTTTCACTGAGGCGCTACCTTGTGTCAAATGTATCTTGCACTTTAGGGAGTTCATGGACCACAAATAGAAATACATTTTTAAATAAATGGTTTTATACCAGGAAAATTTATTTTTATTTTCCAGGCTGTTCTATTCCGTGTGAGTTGTCACACCATCAATGTATTGTCATAATGCAACCAACCTATTGCAATTTAGTTTTGATTACAGCAGATAAAGATAAATAAAGATTTATTTACGTTACCAGCTGGCGCCTCAGGCACAACTTAAGAAGAACTCAGCTGTAGAGGATGGAGCGCGAGGGGATAGGGCGGAACCGGTTGCGCCTCGTGTAGGCGATCCTAGGATCCCAGGGACCAGTGGACCGGTTGTCGGCGTTCGCCGGTTGTGCCGCCACGAGCGTAGCAGCTGTCGCCGTCCTCGTCGCATTCTTGGGCTTTAGGCTGTTTTTGAAAATCGATCCATTCTGACGTCTCTTCCTTATATCGATATGAAAGAATTTCTTGCTCGTATTTGTCTACTATAACGGTGGAGAAGAATAATTTGTCTTCTAATATGCTATTAGGAAACATAGACCATGATTAGGCTATATGTTATTTAATCTTAATTGTTATGTTTCATAACAAAATTACCATTAGACTGGCGAGATGTTTGGTTGGTTAGGTTACATGTGTGGCCACGTGGGCTATATCATTATCACATCCAAAGCACTACCTGAAATATATTAATTTTAAAATTTAGTTTTTATATGAACGTGTCTATTTTTTTAAAGAGAAAAATCACAACTGTATTTGATTTAGTGTTGGCATAAAAAATAGTGTAACAAATTTCAAAATAACCCAACTTCTTACGATTATTTACTAACCAAACATCTGTTGTCAAATATACATCAATCTGAGCTTGCAATATAAGTGATAATTTCACCTATAATCAGTCTATAATCTTTTGGTCCAAAGTCTGTAGAAGTTTTGAGCGTTCGGAGAGATCCTAAATTCAACCTAGATTCAGAGACAATCGAATTAAACCACCGCGAGCAGTAAATCAGCTGTTCCTAAGGCCTTTCCTCCCCTCCTACCCTCCTGCCCTTCTAACCCCCACCACCCCTCCGCAACACCGGAAATTGAACTTTAACCGGATGAGCTTCCCTTAACAGTTCTCCTTGAGCGCCTTGTCTTCAGAAATTGCTTAACCCGATTACACTATGTTTGCCTGGTTTTAGCGAATTTCCATATTGTGAAGAATTAATTACCGCAGGTGGATGGTAAGACTTAC
The DNA here is from genome assembly GCA_963675035.1 of Allygus modestus. Taxonomy (NCBI): domain Eukaryota; kingdom Metazoa; phylum Arthropoda; class Insecta; order Hemiptera; family Cicadellidae; genus Allygus; species Allygus modestus. Next base: position 109,314,771 of record OY776115.1, on the reverse strand, counting down.
GTCCGAGCCCATGATAACTAGGGGTGTGCTAGTAGTGATCTTTCTAATCGAGTCGAGTAGTGTCAATTATTTTAGAGTTTCAAGTATTTTCAAGCGATTTATGGGATTTGGATACCACCCTAGATTTGATAATCTAAACATGGTTTCTAACTAATACATGAGTAGCAATCCAAAGTTTTGGCCAGTACAATCAGACTTGATTCCGTATTTACAAACAAAACATGGTTTGACATTCGTTTCCGGCCGATGAAACAGGGCGGTTGTCATTTGGCCAATTTCACCTGGTCCAGACATCGCTTATAATCAATATTAAATGACGAAATCGTTAGTTACGGCCGAAATTTCGCGGTCCGATCGTCATTTTCGGCCGATTTTACGTGATGCGATCGCCTTTTGCGACCGTTACTACGCGTTTCGGTCGCAATCGTTCATGGTCGTCATTTTCGGCCAATTTTACGCGATGCGATTACCTTTTGCGGCCGTTACTACGGGTTTTGGCCGGTCGCAATCGTTAGCGATCGTCCGGAAATCGGTGGGAAATACTCGCTCGAACTTTCGAGTAGTTTTCAAAACTTTGAGTCGAGTTCGAGTATTAAAATACTCGGCCGAAAACTCGAAGTTTCGAGTACTCGCACACCCCTAATAATAACTTTCGTTTTGAGGCCCCCAAATGCAAAATACACCTTTTGGGCGAATTGCTATTATTTGTGTTATGTATGTCGTTATGTATTGTTTTTATATCGTTATACACGATAAATCTCGTAAAAAAGGTCAAATCTTAATTAAATTCGGAATAGATGTGCAAAGTAACATTTATTTTAATGTTCGAAAACCAGGCACATCATGCCACTCAAAGTTGGGGTTTTTACTTCAAAAATGTTTTATCACGTATTTTTTCCACGGCAAATGGTTACTGTGATATTGAAAGTGCTAAACAAAGTACGTTGTCCAATGGTGTTATTATTATGGAAAATAATTTACATTTTATATCTCGCTTATTTATGAACATTATATTGATAAAACTTGGTATGAAACTTCACCTGGTTGTAACCTATTAATATCTGCATAAAATGCCCCCAGACCCTGCATACACCCAAACATACGGATATTGTATTAGCCCATGTTATTCTTATGAGGAATCAATACAATTTTATATTTCCCTCACATATAAATGCAACTTGATGAAACTTGTTTCGTGCATTCAAGTTATTGTGGTCAGTTTATTTCGACATGAAATCGCCATTTGCAGTCACCCTAGTTACAGAAAACCTGCGTAATAATTGCAATGTTATTTTTATGGAGAATCAATAAAATGTTATATTTCACTAATATTTAAATATAGGCCTATATTAATAAAAATAGGTAAAGTTGGTTTATGTTTGTGAGGTATATATATTTGCACTGGAAATTCGCTGAGGATGCAGAGGTTTGCTGCGGCAGGGGTATTAAATTATTAGCACACTCGAGAACATGCACGCGTCCATATAACATGCAGAGTCCACAGCAAATTAAATCAATGTTGAGCCTATTTAATCTTGCAAATATTAAAGTAATTTCGATTTTTTAACCGTGTGCATTATTCAAAGGCGTACTAAGTTAAGTACGCTCTCCTCCTTCGTTGGAAATTTAATAATAGCGTATTAAATCCGCCCTTTAGCACGCTGTGTTATAAATGCGAAACATAGGCATTTACCTAAAGCCAAAGATCTCTGCATCAGGCAAATGTCAGCTATTTTAGCGAATTTCCCCTATAGGGAAGAAGCTATTACCGTAGGTCTCATGGTAAGACTTAAGCCCGAGACCATGATAACTTTTTGTTTTGATGTCCCCAGATGTCCAAAACACTATTCGTTCAAATTTATATATATGTATATATATATCTATATATATATATATATAGATATATATATATATATATATATATATATATATATATATATATATCTATATATGTGTCCGTGAATGCGATAACTTGAGTAAAAAACGTCCGATTTCGATGAAATTTGGCTCAAATGTGTAAACTGACATTTATGACTTTAAGTTCGAAAACCAGAAAAATCGGACCATGGGAAGGGGGGTTTATGGGGGTTTTAAATTTTCCAAAAATCAGTTTTTTGCATTTTTTACCCTAAAATTTTTAAAACACTTAATTTTGGTTTAGACCATGTTATAGAGCTTAAAAAAACAAATAATATGGTATTTTGAATTATTAACCTAGGTTAAGTGGTTGCGGAAAAAATCCAAAAAACATGCTCATAAAATCTCCCATGTTAATCTTATGAGAAAAAGGTTTTTGGCTTTTCCTCAGTTAATTTTACTTTAAACTTCACATTTTCTTTTACCAATCTCTTCAGCTCCACAAAACAATCATTTTGGTGTTTAAATTGTGATTCTACGTCAAACCGTTGCAGAGATATTCAAAGTGCTAAACACAGTACGTTGTCCAATGTTATCCTTATGGAGAATAAATAAACTTGGATATCTTGATTATTTATTAATGTATATTGATGAAATTTGGTATGTGGCTTCATGTTGTACTGGTATATTGATAATTGCACAAAAAATAAATGTTTTGTTGATTGTCCCCGTAGCAGCTAACCTGCATACTCAGCCCTAATGTTATTCTTATGGAGAATAAGTAAAGTTTTATATCTCCCTTAATTATGAACATAAATTAATAAAACATGGTAAGTAGCTTCACCTGGTTCAGTTATATTGATAATTGCATAAAAAATCATTTCTTATCTTCCTCGTTGCAGCAAACCTGCGTACTCAGTCCTAATGTTATTCTTATGGGGAATAAATAAAATGTAATAAATAACTTATTTATGAATGTATTTTTGTCAAAATTGGTGAGTGGCTTTATGTACTAGTGAGAAACATATCAATGCATTGGAAATTCGCTGAGTACGCAGGTTTGCTGCGACGGGGGGTATTTATTTCTCCTTGTCATTCTAATTACACCATTCCATTTGATTTCCCATATAAATTTAAAATGTCCGTTTTGAAATGAAACACTTAAGTTTATGGAATAGTACAATTTTACTAGTTTCAGAGTTCTCTCTTGGGATCCACAGGACAAAAGTGAGAGGCAGAGATCTAAATTATTTTATATTACTTTGGGAATTCTCAATTAAAAAACTCTCATCACCTTCAATATGATGCGGATGAGCATAATTTACTGTTACAAATTGTAAATTATGTTGAGGTTTACACATAATAAGAAACACGAGAGGCAAATGAATAAATTACATCAGGGAAACAAATGGGCCCCATTTAACCGGTGTCGTAAATCAAAACAGATGAATACAAAATTAATGTAGACCCGAGAAACACTATATAGGCGTACAAGAACTGGGCAGTCGGCTGTGTTTATAATTGATTGTGTGCTTATTGTTGTAGCCCACAGAGATTGTATCAACAGTTACACCGTACTGAACAAGCGCCTAAAGACAACCATGTGAATATTGTTGTCGTAATCTTTCATAATTGAGTGTGTCAATATAAAACTAACTTAACTTTTGTGAGTTGCCAAACTGTAAATGTAAACCATATCCTACTGTTGGCGGCGAGACTGAACAGGTAGTTGCTTTAATATTAAAATATAAAATAAAGAAAAATTTATTTTATTTTGGGTTTGTAGGGCAGATAATGGAATTTTTAAATTGAACGGGATCCGTTTTCAATGCTTATTTATTTTAATGTATTTTTAATTTTAGTTTGTTTTGCAAATGTATTTATTTCCCTCACTTCAGCAACATGATTATTTACAATGCAAACTCGGATTTATGTATGTGCTAATAAATGAGTTTAAGTAACTATTATAAAAAAGGACAATAATATTAATTTGATTGATTAAATTGAGTGTTTTAGCTCCATCACTGAAGTATAATATTATAATTTATTATTCAACAAAACAATATTAGCGTTCATATTGACACATAAGTGAAATACATAGTGGAATGAAGTTACAATATTTGCCCCACCTTTAAATAATTTAAATTAAGTATTTTTAGCTTATTCAAAATTATTAATTTGACAAATACTGATTTACTTAAACTTTTAACTGTGTTCCCAAGCAGATATTTTAATATAAATTATTATTCATCTTGTTAGTGTAGTTTTAAATGTTATGGAGTATTTAAAATTGTGTTACAAATTTCAAAATAAGCCCTTACAAGCTGAGAAAATTAAGTTTTGTTTTAAAAAATAAAAATAAATGTATACAAATTTCTAAAAATAATAGAAAATGTTTAAAAAATCAGATTTGTTTAAGAACACAGTTTTATAACGTTAAGTGACTACTATATCTACAAACAGTTTTTGAACACCTACTTCATTCCACCCTACATTCAGTAATTAACCGCACATATAATTAATAAGAGTCAACAACAATTTTTTAATTTATAGCAGAACAAAAGAATGCTTAAGTAATTTTAACTTTCTACTTTTAAAAGTAATTTTGGAACTACTTTTTGCGACATCCCTCTTCCCAAGTTCTAGTACCATCAGACAAACTGAAAGATTGTTTGTAGGCCTACTATCAAATTCAACGCCTTACGATGGAGAGGCAATGGAGATGGAGATGTAAAAAACTCAGTAAAAAAATTAAATGGTTTCAGTAACAAATTAATGATTAATGATGATAACCAAAATTACAGTTCTTTTACTAAAGACAATAATACTTGCACTGATATACCTCAACTTTGACTTATACTTAATCCTTCAAGCACAAAGATAAATTACTCACGTTCTGAAAAACTTTCAGACTTAGAGTTTTCTCAGTAAACAATCTTCCTGGTGAAACTTGGAGGTAAAATACTTAATGATCATTCAAAAGTATCTGTCTTGTCAAGTCTCCAAGTCTTGGAATAATACATTGACTTTTAATTCTTCTTCTCTAGGGGGAACCCGTGGGTATTATCTTGAGTCAGGATTTAGTCTAGTTATCTAAAAGAAAAATAAACATAGCTTGCCTTCAAAAATAATTATAAAATGACTCACCTGCGTACAATTGAGTTTCGTTTTACAATTTTCCGAATGTTTGAGTTAGTCAGAAACGGTTTGAAGTAGAAGAAAATAAAATGGTGCACATTCTGCATAAAAATATCAATGTACTTTTCAGCACTTAAACTTTTTGGAGTAAAACGTATTGTATTAAACAAACAATTAATGTTTGTACATCAAGTTGCCTGTTTTCGCAGACAAATAAAATGGTAATTTTTTTAATAAAACGTATAGCATTGAAATTATTTATAGATGAAGTGAAACTGTTTGACTCTACTTTCTACCAGTTAAATTTATAATTTAGTTTAAAAAAAATTGAAGTTGGTTCATAACAGTTTTTGACGACGTACATTTGACAAAACACAAAATTAACGTCAGAGGTAAATAAAAAAAGGGACTAAGAGTAATTAATTTCACCTTAAATTCTTGGTTGTCGCTTAACGTTTATTTGATTTAAATTGTTTCATTACATACATTTTTACTGTTTTTTTATGGAAATATTTACCTGGAGTTTTCCTTGTGATTTTACAACTTTTCAAAACATAACCAGAAATAAAGATTAAGCTTCTTGTCAAAATGCAGCCACTGTTGACACTACCTTTAAAAACAAGCAATATGTTGCTAGGTATTACCTTTCAAAGAATAAGCTGTTAAAATATTTTGTATAATATCCAGTATACTTCTGTATATCAGTATACTACTGATAATGATGCTGATACTGATGAAATATAAAAGCCTATGGACTTGTTTATTGAACACCACATTTTCTACTTGCAAAGTTAGTAGATTTTTTTTAACAAATATCCTATACTCTAATATGAGTAATGTTTGCTTGTATGTTTGTTTGCTTGCTTGCTTGCGACACTGATCTCAAAAACGGCTCCAACGATTTCCTTTAAATGTTGGAAATAACTAATTTCTGGGATAAAAATAAGTTCTAGACAGGCCTCATCCCCAGGAAAAATCAAATAATGTAAAAAAATTAAAATGAAAAGTTAAAAAATTCACATTGGGCTTATGGAGTTTCAAATCAAAACAAAATAATTGTAACAGCTGTTCATAATCAACCAGGGAACTTTCAAAGTAATACTCATGTTGTTTATGATTATTAACATGTGGTTTCCTGAGAGCAGAGATTAAAAGATTTGAGTGAAGATTAATATATAGAGTAGTAAAATAAATCAAAGGGACATTGAGCTATAAATAAAAACTGGAGGGACCTTAAAAATGTAGAAAAGAGGCAAATGAGTTATACAAATCTGATTATCAGTAGGGGGAAGTGGTGAAATATTATTCCAAGTCATCTAAGCAAACTGTCTGGCCTTCCCCTGAGCAAAGCTTGGTCCCAGGTACTATCTTTTTAAAGGAAAAAAGTTGCCTTGTAGAGATCAAGAAATAATTGTTATTACACAAATTTAATTCATATTTTAATAGAGAGTTTTTGTCATACTAACAAAGTATTTTTCATGCATTATCAAATTTTATTTTCCGATATCTTTGTTTGCTTGCATATTTGTGTGGATCAGTACCACCTCTTACCACCTAGAAATTTTAGTGTGTATTTTCCAAATCGTCAGAGAGAGACAGTTTCCATCTGGGTCATTGCTTGATAATAGTGAAATGAGATATTGCCCAGCCCCATTGTGCGGAGACAAAACGCGGCTTGGATTGTGTGCCAGTTTGCTCTTTCAATAAAACAAACTTTGCCTCCCGGATTTGTTAAACCCATGAAAACTTTGTCACTCAACTCTGCTTGCCCGATAATTGCCTTCATTTAAATACAAAATCTGCAAATTTACCTGCAGGTAGAGTGAAGAGGTCAATTTTTCAGTGATAAAAGTTAGCGATATGGGTTGAATTATTTGTTTGATCGCTTTCAACTGTATAAGGACATATTTTCATTTTGTGGATGTGTTTCAAGTAGATGGATATGTTTATTAATGCAGATGGTCAAGTAGATGGTTGTATTAATTCGAGGTTTTTTTTGTAACTTTGGTCATTGGCCTTGTTTTTATCCCATTTGCTAGCAGTAATGTGTTCTTCTATTATGCATTAATAAAATTGCTTAGGTGGTTGTATTCAAACATTTGTTTTTGAAATGATCAATTATTTTGTCTTCTTGGCATAAATGAGAAACACATACTATTAATAATTGGATATTTTAATGACAAATTATGTTATTAAATACCTTAATATGTATGTATTTGTGATGAAAACTTTTCTGCATCGAGTTTTTACTTTTAGTGTACTCTAAAAACGTCGCCTCCTATAACAGTTGTTTGTACACATAATTTATTTTAATTGCAAAATTTCTCTTCTCAAATTTGCTGTATTGTTTTACAAAAGCTTCAACCACATTTGGGTTTTTTCAAACTTGCTGCTTCCGCAAGCACTCCTAAACAAACAACAGACAAGACACAGGACAGGAACAAAATTAACCTGGACTCATTTCCCAGCCAAACTTATTCCTCTCCTAGTCCTTTTAAGAAGCAATTTGAAAATATGTTGTCTTCAGCTAAACAGTTGCAATTATTGAGTATATTGAAAATTTACAATAATTTTAAAATTCTTCTTGAAATAAAATTGCTCCATCTTGTAATTTGCTTATGGTTCATGTAATGTCTTCCGATTGTAATGCATAGACCTGTCCATAAGTATGTATGGTTTATTTTATGTTAGTTATACTTAATCCCAAGCTTGAACTAAATTGGTTCAATAGTTAAGCTTAACCGACAAAAAATACTTAATGTTAATATGGTAGTAAACGTTATATACTGTAAACACTAAAGTGTGAAATGTTTTCAATTTCATCTCACGTTTCCCGGAAACTGAATCAATTTGGTCTTAACCAAACCAGGACAGGAACAAAATTAACCTGGACTCATTTCCCGGGCAAACTTATTCCTCTCGTAGTCCTTTTAAGAAACAATTTGAAAATATATTGTCTTTAGCTAAACATTTGCAATTATTGTAAATCTGTCGGTTTTCTGAACGTTATCATAAAATATTTAAATACTAACTATAAGGGCCCTGTAACTTTTATGAAAAATTTTGAAACAACATTTCTGTATCTACCGTATTCATTTTTAAATTGAATACTATGTCGCAAATCTATCCTATCCTAATCAAGAGTTTTATTTTTAAACACATAAAATGTGAAATATAAAAGGTGCCAAAATTTGTTCCTTTTTGTTTCAAATAACATTACAATGCAATTTATTTATTTTTATTTCATATTCATCAACAGTATGCTAGAGTCTGAATTTTTTAGTTGATTCAAGTCCATATAAAATATACTTAATTAAATTAAATTTTATTAAATTTACAATAATCTTGAAATAAAATTGCTTTATCTTGTAATTTGTTTATGATTCATGTTGTACAAATCCCCTTTTCAACTCAATATTAGAACCACTATGCCATGTTTTAAGTATCTTTACCAACATGTATAAGAGTACTGTAACCGTGTGAATACTTTACATCAAACCTCGTGCTGTGTGTGTATTGTGTAACTAGTGTCAGTGTATCAATCCTAACAAAAAGGCCTATGCTATTAGAATACAATTTATTGTAAGGGCATCCAACAAGAATTAATCAAATTTACAAACGAGTTTGTACGCAGCACGCTGTGAATTTCCATATAAAAACTTTTAAAACTCAAAACCAGTGAAAAACATACATTTATTCCAATTTTATTGAAATCTGAAACATTGATTTTTTTGGCTGTTCTGATGCTCCTTGGTTTAATTTACCTGCAAAGCTAGGAATACAATTTTGTGCATTATAAGGTTAGGAGAAGGTCCAGTCAGGCTTGAAAGTAGGCGTGAGGTTGCTGGGGATGATAAAAGTACTTCAACAAATGAATAACAGGCTTTTCTAATGTAAAATCCCCATAAGACAACGTACGACGTTTGGTCAATACACATTTTCTGTAATAACTCGTTAAAAATTTATGCAAGAATGACAAAAGAGGGCTTAGAAGTTTCGCCTCCCTAATTCCCATCTTTTTATATGCATTAATTGTACATCCGGGGCGTTTCTGACCATTTTTGGGCCCAAAAACTCAAAAATTGAAAGACTAATCCCCAAAAAAGGGGTTTAGAGTTTTCCGATTGTTTTGCCGAACCAACTTGTCCAACTGATCATAGAAAGGAACGTCCCTACCAAATTTGAAGAAAATCGGACAAAAAATATGACCGCTAGAGTGCAAACACACATATATATATATATACATATATATATATATACATATATATATATATACTTATATACATATATACAATTTTGAACGACCCCTCAAAACGTGTTCAGGGGGTCACGTTAGGAACTTCTACGGTGGTCTCAGGCTTAAGTTTCATAGTGTGGGTCACTAATAGTTCACTTTCCATAGCAAATTCACTAATAATGATTAGTGTATGTTGTAAGCCGATGGCACCAGAAACCTAGCTAACACTGCTTGGACTGTCTTGCCATGCATCCATGTATGATGTCTTCTAGGTTCGGATTCCAAGTCTCAAAAGATTCAGTCACCTAAGTAAACGGAAACCTTTCACCATATTGCAATCTCTCATTCCTAGTGGTTCTGCTTTATAAACCAATTATCCAGTCATGAGCTTTCCTTTCAAATATTGCTTAGCATTTCCATTTAACTAATTTAACACTCTGTAAACTTAATTTAATTGTAAACAACAAAAACATTGTTCAGCTAGCTAATAACATGTGAGAGGAGTATTTTTTATTCTAATTTGAGTCTTACTTTTTTCAGCTTTGGTGATATTTAAATTACAAGCAAACCCAGTTACTTGAAATCAAGAAAGTATTTTCTTTTCTGGCTACCCAGCTCCTTATATGCAGTCATATTTGCTTATATTTGTGTACTTATGTAAATCCAGGAGTTGGCTTAAAACAGCTGATTATGCTTATGTACTGTAATTTGGTACTATTACAACAGTTGTTAAATGTTACATTAATTGATCATACCCAAAAACACAAAGTGTTGATGGTTAGCCAAGTCCTAAAATTATATGATATCAAAATGAATTCCAAGTCAAGGATAGCACCTTCGATCTGACATTGTTTATCATCAAAAATTACTTAAATATGTTAAAATAACAATGCTCGAAAGATTGTTGGTTATTTTCTATCTGTTCTTGGCCAGCAGATAACAAATTTTTATAATGTTCAATTACTATTTTTACCTATACTTTATTTAGATTTTTAAATTTCATAATAAAGATTTTGCATCAGTGAAACTGCTGGCCAAGAACAGATAGAAAATAACCAACGATCTTTCGAGCATTGTTTTTTTAACATATTTAAGTAATTTTTGATGATAAACAATGTCAGATCAAAGGTGCTATCCTTGACTTGGAATTCATTTTGATATCATATACTGTAATTTTAGGACTTGGCTAACCGTCAACACTTTGTGTTTTTGGGTATGATATCATTTGTTTGTTTAAAGGATGGAGGTTTTCCAAAATCCCAAAAGTCACACCTAGATGTGTTAAAGGCTTTCAAATAGGCAACACAAAACAATTCAAGACCTAACATTTTCACCAGTATCCTGGTCACAAAGATTATTCGTTTAATAAATACAAACAAATTATTTGCTCAAATTCAAGCATATATTTTTTTTGTCATTACCCAGCTTACAGACGGTTGTATTTGTTTATACGGTAATGACATTCCAGAAGTTAGCTTGATACAGCTGTTCTTGATTCTGTAATGTGTTTGGTTAGTATCAACAGTTGCTGTTAAATGTTTTTTCAACTGTTAAATTAAATGTATTTTCTATTCTCCCATACGATTATCATTTTGTAACTATAAAAGCCCAGGGGGTAGAGGCCTAAAGGTGGTGTTTTCCAAATTCCCAAAAGGCACATCAATAACATAAGGTCTTTCAAATTAAATATAATTAATCCTTGACTTGACATCCAGTAGATAGCCTGCTCGCAAAGATTGCGCTATTCCTTTAATACATAGATAATTTATTACAATTTGAAAACTAATAAATATGTCCTCGCCAGTTTGGAAATCAATCACGATTATTCAACACTTCTGTGTGAAAACGCACGATCATTGGAAGTGTGTTACGCAGTCCTGGTAATGCGGTAACAAAGCTAATGGAACATTAGGCAAGTTGTTAGCCGCTAATCAATTTAGACATCAAAGGCAACTCGTGTTGGTTTAAAACCTGTTCAGGTCACTGATGGGGCTTTGATACCCAACTGGCGCCAGTTGTGTGAGGGCTATACAGATTATTTTGAAATCAGTTTTGAAATCATAAATATTCTAAAAGACAAAAGTATCAGATCAAGATAAAAATAATTTCATAATTTTCTTTACCCCCTTAATAGTTTTATAATAAAGAACAAAATAAGGTTAAACACAATTATTTTAATAGACAAATTATCACATTGTCTGACAATGTCAACTTGTCGGTTTACCATGTTGCTATCATGCTCGGGGTCATGCGGGGCGCTCTAGACATCCCTCCCGACTGGATTTCATGAATCGGCAAGGTAATTTATGACACGTCTACTGTTTTCGTGTCTCCATCCTCTTCCAGCACTCTAACGTTACCTCCATCCTGCTACCAATTTTTAACAGCCACCACCTCAACCTTCTCTGAAGTGTTTTCTCTTTTGTTGGAGACTGCTGGATTTCCGCAGAGGGTTTCATCCTTCATCCTCTTCCAGCACTCAGTTACACCACCCAAACAGCCACCACCTCAACCTTCTCTGAAGTGTTTTCTCTTTTGTTGGAGACTGCTGGATTTCCGCAGAGGGTTTCATCCTTCATCCTCTTCCAGCACTCAGTTACACCACCCAAACAGCCACCACCGCAACCTCCTCTGAAGTGTTTTCTCTTTTGTTGGAGACTGCTGGATTTCGGCAGAGGGTTGCCGAAGGGATTCATCCATCATTACTTCCATCCTGCTACCAATTTTTATAATTCGGTAACAGCCACCACCGCAAACTCCTCTGAAGTGTTTTCTCTTTTGTTGGAGACTGCTGGATTCTGCTGGATTTCGGCAGAGGGTTGCCGAAGGGTTTCACCCATCATCCTCTTCCAGCACTTCCATCGTTACTTCCATCCTGCTACTATTTTTTATAACTCGGTATCAGCCACCACCTCAACCTCCTCTGAGGTGTTTTCTCTTCTGCTGAAGACTGCTGGATTTCGGCAGAGGTTTCATCCTTCATCCTCATCCAGCACCTCCATCCTGCTGCCATTTTTAGAATTCGGTAACAGCCACCACCTCAATCTTCTCTGAAGTGTTCCCTCTTTTGTTGGAGACTGCTGGATTTCCGCAGAGGGTTTCCGCAGGGTTTCATCCGTCATCCTCTTCCAGCACCTCCATCCTGCTACCATTTTTAGAATTCGGTAACAGCCACCACCTCAATCTTCTCTGAAGTGTTTCTCTTTTGTTGGAGACTGCTGGATTTCCGCAGGGTTTCATCCTTCATCCTCTTCCAGCACTCAGTTACACCACCCAAACAGCCACCACCTCAACCTTCTCTGAAGTGTTTTCTCTTTTGTTGGAGACTGCTGGATTTCCGCAGAGGGTTTCCACAGGGTTTCATCCTTCATCCTCTTCCAGCACTCAGTTACACCACCCAAACAGCCACCACCGCAACCTCCTCTGAAGTGTTTTCTCTTTTGCTGGAGACTGCTGGATTTCGGCAGAGGGTTGCCGAAGAGTTTCATCCATCATCCTCTTCCAACACTTCCGTCGTTACTTCCATCCTGCTACTATTTTTTATAACTCGGTATCAGCCACCACCTCAACCTCCTCTGAGGTGTTTTCTCTTCTGCTGAAGACTGCTGGATTTCGGCAGAGGTTTCATCCTTCATCCTCTTCCAGCACCTCCATCTTGCTGCCATTTTTAGAATTCGGTAACAGCCACCACCTCAATCTTCTCTGAAGTGTTTCCTCTTTTGTTGGAGACTGCTGGATTTCCGCAGAGGGTTTCCGTAGAGTTTCATCCATCATCCTCTTCCAACACCTCCATCCTGCTGCCATTTTTAGAATTCGGTAACAGCCACCACCTCAATCTTCTCTGAAGTGTTCCCTCTTTTGTTGGAGACTGCTGGATTTCCGCAGAGGGTTTCCGCAGGGTTTCATCCATCATCCTCTTCCAGCACCTCCATCCTGCTGCCATTTTTAGAATTCTGTAACAGCCACCACCTCAATCTTCTCTGAAGTGTTTCCTCTTTTGTTGGAGACTGCTGGATTTCCGCAGAGGGTTTCCGTAGAGTTTCATCCATCATCCTCTTCCAGCACCTCCATCTTGCTGCCATTTTTAGAATTCGGTAACAGCCACCACCTCAATCTTCTCTGAAGTGTTTCCTCTTTTGTTGGAGACTGCTGGATTTCCGCAGGGGGTTTCCGTAGAGTTTCATCCATCATCCTCTTCCAGCACCTCCATCCTGCTGCCATTTTTAGAATTCGGTAACAGCCACCACCTCAATCTTCTCTGAAGTGTTTCCTCTTTTGTTGGAGACTGCTGGATTTCGGCAGAGGTTTCATCCTTCATCCTCTTCCAGCACCTCCATCTTGCTGCCATTTTTAGAATTCGGTAACAGCCACCACCTCAATCTTCTCTGAAGTGTTTCCTCTTTTGTTGGAGACTGCTGGATTTCCGCAGAGGGTTTCCGTAGAATTTCATCCATCATCCTCTTCCAACACCTCCATCCGGCTGCCATTTTTAGAATTCGGTAACAGCCACCACCTCAATCTCCTCTGAAGTGTTTTCTCTTTTGTTGGAGACTGCTGGATTTCCGCAGAGGGTTTCCGTAGAGTTTCATCCATCATCCTCTTCCAACACCTCAATATTTTACCTCTACACTCTTTTATCACCATTTTCCAGTAGAGGAAATGTATTACTTGAGAGCAAGCTCATTCATCAAAATTATTTCCTAGGTTTGTAAAAATGGTGTAGAAATTGTTACCGTAGCAGTTGTTTCATTGTTGTCAATTGTTAAAGATTTCATATAAAGTATTATGTTTTTTTAATCAACATTATTTACCTAGATACTTTACTAAAATGACTGCAAAGTTTGTAGTAACTTTTACTCGTGTATGGTTCTAAATGTTTTGATTTTGAATAAAGAAAAAGTAAAAATTCCTTCAATTTTATTTGACTAACTTTTATTAATTTATCATCATTTGTTTAAGTATAAATACCCCCGTCGCAGCAAACCTGCGGACTCAGCGAATTTCCAATGCATAATATTTGTCTGAGTTCCACATAAAGCCGCAAACCAAGTTTCATAAAAATATATTCACATATAAGCGATTTTAATTATTCTCTATAAGAATAACATTGGTAATGAGTATGTAGGTTTGCTGAAACAAGGAACAGAAACAATTGGTTTTTATGCAAATATAAATAGAATTTAACTAGGCGAAGCCACATACTAAGTTTCATCGATATTCAATCATAAATAAGCGATATATGACATTCTAGTTATTCTCCATAAGAATAACATGGGGGCTGAGAAAGCAGGTTTGCTGCAACAAGGAACAGAAAAATGGGTTTTTATATAATTATCAATATAACTCAACCAAGTGAAGCTACGTACCAAGTTTTATTAATTTATGTTCATAATTAAGGGAGTCAGTACATTTTACTTATTCTCCATAAGAATAACATGGGGGCTGAGTACGCAGGTTTGCTGCTACGGGAATAATCAACAAAAAATAAATTTTGTGTGCAAATATCAATATACCAGTACTACTTGAAGCCACATACCAAGTTTCATCAACATACATTCATAAATAATCGAGATATCAAATTTTATTTAATCTCCATAAGGATAACATTGGACAACGTACTGTGTTTAGCACTTTGAATATCTCTGCAACGGTTGGGCGTAGAATCACAATTTAAACACCAAAATGATTGTTTTGTGGAACTGAACAGATTGGTAAAAGCAAATGTGAAGTTTACATTAAAATAAACTGAGGAAAAGCCAAAAACATTTTTCCCATAAGATTAACATGGGAGATTTTATGAGCAGGTTTTTTTGGATTTTCTCCGCAACCACTTAACCTAGTTTAATAATTCAAAATACTAAGTTATTTGTTTTTTTAAGCTCTATAACATGGTCAAAACCAAAATTAAGTTTTTTAAAAATTTTAGGGTGAAAAATGCAAAAAACTGATTTTTGGAAAATTTAAAACTCCCATAAACCCCCCTTCCCATGGTCCGATTTTTCTGGTTTTCGAACTTAAAGTCATGAATGTCATTTTACACATTTGAGCCAAATTTCATCAAAATCTGACGTTTTTTACTCAAGTTATCGTGTTAACGGACTTATATATATATATAAATTTGAACGAATAGTGTTTTTGGCATCTGAGGACCTCAAAACAAAAAGTTATCATGGTCTCGGGCTTAAGTCTTACCATGAGACCTACGGTAATAGCTTCTTCCCTATAGGGGAAATTCGCTAAAACCATTATCCATTAAAATAGCTGTATCGAAGTAAGCTGATGAAGTTGAACTGACTCCAAGAAAAATCAGCTCGTATGTTTTATTATGTGGCACTTAAGAGGTTAAAATATAAATAACATACTTGTTTAAATTTAATTATTTATATTTTGTATGCCCCTTTAGCGAATTTTCCCTGTAGTGATTTTAGCGATATTACTGTAGCATAGCTAGACCTAGGCCTAGAACCATGATAACTTTGCATTTTAAGATATCTAGTTGGCAAAATCAATATTTTTTGTGTGTATGCATAATGATATATTTATCTGTTATCACGGTAACTTATAAAGAAGGTCCGATCTTGATGAAATTTGGTACAGATTAAAGTAGCATTTATTTGAACAAGTGGTAGGAGTCTTTCAGCGGTTTAAGGTAAATAGAGCACATTGAACCATAAAAGAGCTGAATATTCTTTAACAACCAGAGTGAGCTGAATAGGAAAACATTTTTCGCTAATGGCACTTCAAGTCCCAAACTACTGGCATTTCTATGATATTCTTTTATTCTGTGAAATGACAGTTAAATGGACCATTATGGAATCTCTAATTACTGAAAAAACGACCTTTGACATTTAAATTTGTATGATCTACATTATAATCTCCATTACTCTTAAAAATAAACGTGAATTAAGGTTTTACCATTGGCTATATATACTGAAGGAGACATCCAATCTATATGGCCCAGCTGCCCCACTTTTAGTGTTATCCAGAATTCGAAGTGGACGTAGGTGGATTAGGTCACCGACAGATTGTGCTGCTATCAACTATTTATTTTAGTTATTTACGTTAACTTGTAAAATATCTACACCCCAGAAAGCAAGTCTTAATCAACTTATGTTTACTTCCTGACCCACCAACTGTTGTATTATCCCCTCCTTGAGAGAGAGGATAAGTAATAGTTGACAGAAGTATACTCTGTTGGTGATTAGTGTAACTACGACCTCTTTGAATCCTGGCACCCACAACCATAGGGACAGCTTTTGCAATGGCAATGAGAAGTCGACTTCGGTATTTATAGTCAATGGTTTTACTCCTCTATGAATTTTATATGATAATAAGAATATGAGAATGACACATTAATGTATTGTAGGTTTTAATGTAAAAAAATAATATTTTTTAAAAGGTTGGTGTTAAGTAAAAACTATATTTTGAGTACTGCTTGTATATACAGTATATGAGATTATTCATTTTGACATTAACAAGATAGCTCATTCTGACCTGCTATCTTGGAGGGAATGAGAGAAGTCGGAGGGAGGTAGAAGGGGAGGGGTTAAGGTTGGGGGGGAGACAGAAACTAAAGTTTGATTTATAAGCCACAGACTCAACTGCAGATGGTATTTAGATTCATACTCTCTTGGAACGTTATAAACTACCACTGTCTTTATTTGACTTTTTATTTTGGAACTTCAAATTAAACAAGTAGTATTATATTATGTATATGAAGAATTACATGAGTTGTAGAACCTAGCGTCAGAATATCAAGAAAGTATATTTGAAAATGGTTTAATACAATAATATGGCTAAATAATAAAACTAAATTTATATTATTGTTTATTGTGTAATATTGAGTGATTTTAAAAGATAATTTCAAAATACAAGTACTGTATTCAAAGGAGAACTCGGCGGTACCAAATTGTTATTGCCTATCGAAATATTAGTTATAATTCCTAATAATAAATTTTATCTAAATAATATTAGTTATTAGTATTAAAATTCAGAAAAAAATAAAATTCCTTAGGATTTGCCCCTTTGGCACTTGAAGTTACTCTGTTTGTCTGATGGAAAAGAGGATTTGATTTAATTTGACAATCTGAACACCATCATTCCACTATAAGCCATTGCAGTTATTATAGTTTCATCACTGAATGTATCAACAACCTTTTTTTTAATTATCGAGGATTGTACCAGTGTAATAATTTTATCTAGTTTCAAAAAATCATCATCATACTCTTTAGAAATCTATTTAATTGGCAATAAATCCTTTGATTCCTTTGTTTCTTTATTTCAGATAAATTTTCCACCAGCAGATGTGAACTTTTTATAAATGGTTATCGGTTATAGTTAAAAATCCCTTTAATGTTTAAAACTAAACTATTCATCATTAATTTGTTTCCTGTTTTTATATATCATTAAAATCATTACCTCTCCTTACTTGTCAAATAGCTTCATCCTGCTTTTTTACTACTGTACTTCATTTTAAATTCAAATTATATAACAAACATGACAAAACACATAACAATATTTGTAATTTTACAATCCATAATATTTTATTGGTGGTTTCATTGTTAAATTAAACTACCTTTTAATATTCAAGACGTCTAGAGTATTCGAATAGAGCATTCGAATAGAGTATTTGATTTTAAACAGTTTTTCAGCCAGTTTTTAATATCTGTAATGAGTTTTATGAGATGATTGGTTTACAGTTATAATTTACCAACAGTAAATAGCGGTCAGTTTATAGTTCTTGATATAGTTTTTCAATAGAGGAGCTGAGCTGAGGGTGACCAGTAAAATGCTATTTGGAGAGCTTTTATTGGAGCCCAGTCACATTAACTGTTTATTGCTGTGTTATTGCCTTTCAGCAGATTTCTTCCTCAATTGTTTCTGTCCCTGAGTAAAGAAATATAAAAGAGATTAACAGCAATTCTTTTATTGAATTGTAACTAATAGTTATTGCCCCATTGAGATTAAAAATAACATAACCACAAATCAGTCAGTGAATTATCTCAGTCCATTTATTTTTCCAGTTCATTTTATCTCCAAGTTCAGTTTAATTTCCTAAGGGAGTTTTTCACAGGAATTCAAGTGTCCTTTTTTGTTAGCCTGATATTTTTACTCATTTAATCACCCAGTATATGATGCCCAGTTAAAAGTTATGGTCATTACATTTAATTAGGTTTTAATCAGATGTTTATTGTTGATTAAATAACAAGTTGTGATAGGTCGCATGATTATATGTGTAATGGAAATCGTTCTGTGATTACCACCTCACAGTCGTTGGTCTCACATGTTGATCCTGGGGTTCGACTGTAGCAAACTTTACTGGTTTATTTGGCAGGTCAAAGCAAACAAATAACATAACATGGGCACGCTCTATATTGACCCGGTTTCTGTGAGTTTGTTTGTACCTTTTTCAAAAACTCAAATTGTTTAGAAACGAACAAGGCTGCATTTTATGCCAAAACAAACGAGATGAATTATTATAAGCTTGAAATACAAATAACGGATAAAACTAAAATTTAGTGCTAAAAGTCGTCTTTCTTGTTGCTGAATTCAGTCATCCCCCTACTTTAAAGAATTAAAAGAGAGTTTTATCTGTTATTCATAATTCAAACTTTAAATATGATATATAGTTTGATTTAACTTAAGAATTCTGCAAGATGGAGGATATTATAGAAATCGTGATTTCCTAGAAGAAAAAATAAAATAAAATTTTACTAACAAGAGTATACAATTTAGGCTAGAATTAATCGTTAAAATTTATTTGTTATGCCTATGCAAAACTTCTGTATTGTTTGTGGCCAATAAATTATTATTATTATATTATTATATGTTTACCTTCCTGTTTGTGAATACTTATGCTAATCAAAAACAAAAAAAAAAAAACAGAATATAACAACTTAAAATTGTTAAAATAATTACAACCTTATCATTCTTAAATATACCTTTTAGTTTTCTAGATATTTAATATTGAATATTTTAAACCGCCGCCATTTTGAAACAGGATTTTGCATGGGAATTAAATTTTAATGGAATTTGTCAACCTTTTAAATAATTATTGTTCATTGCAAGTTTCATTATTGCATCTTTATTTGTCTCCAAGCAATTAGAGTTTTTAAAATACGAAACTACAGACAGAAAATGGATTGAGATAAGAAACATGTTGTATTACATTATTTATTTGTATTTACCTGCCAAACAATCTAGTAAAGTTTGATGCAGTTGAAGCGGGACATCCTATAAATTAATTATTTATTTAATGTCACACTGTCAAACAAACCAACACTATTAATACCATAAGGCAGTAAGGTACCATCAGTGCCATTGGCTGAACAGAAGTACATCAAACTACGGCAGCTATTCTGTGCCTTCAACCCTGGTTATATAAGGGGAGGGGCCCCCTTTGAAATGAAACGAGTTGGCACGCAGCACGCTACGTGAGGGAAGTGAATTTCCATATAAAAACTTTTAAAACTCAAAATCAGGTAAAAACATACATTTATTCCAATTTTTATTAAAATCTGAAAACAGTGATTTTTTGGCTGCTCTGATGCTCCTGGTTTCATTTACCTGCAAAGCTGGGAATACAAATTTGCGCATTATAATGGTAGAAGGTCCAGACAGGCTTGAAAGTAGGCATGAGGTTACTGGGGATGATAAAAGTACTCTAGCAAAGGCATAACAGGCTTTTCTAGTGTAAAACCCCCATAAGACAACATACTGTGATTAGTCGAAACACATTTTCTTTAATAACTCGGTAAATATGTATGCTAGAAAGACGAGAGAGGGTTTAAAATTTTTGCCTCACTAATTCCCATCTTTTACATGCATTAATTTTACATATGGGGCTTTTCTGACCCTTTTTGGGCCCAAAAACTCGAAATTTTAAAGATTAATCCCCAAAAAAAGGGGTTTAGAGTTTTCCGATTGTTTTGCCCAACGAACTTGTCCAACTGATTACAGAAAGGAACGTCCCTACCAAATTTGAAGTAAATCGGACAAAAAATGTGACCGCTAGAGTGCAAACACATATCTATCTATCTATCTATCTATCTATCTATATATATATATACAATTTTGAACAACCTCCCAAAACGTGTTCAGGGGGTCACGTTAGGAACTTTTATGGTGGTCCCGGGCTTAAGTTTCACCGTGCGGGTCATGCTAATAGTTCACTTTCCAATGTAAATTCACTAAAAAATTAACTAATCTGCATTATTATAACCATAATGTGCAAGAGAAAATAGTAATACAACGTCAGTAGTGACGGGTAGCGGCACAGAACCCATGAACAGACTGGTATTCTAGGTTCCGAGGAGGAGTGATTTATTTGGTGCGATTCACGGGTGGTCTCGGGCCTCTGCTAGCGGCAAGTGGTTGTAGCTAGAGGCGATCTGTGTATGCGCGGATATCATAACTTTAGACGGTCGCCGCTATATACATACAGTTCAGCGGAGCCATTGTTTGTTTACATTTGCCGTTTGGTTAGACTATCTCTGATGTACCAAAGTACTGTATTGTAACCATTGTCAAGCTCGTTGCTCTATATACCAAGTAAAGCCCATTTTTAAATGTATTCACTCCATTGTTAATTTATTAATTCATAAATAAACCATTTTTGTGCTTTGTCAATCATTCACTTTGTTTAAACTCTTTTAAACCAATAATATTCAAAGAATCTAGTGCTAATTTACCCTTTGAATTTGGCTACCAAAACTAATATAAAACATTGAGTGTCCCTACTTTAATATCTTATTATTGGTCTTGCCAACCGCCCCCCCCCCCCCCACAAGATATTATCTATATTCGCCACTGCCTTCAATACTCCAATCGCCATACTACAGTGACATAGTAATTAGATAAACTAAAAGAGTTATGTAATAAATTACAAGTGCATTACAAACAAATAAACAAATATAAATTACCAATTAATATGCATTACCGATTAATAAACAAATATAAATGTATGATTGAGTTAAATATTCTATATTTATATATTCTATATATGTTCTTTATTAGGATAAATGGTTTGTTCACATGCCTTTGTTATTAAAGTGGGATAATGTTTGTGCTGAATCATTTATAAGTTGTGTAAATAAATACACCTGTGGGACCTTGATCCCAATAGAATATTACTTCAACTGATTCTGTTTGCTTTTTCATTTCACTTCCTACCTCACAGAACTCATATTTCCTTCGTCCTTTTTCATCTTTGCCGCTTTCAGTTTATAGAAATTTTAAACTACAATTTTAAAATATTTAAGAAAGTGTTTTGCTTTTTTATTTTTTACTATTATTATTTTTTATTTGTTTATTTTATTATTGATTTATAAATTTGTCATGCTGAACTCAATAAAACATAATCTTTAATGAAATTACTATCAATGTAGACAAATTTTAAATGCCACGAACATTGGATCATTTTGAAAGCGTTATTAATTTGGTCTGTGCTATTATAAAAGTGAGGTGGTATAAAGCGGTCGTCATGTATGTTCCGTTCTAAAACAAAAACTTCTGAACAAATTCTGTATGATGTAGGTAGTATATATAGGCTCAGTTCATGTTTAGAAAATCTCTTAGGATTTCTACTCATGGTCTTCAAAGTGTTTATGTTATTCTTATCCATGGTGTAACAGGTGTAACATTTTCAAAATATTTTCATGTAATATTTTCAAAACACCTGAGTTTTATGGCTGCCATACACCCGTGCGAAGAACGGTTCACCAGCTAGTTTTAAATATTGTTGTTATAACTAATTACAACCATTACATCTGTACCTTCTTTTCACAGCATGTATTTGAGGAGGTCAAACCACTTCATTAAGTAATAATGCCTGCATTGAAGACATAAGGAGATATTCTTATCCAAGAGAACAATTACTTTTCAAACTCAATACACTAACATCGAGAAAGAACAAATTATGACCAATAAGAAGATTCAAGATGACAGAAACTCTTTGGCGGAGCCGGGAATTGATACGAAAGTGTTTGACACGTTCACTAAGGCGTGTGCCAAACAGACTTCAGAGATAGAGTCAGGTAGGAGGTGTGAGGAGTGGGCTCAGAAAGGCCTGGAGGTGACTGGTTATTGTATCTTCTTGTATTTCTTTTGACCGCAAGAAAGACTCTCTGCAGTGGTGAAGGTTCGGAATATGTTTAACTTTATTTTGATGGTGGTGGCGGTGGTGGTGGTGGTGGGTGCAACTCATGATGGTGGTGGCGGTGGTGGTGGTGGTGGTGGTGGAGGTAACTCATGATGGGTTTTAGTTTTTAGAGTTTAGTCTTTTATATTTACTTATTAGTGAACTTGTATACTATATTAAATAATTTTTGACTATTGTAAAATATAATTATTTATAAATATTAAACTTCTTTTTTCAATATATGTAATTTTTGTCTTGTTTCTCCTCATTGAAATAGCTTCTTTCGGTCCTTATATGAGCCATATAATATATTTTGGGTGGTGCAAGATAATATAGGAAGACAAGGGAAGTAATTTTGATTCATGGAGAACGGCAGACACATCCAATTTTGTGGGGAGGGGGAGACATTAACCTCGGGGGTTGTTTTGTCAAGTCAGATAACTAAAATGGCTCAGCAGCCATTGTTTACCATCAAGTTTTAATAATTATTGTGAACACATTTTTATAAAATACAGTATTTTCCAGCGTACCATACTACTTTATTTACACTCTGTTATTTAAAACAATTTGAATGGGTATTATTCTGTTATCTATTTTCATCCCTCCAACAATGTTGCAATATATACCAACATAAACATTCCTCTACAGCTCACCAAAATTGTAATTATCAGCAGTAATTTCTCTAGATAAATTTTGAAGATCTTGGGTTTCATACCTGACCGGCCTTATGAGATGATTATGTAAAGTTTCTGATCTCACTGCACTGAGGAAAATGCCACAATGACCCCCAAAAAGGGCCATTCCACGCTACGAAGAGGAACATAGGGCTCTGATCTACCTTTCCTATTGAAAAACTTGCCAAAAAAATTAATCTAATGAATTCAAATATATTGGTTAACAGTTGTTAAGGAAAATATTATTATTATATATAATGCATTACTAAATTTTCTGTTGTATAACTTGTGCGAAATTCTCGATACAGTTTCACTCAAACGCTACAATCACCTTTGTGTGACCGCTAGAGAGCTGGTCAATAGACTATTGTTGTCCCTTGAGAGCAGCTGTGGTAAAATCACGATTGCATTTGCCCACAGTTTGGACCACATCTGAACCCATCTTTCCCCTAGGTTTAGACTGTGTTACTACCATTGAACTGCATCCACTGTATTTTTGGGTGTGCTCAATTCGACATGGATGGAACTTAATGGTTCACTTAATGCTAATGCCTCAAAACTAGGAGGTTAGCATGCAAAATTAGAATATGACTGAATACTTTAAACACTGCCAGGTCTTGTATGTTACATGTGTGTGTTGTGTTACAGCTCTCGATGTGCTGGGACTGCTAGAGGACGGCCCCCACCATGGCTCCTCCGCTACATCGGACACTGTCCTCCTCCACTCCTCCATGGCCTTGATGAGGCGTCTACTTGTTGATGCTCAGGTCAGTTTTTTCTTATTTTATATTTAGTTTGGCCTCTTTTTACCTTATAATTTTCTCCTCCACATGAGCCAATACAGTTCAGGTTAGACAGTCGTGATGAAAAGTACCGTACTCCAGTCGCCCGGTTCAGTCGCCCGGTTCAGTCACCCAGTTCAGTCACCCGGTTCAGTCACCCAGTTCAGTCACCCGGTTCAGTCGCCCGGTTCAGTCGCCCGGTTCAGTCGCCCGGTTCAGTCGCCCAGTTCAGTTTGGTTCAGTTGACCATTTATTTGGTTACCTTCCTGGATAAATATAAGTACCGGGGAGACCTAGCCATATTCGGTGAAATTTGTTGGCAAAAAAGATGTCCACTCTGTAAACAATCTTTATTCAATGGTTCTAGTCACTGAATGAATTTTCCTGTAGTTAAGGTTTTCACCGATTGAATTTTTAGATCCAAAAGCCCCTAATTCCAAAGTTTAAAAAAAAATCGTTTTGCTAGATTCCGAGATAAATTTGCAAACAAACAGACAGACATTGCTCGTACTAGAGCATAGGATTACAACATAGTTTTCTCCTTCAATGCTACATTATGAAAAATAATATGATATATTGCTTATCTAATTTGTAATTTCATAGTAGAGTTTATTTTATTTAGCAGTTGCAGTTTATGTCCAGGTTACAATTTGTATCTTCTTTTGTATTAATTACAGTAATAGATATAAAGATATGTTACTGTGCCAAGAGAATGGATGAGAAAATTACCAAATTATCCAAACTATGACCAGTTTGTTGTGGTTTGTGTCAATTGGTTTCCCTGACTCCAGTGTCGAGAGCAGTGTAAACACAGTGAGTTGTCTGACAAAGCTCATGCAACGAAGTATTTTGGCACTCTCCCAATCAATCCAGTCACTGCTACCTGATAAAACTATTTAATTTATTCACACATTTATTTCACACTAGAAACATTGTTTTGAGCATGTACTGTAGTTATAACAATGAGAAATACAATCATAATAATCTACAAACATAATCATCCGAGAATGGTAAATAGCCTCTACCTATTTGTTTAGATAAAGTTTTAAAATATCTACTTTCACAACTGTGCCTATAGTGCTTCTTTACGTTCTTAAAACAAACATAAAATAGCTGTTTTCTGTTTAGCGAGCAAAAAGACTTTTTTGCTTTCTGCGCCTTACATGCTCGCTGACAGCTAGTAAACAGCTGATTGAGGATCGCTTTGGACCAAGCTCCCTGACTCCCTGTTTATAACCTCAATCTCGTGAATTCAGCTAAACTGGATGAATGTGAAATGTTGTTCGTTTGAGGTACCCAAAATCGCAGCTGTAGGAAAAATTGTGTATGTAATTCGAATGTGTAATTTCTATGTCACTTTCAGAAAATTACCGGGCCGCATAACATTTTTCTCTTAAGCGACAAAGACCTATTTTACTCTCTTAATTCATAACGATTGTGCGAGTGTATCAAAGAACGTATTTCTTAAAAACTAAAAACGCTCTATTTGTTGCACAGGCGAAATTCCGTAGAATGGTGGATGAAAATCGCTCAGTGGCGACCAGGATTGATGGCGAGATTCGTCAGGCCCATGAGGAGATGGCAGCCCTGCGCGAGGAGCTGGCCGACACTAGCCGGCGGCTCGGCGAGCAGCTCAACGGTGCGTTGTTGTTGCTGTTGCTGTTGTTGTTGTTGCTGTTGTCAGAGGAACTAGTGCTCTACCAAAAACTCCTGCTGGCAAACATTAATTTATCCATGCTCATTAAGTCTGGGAAAAGTCCTTGAATCTATTTTAGAATTTTATTCCGTAATATATTTATGTAAAAACAAAAAAATAACAATTTATCAACAAAACAAAACAGATTCAACCAAAATAATAAAAATAACAAGAAAACAAAACAAAAATAACTAAAAAAAACAAATAACTAAAATGGCATTTGTATTCAGTATAACTTTAAATCGTCACATCAGATCCTCAAATCAAATCGAAATATCTTAATTTGTCTCTTATAAAAGTATGTAATAAATAGTGTCCAAATACATGTATGATGAGCCTAATAAATAGTATGACATGTACATGTTTTATATGATTTCCCATGCAAAATCCATCAAGGGAGTACTGTACTTTCCGTATCAGGAACAATTTGAATGCCTTATTTTAATTTACTATGGTCTATAATGGCTTTATTTCCTTTGGAACATATTTTAAAAGTTTTATTCTAGAATAGGGAGTTTTTTATGAGACATTCTAATTTATATTGAGGTCATATTTGACTATATTTGTTCTGGTATTGTTTGAATGAGTAACATTTTGTTACTCTTGAACCTGTCTGGTCTTATCTGAATGTTATCTTTGGTAAGATACCTAAAGAAAATAAGGAAACACAGTTTGATCAAACAAAATATTGAAGTTTCAAAAATCCATCAAAGATGTATAACCGTATAAAGAGGGCACGAAACTTTTTGTGTTTCCATCTAGTCCTCCCATAAGACCAAGGTTAACTTTCAAAGTCTGTCCTTCCTCAACAGTTTATCCAATATGGTCCATTTTAAAGAGCAAAATTATACCTAACGAGCAAAATTGTGATAACACAGATAATGATCGTTTAACAGATTCCAAAATATTCAGTATTTAAAGATTGCTATGACTGAACTATTTGTGATACCAAAATTCTGCTCACTAAAATTGCTAGGCAACATTTTTTGCTATTTAAAATTAACCATAAATCATCGATTTCGGATAATCTATTGAGGAGGGACGGAATTTGACAGTTAACATTAGCCTTATGGGAGAAGCAGGTAGACGTTGAGGACTCGTCAAGTCCCCTCTAAAAGAAGACTATACTTGGGACTAGGTTATAACCGATTATAACCTTGCAGGTGTCACAATCAGCACCCCGACCATCATCAATGGCAACTCCGTGGTCAACGGCAACAAGGCCTCCAGCTCGGAGAGTCCCGAGGTCTCCTCCTCAGGCCACACCCTGACCTCGGTCACGTCCACCTCGTCCTCGGGTGATGCCGCCGCAGCCCGACCAGACAACTGCGGCTCCCCGCTCAAGATGAACTCCCCGCTGAAGATCAGACTGGACAACCTATCCCCCAAAGAGACTGAATTCCCTCTGAATCAAACCAACGGTGAAAGTATAGGAGGGAAACAAGCAACTGCTGAAACCAAAGCAAAAGACTCCGAGTTGGAGTCTGAAGACTCGGAGATGGTGAACGGGGAAGGCAAAGGTGAGAAGCAGCTGATCAGGCCGCCATCGCCCATCCCCGGGCCCAGCAACAAGCCTGACTTTGGTGAGTGTACAACCGAAACTCTTACTATTGTTCGGAGATGACTTAATAGCCAGATACCCAGACAGCATTCAATATCCTATGGATGTCCGTTTAAGGTTAGAAATGTCCAATGATGTCCGCAGGATATTTGGGACGCAGATGTAGGATTATCATCCAGAACATCTCATTTTTCCCAGGACATAGGATGTTGTCTCTAGGATGTCTGTTTTTTGGATGAGTCTTGTCCAAAAAACATCCTTCTAGGATTAAATTTGGACGTTCACTTTTAGTGACATTTGAACTTCCTCAGGACACCCTATAGATGTCTTTAGGACTTTTTACGGATGTCCATAGGACAACCAGAATATCTGACATTGACATCTGCTGGACGTCCATTGGATGTCCCTGTGCTACGTGGGGACTAAACAAAAACAAAGGTATGTCAGGAAAGTTCCTTACTTATACCATTGTAGACAAAGTGGTTTAGTTTGTAAAAAATGCAAAACTTGATTACAGTTGGTTCATAAACACTATTACGTTTCATTGATAGTTTCTTGTTCCGCTTTTTCAATTAATAGTGAAGTGGAGGAGAAACTTTCCCCTTAACCCTTTGTTTACTAACTGGCCATGAAGTCAACACCTTACAGTATCTACAATTACTATTATGATGTGGGCATTTTATATTTTATTAATAGCTGATGCCAGTTTAAACGAACTACCAATTGAGTTTAAGTAATTTAAAACATTTTTAAGTAAACTTTGCAAAGATGAGTTGCTGCTTTTTAAGTTGGTATCATCTGCGCAAAGACAAATTTTAATAAATAAATTGTTAGAAAATATATGAGACAGGCCGCTTATAAAACAAAGAAATAGAAGTGGGCCCAAAATAGAGCCCTGTGGTACACCATGTTCCTGTGGTACCCCATGTTGAATCTCTGCTAGAGGAGAACAACTGGAAACTAATAAACTACTATTTAAGTGTTTTTTTGTTTTTTCTCTCTCAAAATATACTTATTTGTTAAATAAGTTTCAAAGCATTTGAATGTGCCCAAATTTTCAATTTTGTTTAAAAGAAGCTGGTCAAAAGCCTACCTCAGACCAAAAAAATCCTACTGTTTTTTTCTTCTTTATCTACAGAATTGTTTACCGATTCAATGAAATCCACTGAAGCAGTTAAAACAGATCTACCGGTCTAAAGCCAAGTTGTTTGGTATTATATGTTTCTAGAAATGTTTGCTTATTGGATGTAAACTGCTTTTTCATATAATTTGGAAAAAGAAGGTAGTAAGATAATGGTCGATAATTTCTTACATTTTTGTTTCTAAGCAGTGGTATCACTTTAGAAATTTTGTATTTTAATGGACAAATTCCACTTAGTAAAGAAGAGTTTATTACGTGGACGAGGGGTTTAACCAAGTAATTGCTAGCATACTTTAAGACTATTATGGGAAACATCATACCCGGTTGTTAAATTTTTGTCAAAAGAATTCATTATTTTTAAGATTTCACTATCAGTAACAGGCTTAAATCTAAATTTAGGCAGAGAATTTAAATTTACACTTGGAACTTTGTGTAGTACCTCAACAAAAGAAACAACTGGAGAATAATGCTCTAAGACTTCCTTGACGGAACTGTTTAATAATGTTCGTTTTAATTAAACAAAGGAACTTCTCCTGGGTGTTTTAACTCTTTGTTTTCTTGAGCATTTTCCTTCTGGTGCATTAAAGGGACTTAAATAATTGCTAAGCATAATTTGCATAAGTATTGCCAACGACAAGTAGGTAAGTGAAATTAATTAAACAAGTTTATTAGTACTGTATACTATAAATACATTCATAAAATTAATACCGTGATTATTAATATGAATAATATGAAAACTAGTCAACCCGTGCGGAATCCCGCACTGCGAACCAAATCTTGTCAGCTGATCAGATGTTCTATTGTTTACATTTTCGCTTCTGTCAAAAAAAAACTATTCCTTTTATTTATCTTTCATATTCAAATTTCAGAGAAGCGGTGCATTTTTAGCCCGTGGGTCTATTTTCGTCAATAGCCGGCACGATAAGCTTCAAAATGAGGGGTAAATCATGGAATTTGATAAAGGAATAAGGAAGATCTCTCGGACTGACAGAAAAACAGGCTAGAGAAATAATATATAAGATGATATTTAGTTTATAAATGAAATTTAACCTGTAATAATTTTATATGATGTTCTTTTGGCACCTAATAAAAATGTAGCAATCATACAAAACTAAACTTATTACTTATCAGTTTTTACAAACATATTAATATAACAGCCACTGTAGTTGTTATAGAGTAAACTAATATAATTAAACAGGTTATTCTTAGAATGTCTGCTTTTAGTGCAAATGAAAATCTGATGTTTTAAAAACTAAAAAGGCTAACAATAAATTTTCTAAGTTCTACACCTCATGAATACAAATTGTGTTTGTATTGAACTTAAAAAGACTAATTTATAAAATCTCATCATTTATAGAATATTTATTTTATTTATAAATAATAGATCTTTTTTCAAATTTAACCCCTTAAAAGTCAGCCTCCCTCTTTACTTATCTTCAATTTTGTATGTGTTTGTCATGGGGTAATTGATGGAACTTTGTTTACAGGAGAACTGTTAGCCTCAACCAAGGCTGCAGCAGGCCCCAACAGCAGCAACCTAACCACCCGATTGAGGCTGGAAAATGAAAAACTCAAGAGAGAGGTAAGAAAAATGTACACCTTAGCGAATAATACCTATTAGTACCCTATTTACTAAGAACTGGTAATTATTTTATCCAAAGACTCTGTGTTAACTACTCAACGGATTTTTATGATTCTTTATTGAGGGAAAGGCAATTTTGAGTTGGTGGGACAATGTCAAAGCCATAATTTCCACTTTTTAGTTTTATTTTTTTGCAAATTTGATTTTGATTTTGACAAATCTAGCAGCTGATGCAAACATTTTTTATTTGTTATCAAAGAACTTTAAAATCATGAGGTGTAAACCAACGAGATATAAATAAATATGAGCTCTCGTCTCGTGTTAAAAAAGTGAAGCCTCACTGGAGGATAGTTTTGTAAACAAATCATCTGGTCAAAGAGTAATAAAGACTAACATAACTTGTGAAGAGAGGATTTGATTTGTTAAACATGTTGTTGCCATGGAGACTGGAGGGGATAGAGGATCAAAATGGCGGTCAGCATATAGGTACAGTTTTTCACCCCGGAGGAGACCTCTATAGATATATACCTCGTTGGTCTAAACCATCAGCTGCGAATAAATTCTGTGTAAGGAATAGAAGTTATAGAGTGAAGATCGTTTGTAAAATTAAGA
Source organism: Allygus modestus (assembly GCA_963675035.1). NCBI lineage: Eukaryota > Metazoa > Arthropoda > Insecta > Hemiptera > Cicadellidae > Allygus > Allygus modestus. The sequence goes on along the minus strand of OY776115.1, from coordinate 109,284,353 downwards.
ATACAAAGTAAACATCGCATATCAGTACAGTGACAGGGTTTGTTTGTCATTAGGTGTCGGAGTTGCGCAAGCTAGTGACGGCCTCTGGAGCCCCCACGCCCCCGCCTGCCCTCGCCCAGACTCCCCCACCCCCCGCCATGCCCGACCTGGAGTCTCTCTCTGACCCTGAGAAGGTCCTGGCCCTGGAGGCAGAACTCACCAACACCCGGGAGGCCCTCAGCAGTGAGTATACAATTTGCAATTACTTCATCCAGCCTCTTGTCGCAGTCAGGCCACTCTAGAGTCTGAATGCGTGGATTGCTGAATTGTTATTTTTGTAAGTTTTATATGTGTAAACAGGATCAGATAAGCAATGTCTTACAACACTACAAAGTATATTTATACTTATACTGTACTTACGTACAAGACGGTAAATAAACATAAGGACTGACAACACAATCGATTTCAACCAGTCACACTGGTCATCATCAGGCCCAATTAGAGATTAACAAATGAAAATGGTGTGCAGGTTATATACAGTTGGCTAGATCTTTAATAAACAGTAGTTTATTAAAACATTGCTTTCATAAAAAACTCATATTGCTTGCCATTGTAAATGTAGTCTAATAAACAAGGAAACTTTATGTAGAGGAGGTTATAACTTCTCTGTAATTTTGATAGATTTTGTAACTCCACTAACTGGTCATCAAAACTGTGTTATACACTGTTGTAAAGAGGGGAAGTTACAGCTTCAAGTTGTTAAAAAAATCTAGGTAAAAATTATTTAAGTTAGCTAACAGAACCATAGGCATATTTGATTGATAAGTATTGAAACAAATTTCACTTGTCAAACGACATAAACAAAAGCAACTAAATAATGTAACAAAAATTCATTACTGTTTTTCTAACTAAATTTTAAAATTGTTGTTCAGTAATGTTTATATAACAGTTAATTATATCAGCTCCTTATAATGTCTGAATTTTCCTGAATTTTTATTAGGAATTTCTTGGCGAAATGAATATTGTGAATAATTAAGCTAGAGGCACCCCTTAGGAAGGGGGAAAAGGGCGTAAACGGCTGAAATATTGGTGTCCAAATCCCAAATTGCTGCTCTGGGTCCTCCCACCCCCCCAGGCTTATTCTAGGCTCCGACATCGACAAATTGTGATCGAGCGTTTAGGCTTGTTGGAAAACGTAAACTCATTCTACTTGGTGGAAAAGTGACTTCCCCAAACCCAGATCAAAGGCAAAAATACTTTACTTAACATTATTTGTTTAATTTGTTTTAGTTTATTTATTTACGTTTAGTTAAAAATTCTAGATTTTTTACTGAATATTCTTATTAACTTCACTTACCAGTGGAAGCTTCAGATCTTTTAATGTCTGTAGATCAATAAAAAGAAAATATATATAACTGAATCCAAGATTATAGCTTTTTTATTTAAATCTGACCATGGATGGGTTTTTTATAGTGAAATGTATTATAACCTAATGTACCGGGTGTCCCATGAAGAGGTCGCTATTTTTTAATTATTAACCAGACATATCGAACACGCTACAAACTTGAAACTCTACAGTAGTTATAATAGATATATATGTACAAAAAATACCCCCGAGTCTCATTTGACTCTGATTAATCAGAACAAAATGGCAGAACATCAAAATAATGGTGTGTTTTCATTAAAGTAATTTTATTTGCAAGACCATTTCAAATTAATTCTTGATTTTTTTACAATGTTATTAAGTACTAAATAAAATTAAAGAAATTAAAGAGATAGGAAAGTGGTAAATCGTAAATTAAATTAATTTGATTCATAACCCTTCATTCGAACTGATCTCCATCAATCGCTATGCACTGATGGCAACGAAACAAAAATGAGTCATAAGCGTTTTTGAAAAATTGCCAAGGTATCAACAACAGTTCCTCTTCAATCAACCTCATTAATTCATCATCTGCCGAAATGTTCTGAGAATAAACCTTTTCCTTCAATAAGCCCCATAGGACATTGCGACAGACGTTGAATTAATGAGGTTGATTGAAGAGGAACTGTTGTTGATACCCCGGCAATTTTTCAAAAACGCTTATGACTCATTTTTGTTTCGTTGCCATCAGTGCATAGCGATTGATGGAGATCAGTTCGAATGAAGGGTTATGAATCAAATTAATTTCATTAATGATTTACCACATACCTATCTGTTTAATTTCTTTAATTTTATTTAGTACTTAATAACATTGTAAAAAATCAAGAATTAATTTGAAATGGTCTTGCAAATAAAATTACTTTAACGAAAACACACCATTATTTTGATGTTCCGCCATTTTGTTCTGATTAATCAGAATCAAATGAGACTCAGGGGTATTTTTTTTACATATGTATTTATTATAACTGTAGTTTCAAATTTGTCCCGTGTTCGATAGATTTGGTATATTAATTCAAAAATAGCGACCTCTTCATGGGACACCCGGTATATAAATGTTCATAACTGAATATTTAGAGAAACGAGTGTGCGAAACGATTTATAATGAGAATGCCACCCTCAGGCACAGATGGTGATACAATCGTTTATCTAATACTTTTTTCTTGGTTTTAAGCTTCATTAAGGATGAAATCTAGTGTTAAAATAATATCAGTTCATCAAAATTAATTGACAGACACTTGTCATGATTTTGTTTGTTTAATAACAAAATTATAATTTTTAAAGGGAAACAATAGAGTATACGACGGAGCCAATAAGTAGCAGGGCATCATCACAAAACTCAGGGGGAGAAACTAAAAAATTAGGGGTGTCCCTACTTATTCTTTTATGTATACTACACACTAAAATAATGGCAAACAGACTTAGTGAACCTTTACTAGTGCTGTTAGTAAAAGGCACATCAGAGCAGTATATTTTAAAAACGAGTTTGAACGCAGCACGCTGACGTTAGGAAAGTGAATTTCCCCAATAAAAGTTTAAAAAATCAAACAAATAACGGGTTTAAACAAAGATTTGTGACATTTTTAGCAAAATGGAAAATATTCAGTTTTTTGGCCATTCTGATTCACCTGGTTCTATTTAAGTGCAGTATTGGGATGGCAGTGTTGTGCATTGTAAGCTTAGGAGGATGTACCATCAGGATCAAAAGTCGGTTTGGGGTATTAGGAGTGATAAAACTACATCAAGATATGAAAAACAGCCTTTTCCAATGTGAAATCCCCATAAGACAACACACTGTGTTTACTACATTTTCATTTTCTTTAAGAACTCAGTAAATATTTATACTGGAATGATGAGAGAGGGCTTAAAATTGTCGCCTTTTTACGTTCTATAACCTATTATATATTAATCTTATATTTAGGGCTTTTATGACCCTTTTTGGGCCCAAAAACTCAAATTTCAAGATTTAAAATCCCCAAAAAAGGGTTTATAGTTTTCCGATTGTTTTTCCCAACGAACTTGTCCAACTGATTACAAAAAGGAATGTCCCTACCAAATTTGAAGAAAATCGGATAAAATATGAGATCGCTAGAGTGCAAACACACATATATATATAACATTTTAAACGACCCCCCAAAACGTGTTCAGGGGGTCACATTAGGAACTTCTATGGTGGTCCCGGGCTTAAGTTTCACCGTGCGGGTCATGCTAATAGTTCACTTTCCATAGGAAATTCACTAATAATAAAAGGAGACACTATTACTGTTACTTTGTCAATTTAAAGTACTTAGTAGTTGTAAAGTATATACTTATCCGGTTTAAAAACATGAGAACATTGAACGCTAGAGATAATGTCCATATTTCCTTTAGTCAAAGGCAAACTATGCCATATGTTTTCCTTAACAGCTCACTCCACCATTTATGTACTTTATTTACGGGCGTAACTTACCCCTCAGTCGCGAATACGAGATGTAATTTCCTGAGCTACCATCTTGTGCTGTAAAACTATCTACATTACCGTTCAGTGCATGTTTTATTTTATAGCTATTTGTGACTTTACACCTATAACAAGTTTTGTAAAACTTGACTGTATTATCAAGCCCTAAATTGCTTTGCTTCGTGACAAGTATTTTAACTCCTGAATTTTTTTTTAGAATTAAAAATAGAATGGAGTACAGGGAGATTGTAAACTTAAATACAGAAAAGCACTGAACTGTTTCTTGGGGTAGGCGGTGTGCGTTGGTTAGGTGCTACCCTCTATTTAGGAATTACAAATCTGGATTGACTTAGTGTGTCATTAAATGTTTACGTTTCCAAAAATTAAACATTCAAAATAATATTTTAGAAATTACTCCAATTTATACCTTTTACAATAGAACTTTAAGGGTGATTAACTTCCTGTCACACCTCCCCTTGACTTCATTAAGGGTGGGAGGCCTCAAAAAGGTCATTGGCATTTTAACGGTGAAAACTAAAAGGTAATTATGAAACCCAACTCCAAACATTAGTTAAGCAACAAGGAAGCAAACCAGTGTAATTTTATTCAAACTTCGTTACAATGTTCACTGTATATACTCAGTTTAAACTAAATTTAGTTGTTATTGTATCAATAAACTAAGCTCAAACCAACTGAATTTTGCTACTTATACTTATTATATATATATATATATATATATATATATAATTATTTGAAATATTAAACCACCACTAAAAGAATACCAGTAATTGTTTTTTTAAATTTTTTTTATTTGCAGTGAAAAAAGATAATACATTTTCAAAATAGATATTCTGTTAAATAACCCATACATTTTTGAAATACACAATTTAGAATTTTTTTGATTCAAAGACTTAATTGTAATAAGCATTACCTCCTGAAAGTTAATGGATTGACTCATTTTTCTGCAACAACTGGTGACCAAAAATCCTATTCTAAATTTTGTAACACAAAACATATGAACACCCAAGAATGGGAGTATTCCATGGTTTTATAAAACTTCTGGTGATTTAAAAATACGCAGCAAACCTGCATACTCAGCGAATTTCCAATGGATATATAACATAACACATTAACACTTAACGGGATTCATAAGAAATATATTCACAAACAAGCGATATTAAAAATATTAATTATTCTCCATAAGAATAACATTGGGGATGATTACGCAGGTTTGCTGCAACAAGGAACACAAAATAATGGGTTTTTATGCAAATATCATTAGAACTCATCTAAGTAAAGTCACATACCAAGTTTCATCCATATACATTCATAAATAACTGATATATAACATTTTAAGTATTTTCCATAAGAATAACATGGGTACCAAGTACCTAGGTTTGCTGCTACAGGAACCATAGGCAAAAAATAGTTTTTTTCTGTGCAAACAACAATAAACCACAACCAGATCAAGCCATATACCAAATTTCACCAGTTTATGTTCATAAATAAGCGAGATATAACATTTTTCTTTTTCTCCATAAGAATAACATTAGACAACGTACTTTGTTTAGCACTTTCAATATCTCGGTAACCAATTGACGTAGAGCAATGATCAAAATACCAAATTGTTTGTTTTTTAAGCTGAATTTAATGGTATAAATTAAAATTTGATTTAAATTAAAATTACATGTGAAAACCCCAAAAAACACATTTTTGGGGTACAAAACCCCCCAAAAACCCCCCTTCGGATAGTGTGATTCGTCTGGTTTTCGAACTCGTTCAAATAAATGGTACTTTACACATTTGTACCAAATTTCATTACGATCGGACCTTTTTTACGAGAGTTATCGTGCTTACGGATACATATATATATATATATATAAATAAATATATATAAATATATATAAATATATATATATACATATATAAAAATTTGAATGAATGGTGTTTTTGGCATCTGGGGACCTCAAAATGAAAAGTTATAATGGTCTCGGGCTTAAGTCTTACCATGAGACCTACGGTAATAGCTTCTTCCCTATAGGGGAAATTCGCTAACAGAAAACTGTGTGTGTTCGTACGTTTGTGTAAGTGTAATTGTGTTCTGAGTAATAAAATAATTATTTAGTCACCAAAATCAAAATGGTGTGAATTGCCCACATCTAGTTAATTTATTTGAGTTTTTCCTTGTAAAACCAAGATTTTTCTTTTTGCTTAATTTCTGTAATCACCCGATGTTATTGTGGTTTAAAGTATAAAACATACTATTTAATTAGTATCGTTTTTTAAATATCATACTGCCTTTACTAGTACTTTAATATTTTAGGGATACTTTACTTGTTAGTTAGTCCATGCATCAACGGTAACCTGTAATTAAGGCAAATAGCTCCAAATTTGTTTACAATATTCAGCACATAAAATATTGTGACTCGGCGCTGAGGTTGAAACAAAGGCCTGATGTTGGCATAAGGGAAAGGGCCCACAGGGGCAGTTTTGGGAATTGGACTTCAATAATTCTTCCCCTCTGAGGCTACTGTTTATACTCATCTCGGCCCTTTTTAATCATTCATCCAGCACATTTTCTATTTAATACTAACAGTAGAATTATGTTGTTTGAAAATAAAAATGTCTTAAACGCTAGAAAATAGACTTTCACTACTGTATTTTTATACTATATGGTAAATACATGGGGCGTACAAGGCATACGTATACTTATTTATTTATTTATCATATAATGTAAATAAGTATGTGTATTTTTAAGTTTTGTAAGACGTCTTTAATTACATCCCAAACACAAACACACACCATGTTAATCAAGAAGTTGTCTACAGAATAATAACATCAATTATTCGCTTTGATATTCAATTGCCCTAAGTATTCGTTAGAGAAAGTATGAAACAATCAGCATTATAGGGACCATAAATATGTCTGTTTAGTACAATTACTCAACAGGATGTCATCAAATCACTATGAAAATACTTTAACACAAATTGTCTTGTTGTTTTTCAAAGTAAAAATAGCCAAGTTCTGTGGACTGCTTGGTCAAAAATCAAACTAAATTAAATCATTACATTTCAGCATACACGAGTATCCCACCCAGAATATCTGTGTACACATAAACTGGTGTACACTTGGAAATAAACATCTATTGCATATGAGCTCAATTTTGTGGTAAACCTAATAAATATATGTTTAAGCAATCATCGGATGAAGTAAAACTTTATCCATAAAAGTAACATAGGAACTTTGATGGCCAAAGGGGCAAAGCCATAAGATGAAATTATAGTTTTGATGATTGGTGGCTTACTTAGTCTTAATTATTAAATAGCTATACTGTAATTTAAAAATACCCAAATCTGCCTCCAAAGGAGCTTTCCCAATTGTTTATACTTTTTTAATGTTTATGATATCGTCTATTTGAAGGTCTTAATAAAGTTTCATTGGTTTATGGTTTGTGAATCTCAAATAAACAATGTCACATAGCACAAATTAATGCAGTGAGGTGGGAGGTTTATTACAGGTTACAGTTTAATTCTTTTTAAAGTACTGGTCTCAAAAATACCTTTTTTAAAAATAATTTACTGCTAGTGCTACAAACACACTGTAAAAGCAACTCCAAAGGGTTTAGGTTATATCCAGGTCTTTGTGTATTATTAACAGCTCCACTTCCTTGATTGTTCTTGAGAACAAAGGACGGATTTGCTATGATGTTCCGAACAGATAGTTTTGCAATATTTCAGGTTGTAATCAACAATTCCTCTGTCAGATGCTTTGAAGAGCGTAACCATTTTTTGTTAGTTTAAAACATAATATAGAAGAATTTTTTCTCAGGGAATTGACCCGGTTTGTCTCATTGAGGTTAATAATTAAAATGTATTTGCACTTAAATTGATTTCACAAAGGCTGTTAAAGTATAAAGATTAGTTGTGCAGGTGGGATGGAAAAGTTGGTGCAGTAACGCAGTGGTTGGAGATTTATTAACCTCCAGCCTCGAACAGTCACTATTTGTCACAAACTCATTAAACTCTCCTTCCCCCTCATTCACAAGTCATCAATCAGTTTTAATATTTCTCCCAACATTTAATTTAGAGATTTTAAAACAGACTGTAGTCATTACTTTTTTATTTACTAAGAAAATTGGGAATTCATATAAAACAAGTGTGTAAACAAATGTGTAAGTGTATAAGTGTGTGTCATTTGACGAGTTTGATTCATCAGATTGAATCACCTCAGCTAAATCGGAATAGCTTATTGATTGAAGAGACGAAAAAATAATATATAACTCGTATATATATAACTCGTGTAATAACAAATTTGAGTTATGTTGAGTACAACGAAAGTGTATTTATATTTGGAACTACAGTAATATGTATTTCCTAATCCTCAATATCATGAATGTAAAATTATGTGTCACGATATTGTGCATCTGATGAGGAATCAAATTAGATCATTGATGGTTCAATAAGTGAGAAAACTATTAAGTCCATTGTTATAAGATTTAAAGTTTCTATCTACAAAGTTTTGAGCAGAAACTAACACAATGATGGGGTGTTGATAAGTACATTTTGGAAAAAAGGAAGCTAAAAATATAATATTGTCATCCCAAGGCCCTGAAGTACGTAAAATAAAATCAAACTAATATTTAAACAGGATACAATAAACTGTCTCTTAACCCTGTAAAATATATTTACACTCATGTACTAACATACATGTACTTTATATACATAAATATACACAGAGGATAGTGCAAGGCAATACTAATATTTATGCAAGCTTATTTACAAAGGTTTTGTACTGAAAATATGTACTGTAATATAAGAATTAATAAATTAGTATTCCATTGTCAAAGGTCTATATGATAACACAAATTTTGAGAATCAAGCTACATCATTGTGGAAGAAGGTAAAAATGTGTCCATACAAAAAATAAGTTCTTACTTCGCACACCATTTTTGCATATTTTTAACTGTGTTTCAACTATCATATTTTAAACTCAAAACTCAACATGATTAAATAAAATAAAATAACTAAACATAAATCAGGAATTAACGTTTTATTTAGAACTAATTATGATATTTTTCTTTTTGATGGTTCTAACCAAAATTATCAGCCAAGTTCTTTAGTTGCAAATTGACTCTTCTTCATAAGGTATCTAAAATATAAATAAAAGATATTATAATGCTTCTACATCTAAGTACAAGAAACCTTTGACAATGCAGTGGGTTTCATAAAAGTGGGGGAGACAGCTGTAATGAACTCATCTTTTCTTTGTTGTCCGTCAACAAAGAGTTCTGTATTTCTTGTCTATTTTGGTTGTCCAACATTTGAGTCTGGAAGTTGGACTCCTTCTAACATATTTTTTTTAATTTTATAGATCTGGTATTGTTTGATCCCCCAAGGGAAAAGTCTTATAATTGCATCTCATACTTTATTATTTTTTTATCTCTTGATTCTATTAAATATGCAATGCTTAGTTCAATCTTTTTTGAAGGACAATACAAATTTTAATGAATTTTAAAATAAGAATTATTGTAATTTCTGCAATCTTTCCCCTATATATAATTCAAATTTGAATAAAACTTTATTCAAATAATTCGTACAACTAGAACTGCCTAGGGATAGCTTGAAAATTGAAAAACCTGTTTAGTGTTAGTTGAAGAAACAGATTAAATCATCTGGATTAGATCATAGAAACAGATTAAGACTATCTTTTTATTGATACTATAAAACCAACTATGTACTGAAATCCATAAATTTATGTCAAATAGTTTGAAAATCCCTAAACATTGCATCACATCACATTTATATACTTTATTTAATAAACATACATTTATTTACATACCCCCATCGCAGCAAACCTGCATACTCAGCGAATTTCCAATGGCGATATAAATGTCTTAATACCACACAAAGTCACTTACCAAGTTTCATAAAAATATATTCACAAATAAGCAATATATACAATTTTAATTATTCCCTATGAGAATAACATTGGGGCTGAGTACGCAGGTTTGCCGCATCAACGAACACAAAAAATGGATTTTTATGCTAATATCAATATAACTCAACTAGGTGAAGTCATATACCAGTTTTTATTAATTTATATTCATAATTAAGGGAGACATAGCATTTAATTATTATCCATAAGAATAACATGGGGCTGAGTACGCAGGTTTGCTGCTACAAGAGCCTTTGTCAAAAAATCGTTTTTTGAGCAAATACCAATGCACCACAACTAGATGAAGCCGTATACCAAGTTTCATCAGTGTACGTTCATAAATAAGCGAGATATAAAATTTTTCTTTTCCTCCATAAGAATAACATTAGACAACGTACTGTGTTTAGCACTTTCATCTCAGTAACCAATTGACGTAGAGGAATGATCAAAATACCAAATTGTGTGTTTTTTTATGCAATGGTAAAAACTAAAATTTGTCTTTTTCCAAAATTTTATGTAAAAAACTCAAAAAACCCATTTTTGGAGTACAAAACCCCTCAAAAATACCCTTTTGGATAAAGCGATCTGGCTGGTTTTCGAACTTAAAGTCATAAATGTTGCTTTACACGTTTATACCAAATTTCATCAAAATCGGATAATTTTTACGAGAGTTATCGTGCTCACTGACATATATATATATAAATATATATATCTACAGTCTCGAACAAATGGTGTATTTGGGGTCTGGGGACCTCAAAACGAAAAGTTATCATGGTCCCGGGCCTAGGTCTTACCATGCCAACTACAGTAATAGCTTCTTCCCTATAGGGGAAATTCGCTAAAACCCTGTCAACTGTGAAACAACACCTTTATAATGCAATAAAAAACAATATATTTTGTTATAAGGAAAAATACAGGAGTGATATTTCTGTATCAGTAACACTCTATTACGATCTCTCTGTATTCAATATGTGCCCACAATATTCATATTGGCTTACATTGCTTCTGTGGCTGACAATGTGAACTCAGGCTCCCAAGTCACATTGCTTTGTCAATATTTTAGTACTACAGAAAGACAATCTTTACATAACAACTTGCTTGTGCTTACATTTGTAAGTAACAATTATTTAACAGTGCCTAACTGTAGAACCTAACACTTATTCAATAGCATCTAATGAAAAAACTTCAGTCATCAAAGGCAATAGGGAGAAAAAAACATAAAATCTGATAGGAAAAATTCAAAAGAACAGGGTGATTCCTACATATTTATGCTTCAATCAATTGTTATCGATAAGCTATAAAAAACAACTTGTGTATTAGATAGGAGGATTTAAAATACAATTTAAATACACTAATTAATAAACGGTATCAGGAAACTGACACATACTTTCTCCCTTTTAGCCCAACTTTAATGAATAAATTACTTTTTATGTACTAAATATAGAATACAAAACATGGTCGAATGTACAGAAAATCTTGTAAACAAGTTGTTTTAAAAAACATCCACCCAAATCCCTGCTTTGGAGGCACTACATAATCCATTGCTACACTCGTGGTTTTAAGAGGGGAAATGCCCCCTATTCCCCCCCGGGTTATTAAGGGGCAACATATTTCGAATTAACTCTGTTGGTCAATGCTAACTTGACCTGCACATCAAATTTTAATGAAATTGATCAGTAAATAAGACAGAAATAGTAATTTTTGTATTCCCCATAAGAATAACATTGGACAACGTACTGCGTTTACCGCTAAATGAAAATTTCAATTTTCTCCAAAACCAGCAATCGTAGAATAGTAATTCAAAATACTAAATTATTTAGTTTTTAGAGCTCTTTTTAATGGTGAATAGTAATATTTTTTAATATTTATGTTTTTTATGAAAAATCCAAAAAACTGAATTTTGGATGTTTTAAGTCCTGTAATTTCTGAACCCGAATTTTTACAGAAATGCAGGTGGTGTCATTTTGTTGGAGAACTAAAGTTCTACAAACGACTAAAGTTTAATCGAGATCGTTAGAGCCGTTTTTGAGAAATTTGGATTTTTCATGTTTTTTGGCGGTTTTTGGGGGATAATTACCCTTAAAAATCAAAAATTCAAAAAAATGAAAAAAACACCTGGAGATATCGTGGATTAGTACCTACATACCAAATTTCATCAAAATCGGTCCATAGGTTAGGGCTCTAGCTCTGTACACATCCACACAGACACACACACACACACACTCACACGGACACACACACACACACACACACACACGGACACACACACACACACACACACACACACACACACACACACACACACACACACACACACACACACACACACACAGACAGACATCACGTAAAAACCACTTTTTTGGGTTCAGGGAGCACCAAAACGAATATTTCCACTAACAACTCAAATTCGAAAATTCTGACGAAAACAATACTTTCTCCATATACTACGTATAAGGGGGAGAAAGTAAAAATCTACACACTGTAAGAATATCAGCTTGTGTGCACTTTGGTAGGAAATTGGATTAGGTTCAGCTTTTAACGACTTTTCTGTCTGATTGTAACCCTTTTAACAGCCTTTGCTACATTACACATTGACATTCTAGGTGCTTATTTACTGGTTTATTACACAAATACTTCCCACTTTATTTATTATACTTTAAGGGCATTTTCAGGTTGTAATATTGCAATTTGTTTCTTAGTTTATTTCCAGATGGGTTTTATACTCTGTTTAACCCTAACCCCAGCTGGTAAATTGATTGTTTTTCTGATTTAAGTGATACATTTCGTCGTATGGGTAAGATCGCACTGGACATATTTTGATAAATACACAGAGATCCAATGGCAGCATGACATTTCAGGTGTTACCTATGTAAAGATAACCATCAAACTTCATTTGAGGTTGTAACTCTCGAATTTTTGAATTTTAAATTTATAAAATATTATAAAACTATGAAGATTATTTCAAAATTCACTAATATTTGTATTACACTATTCAATTGTTGTTTTAGACTCCAAAGCTGATCGGAAGAAGCTGAAAGCGGAGAAGTTGGATTTACTCAACCAAATGAAGCAACTCTACGCGACTCTGGAAGACAAAGAGAAAGAATTACGGGACTTCATTCGGAGTTTTGAACAGGTATCGCTCGTTTTCCACTTAGCCTTGATGGGTAGAGAAAATGGTTTATCGTTATCAACTTTTTCATCTAAACCAACCAACCTGAATTTAATTATTACTAAGTGATAGATTGTCTGGCATTTGTAGGGTAAGATGCTAGCCCATTAATCTAATTTTTCATTTTTGATTTGTATTTTGTACTGATATTATTCTTTAGTAATTACGATCATTTGGAAATGTAAATGAGACCTATATTCCTGTTAACGAAAGAAAGTGACTGGCGGAGCAGCCGCGCGGCGATCAAATATTATGTTTCTAACCAGATTTTTTATGTTTCCACGAGGTTATGAAAAAGAATGTTCGGTCGCCGTGCAGCGGCTCCGCCAGTCACTTTGGATAATCGGACTATAAACAAATATTGCGCTTTTAAATGTTTTTCTAGTAGGGGATTTCCTTAACTGATGATCTAATTCATGGCTCGTTTTAAATGGTAAAAATATGAAAGGTACACAGTAAGCAGGATTTCGTCCCAGTACTACCTTAAGACTGGTATACCAATTTTGAGGCTGACATTGGGTACAGCAAATGAAGTTGTCATTACATATGGAAGTCTTTTGACTGTCCATTATGACTAACTTCCTTTTCACCTTTGGTCCCTCCATTTTCAGCGCTAGGGACAGAGTCTCCGGGTTTGGTCCCTCCTGCCAACCTGAGAATAGATGGTCCCTGGCTGTTGTACACGGATACCCTGTCAGTTGAGCTGACCTGTTGGAGGGCAAAATGAGGGTCCCCTGTTGAGAGCCTCATCCCAGCTGTCACAGGGGCATGGGAATTGGCCCTCTGAGGGGTCGATTTGGCTGCCGTCCCTTCCCACCCTTTCCTTTCCTGCTATATCCTATTGGATGGCTGAAACAGTTTATGAACAGTTGAGGGAGTAACTTCCCCTCGACCTTTGTTTTCTACCTGCCCAACAAGTTATCTCACAGTATCCTCCCCCCCCCCCCCCCCGGCCCCCATACCTACACTATGTATGTATTTTTCAGTTAACATAAAACCTCTCTGCTATTCACCATTTTCTCTTGACCTATTGAATACTTTTCACGGAACGGTTCCGTGACAGCTGTTTTGGCCCTAAAACTTTTATCACGGAGGGGTTCCGTGATAATGTAATACCATATGTTAAAAATAAAAATAATTTTTTATATCAATTTTATTATTTTTTTTACCTGTATTTACTTTAGGGATGAATGATTTGTATACGTAAAATATTGCATTGGGATACATTGTCTAGCGAATGAGTAAAAAAATGTCAATTAATTATAAAAAAGTTGTTTTATTAAAAGTATCATCAAAAATTTGTTTTTTAGATAAAGTATAAAACTAAAAAATGTTATGTAAGGAAATCGTGTTTGCACTTTACTATACAACTAATTTGACATTTATTTTTATTTTTTATTTTTACTAGATGCTTGCTTTCAACAAAATTTTAATTTTTCATCGTTATATTTATAAAAATAAATTTATTATATAAATTTGAGTTTTTAATTTTCTAATAACATATTAAAAAGAAAGTGTTTCCAGCTTTAAGAAAAAATCCATGTTTGCCCAATTAATTACAAAAGTAAATTTTTTACAGTTTATTTACTAAAACACTGCAAGATATTGAAATTTAATTGGATTTCCAGGGCCGTAAAGTCGTTAAAAAACAAAGTATCCAAAGGGTTAAGCTCAAAATCAATATGCATCCTAATATTTAGGTTTTCTAATAAGCGCAACATACACATCGATCGTTGTATAGTACTGTACATCAAACAACTATCTATCTAGATGTAAATCAATCAATCGTTCTTAACCTAAACAGAGAATTTAAGTTAAGATAGCTGCCCAATTAAACATATTACACAGTACTTTGTATTCAGTCTTTCTAGCATCAGCTCCTGTAATTAAGTTTGAGCCCCTCCTTCCACACCTGTTTTAAATTAAGCTTCCAGCTGGCTCTCTCTAACCGGCTCTAAGTTGTTATTGGCTCTCTTAACTTTTGCTTAATATACATCTGCCACAGAGGGTTCAGCTTTGAAACGTCATTATGTTATATTAAGCTTCCCCTAATTTAATTAGTTATCATAATTTAAACCGATGGGTGATTTTCATTTAATCAATACTGATTATGTTGTTTTAATCCTTTAATATGTGAAGTTAAGGAATTCATTCATCCACTTTACCGGAGGTGACAGTAGCCATACTATAAACAGATCCGGGCAGACCGACAAATATTCTGATATAAATTCTTTTCTCTCTTTCATAAATCAGAATATCAAGATCAACTAACCCCCATTATACACTATAGAGCCATTAGAATGAGCTTTAGGAAAATATTTTTCCTTTACATAATTTTATATAATGTTGTTTCTTACTAAGAACCGACTGATTCTTTAGCCGGGACCATTAATTAATAGCCCAATGACTATAGACAGCTGTATCTATTTAAAGTAATGGCTATCAAATCTAATATATATACAGCCGCATGTGTAACTGACTCACTGAGGTATACGAATTCTAGACAACTTCTAGACGAGCTAGAAACCTGAAATTTGGCATGCAGGTAGCTTTTACCTTGCAACCCCCAGGAAAATTGCCAAATTTGACAATTTTTTATTTTAACCCCCATAAAAAATATATTTAAATTCCCCCAAAAAAGGCTTATTTTAAAATTCTAGTTTTTGAGCTCTGGCGGTTAAACGGATTGTCCTATCAAAAAACAGACACCACCACGTGCCACGGATTTTGCAAGATCTACAACTTTGGTCCTGTGACTTTTTGTCGTATCTCGTCTCCTTCACCCTTAGATAGCTCTAGATTTTTTTAAATGTTGATATTTTGTGGCAGTTTTTTATTTCCTATCACGTTAATATACTTGTCGGAGGCCTAATATTGGGCACGCAGTATGTCTACATCACACTTAGTAAATAGCAGCAGAAATATAACCATTTTTACTACTTAAACCTGCCGGAAAATCAAAAACACTTAAAATCTATATATTTTACAGTTTTCTTAGTATATGTAGTGGTGTATTGAGGGTTCTGTGCTAATTTATATTATTGGACATACACGTGACACCAATAATACTTGAGCTAGAGACGTGAGATTTGGCGTGCATGTACGTTGCACCTTTTCTTCCCAAATCCTACCATTTTTAGTTTGAACTATCTCAAAAAAATAAATAATTGTGAATACAAAAATCAAAATGTAGTATTTTTTTATTTGAGCTCTAGCGGCCGAACGGGTTGTCCGATTGAAAAACGAAGACTATCACGTGCCACGGATTTTAGACGAACTACAACTTTATTCTTATGACATTTTGCCATATCTCACCCCCTTCACCCTTAGATAACGCTAGACTTTTTAAATTTAAATTTTTTTATAGATTTGTTCGTGGTTTTTAATGGTTTGTCGCTCTAATATGGAACTTAGAGGCCTAATACTTATCACACAGTATTCCTAAATTACAATTAGTACTAAGCAATACTCTTACGCCCAGATGAAGTATCTTAAACACCCAATAAATCAAATTTTTTGAGCTTGTAGACTTTTCATGTTTTTCGGGTACACTTTTATGTTACGCTCTGTCGAGGGTGAAATCCCTTATAAATCATGTCATATTTGTTGTAGAAGGCTTGTATTTACCCAAAGTCATAGTATTTCAGGTTGTTAATGGTGGTTGTATCGCTTATAAGGTTCAAAGTACGCCTTTTAAAGGCTACATTATACATCAGTTAAGGGTATAATTTTTTTCAAGCACTTAGATAATACATAGAGGCTTAAAATTTAACATACTACGTCTCCATACCAAGTAGTATTCATCAACAGACATATGGCTAGATTTTATAGGTTAAACCCTTAAAAATAATCAAAGCCTTGGATTAGTTGTAGAATTTAGGTCTTAAATAAAATTTGGAACAATTTACATTAAATTGTGGCCAAACAGCGACCTGGGGGCGAAGCCCCCACAGGGGCCTGGAGGCGGAGGCGGAGCGATTTTTAAATTGTTATATAATCTAATATTGTACTGCTAGCCCTAAATTTGTTCACTCAATAAGTCTACTTTATATTTTTAGAACAATTGTTATTAATAAGAATGCACGTATCACTATTTATACTTTAACTAGGGTCGTGATATATGGCGCTCGTGTGCGTTGCACCTTTTCTTACCAAATGCTACTATTTTTAGTTTGAACTATCTCAAAAAGAAAATTTGGGAATACAAAAACAAAATGTAGTAGTTTTTATTTGAGCTCTAGCGGCCGAACAGGTTGGCCTATCGAAAAACGAAGACCACCATGTGCCACGGATTTTAGAGAAACTACAACTTTAGTTCTATGACATTTGGCCGTATCTCACCCCCTTCACCCTTAGGTAGCGCTATATTTTTTTAATTTAATCTTTTTTCTAAGATGTTTGTGGTTTTTAATGGTTTTTCCCTCTAATATAGAACTTAGAGGCTTAATATTTATCACACAGTATTCCTACATTACAATTAGTACCAAGCAACACTCACACCCCCAAATTAAATATTTTATACACCCAAAAAAATCAAAGTCTTTTAGCTTTTGTAGATTTATTCGTGTATTTCGGGTATATTTTGTACATTGCGCTCTGTTGAGGGTAAAATCCCTTATAAATCATGTCATATTTGCTGCAGAAGGATTGTAGAAACCCAAAGTCATAGTATTTCAGGTTGTTAACGGTGGTCGTATTCCTTATAAGTTTCAAAAGACGCCTTATAAAGGCTACATTATACATCAGTTAAGGGTATTCATTTTTGTCGAGCACTTAGGTAATACATTGAGGCTTAAAATTTATCATACTACGTCTCCATGACAAGTCGTATTCAGCAACAGGCATATCACCGGATTTTATAGGTTAAACCCTTAAAATAATCAAAGCCTTGGATTAGTTTTAGAATTTAGGTATTAAATAGAATTTGGACCAATTTACATAAAACTGTGGCCAAACAGCGACCTGGGGGCGAAGCCCCCCACAGGGGTCTGGGGGCGGAGCCCCCAGCGAGCGAAGCGAGTTAACACTTATATGGAGACAAGATTGTTATGTGAGAGAAGCACTTGTGAGGCTACTGTATCAATCAAATATATTAACACAATTACAATTATTTTTGGAAAAAATAACTATAAATATGCTTTATTTGTGTAATTAGTAGTTATGTTATTAAAACTGTAACATATGTATTTTCCAAATAAATCAAACGAAGTCTGGAGAGTTGAAGTAAAAAAAGTTTTTGAAAGAAAACAAAAACTCAAATTTTTGTTTGAGGATTTCAAACAAAAATTAAATATGTTGTTTATAAGAAGATTCTAGGAAGCTTCGGTGAAGTTTATAATGTAAACTCAATTATGATTGACACCAAAATAAAATGAAACTGATGCTAGTCTCTCAGACCGTTTTCAAGATAAGAAATCTAAAGAAAAATATGCATCTGTGATCTGTGTGGTGTTTGACTTCCTCGAACTTCAAACAGATATAAAGGAAAACGTTTTCAATAACTTTGATAATATTGAAAGTTCCAGAAGAAATAGTACTTCAGTGACTGCTTGGCTCGTGGATATGTAAATTGGAAAAATTAATGTGCAGAAGTTACCTAGAAATAAATATGATTTATTTCTGATCCTAATATGTTCTTTATGGCTTTAAATCTGATATTAAGCCTTTAAAATCATAATTGTAATGCTTGATATTTGTGTTTTATCCTATAATGTAAACTGTCAAGGCTCGTTTATTTTGCTACATATTTTATTAGAAATTACTTTTTGAACAAATGCACTATTTGGGAGAGTGGATTTGGGTAACGGTGAAACATGAAGGTTAGACAACGGGGAGTGATTAAATTAAATTTAGTGTCGGTTGTCAGCAGGAGGGACCATACGGGGGGGTCTGGGAGTTGTAATGTCTGCATTTTGAAATTTTAAGTAGCTCTTATGATAGACATTCCCTATTTGAGATCCACCACACAATCTATGGAGAAGACCTTAAAGGGGTGCCAATTAAACAAGGGGTTGTTACCACACTTAACCATTGTTATGCTGGCTTTCCTTGAAATGCCTCACACTTTAAACTAAGCAGTACAATTTTGATCACATTAACCAATAATTTGTTGTCTTACAAATTGTTCCGATGTACAGAGGATGAGGGAGAGTGAAGACGCCCTAGTGAGGGAGAGGGAGGAGAGGGAGAGAGAGAGATGGAGTCTGCTACGACACGCTCGCGACGAGGCCGAGAGAAGTCTCAGCCTGGCCGCACAGCTGGACCTTAAGGACCAACAGCTGATGGAGGTGATTAAATCTTTTCTTAGATAAATAAATAAATTGTATTTCTTTGAACAATTTGTGTATTAGCATTACAAATGCTCGGGGAGACTCAGCCATACTGATATTTGATTTATTTCACGGGTGAAAAATATGTCTACTGTATATGCAATCTACATTCAATGGTTTTAGTCACTGTTTTCAAGAAATAATGTGTTGTGTACTTTAATTTGTGTAAGTGCTACATTTACAGTTCACTGGTTAATTTATTCATAGCTGAGATGACTCTTTTGTTTTTATTTGAAACTCCATTAGCCCAATTTTCAAATGAGATTTTTGACAAAATATAAATTTTCCTAGGGTTGGGGTTTTTACCAATAGATTTTTTGAGTTCAAAAGCGCCTAATTCATTATTTTAACAAAATCGTTCCACTGGATTACGAGATAAATTTTGCAAACAAACAAACATTGCACATGTCACAGTGTAGGATTACCTACACTAAAACTAGATATGATACATTTTAACTATTTATCTATTACCTTATAATTTTTCTTATTTTATTATTTTTTAGGGACATTCTTATATTTATTGTATCGATACATTTAATCATTTAGACTCATACTACTTTAGATTTATTTAGAATTTGTGACGTTAACACCATACTCTGTAAATAAAGTATGTTGAATAACGATATTGGGAACTAACGATTCAAGGACAACACATCAATAACCATCAATAAAATATTGAACCGTCAGTAATTTAACATCTTTATCAACTGTTGAATAATTACGTGATGATTAATTAATGCACCATTTCTGTTTATGTCACATCATTCATTATAATAAAAACTCATGTGCGAATCATGTTTTATTATAACACTGATTTTGAGTTGATACTTTAAATGTTTGAATATTTATAAAAGATCGACCAAAGTATTCTTGACAAACTACCGCTGTAACCACAGGAGCTTGGGAGCTTTTCGACTCGTCACGTATTTGTCACGTCTAAGCCTTGTGTTGCTTGGTATTCCGGACCTTCCTTCCCCTCCACCCTCCACCCTTCCTGCCCGTCGCTACCTTCCCTTGCTCTACACTCGAGGCAGCTCACTTCCTAACTGGATTGGGGAAGATTTACATTAATTTCCTCTGTAATACTTGATAGAAAATTCAACAATGTGCAGTCTTTTTTTAGGAGTGGTGTCAGAAAGTTGGGAGTTTTCATTTCATTTCAGACCTTTTTTTGTGAAATCAATTTTTCAATTTTTAATTGTGAAATAGCAAAAATATGCAACGATTAAATTAAATTAAATTTATTTTCATACAACAGCTGAAATTCAGTGTTGAATGTATATCATGTCAAGATAATATATTAAGTAATTATAAAATTACTAGCTGTCACCCGCAGCTTAGCTCTCGACAAATTAAAACATATTAAAAATAATAACCTGACCAGCACTATCAAATATTTGTTTAGTTTTACCATATGACTTCTTTTGCCCTAACCGACAAACAGCTACAGCTGGTAATTTTATAAATGGTATCCTCCCATAAGATTTGCATTAGAACTTACAGGACCCGTGGTGAGGAGCCCAAAGTTTTGATGCGGTCATTATCAAGTCTATATGTTAATGTGGTATGTAAGCTATGTTCATGCAATATTTTAGCTTAATCGGTCCAGTATTTATACATGATGGAACTCCAAATATCCATACATACATCCAAACAAACTTTCACATTTATAATATTAGTAGGATTTAAAAGAGTTAATCAAACATTAGTTAATCTAATAACTAAAGTATTATGAGGATAAACATTATTCAATACTACGAGGCCATTAACTTAATAGAGAATTACCTTTGAAATACATTTACACTTAAATTTTAATTTCTAAGTCGGGGTGACAATTTATTTTAATCACATTTACATTGATAATACAGTGATAAAGTTAGTCTGTGAGGGCTTTTACGTCTTATATTAAACTATGGTATTTTTTTAAAATTTTTAAACAAATTAGTGTTATTTTGAATAAGTAGTGCCTAGTACCAAGTCTAAAATAAAATAAATAATGCAGGAAGAGTTTAACATTTGTATTTTCTAAAGCTGGGTTTGCAAGATTTTACTCTGAGGTAAAAGCCTACTGTAACTCTTACAGCTTTTATCTGCTGTCTGGAAATGTTTTCTATTGAAGGGGAAAATAGCAAGCTACAAGCTATATCTCAAAATTGAAAGGCAATTAGCCATAGTAAACCAAAATACCCTTTATCTGCTCTAAAAATACCTGTATAAGTGTTTTATCCATTAAGTTGTATTTTAGCCTTACCTCACAACACAAACCCCCTTTCTTGTCAAATGTATATGTAACAAAACTATGTAAAATAACATATACAAATTGAAAACTTTAATTGAAGTTTCATAACAAAGTTGATCGTTTCGACAACGGGACTTCATTAAGTATTTAGAGCATTTTTTAATCTCCTGTTTCAAGCAGATGTGGGGGGGTAGAGGGGAGGGGAGGGGATGGGAGGGACGGGTGGGGTTGGTGTGCCCGGTTGAGGTGACTCGGGAATACGAAATATGGCACATGACTGGAATATGAGATTCTTGATAAATAAAACTGCCTCACCACTACCTCTGCCTACCTACATCCCTGTTGAGTGCTGTGTGTGATGCTGCGATACCGTACAACAATCTTAGAGCAATATATTTGTTACGTTCAAAACACTTTCCGAGCATTTTTAAATTGATAACTCGTTTAGTTTTAAAAATCTATATAATTAAAAACGATGTACTATTTTATGTTTCAATTAAGTTTAGTATGTTGATTGATCGGATTCTTAAAACTGATGTTCAACAAATGTTTTATAACTGTAAATAACCATGAACATTTTCATTAATTTAAAATGAAAACTCCTATCACTATAATATATTTTTAAATCAAATAAATAAATAATTTAGAAGCATGATTAGGATTTTTAACTTTCAGCGACTTTTAATAATATGACAAACAAGATACAAATACATAAGGAAAAGCCTTGCTCTCAAAGGTTCATTTAACTTCCGCTAAACCTGTTGATCTGTTCCAGGCGCGTCGTCAGTTGTCAGCGGCAGGCTGTCTGAGTGACCAGGAGTCACTAGCATCTGTCTCGGTGTCGCGGGGGGTCAATGGTGGGGGGGTGACCCCCACAGCACCTACCACTACGGGGCTGGCCCCCGCCGCCGGGGACCGAGGCAGCTGCAGTGCGGACAGCGGAGTGCGGGGCAGCAGTGACAGAGAGAGTGGCGGGGCCACCTCCGCGGGGGGCAATCTCTCAGACTCCACCACAGATGGTCAGTACTTATCACCTGACACTAAAATCCCAATAGAGATCTCTAAAATATATGAAATTTGTTTCATACAGTTATATTTATTTTAACATTCTAAAAAGATAATAACCCCGCCACAGCAAATCTGTGTACTCAGAGAATTTTCAGTACAGATAAATATACCTTACTACTACATAAAGCGTCTTATGAAGTTTCAAAAAAATATATTCACTAATAAGCGAAAATTTTATTTATCCTCTTTTTATTGGGCTGAGCATGCAGGTATGCTGCAACAGGGATATAAAAAATGGTGTTCTTATGTGTTATTAATGGGCCACAACCATATGAAGCAATATATCAAGAGTATGTTTTTGTATTAAAATATGAAACTCTAATGCAGATGTTACTGTCTGTCAGTTCGAGGAGGATGAGAGAAATCACCTTTATGGTTGGGAATTTCCATAGTTTGGAAGATGAGTCAGTTTTGCAGAGAGCACTCTGCTGTGCAAGTAATTGTTATGCAAATGAAAAAATATCTATAAAATAGTAATAGGTGGTCTGTGAATAAATTACATGTACATTTACAAAAATCTAAACTATATCTGTACCTGCAGGTAAATTTATATTTTAAATTAATTAGCTGTGTAATATTCAACTTTTAGATTGAATAATCAATTTAAATGCTAGTTGCCAATTTTATTTAACTTAATGAAAAGACTTAGTTAATGTATTTCAAGTATCTTTTATAAACAAATTAGTTATTTAAAATTATTATGCAATGTAATATTTTATCCACAACAAAAAATTAAAATTTAATAAATTTAACTTGATTGATACAATCATGGTTCAAATCATTTGCATATTACAACAGAGAAAATTTTTTATAAGTTCAGAAATCAAATTATGTATGCAATTAAAAGTATGTCATTTGTAACTATCATTATCAGTTTTGAGCCGAGGCAAAACTTGTCCTCTGTCCTTATAATGTTAATAAATGAAAAAATGAATGATACAGTTGTCTCTTTTACAAAGAAATCTACATTTCTAATAATTTAGAACAAACTCATGTAATAAAATGGGAAACCCGCAGTACCAGTTTTGAATGTGTTAACGTAACAAAACCATATCATATACCGTATCAATATGTGTGTTATGATTCTTATGATTATCAACGTTAGGAAAATATCAGAAAACACCTTAGGTATTCTGGTCTCTCAAGTTTCAATTACATCGACTGGACAGGAGATTGAGGGGATTTTATATGACCAGACAGTTCTGAACGTACGTTTGTTAACCGTAAATGTCCACCAGTTTCACCACAGAATGCAGCACGAACAAATGTTTTTTGCTTTCCATGAAAGGAAAGGAGATTTCACCAGTGTAAACAGGATCACCAGGCCTAGTTTCACATAACATGTTTATTTCTACAGTTTTCAAGTGTGTTTTCTTGGGTGCATAAACACTGCTCTTGTTTTTCTTCTCAACTTAAGCATGCACTATAACTAACATGTCGTGCTAAGTCTGACTTTCTGCATTACTGTTTCACAGGTGATTAATTTAAACTTTATTTCAGACGATAATTGTCAAATTATGCGTTGATTCTCATGTCACTTATTTAATTGGATAACCTTACAAAAAGTGATTTAAATTTATTATTCCCGTAATCTAATTGACAATAGTTTAATTCACTAGGCCTTGTTACTTTTAAGTTTGGATTGGATAGTCTAAAAGAATGGAAGGTCACTGCTGATATTGATTATTTCAATATCACTTTAAAAATATGAATCTTTTGTGTTGTTCCACTATAAACGTTGGCCTTCCATACTTCTAGGTAAGCCTGTTCTATCCAAACCTAAAGATAACTTTAAAACCAAGATCAATGAACAACTTTTGGAAAGCAGTCAACCTCGTACCCTTTAGCAACTCTTGTTCAGGACTCCATGCTTAGCAGTTTGAACGTATCTCTTTCGGGACGTTAGTTTGTTTGGATTCTTCCACTCTTGCACAGTTCCAACTCTCACGACCACTGTGTATGGATAGTAGCACTCTGTGTCTAGAGGCATGTCTACGCACTCTGCACTCTCACGTTGCATTTTCAGGACCAGTCACGCAGTGTCCGGTCTCCATGGACACAGACTGCGTGTCTGTCTCGGGGGCTTACTGTGAGTAGCCCCGATCTTTGTCACCTTGTGAATCACTCCTCCCTGCGCTCCTAACTGAACTGACAACGCGAGGATTTATGCAATTGAGCATTTTATGATGATAACTTGATTCTTTTGTTTTGTTTTAAGGGATAAGATAAGTTTACAGCTCTGGGAACATCTTGATGTAGACTCTTGTCGGTATAATACGTGACCGAATAAGTATAGACACGCTTATTGAAAAACGATTTATAGTATGAACGCCGTCCCCCCACAGTTAGAGTAACAATCGCATATTTTACTCTATTTCGTCTGATTTAAGTGATTACAGATGAAGTTAATTATGAAAATTCTAACAGCTGGATGATATATATTTATATATAAAAGAGTCTCATATTTTTTAGTTTGTCTACAAACAAACGTAATCATGTTTTCGATTTTTAAAGGAGTACAGTAGCACCCTCAATAGGATCTTACTGAAAAACGGGGACACTCAGCGCTTCTTTCTCCTCTGAACTTGGGGGACAAAACTAAAATAAAATAACGTGTTGTCCCTGCTTGTTCGGTTATAAACATTGCTCTTTTCTAGTGAGTGGAAAAATAAAAACATAAAGGGAATTTTACATTTACGAAAAATTTGGGGAAAGACAGAAATGTACTTTAACAATTGGAAAACCTCAAAGAATTTCAAAGAAGTCTGATATTTTAATAAATTTTAGCTCGTAAATGCTTTTAACTGGGTACATAAATGAAATCTGTTAGGGTTTTGAAAGTGTAGTTTGAAACGTGCCTCATTGTCATGCAGTCATGCCCAAATCATAATCTCATCACTTATAAGAAACCAATAATTTTGTTCCAATATTGTTTGGTTGGTTACAATTCTTGTTAAAACTTAAATTTTCAAATCAAATTCAAGGAATTTCATGTTATTGTTTTGCTAGATCCCCTATTTTAATAAACCTCTCCCCTAAACCCTATATAAGTTAAGAAGTAGTTTTCTACTATGAATTATTTAGCGGCACAAACATTGACAACTCCAATGTTACTTGGGAGAGTATATGGATTGTACTTTAATTTATAATATGCATAAGCAACTTATATTGTCTTTTAGACAGAAATATTCAGGAAATTATCTGATTAAATACCGTTGTGCAGTTCAATTTGGGCGGCCAGGGTCACCACTGATCATTCAAATCCTTTCAACAATGCTTTCCTTTATCTGTCGTACAAATTCATCCACCTGCTATCTCCAAAACACCTTTTTTGTATCGATTTCATACATCATGAAAATGTTACCTTCTAGAGTATGTATCTTAGTTTTTTGTGTGTCTTTGTATGCATGAGGTCTGCTTTGTTTGATTTTTTTAATTAATCCTGTGTCTGCTTATTACAAAGGCACAGTTTTTTCTGATCAGTCAATTTGACTTCACCCAATTATTTCCTGAGGTAAACATTATGTTACTCATGAACAACCTTAGAAGACTGTTTTGGTGTTTTTAGGAAAATAACCTTTAGGTTGGATATGTTAACATTTATTGTGTTCAACATACTGATGCATGACCTGATTTGCACGAGTTCACACTGCATTTCCTCTCATCTTATTCTTTTTATATTTTATGTCTTGCAAGTTTTTTAAAATAAATTGCTAAATTAGTTATTATTGTTTGAAGACGGTGGCCTGAAGGAACTCTCAAATATGTTGAGCTTGTTTCGAGCCAAACGGAACACTATGATTATGTTCTTTTAAACTAGAGAATTCAGTGATATTATTTTGCCCTTTAAAAATATATAGGCTAGTCTTTAGCAACTGTAGTCTTTTAAAATACTACCTAATACTACACCTATACCCCATCAAACTACCCTAAAACATAAAATCAGAAACCAATCCAGGATTTATTCAAATCAAAATTTAGAAACTATTTATTACAACTTTTTTATTTGTGAACTTCTTTGTGAACCATATATTAAAAATATCAGTTGGTAACTTAAAAAACTAATAAAGTCTAAAACGTTACCTAATCTATTATTTTGATGATAGTGTTGATTTTGCCTCTTTTTGCGTTGTCAAACTTCTTTTGAAATTGTTAGCAAAATAAAATTTCTCTGTGATGGAATGTATTTGAATATCACTGTACTAATAACCGTGAAAAACAACATATTGTTGTGCATGGTAAATCTGGTCTTGTTTTCAGTAAATGGCAGTAAATTAAACTTTCAGAAATATTATTCAAGTTTTGTAAATTTAATTAAGTTTAAAATTATAAATTACATATTTTGATGGAAAAGTCATTAAAATATCTTTAAGAGAGACTAAAAAACAATATAGGGAATTAAGTTTTTTCATAAGCACTATCAGTATGATAATTGGAAACAAATCAGAACTTTAATAATTTACCTAGTTTCAGTTATAACGGGAAAAACAATTTTATTTTTTTGGGCTAAGCCAAAGCTTATTTGTTAACAAAAATATAATATTTATGACTAAAATTTTACCTCAAGCATTAATGATTAAAAATGATAAACCTACGGTTTAAAATAATAATTTTCCTGTTTTTTATGAATTATTTGTAGTACTGTTGTATATTTAAAACTGTGGTCTCATAGAGAACGGAAGTACCTATGAAATGTTGATTTTGTCCCGCAGTCACGACGCCCAAGGATTGCAGCAGTCCGTCTCTGTCGCCGCTCAACGCTCACTCCTTCTCTCGTTCACTGGACACCGGTACGCTCTCCAGGTACGCTCAACAATGGTGTATTGAGACAGAGATGCCAAGACGACCTAGCGATAATTCAATTAACAACATAGTTTAAAAATGGAGTATTCTCTGTTATTAATTTTTCTGCTTTTTGTTTTAAAATTCCATTTCAACTAAGATGTTTCTTAATTATTTTGTCAATAACGTTTTACTGATAAAAAGTTTACATGTCTAATTTTCAAATGTAAATATGGTTTAAGTTTGTTGACTCTGTTTTGAGAGTGCGAAGTATACAGTATGCAATTATGACGTTTGTTCAGGACATATATATAAGACTTGTTAGAATTATAATTTAACAAGGAAACGATTTGCTATCCAATCTTGTTGAACCTCTTACTGTACTACATATGTTTGGTTTTCATCATTCAATGCCATCGACATTTTTCATTGCTGGGTAACAGTTCAAACCCTAACGTGTGTGGTTGCAGGTCAGTGGAGCAGCTGAGCACTCCAGTGCTGGAGGAGCCAGTGCGGAGAGGCAAGCCTGGGCGGGGCAGCGGGGGGCGGAGCGGGGTGGGGGGGAGCACGTGGGGCTCCATATCTAGAGTGTTCGCCAGGAGCAGGCATCGTAAAGTGTCCAGCCCCAACAGCCAGGACGGTGAGTAGGCCGGAATTGGCATGGACCGATTACGTTCAATTTACTATCATTTAAGTTTTCTTTGTTTCGGAAAGTTATTGCACAACATTTACTTGAATCCTTAAGCATAGATTCTTAAATGTAAAAATTCAAGAGTGTTGATGATGAATCGGTCAAAGGTTTTTTCATCAGGTATAGAATATTGAATCCTGTTAATGTAAGTGCCTAATTTATAGTTTTGGTTTGCAAAGGAAAAGCACTTGGCTTGGGAGTGTCATTGAGAAAAGGTGGGATACATAGCTAACTCACCTGAAGAAACTGGTTCAGATGAGCACAGCAACAAAGAAAGTATTTTTACACCCATATTACATAATATTTCGTCTCCATTTGATACTTCTTCAGATGTAGAGAAGTCTCTTCATCTGAAGAAGTCTCAAATGGAGACGAAATATTATGTAATATGTGTGTAAAAATACTTTCTTTGTTGCTGTGCTCATCTGAACCAGTTTCTTCAGGTAATTTACAGTTTTGTCATTCCTAAACCCCACACAGATATACGAGGAGCGCTAGCTGGAAATAAGATTTAGAATGTGATGGGATCAGGAAAATCTCTAGTTAGTGGCTGTTTCAGTAGCTTCCTATTGTTTTTTGATAATTATTTATATTTCAAAATAATAATTAAAAGAAGGAAATTAAACTTCAGAATGGAAAAACCTGTCAGGTTGATGATGATATAAACTAACGACTGGACAATTGAGAGGGAAGCATGGGAAGTTGACAACATCTAGGGAGAGCTGAAGGCACTCGTTAGGGATAGAGATGGATGGAGAGCTCTCCTAGGTGCCCTATGCTTCCAGAAGATATAAAGTAAGTAAGTAAGTCGAGTCACACTCTGTTCAAAATGTGTGTTTTTCATTTGTAAGACGGATAATCTGAAATACAAATATGAAATAGATAAGCACCATCGTTGTGGTGTTTGCTGTGCAGACTCGGTGTGCGACGTGTACGGGCGCAGCTGGTCGCCGCTGACGGAGGAAGGTTACGCGGAGAAGCTGCGGCTACTGCGCGAGGCTGCCTCAGTGCAAATGGAGCGATGGCGCGCGCCCACGGTGCTGGCATGGCTGGAGATAGCCCTCGGCATGCCTCAGTATGGCCCACGCTGCGCCGAGAACGTCAAGTCCGGCAAGGTCAGTTTGCTTTATTGAGCACCTCGCTAGCCTAGCTGTTATCATCTTGGATTTCAGTGCAAGAGATCATGGGTTCAATTCCCAGGGCTTTTACTTTGAGAGGTTTGGACTGTTGTTCAATAACAATGTTAAATACAAAATGCCACTGGCGTAGACAAGCAACAAAATAAAATAGCATTATGCAAACTGTTAATTTCTGTAGGGAAAAATTAACACTGTATGGAGAAAACTACTGAGCGAACTATTGACACTTTTTATGATTAAATGAAGTTTTATTTTGACGTATAAAAAAATTCTTTATACAATTTTGTAACATGTAAATCAGTTTAAAGAATACTACTTTAGACTCTCAGAAATCCAGATTGGCATATTCCAGATTCCGGTTAGTCCGGACCGATGATCTTGAATTTATTTCAAACTTGTTGTTAGGAATAAAAACAAAAGATCTAAACTTCACGTTTTAGCGCCTTCGGGTTTCACTCAATTAGCTTGCATTACACAATGTCTTGTAGTTTGCATTGACAGGTGGCCTATGTTTCAGTTAAATTGGTGTTTTGATTTACAAGGCAGTGGAATTATCATTTTGGGTGAGGAGGCCTACTCTACCCTACCATAATTTATAACTTACTTTAAGATGCTAAATCTTTTATTAACACATAAACAGAAACGCATATTGCCATTATTGTTCGCCATAGAATTGATGGCTCATTAATAAGGGATATCCAGGACGGCCGTCTTTCACATAAAGTCACCAAGAACACAGAAATACCTCAACCAAGACCAGAATTCTGAGGGTCTTCTGTACAACTGACACCAACAACATAGCAATATTTTTGTTAACTTGACTACCTCCACTTCTAGATTAAAATCCTATGTGCACAGCTAAGAATATTTTGTGTTTGTTTAATGCATACTGCTATTTCGTTGCTAAATCACCCTTCCTATTTGCTCCACAGGTGTTGTTGGAGCTGAGTGACCTTGAGCTGGAGGTGGGGCTAGGGATCACTCACCCAATGCACCGCAAGAAGCTGCGGCTGGCGATAGAGGAGCACCGACACCCGACACTGGTGCGGTACCCCTGCATCGCCCAGCTGGGCCACACCTGGGTGTCTAGCGAGTGGCTGCCTGACCTGGGGCTAGCACAGGTAACGTAGTAGTTGCTGTAGTAGCAGCTGAGGCTAGTGATAGAGGAGCACTGACACCTGACTCTGGTGCGGTACCCCTGCTTCGTTCAGCTGGGCCACACCTGGGTGACTAGCGAGTGGCTGCCTGACCTGGGGCTAGCACAGGTAACGTAGTAGTTGATGTAGTAGCAGCAGAGGCTAGTGATAGAGGAGCACCGACACCCGACACTGGTGCGGCATCCCTGCATCGTTCAGCTGGGCCACACCTCGGTGTCTAGCGAGTGGGTGCCTGACCTGGGGCTAGCACAGGTAAAGTAGTGGTTGCTGTAGTAGCAGCTGAGGCTAGTGATAGAGCAGCACTGACACCCGACACTGGTGCGGTACCCCTGCATCGCCCAGCTGGGCCACACCTGGGTGTCTAGCGAGTGGCTGCCTGACCTGGGGCTAGCACAGGTAACGTAGTAGTTGCTGTAGTAGCAGCTGAGGCTAGTGATAGAGGAGCACTGACACCCAACACTGGTGCGGTACCCCTGCATCGTTCAGCTGGGCCACACCTGGGTGTCTAGCGAGTGGCTGCCTGACCTGGGGCTAGCACAGGTAACGTAGTAGTTGCTGTAGTAGCAACTGAGGCTAGTGATAGAGGAGCACTGACACCCGACACTGGTGCGGTACCCCTGCATCGTTCAGCTGGGTCACACCTGGGTGTCTAGCGAGTGGCTGCCTGACCTGGGGCTAGCAAAGGTAACGTAGTAGTTGCTGTAGTAGCAGCTGAGGCTAGTGATAGAGGAGCACTGACACCCGACACTGATGCGGTACCCCTGCATTGTTCAGCTGGGCCACACCTGGGTGACTAGCGAGTGGCTGCCTGACCTGGGGCTAGCACAGGTAACGTAGTAGTTGCTGTTGTAGCAGCAGAGGCTAGTGATAGAGGAGCACCGACACCCGACACTGGTGCGGTACCCCGGCATCGCCCAGCTGGGCCACACCTGGGTGTCTAGCGAGTGGCTGCCTGACCTGGGGCTAGCACAGGTAACGTAGTAGTTGCTGTAGTAGCAGCTGCGGCTGGCGATAGAGGAGCACCGACACACAGCACTATGCGGTACCCCTACATCACCCAGCTGGGCCACACCTGGGTGTCTAGCGAGTGGCTGCCTGACCTGGGGCTAGCACAGGTAACGTAGTAGTTGCTGTAGTAGCAGCTGAGGCTGACGATAGAGGAGCACTGATACCCGACACTGGTGCGGTACCTCTGCATCGCCCAGCTGGGCCACACCTGGGTGTCTAGCGAGTGGCTGCCTGACCTGGGGCTAGCACAGGTAACGTAGTAGTTGCTGTAGTAGCAGCTGCGGCTGGCAATAGAGGAGCACCGACACACAGCACTTTTGCGGTACCCCTACATCACCCAGCTGGGCCACACCTGAGTGTCTAGCCAGTGGCTGTCTGACCTGGTGCTAGCTCAGGTAACGTAGTAGTTGCTGTAGTAGCAGCCGAGGCTGGCGATAGAGGAGCACCGACACACAGCACTTTGCGGTACCCCTACATCACCCAGCTGGGCCACACCTGGGTGTCTAGCGAGTGGCTGCCTGACCTGGGGCTAGCTCAGGTAAGGTAGCACAGTGGTTAGCAAGCTTCATAATCTGAAGTTCGCCAGATTGATCCTGAGCAAAATCCTGAGAACATTGTGTAAAGGTTTGATATAGGATCCAACTGCCATTTGTCATTGGGCTATTAATTAATGATTCTGGCCAAAGAATCGGTCGGTCTTAGTCAGTAACAAGGCTACTCAAGGCATCTCACCCGTTCTCTATTTGTCATTCATTCATTTTCACCATAAATAATGCCATTGATGCGTCGGCGTCTTACACCGAGGTCTTAAGGATTGTCGGGCGACAATTACTCACATATGAGTGCAGGAGGGCTTTCGGCTTGTTTGACATTTTAACTTTTCGAAACAATTCAGGCACACAAATTTCAGTGGTAACCAATCCATCAAGTTGTGATAGTTTGAAAACTATGAAAAAGCCTCTAAAAAAGTCACAACTGTTATGCTTTTGAGAATGAGCATTAGAATGTTACATATAAGTTTTTACATCATTCATTTTACTACTGATTATATTCAAAATTATTTCTTTCCCTTCATTGAAAGCAAAGGGTGTTCCAGCTCTAGGTTGTATCTCAGGATATTTCACCTCGGTAGGGAGCAATTTTTAACAAGTTATCCTGAGCAACTGAAAGACTTCACATCCTGACTCAAAGCTACCTTCTGAAAAATACAGAAAGTCTCAATGTTTAATGAATAATTATTTTGATATTAAAAAGACAACGATAAAAGCAAAAATAAAACAGACTTTGGCATAAATTTTAGCATTGCGCAAGTGGTAACACTTTAATTAATACTGGTTGAGTTGTAAAACAAATGTATAAATTAGACAACAACTATAACCTATCTTGATGCACATATAATCAGAGTGAAATGCCTACACAGTATGAAGTCTGACTGCATAATACCTATTCCTCAACACAGCTTCTGCTTGTTGATTAGTAAGTATTCTTTTTCCAGTATTCCGAGAGTTTTGCTGCCAACATGGTCGATGCTCGTATGCTGGATCATCTCAGCAAGAAAGAGTTGGAGAAATACCTCGGAGTCACCAGGAAGTTCCACCAGGCTTCTATTGTTCATGGAATACATTTGTTGCGGATGATGAAATACGACCGACAGGTACGTTGGATCATCTCTCTGGCTAGTAAATCTAGCCAGATTTTCTGTTGTCACATTGGTTTCTTGACCATAAACTTATGAACTTGCAGTAAGTAAACATCAGTTTCTTTAATTACATAAAGGTCATAAATCTGTGATTTCTGCAGGCCTTGGCAGTGCGAAGACACCAATGTGAAAATATTGATGCTGACCCTCTTGTATGGACCAACCAGAGGTTTATCAGATGGGCGAGAAACATTGACCTTGGAGAGTATGCAGATAACCTCAAAGGTAAGACCTAAGTTTGAGCATTACCTACATGAATATGGGAGCCAACATCGACTTGCAAAAGTTACATCTACCCTCATTGGTTCAAAATCTGTTCAGTACATTCCAGTCTTTCCAAAGAAGATGCATATCAGCTACAGTAGAAGTCCATTTATTACAAGGTGTGGTTGCTGGTCTCAAGCTCTAAGGGCTGTTCAGTAAGATAACCTCCCTTTACTAGGGGTGGTTTTGTAATCTATTGACTTGTGGTTTGTATCTAATCTATTTTTTGAGCTCATGAGTTAGTCTTGTGTTTATTTTGATCTCACATAACTTAAATCTACTATTTGTTGTTGTTAAGTCTTTGTGAGTCTTTATCCAGACTGAAAGACCAGCTGACAAATTTGTTTACATATGTTTTATGTTATAAACATTTACAATTAAGTTCACTTTTTGTCTTAAAGAATTACATAACAAATTTTACCAAAATGAATTCATTTATTTAATTTTCAACATAATTTACAACATCACCAAACATTTTAATGGTCCTTCGAGCGCAGATAGTATGAATTTCAGCTATGAAAACTAGAATTCTTTCAACACTCATGTTTTTTTAACTTCAATAGTATTGCTTTGCAATTGAGAAATGGCACCAACCCGCACCGGTGATTTTAAGCCGGATACTTACAAACGTTTGACGGCGCTGACGAAAATACGTTTTGCGTCAATAAAGACAGTCGTCGATGAATTTCAAAGTCATCC
The DNA here is from genome assembly GCA_963675035.1 of Allygus modestus. Lineage (NCBI taxonomy): Eukaryota > Metazoa > Arthropoda > Insecta > Hemiptera > Cicadellidae > Allygus > Allygus modestus. The sequence goes on along the minus strand of OY776115.1, from coordinate 109,250,336 downwards.
AGAGACCATCACTCGAGTTCAGCGAAAATCACTGAAAGTATATGCGAATAAAATCAACAGGAAACAGAAGACTTTTTACAAAATTTCACTCGAGCTACATCTTACCATGAAGACGACGCCATATCCGAGGAAGTTCTTGCAGAAGACCAGAATAACATCAATGATTCGTACGTCTACTTAGCGTCCGTTATTAAAGACTTGTTAGGCGAAGACGATCAACAAGATCATTCGTCGCTCAACGCCATTTCAGACACCCCTAACAATATCGACCAATGCGCAGCTCGACTACCTAAATTGGAATTGATTAAGTTTAATGGTGAGTACGCCAGTTGGACAACTTTTATAAACTTGTTCAATACTACCATTCATTTTAACCAATCTTTGACCAAGGTACTTAAATTTCAGTATCTATTAAGTGTTCTGTCTGGTGAACCACTGAACCTAGTACGAAATCTTAACTGATGCTAATTATGATGTTGCTTATGGGATTATTCACGATCGTTATCAAAATGATCGGCGGTTACAGCTTATGCACATCAACCGGATTATCGATCTACCTGACATATCGTACAACAACTTATTGGGAATTCAGCAATTTTTGAATACCTATATTGAGAACATTCAAGCTCTAAATGCTATACAATGTAGTATTACTGAGTCAAGTCATTTGTTGTCAGCATTACTTCTACGCAAATTAGACGTAGAGTTGCGTAAACGGTTAGAGCTCTCTCGTGACGTCATCATCACGAAAAAACATACTCTACCTTCTGTAGATGAAATAATTAATTTTCTCACTCTTGAGTGTTCCCGTCATGAAGACGCTGTGTGCTCACTGGGAATGCGTATTAACGATACTAAGTTGTCTAACCCTCGGGACAAACCTTTTTACCGGACAGTCACCGGTCATAAAACTGCAGTTGCCCCAACGTCCACAAGTACTAACCAGTCGTTCTCCTGTGCGGTTTGCGATACATCCAATCACAAAACCTTTTCATGTCCAAGGTTTTTGGCCAAAACTCCACAGGAAAGGTATCAAATCGTTAAAACACGTCGCCATTGCATTTCGTGTTTGGGCATGCACGACATTAAAGAATGCAAATCCCAATCTGTTTGCAAAGTTTGTCACAACAGGCATAATACTCTTTTGCATTTTCCGTCTGAAAAAAAAGACAAATTTTCCAAATGTTCAACCACCAATGTTCAGGTTGAAAAACACAATGATGTCCTTAACCTTAACAATAGTAATAAAACAGTTGCGTTTTACTCACAAAACAATGCTCCTCAATGTAACAAACATGTTATGGTATTGCTAGGAACCATATTAATCAATTTACGCAGTTCTAGTGGAGTTACTCATACATTCCGTGCACTGCTTGACTCAGGTAGTATGTGTACTCTCATCACAGAAAGAGCAGTTAATCTACTAAATGCACAGCGTCAAAAATGCAATGTGCAAATCTTAGGCATTGATCAAAAGGTTTCTCGTAACAAAGGGCAGATTTTAGCCACATTAGAAACTTTGTCCGGCGTTCAGCTAATCACTAATCATCCTATGGTCATTCTGGACAAATTAACTATCAATTTACCTCGTCTTCCTGAGTCCCCAGAAGTTATTCAATTCACTCAACATCTTGAATTGGCTGACCCAACATTTCATAGTCCCAGTCGTATTGATGTTATATTGGGAGCTGCATTATTTCCGCATATTTTCACTGGTCCACAAACATTTTTAGGGCACGAATTACCATGCATTATTGGTACTCCTTTTGGACAAGTTGTCATGGGCACAACTCCCTGTGTTCCTTCATCATCGATGTCTACCCACCAACAAAGCACTTTTAACATTTGTCTCCATTCCGTTAATGACGTTGACTTACATTATTCTATTCAACAATTTTGGCTTCAAGAAGAGATCCCATTACATAACCTTAAGTCTGACGAAGACAACTCTTGTGAACGTTTGTTCATTGAAACACATAGCCGTGACGACACTGGTCGTTACATCGTTCGTCTCCCTTTTAAAGAGTCAAAACATACGTTAGGTACATCTCGTCCGGCCGCCGAACTCCGGTTGAAAGCAATGGAACGGAAATTTGTTAATAACGAGCGTTTTGGATTGCTTTACCATGGCTTTATGCAAGAGTACATCACACTTGAACATATGACAAAATGTGCGAATCCATCTTCCACTAGCATTCATTATTTTTTGCCTCATCATGGCATTCTTAAGGAAACTAGTTCTACCACAAAACTGCGAACAGTTTTCGATGCTAGTTGTAAGTCGAGCTCAGGATTTTCCTTAAATGACTTACTCATGACAGGTAAAAAGCTACAAACCAATGTTGCTGACATTTTGACACAATTTAGGCGTCATCACATAGTAATTTTCTGCGATATCAAACAGATGTATCGGCAAATAATCATTCATCCAGATGACGGAATTTTCAACTAATTCTTTGGAGATCAACAGCTGATCAACCAATAGAATCATTTCAACTTAATACCGTTACTTACGGTTTAAATTGTTCTCCATGTTTGGCCATCCGTACGCTACATCAGTTAGCCATTGAGGAAGGGCACGATTTCCCTGAAGCAGCTCATGCGCTGTTACATCACACATATGTTGATGACATCATTACAGGTGCGGAATCAATCCAATCTGCGATTGAGCTACAAAAACAACTGACCAATTTGCTCCAACGCGGAGGTTTCGAACTCCGTAAATGGGTGTCCAATTCTGAACAACTTTTGCAACAAGTTCCAGACACCCATCGTGAGTCCCCAAAGTTTATTTCTGATTCTACTGATCCACATTTTACTGTATTAGGTCTTCAATGGTCCACTACATCTGACAAATTCTCCTACACTACGCATGGTGTAGAAAACTTGAACAAGACGTCTACCAAACGTACAGTGTTAAGTGCCTTTTCCACAATTTATGACCCTTGTGGTTTTTTAACTCCTTTCATAATGCTTGCCAAGTGCTTTATGCAGCTTATTTGGACTTTAGGTTTAATTTGGGACGCACAACTACCATCTGACGTACAAGACCAATGGACACGTATCGTTGCTGAAACACACTGGTTGTCACAAGTATCTATACCCCGCACTTTGAATCTCAGCTCTTTACATAAAATAGAATTACATGGATTCTGCGACGCATCAGAAAGTGGCTATGCCGCAGTTATTTATTTTAAATGTGAACGGCATGACAAAGTTGTGACAACTAATTTAGTAGCAGCAAAAAGCAGGGTCGCTCCATTAAAACGAGTCACCATTCCTCGTCTTGAGTTGTGTGCCGCTCATTTGTTGTCCCGATTAGTGGTACATTACATCACACTATTTCCTGATATGTTCAACGCAACAAACATTTTCTTGTGGAGTGATTCTACTGTTGTTCTAACGTGGATTCACACTCCTCCCTATCGACTAAAAACGTATGTCGCAAATCGAGTTGCTCAAATTCAAGAACTCACATCATCGGACAGTTGGCACCATATTTCATCGCATGACAACCCAGCTGATTGTGCATCACGTGGTCTACCTCTATCTCAATTAATGCACCATAATTTGTGGTGGAACGGTCCACCATGGCTTATAATTCCATCTTGTGATTGGCCTTCAAAAGAGTTTACTCCCATCACTTTGAATGACTTAACTGAATTGAAATCTAATCCATTACCGGTATTTACTATTTCGTCTATCGATGAATTGCCTTTGTTAACAAAGTACTCATCCTGGTCTAAACTACTACGCATAGTTGCTTTGGTTTTACGTTTTATTCATAACTGCAAACGTACGACTCATCAATCCGGTTATATAACTGTTTCAGAAATAAAGGCATCAAGCATGAAAGTTTTTTACATGGTACAACAAGTATCATTTGTGAAAGAGTTCAATGAAATCAAGCAAGGAAACTGTCCTAGCACATTAGGCAAACTAAATCCATTCATTGATGATCAACAGTTGATTCGTGTTGGAGGTCGTCTCAGTAAGTCTTCATTGATTTATGAAACCAAACACCCCGTGTTATTACCGAAACGACATCATGTAGTCAATATATTAATCGACTATTTTCATATTCAGTATCTTCACGCTGCACAGTGGGGTATTTGGTTAATCTAAGCGGACAAAAATCGATTTCAAAAATTTTGAAAAAAGCGGAGATATGGTGAGGCATTCCATTCCTAAGTATCCCTGGAATGTGGTAATACCCATTTTATGCACAGTCATCGATGCCTAGGACGGATAGTCGAGATGGAAATGGGTTTATTTTTGTCTAGAGGGTAATTGGTACCTACTGGGCATTTCATTTCTATTCATAAACTCATCGCACTGCACTACTGAACCACAGTGAGAACATTTTCAGGATGGAGTGGGACAAAGGGGATAATTAATGATTTGAAAACACAATATGAATTTAATATGTTCACTAGTTTTGTGATCGATAATTTTTTCACAAAAACTTAAGGAATCCTTTTGTGCAAGTTTAAAATGTGATTCAAAATGGATTTTGAAACCTTTTCCTGTGTGTCCCGGCAATAAATTACAGTTTAAAATGTTCCTCGAAAAATATATTTTTAGATTATATAAAAATCTAGGTTCGTCTAGGTTCGCCTTTTTATGTATGTACAAAACCCCGAAACTAAAACTCCCCTGTTTTTACTGACAACAAAGTTGTCAAGTGAAATACAAATTTATTTTTTCCTCTTCAAACTATCGAGCTTCATTATTCTCTTGCTGCTTTTTTGAACACAGTTAAGAATTGTGAAACAAGTCCAGCCAGCCTAAGTATAACATTACTTTTGGAAAATAATTCAAAATAACTGACAACAAATACAACGTAGAATCGCTATAACGACTCATTTTATAAATAAAATGTCATTACTAAGTAAAACTTCCAGAAATGCCATTACAAAAAGTCCTCATTCTTAAAAGATAGTGATTAATTAGCAAAACATCTGCTGAAATTTGGTTTTACCAAATACATTTATCTTAGCTACTTTTTCATCCCTTAAAATTAATGTTGTATTAAGGATTTGAACATTTGGGAATTAAATTCCTCTAGGTGGATTATAAGTACTACACATTCACCTTGTGCTCATTTTTTGTGAACAGAGTTTTAGTTTTTATACTATCTAAGAGCTTTGTGTAAGAAAAACATGATCAATATATTATCTAAATGCTTACTTATAACTACGCCCAAAATGGCATATGCAATGTTAGCGTAAGCATACCAAGCAAAACAAAAGTAAGAAATTCCCTGTCCTTTCCCTATTTTGTTTTAATTTTAGAGTAATTTTTCTTTTCTAATATCATAAGTCAGTTTACACAAGACAAATTATTTGGCCCTCATTGAGACAAAATTATTATTTGGTAGGAGTTGTCACGATCAAAAACTCGTTAGGTTTGGAGAACTAATTTAAGTAGGCCTAACAAGGATACCACTACTCTCACGGAGGTTCTTAAAATATTGTAACCAGTGCATAAAATAGGCCATAACGGCCAGAGAAAATGTACTAACACCATAACAAAGTTGCTTGAGTTATTGGTTTGCTTGATGGTTATTATTATTATTTTAATTGAAAAATCCCTGAGTTTCCCTGACTTTTTCCCTGATTTTACCAAAATGATTAGTTTCCTGATTCGTTTTCATCGTTAGATACACTTATAATTTAACAACACAAAAAAGCAGCTATTCGATATTCCAGTAAAAACACAGAAAACAGCACCCGAATTTTTGGCCGCCTAAATGAGCCAAATACCCCACTGTGCGCTGGTCCACAACTAGTCCAGTCAATGATAACACGCCAAGTGTGGATTTTAAACGCTATAAACGTCATTCGTTTGCAAATTCACAAGTGCATCACATGCTTCCGACTTCGCCCTACTAATGTTGTTCCATTCATGGCAGATTTACCTCCCGTTCGCACAGAACCTGCGAAACCATTCGCTTCAACAGGGATTGATTATTGTGGCCCGTTCTCAGTTAAAGTCACTAATTTACGGTTCATTAAGTTTATCAAAGAGTATTTGTGTATTTTTATATGCATGGTCACAAAGGCTGTACATATTGAAGTCGTTACAGATCTTACGACAGACGCATTTATTGCTGCATTAACTCGTTTTATATCCCGTCGTGGCATCTGTTCTGACATATATTGCGACTGTGGAACAAACTTTGTTGGCGCTGAGTCATCATTACGGAAGATTGTTCAAACAACTGTGACAAACGCTAACTCGCAACTGCACATTCAAAAGTTCTCTTCAACATTGTCACTGCGCTTCCATTTCAACCCTCCAGCCGCTCCTCACCATGGTGGCCTCTGGGAACGAGCAGTCAAGAGTGCCAAACAGCATTTAACATGCGTAATGGGAAAAACTTTACTCACACTACCAGAATTTACGACATTGTCTATACGTATAGAGGCTATATTAAATTCTCGCCCTTTGACTCCGATGTCCAGTGATCCCACCGACTTTTCAGTGCTGACCCCAGGACATTTCCTCACTGGTGCTCCATTAGCAGCACTTCCTGAATCTGACATCACTGAAGTTACTCAATACTCAATACTCAATACTCAATTTATTGCCAGTAAGTAATACAATGTGTGGATTACATCTTCCAGCTCGTCATATAACATTAAGTAATCAACAACAACAATTGAAACATATCATTATCAAAAAAAGAATTAAACTCAAATAAAATAATTTCTAAAACTAGATTAAAAGATGCAAGAGGAATGCCTTAGCTAACTAAGGCAAAAAAGTCTTCAGTTTTATACAAGGGATTGTTTAAGAGAAAGAGTTCAATTGATTTTTTTAATTTTGGATAGGCCAATATTTTTAAATTCTGGGGAAGGGCGTTCCATAAATTAGGTCCGAAGTTTTGAGTTGCCAATGCGTACACTTTAGAGCTATGTTTTTCTATAACTAAGTTATTAGCGCCTCGAGTGTTATAGGAATGAAAGTCCTGGTGTTTTTTTAGTCCAGATAGGCCTAGTGCCATTTGTAGTAATACTTTATAAACAATAATACTGGGCAAAGTCATTATTCTAAGTTCTATAAATTTTCCCTTACAGGAGTCAAGATATCCTAAACCAGCTATACAACGAATAGCTCTTTTTTGAATTTTAAATAATTTGTCAATATTTTTTTTTGATGTGTTACCCCAAATTTCTATCCCATACGTCACTTTTGAATAAAAAAAAGCAAAATAAGCCATCCTTAAAGTGTCAATGTTGCACATCTTACTTAATTTCCTGAGAATAAAAACAGACTGTGATAATTTTAAACACAGATCACCCACATGGTCATTCCAACATAAATATTTGTCAACAATAAGACCCAAACATTTTACAGAATCAGTTTTTGGCATCAACTGATCATCTATGCTTATTGTACATTCAAAGGGTGACTTTTTTAAAGAAGTAAAATCTAAAACAACTGATTTATTTGCATTTACGGTAAGACAATTTGCATTATAAAACTGAACTATATTATTAACTTGTACGTTCGTAATAATTTCAAAGTTGACTATATTTGATTGTTTGCAAACTAGAGAAGTGTCATCGGCAAAAAGAATGGTTTGGTTTGGAATGCCAATTTCACCAACGTCATTTATGTATAACAAAAAGAGTAAAGGCTCAAGAACAGAACCTTGTGGCACTCCCCAGGTTATCTCAACCCTGTCAGAAAAGTACTCACATCCATCATGTTTAACACAAGTGAATTGTTTGCGGTTGCTTAGATAAGATTTCATCAGGTTAAATGCATGTCCACGAATTCCATAGTTTTCTAATTTATCCAGTAAAATATCAACATGTACACAATCAAAAGCCTTCTGCAGGTCAAGAAAAATTCCCGAGACATAATCACCGTTCTCAATTCCTACCAGGACTTCTTTAATAAATTTTTGTATCGCAGTTGTAGTTGAACTCTTTTTCCTAAACCCAAATTGGTCAGTAAATAAAATACTATTATTTTCCAGGAATACCAAAATTTGATTACTAATAACCTTTTCGGTTCCCCCAAACCGACTTAAACATTGGCATCTCGTGCAACAGTTCGCTCAACGAATATGGAAACGGTGGAGCATGGAATATTTGTACACCCTACAACAACGGACTAAATGGACCACAAAGTCAGCTAACTTACGGGTTGGAGATCTCATGCTCATGAAGACGACTGCGAATTCACTTTTTTGGCCTCTCGCAAGAATCATCGAAGTATTTCCTGGATCTGACGACACTGTGAGAGTGGTAAAAATCAAGACACAAGATGGGTCTTATGTCCGCCCTGTTACTCAACTTTTTCTTTTACCACAGTATGAAGATCGACATTAGTTGAAGTACGGAAGTACTTCAAGGAGGCCGGTTTGTTAAGTCTTTGTGAGTCTTTATCCAGACTGAAAGACCAGCTGACAAATTTGTTTACATATGTTTTATGTTATAAACATTTACAATTAAGTTCACTTTTTGTCTTAAAGAATTACATTACAATTAAGTTCACTTTTTGTCTTAAAGAATTACATAACAAATTTTACCAAAATGAATTCATTTATTTAATTTTCAACATAATTTACAACAACACCAAACAGTTGTATAATGCTTTTTCTAAGTATAACAGTAACGTTTTTAAATAAACAACTTTACAAACCCATTGAAACCTGTACAACTGTAAGTCAGCTTGAAGTAATTAATTAAAATCATGTAACAGAACTCAATAAACAAATCATATTTATAACATTTACAACACATCAATATTACTACATATTGCAAATTATAATTCAATCATTTTGATATTGACACTCAAATTCTTTGTTTTTGAAAGTAGGTTTTTATTAATTGTTTGAACGGTAAAATAAAAAGCGCTTTTTCAACTCAAAGTTGTTTGAAATTTTAACTTTAAAATGTGTGTAATCAAATGTAAAATTAGATGTATGAAATTGTAATTATAATTACCTTAAAGAAGGTTTAGCAATAAAACCTGGAGGGTAGTAAACTTTACTACAGTCTTTAGTTACGTCGTCAATAGTTTAATCCGCATACTTGTCAACCATGTTATCTTGATGGTGTCTATGCGTGGTTGTAGACAGCGGAGTGCACGGAGCACTAGTAGTGTTGGAGCCTTCGCTGAGCGGAGACACAATGGCCACCGCGCTGGGGATCCCTCCGTCGCGCCACATGATCCGGCGACACCTCACCACCGAGCTAGAGGCCCTCGTCCTGCCCGCCAGGTATGTCGTGTTCTGTCAACCCGAGCAGGAGTACCAACCTAGGGCCAACAGATAGACCCGCCAAGCCTCACCCTCACCCCTCAGCCCATTGAGCGAATCTTTCTATGAGGATTAAAGTTTTTCTGATCAAAAGTGTTTTATGGTTGTTTTATCCTGAGTTAGAAAATCTGGTTAAGCGAGAGGTTTTAATCCCGAATAAGACTCCATACTCTGTGTTGGGTCCTTTTGGTTTTAGGAGCCTAGATATTACATTTTCCTTAATCTGGCGGATAAAATTATAAGCTTCGGTTAAAGATATTATGGGATCACTTTATAAATTACCAGCAAAATTGTATGGAAGTTTTCACTATTTTGTAATATTTATTGTTGCTAAATTTATTTTCTTAGATCACGATTTTTATCATTATTAGAACTTAAAACATATATAGCTTTTAGATAAACAAAATTAAGAAAATACCCTACATAGGTAAAGGCTTGTGAGTAGGTCAAGTTTATCTGAGAAAATAAAATATATCTTAATGGTTTACTTAAGTTCTTAACTCTCTTAATGCAAGAATTTTCTTAATTTACAAGAATGAATATAACAATGACAAAATTACAGAGCAACAAATATTTTATTTCTATCCAACCTTTATGATAGGATTTTAAAGTTGTTTCCCACAGATGTGTTTAGAACGCTGATGTTTTGAGAATGGGAAAGAAATTACATCAGTAGGACCCCATCCAGCGTCGGAAACGCTGATTTCCAGAAGCTGTTTTGTGATCCATTACACTGTTGCTTGCATCCCAATTTTTCATATTAACAAAAAAACCAAATTTATTGTAGTATCAATAAAATGTTGTTTATTTTACTTTAAGTAGTTTGGAGTTATATATACAGCTTTAAACTTATACATTTTTGTTTAAAACTTTAATCAGGTTAGAGCCACAAAGCAAAGACTTTATCAAAGGGCTGTACAGTGAATCAGGTGTGTTAGGAAATACTTAGCACAAATTAAAAAGGTTGTTGCAAAAACTACAGTTCTGTTTTAAGTCTGAATATAAATACCATGATGATTACCACAAGCTAGTCAAATATGAGTTATTTTAAAATACTTCCTGTTTTTCTTCAGTGTATTAACTATTAAGTTCCTAGGTTTTCGTACCTCATACCTGATATTTACATAAATGTTTATTGTAATATGTGTTGCTGTATATGTTACCTGTAGTTATTTTAGGCTTTAATTTTGTGTTACTGTTAGTTTTGTTATAAGTGAGACGAAACAAAGATGTGGACTTGCGAAACTATTGTGAATTTTTACAACAAGAGACTTTAAATCAAAAGAACTTTATAAACCTAGATTAAGTCTGTGGATGATAAATAATTCTAGTAATTTCAAACACCTTCTCTGCAGTTTAGAGTCATGTGTTATCAATTTCAATGGTGCTATATTATTTTCAAACTTAATGCTAACAAGGTTTTTTGGCAATTTTTTTAGACTTTTTTGTTTAAAAAGTAAAGTGACTTATTTCTTGAACATTGTTTGTGTTTTTTCTCCAATTGAATGTGTTTAATGTGTTTTATATATCCATAAAAAGTATGTTATGCTTTTTAGCTAAAAATAATCAGTTAATCAATGTATGATATATTTTTTATAATGAGTGATTATTTGAGTATCTGAGTTTGATCATAATAAAACACGCAATTACATATATAAACCAATGTTCTACGTTAATTAGTACTTTTGTTCCTTTTAACTAACATAAATTTAAATGGTCAACAACTAATTGGTGCTGTAATCTTAATTGTTATATTACTTTGGCAAGAGTTTTCCGTAAAGTAATAAAATTATTTAGGTACTGGGTTTGTCCCCCTTTCCTCTAATTAGTAATTCCTAGTTAAATATTTTAATAAGTTTATCCGTCATATTTAATAGTAATAAACCAAAAGTATGTTTAAAGCGTTATGTTTTACAACCACTTTACAATGTTCTTTTCAGTTATTAATGCCATTCAAGTAAAATATTAAACAGGAATCGTTTTAATTTTAGTATTACATAACATTCTAGTTTTCAGCTTTTAAATCTGTAGATGCTCATAATCATGTCTGTAGAATAAGGTTTAAACAAATTGATCTTTTCGCCAGAATCTCTCTGACTTATTTTTGTGAAGTTTTAGAAACGGAGTCATTTTGTTTGGAGATCAACTGCCACAATGAGACCACAAATGTTTTATAAGTGATAAATGTTATAACGACTCATAACTGTTTACCGTTGCCGTGATGCAGATAAGATCCCACACAAACGATTCAGCTCACGTACTTATTGTAATTGCCATGTAATTTAGAATGTCTTATTTATTGGAGTCAGAACTGAGTTTTTACTCAATTCAAAGTCATTGTGTAACCGACTTCAAAATGTGTATTTCAAAGTCGTTCAGTTAAGCTCAGTCCTTCCTTCACACCAAAATCTGCCAAATTTTATATGTTATTTACATAATATGTCCAAGAAATATGTTTTTTTTTAGTGCATGCACACTTTGCACACTATCATTATTTTAGTTCGTTGTGTAGATTTGAACTTATTATTTATTATAAATTTAGTCTCACCAAAAAGAACCTTGTTGAGATTGTGGATTGTGGATATATTTCTCTTGTTAAACATATAAAAAGAAAACAACAACAAAAAACTCAATTTTGACTCCAATTTAGGTATCATGCAAATAAAAAGAAAATTTAGTTCCTTCATCTCAGCGCTTATGGTGTTAACACTCGACTGGAAAACAAATACAACTTAACTTACAATAATCCACCTAAGCTTTTTATAAGTTTTATTAATATCTATTAATTCTCTTCTTTATTTACTTCACCTTATAATAACTTGATAATAGTTTGCTTTTTAAACATTCTCTTGACAAAGAGTGTGTGCTTATTAAACCCTCTACAATAATTGCAACACAGTTGATCAGTCATTTGTTATCATTAGGAAGTAATTATGTTTAAAACATTTACCTCAAACTTACTTCAACTCTCCAGGAGAAAGCCCAATAACATTCGGTAACATCCAAAAGCACTGAAATGAAAGACAGCATTGTAGCTACGTTGTATCAATGTAAAACTCCTCTTTACTTAACTCTATGTATATAAAGTTTTGATGTATATAGTGTAATTCTCGATTTATTGATGTATTTATAAACTACATCAGTTTACTATGTAAGTAATGTAATTATGAAAGTAAAAGATTTTTGTGTCACTGAAACGGTGGTTTTGATTGTTGTCTTCCGATGCAGTATTACTTTTCCTATTTTTGTTATATATTTTTTAATTAAGATGTAAATTTCATCACAGAACTGTCAACGGGCTAGTAAACCTATAAATTAAATTAAGTGAAACATGCAAAATATTGTTGAAATATTTGTAATCAATGTTAAATTTACAATTGCATTTAACTTGGAATTATATTTTAAGTGTTATTTGAAGCATACAAAGAATATTTTTGAATTATCTAATAATAATATTAGATCATTAAACAAATTCTTTGGAAGCTTTAAATAAGTACAGATAAGCTATCTAAATACTATCAGATGGAGTTTAAAATTTATTTAGAAAAGTTAATTGTCCGGTTTTTTAATTTAGCACTTGATCTTAAAATTGATTTATTTTCCTATACACAGAATTTGTTTGATCACTGTACCATTATTTAGTAAAAGACAATTTATATAGAAAAACTAGATTTATAAAACCATTAATACTTTGTTCTAATTACCCCCTTTGTAAATTAGAAGTGTTCACTTTTCTTCTTAAAAAATTTAAAATTTAATTTATATGTCTTAAAACTAATATTTTTACTGGTTGGTTTAGTTATAAAGAGGAAAAATATTGATAAGAAATTTTCACTGTACTATTTTTTAAATCATGTAAATTTCTAAATATATACAAACATAGAAACCAAATATTTGGTTTTTGCTTTAATAAATCGGAAAGTAAGACACTGCATCGGAAGATAATTTATCCCAAACTCTCTCCTGCCAATTGAAACACACATACATCAATTTTATACTTCTTTAAATAAAATATGACTCCATACAAATTAGCAAATCTATTCCTACGCTTGCTTTCTATGTGCTTCGTATTAATGTTTAATGTTTATGTTAGCATTTGCAGCTGTTTGGCTCTATACACAGGTTAGGTTACTGTAACATTTTAAGGGTGAATGAACATCTTATTAAATATATTATGTGTCAAGTTTTTTTTTTAATTTTATCTATTTAATATGGAAACTCTTTTTTATTAACGAATTATTTTTATGACACTATAATGTTCTTTGCATATTATATTCTTACTTTTTTAAATGAATAAAAATAATTTATTCTTTTTTATATAAGACATTATGTATTACAATTTGTTTATCATTTTATAATTTTAGCTCCATAATATTATTATTGTTTTTTGTTAATTGTACAGTGTAAACAAAAAATTATCAGTAAAAACATCAGAGTTATGGAAAATATAATTTTTTAAATTGTTGGTCCCACCAAAATTATTTAAAGTGAGTGAAAACATATTAAGACAACATGACATAGACTGCAGTAATTACAATTTGAAATTGGAAAATTTGATAGAGTTTGATTTTTTATTTATATTCCAAGGCTCCAATAATTGCACATTATTTTTGACATATACTCTTCATTAACATTGGATTTTTCAAACTCAACCACTTAAAGCCCAAAAGTTTTTTATTGTTAATTTGAAATAATATAATCTTCATCTGATAAATAACTGGTAACATTGATTCCACTTGAAATATTTGGATAATGTCAAAAAGTGTTTGCTTAGTTTTTCACATATTTAGAGGTAGAGGCCTTGCCAATTAGATTAGATCCTGGTCCACAGAACCTGTACCTGGGAAATTGGGTTTCCAACTACTGTCCCTTCTACACAATGTTGGCTTCAAACATATAATGCCAGTTATTTATTAATATTTAGTTATCTAAACTTTCTCTTTCAGAATAGCTTCAACTACTCCTTTTAGTTGCCAACTTCAGATGTACACATATTTTGAAAATGACAGAGTTAAAATGTTGTAGGATCAGTTAATCCCACACAAAAAATAAATCGTTTGAGCATATTTAAGTAGTGTATGAAGGGATAGTAGTGTATGAATGTGATGTTTCAACCAGGAGTTTTGGCACCACTGTTTTGTTGTTATCGCACAAAAATCTTTTGCTTTTGCATGACGAACCTAAGCTTTTTTACTTTATTATTGTTTCTTCCTATTCAAAATAGGAGTCAAGGTTTTCTGGATAGGTCTATCAGGTTGATAACAGCTATCCAAATTTGTATGTCTTTTTTTGATAGCGCAAGAAATCACACTTTGATGGGTAACTTCTTTGTTTAGTTTTTCTGCTTTTTGGCTATTAATTTTATGTCAAAGTGATTTGTTACTATATTTTAGTGCCGTAAAGTTAATATTACTTGTTATTTATTTTTAATTTTTGATATATTTAGTTGCATTATTTAAAAATGTAATGTATCTACTTAGTTTTTAAATTAAATTACTCACTGTATATTATCCTAACTAAAACATATTAATTTTGTTTATGTTAACAGCTAAATTTAAATTACAACTATTAATGGTTTTCCATATTGAAGGGCTTTAAATAAGGTACTTGGTTTGATTTTTTGTCATGCAAGTAATCTAAAATTTAAACCAGAAGACTAAAACTCTGTTATTTAATTTATTTCTTAAGGTTATTTCATCCCATAGCGTTTGCTACCTTGAAGCAAACGTGACCAAAAAGGCTAAAAGCCAAGACGATGCCATCACATTTAACAGTGCTTTTGGTATTGTTTACTTTAACTAGTCATCTTTCCTATACACAAAATAATTATTGACAAAAAGAAAGAGTTACTAACATTTGTTATACTTCATTTGTTACTTTATAGTTTGTTTTTACCCTTAGCACATTTATTATAGTTAGCTGTACTGCATGTTTGGCTTGAATCCTTTAACTGTCTGCTTGCCAGGAAACACTGGACCCACTGGAGTATCAGATATTTATTACTTACACACATTTTGTTAGCGTAACATTTCGTTACATATAAAAATATCAGTTGCTTATGGTTATCAGTGTTGAGATAAATTCATTCTGGTACACTAAATCACTACTTCAATCCTTTTTGTTTATCTGACTTTGAAGAACCTTAAACCTTAATTATTCTTTGCCAATGCCAGTGCTGTACATGGAGAGATATAGTGAGAACAGTTTTAATTACTATTAATTACACAGCTGAGTATGGAGTTACAAATTTTAATTTGTTCAACTTTCATTATTTATGAGGATAGTAAATCTGAGCCCGTGACGACTGTGACAGATACATTCAGAGGTAGATAGCTCAACTTATGAATTATGACGAACCCTCACAATGTTTTGTCTCTGTTTCATTAATGTAGCTTGGTATACACTGTGAACTCTAAGTGGGTCCAGTACAAAACCACTCTTCGTCATCAAGAAAACCCAAGCTAATTTCAAAGGACGTCACAATCCCGTAAAACTAATCAAACAAATTTGGGAGAATGTGTATTATATATTAGATTATGTATCAGTAACGATTAAAAAGTAAAAAGGTGTTCTTTACCTTTTTAAATTTGATATCCAGCAACAGAATTAATGTACAGTCAGTTAAACCCAAATGTGGTTTGTGTTCATTCAAGTAATTTTCTATGATTTGGCTGAAATAGAAAGAAGAATTTCATATTATGTAGAAAACTTCTTCAAGTTTTCTATACTTCCTTATATCTCCTTCTTCAAGTAAACTTGTGTGTTTGAAATTAAAATCCTAAAATTCTAAAAATTTCCTTTTGCTAGCCAACCTTAGATGAAGTAAAAATGTGTTACATGTGAAAATTTCCAAAGCAAATACGATACGCTAAATATGTTGATGAAGCTTATTATTAGCAGGGTGTGACATCCCTCTGGCTTGGCAAAGCTCAGGGAACTTTTAAGGAGCCTTTCTCTTAATGTAGCTCTGAGAGGGCTTGAGTGTGATGAGTGTGAGTGTGTCATGTAGAGCGACGTTCGTACACCTGATGAGAGCGGCCGAGGTGGATCGACGCAGGTCCGAGCGACTGTCCAGCGACGGCTGCTCCCCTCCCCTGCCCCTCCCCCTCTCCTCCCCCCTTCACGAACCTATCTACGCGACGGTAGACAGGGATAGAGAAAGGGACAAGCGTCGCGCCAGCTTGAGGGTGAGTTTCAATCATTCATTAATAAAAGCTTGGTAAATTTCTGTCTGTAAAAATGTTTCTTTATGTCAAAGAACTGGTCTTAAATCATTAAAAAAAGAAGTATACTTGCTTGGTTTTTATTTAAAAAATAAACAAATTACTCTTCTCAGGTAAATAAAAAATAAATCTAAACTTCTTTCAAAATTAAAGTTTCTAAATTGTTGGTTTTGCTTGCCTTTGCAACCGTGCCAAAACGTTGTATTCCCTTGAATAAAACTTTAACTAAAGCCTATGCTTAACTTACTGTAATACTCACACTAGTCTGCCTCTAGCTCTGTAGTTTTCCTTTTCTCCACCTCAGGTTAGCACTCTGAATCCCTGTAAAATAAATAATTGTTTTCAGACTGATTCCCTACTTCTGAAAATTGTTTTGACTAATTCCAGGAGTAATGCAATAAATATTATATAAACTGAAAACTGATCTCACACCTTCAAAATTGAAGAAATTCATGTCTCGTTGGGTTGGGACTCTTTCAGTACTAGAGCAGTCCCAAAAGTTCTGAGGTCCCCAAACAAAACAGAATTTATATCCTCAGTCTGATGCAACATGGTTTTGTTTGGCACCAACCAGCTTGCACCAGCAACTCTGACCTTTCCTGCTTACCTTTTGTTCTAAATTACTAGATTACAAAGTCATTTTTCCATCAAAAAATTATATAGTATGTTATCAGTGATTAAAATGCTATAAATCCTATTTTTAAAGGTAATCTTCGTAATTAAGTGGCTAAGTACGATTTACTCAGGGCTAATTGAGATTGATAATTCAAGTTTGTTGTTTAATAAATTTGATTTTAAATTTTAAAATAACAGTTTGATAACAAGAGAACTTGTACTCAACACAATATTTACACAGTCTCTCAATTTGACAATTATCTCTCTGAGTTTAACTAATAAAGTTAGCTGAAAATAAAATAACAAAAATATCATGTGATGTCCTTACTTATTTTTGTGTGAATACATTGTATTTTAAGTCTAAGCCATGGATTCCTATTTGCACTATTGTTCATTTATACTCATATTTTACAACATTATCTTATTCAATTGAATTAATACAACCGATTAATCTCAGTGCTCCAATTAATTAACCCTTGAAACCATTAAATGGGAAAGAAATATAATTATACCTAAATAAAGCAACTTTTTAGGAAACATTTTCATTAATTTAAAATTGTAATCATACATTAACATTGAGCTTTGTTCTTGTTTCACATGCCTACAGACGTACAGTCTGCTGTACTTAAAAAAGGTTTGTACCCTTTCAACCAAGTGTTATGTTAGAGTTAGTCAGCGAAACTTATAAAGCGATTATTAAGTTCCATATGAGACCAAATATTTCCCAAAATGGAAATTTTAGTCTGATATTTAGTAGTGCTTCTCTTTTTATGAGACACATTATTCACAAACATGACTTTATACAATATGCAAAAAATATAAAATTATGTTAAAACTGTATCAAAAATTTAAATACAGTTGTGTTCTTTACAAA
The DNA here is from genome assembly GCA_963675035.1 of Allygus modestus. Taxonomy (NCBI): domain Eukaryota; kingdom Metazoa; phylum Arthropoda; class Insecta; order Hemiptera; family Cicadellidae; genus Allygus; species Allygus modestus. The sequence continues at coordinate 109,232,347 of OY776115.1, read as the reverse complement.
ATATTGGTATTATTTATTGTTCTATTCTCTTTCAATCTGAACATAACCTGTAAAATACTTGCCTTGATCTATTTATTTTTCATCGCTTGAAGCCACTGCAGTGGGCAATGCACTTAAACATATGCATTGTAATAAATGTATAGTGTTATCTAATTCAGTAAGCTCAAATTTGACAATGAAATTGTGAGCGAATGGGAAGTCGTAGAAAACTAGGAGGAGTCTCATTTTAAAGGTCTAGGCTTGAAATGTTTGGGGAAATTTATTTTTCTTAATTATGTACCAAAAGTTTTCTATGGAAAAAAATAATTGCCATGTAAATAGCATGGGTATTAAAAAACGTCTGGTTTGTTTGCATTAAAACATGTGATTATGTGTCTACTTTGTTTGTGAACTGTAATGTGTGCCTACTTACAGTGTTTTAATTTCCTCAGCATGTAAAGAATAAAAAAATCAGACGAGGCAAGAGTATTGGAGCAAGGTTTGGGACTATGGCCCCTTCAAGCCACTAGTGGAAACTAATAGTTAAAGTTAATTTCTCTGAATAAGAAATCTTGAAATATATTTTTAATTTAAATTGTATTCATCTGTGTAATTTTTTTTAATTGTCTGTTCAGTTTTCTTCCTGGAGGAGTTCTCAGGTAAAAATGCCCAGTAATATTTTTTAGATAAAATGTTAGTAATTTATGGGTTTGCTTTTTTTCGGAAATCCCACACCATGTATTTTTTTACCAAACGGGGAAAAATACCTGTTTGTTTTTAAGAATTTTTAAAATTGGATACCATAACAAGCTAAGGGTTTTAAACACACAAAATAAGTTATTTAAATAAACAAAACGAATAAGAAAAGAAGTTTCATTAATTTTCAGATAGTTAGCAACACTCATACGTATAAAAGCGGACGAGGTCTTTTACTGAAAATTTCTATTCATAAGGAAAAGGATTCATCATTTTATAGTTCATCAACAAGCCATAAAAGAATTTTAGACTATCATTGGAGATTAGTGATATTTTTGTTAAATTTCATATTATTAATGCTACATTAAACACATTACATTCTTCTATTAGTTTAATCTGTGGTTCATATACCCGTCTGATGTATTTATTTTGCCCAAACAACTTGTATGTCTAAACGAGATTATTGCAGATAGTACCAACTGATAGTACTCTGATGTTGTTAGTTGTAATCTTGATTTGTTTTGTCAGATTCTAACTCTGCTTAATCAATCTCCAGGGCACTCTAAGTCGAGCTTTGGGGCTGAAATCCCGTTCAGAGGACAGAGAGAGAGTAAGGGATGACTTCCACCTCGCCCCTCCCCCCTCACCCCCCTCCGAGACCTGCTCCATGGTCAACTGTCGGCCAGGTAAAAATTGTATTTACTCAATATGAATTATAAGTTTAAAAGAGAAATATGAATAAACCTACACATTTCTTGCACACAGAAAGTGTGTCACTTTCTAAATCAAATTGTCAAAAACCATGTGAGAAGTTTTGTTATCCTTAAAAGTGCTAAGTCCTTAAGTTATCCTTAAGCTCGTATCCGTGATATAGCTGGAAACTTGATACTAATATAGTCAATATACCATGACTCACAGAAACTTTATATTAAGATTGTTTATTAAATCTGGCATGTTAAATTGGATTAAAATTGTCTGTTTAAAAGATTCAGTTTTCTCCAAGTTTATTGGTATCTTAATAGATGTTAAATGTTGAGGTTGATCAGCCACTGACCCCTTTTAAATTTTAAGTATGCCTCTGCTTAGTGTAAGAGTAACACTATTGACGGACAGTAACAGTGGCATAGATAGACCTTTGTCAAGGGGGGGTATCTCATTAGGGAATACCAAACAAAAAACTGTGTTCGTGACTAGCGCGGATACCAGTAAACAAAATTGAAGACATATCATTAGCGTGTCCCTTACATTCATAATTACTCATAGGCCTACATATCCAAGACATAAACTATTAATACAAAGTAATCAGTATTTTTAACAGGACAAAAACGTACTTATATCAGTTGTAATCAGTTCTGGAAAGTAATTATTAAGCTAGAGTTGCCAAGTCACCGGATTTCCCCGGATATTACCGGAGTTTTAAGATAAAAATATTGCTCCAAGGAGTTTCCTTGAAAAATTAAAAATCTCCCCTTTTTGAAATTGTTCCCAAAAATGTGTTGAATAACGCAAATTTTTTGTTGAAATCCTATATCTGTGAACGAATGTAGTGACGTTAGTAACTTCATCATCATGCAACAATTGCCAAATAAGCTAAACCCTATTTCTCTGTTCACTCTAACCTCTATTATTTGTTACTCTTTGGCTGTATTTTGTCGGGAAATATCGTTGACTTTTACATATACCTATTTGCGGTTATAGAATACTGAAAATCAGTATGAATATTTATGGCTTCCTGCAGTTAATTAAATTACAAATCTTATACGGCAACCGTAAGTTAAGCACATCACTAAGACCGTCTAGACATAAAGGTCAAGGTCAGGTGTGCTAGTTGATGAACTGGCTGCTAGGGGGTGAGGGTAGACTGTTGAGTGACTCACGTCCCACTTGTGGCGTGCAAATTAAATAAGATATTTTGAAAAAAAAGCACACATATTTGTTTTTGTTTTTCAGTAACAGCATTTCTTTTTAATCAAAAGGCATAAGCTTGATTTCAGGAGGATATAAATTTTAATTTTTGCAAGTTACAAGGGGGGGAATATATCCCCCTGATACCCCCCTGTACCTACGCCACTGGACAGTAACTCTTCTCCAAGAAGATTCATTCCTCCCAATACTTTGCAAGGAGCAAACTTTGAGTAAGTTCAATTGTAGGAGTAATTTTTGGAAAAGCCCTTTATAAAACTATGTTAAAAAAAGACAACCAATTCAGACAGTATACGTTTCTGATTTGAAATTTGAACAGCCATCAAATGCACGTACAAAAAAACTTGTAGAGATGTAAAAATAATTTTGAATTTGTTATTAAAGCTATTTATTTTTTAATCTAACCAAGTCTCACTGTTATGAATCACTTTACGCCTATTAGATATCTGCTTCACTCTAGTGTGTGTGGTGTAGGGTCTCCGCCAGTTCGGAGGAGGCCGGTTCGCAGACATCGGAGAGTCAAGAGCATCGGAGACATCGACACCCTCACCGTCACTCCGGTCTGAGAATTCCCCCTCCCTAATAAATTAACTATCCTTGTCTGAGACTTACTCCCGCTCTCCAATAATGAGCTTCCCTTGTCTTGAGACTTACTCCATCCTCTCCAATAACGAACTTCCACTGTCTTACTCCCCCTCTCCAATAATTAATTTCCCCTCTCTGATACTTTCTCCCCCTCTCCAAAATAGGGCTACCCCTGCCTTGACTTACTCCCCTCCCCTGTCTTACTTACTTACCCCTGAGGTTTCACCCATCTTCCTTATCAATCCCTAGATATTAAGTAGTTAAATGCTTGAAATTTTTTGTAGCGGAGAAAAATCATATCAGACAATGATACCACTGCGATACTTTCTTATAGGCAAGAATGTGAGGCTTAAGGATTAAATAGTGAAGGTTCATTTATAATTTTGTTTTTGTTAATAGCTATTACCTGATTTCAATAGTAGTCATAGGAAGCTTCACAAAAAAATAAGTTGTATATTTTTTTATTTTTACGGCCTGCCAGGATTAGAAGAAAATCTTTAATAAAAGCATAGGTCAAACTGTGCATTATTTAAAAGGTCTTGACTAGAAGACCACAAACCAAACCTCAAACAGACCACTGAGTAAAACATGGCAGCCGGTATAATCGTAATTTTACCGTTTTGAAAATAGCACCAAAGAAAAGTTTGACCGGCTGCTATTTTTGACTTAGTGGTCCGTTTTACGTTGGGTTTGTGGCAATGTGGTAATTGTTTGAGAAATGTATGCACAGTTTGATCTAGTCTTTATTTAAGATTGACTCTTTGCCTGCCATCAAAAATCAAAAGAGGTATTGACAACCTTTTTTTTGTGCGGAGCTTACTATAACTAGAATTGAATCGGGTGATTTTTTTACCAATAACGAAAAATTATAAGAAGGTTTATTATTTTACATAACATATACCTACACTAAAAATTGTGGAAACCATTTATAAAAGTTGAGATCCCCTTCCCCCTCCAAGTTTCTGTTGTACTTTTTTCAATATTTCATCTATTGAAAAATGTTCCACCTTTTGAAGTCACACAAAACATCTGCTTGCTTCCATTTCAATAAAAAACCTCAATAGCTAACGAAATTTCCAAATAAGAGTAACAATGCCTATAGGAAGCTGTTGTACATCACTTTTATTATGGTGGCTTACCTTGGTAAACGAAAACCTGGAAATTAATCATGATACAGTAGACGCCCTATAGTCCGGCCGACCTCACGGAAATTAGTTATCTTGGTGCCCGCGGGAGGGTGTAACTACCACGGCAGAAATCCACAGTAGTCAACTTGTTCATTTAGTTTCCAGCCAAAATATTAGTAAAACATCTAAGTTCAGTTTACGGGTGATTTTCGTTTCTTTGCGTAGTTTCTTAATCCATCGTAAAAGTTAATTTGTTGGTCCCGCTGAGGGTCCAGTCTCGAGGTGGCCAGACTGGAGGGAGTCTACTGTATTAAGGGCTGAAGAAGTTTGTTTTTACTGTTTTATTATAATTACAATAATTCTGATTTGCATAATTAAGTCTATAAAACGTATAAGAATTTTTTTAATTTATAACAAAGCTCCACTGCCAATAGGAGGTAGGTAATAGGTAGGTTTCACTGTTATATTTCTTCTTTCTCAAAGTATCGCTGATTTTTAATCCCTTAAACAAAGTCATATTTTTTTTACTCCTAAGAGTTTTATAATTTCATGTTTCTTGATACTGGATTTTAGTGGAAATATTTTGGTTGGTTTTAGGGATGTACTAAGTCGCTCATATATTTGCTTTCACTTAGTTCTCTCAGTAATTACCACCATGACATATCAAAAACCTTCCTGTTACTCAGCTGTTAATTTTAATGTTCCCTTTCATCATAGTTTGTTCTAATTCTGGTATGAATATTTGGCTATATATATTTATTTTTTACTCTAACCAAATCTCAATGTTATGAATCACTTTACGCCAAGAAAAGTGGCGGGATTTGGGTGGATTTGGGGGTTGCTGAGAAAATTAAAAATTTTCATTTAGCGGTAAACATAGTACGTTGTCCAATGTTATTGTTATGAGAATACAAAAATTACCATTTCACTCTTATATAATTTCACTCGATATATATATGTATGTAATTAATTAATCCAAATTTCAAATAATTTTCAACTAATAGGTAATATGACTCTCCTACTTTTACTTTTTAAATTTGCTTTGAAAAAATAGACATTAAACAAAACAAATATATTAAAATAAACTTTAAAGTTTGTTATTGTTTATTTAAGTATTTAATTTAGTGCAGTCAAAAATAATCCAATTTGAATATGTTTTTCACACAAATAGAACAAGTCAGAAACATGTTGTAAAGTTCTTTCATTATTTGAAGCCTAAAGTTAATGGCTTTCCTTTTATGTTACGTACAGTTTATGCACAACGTAACATATTACTTCATAACGACTAAGCTTTAGCCTTTATCGCCTTTACGCTTACGGTAGCTCTCTTTAAGTCATTGTAGATGTGAATCTGATATAGATGATCATATTCGACTTTAATTTATTTCACTAAACATAATCAACAGACTGGTAGTTTTAGGTAATACGGTGTTACTTGTAGAAGTATAAATACCATACTTGTAAATAAAACGTGTTTAGAAGTAAGATAAATGTTTTCAAAAGACAATTTTGACTTTTAGGATCTCATAAACTGTATTCTGTGATTTCTTTAAATTATTTTCATTGTTATTGCTCATTGAGCCCATAACTTTAAAGGTTTCCTATTGTGGACCAATGTGGGGACCATAGGGTGGTTTAAACGATATGTACACAGTGTTCAATTTACAAATTTGACATATCGATAGAACTAATGGTAAATAAGTTTACTGGATTGTTTTAATTTCAATATTATTTTTTAATTTACATTAACATAGAGAAAAGTAAAAAAACTTATAATTAGTTTAATTGTAAAACCGTTTTTAATTTCCTTTAAGTACAATCAATGTGATAAATGCAAGTGCACAAAAGCAAGGAGACAATATTTAGATGAATCGAGAAGACAAAGGTTATTTTAATTACCAAAGTATTTTCACCTTTTATGCCCACAAAGAATGTTTGTAATTTGTTGTTACTTTTTTGTTATTTTTTTGTGTAATCTTGTGCCGTGAATGTTTGGAAATAAATGTACTTTACTGAACTGCCTTATTTATTTTGTCAGTACCTACTTCAAATGAATTGAGTATAATATTTAAGGTTCACAATGAAACATTAAAGCCTTAAATCATTTCAAGAAATCGAGGGATGAAAGAAATCCAATCTTTTTATTTAAAAAGCGGGTGAATTTTTGGATAAATTTTGTATAGCTTGCCCCCCACACACATAAAGTTGTGTGTGTTCCGTAACTAACATATGAAGGTCACAACAGTGACTAACATACCTAAGTAACTTAATGCTTCATCCTCCTGATGAAGCTAGATACATTATTTAATGAACAAAGACTGTTGAAAACCTGAAACTCAACTGTAACAGTCAGTAACAGCAGGTAAACAGCCGTTCCAACGAGGTAAATATATCTAGAGGTCTTGTTTAGAGTAAAAAAGGAGCAGCTTACATGGTTGTCCCTCTTTCAACTCTCCTCCACGGCAACCAACATGGTAACCAATCAAATCCTCTCTTCACGAGCTATATATGACAGTCTTGATTACCTGAGGAAAATGGCTGTCAGTGTATAGGCTTCACTTTCATGCCCTAGATGAGACCTCTAAATATTTACTCAATATTATATTTTGTATTAACAAAATAGTCAAGAGTTGCAGGACCTTTTAGATACTCGGTATATAAACCAAGGAAATTGCCTACAATCAATGTGGATGAGGTAGATAATTTATATGCCTATTCAAGGAAGCCTAATAAAAGTAGTAAATTCACATTTAATATGCAGCAATGAAGGTTATTATTACTCACAAATAAAACCATAATTCATCCTGAATGTGATAACAAGTGGTGAATTCAATACCCACTGATTCATTTTTTTTTTACTTTCTCCCTCTATACGTAGTATATGAAGAAAGTTTTGACTACATATACTGAAAGAGACATCCTATCTATATGGCTCAGCTGTCCCACTTTAGTGTTAGCCAGAATTTTAAGTAGACGTAGTTTGATTAGGTCACCGACATATTGTGCTGCCGTCAACTATATATTTTTAGTGAATTTCCTTTGGAGCGTGAACTATTAGCATGACCCGCACGGTGAAACTTAAGCCCGGGACCACCATAGAAGTTCCTAACGTGACCCCCTGAACACGTTTTGGGGGGTCGTTCAAAATTGTATATATAAAGACACATATATATATATATATATATATATATATATATATATATATATATATATATATATATATATATATATATATATATATATATATATATATTATATTGCATTCATTTGTTAGGGCTACTAATATAATAATAATCAATTTTCATTTGATTATTAATATATATATATATATATATATATATATATATATATATATATATATATATATATATATATATATATATATATATATTAAGGTTACTTAATATATGTGTTTGCACTCTAGCGGTCGCAATTTTTGTCCGATTTACTTCAAATTTACTAGGGACGTTCCTTTCTGTAATCACTTGGACAACTTCGCTGGGCAAAACAATCGGAAAACTCTAAACCCTTTTTTTTGGGATTAATCTTTCAAATTTCGAGTTTTTGGGCCCAAAAATTGTCATAAACGCCCCAGATGTAAAATAAATGCATGTAAAAAGATGGAAATTAGAGGGGCAAAAGTTTTAAGCCCTCTCTCGTCATTCTAGCACAAATATTTACCGAGTTATTAAAGAAAATGTGTATCGACTAAACACAGTACGCTGTCTTATGGGGGTTTTACACGAGAAAAGCCTGTTATTCCTTTGTGAGTACTTTTATCATCCCCAGCAACCTCACGCCTAATTTCAAGCCTGGACCTTCTCCTAACCTTATATTGGGCAAAATTGTATTCCCAACTTTGCAAGTAACTTAAATTAAACTAGGAGTATCAGAACAGCCAAAAAATCGATGTTTTCAGATTTCAATAAAAATTGGACAAATGTATGTTTTTACACTGATTTTGAGTTTTAAAAGTTTTTATATGGAAATTCACTCCCCTCACGTCAGCGTGCTGCGTGCGAACTCGTTGTTATTTACGTTAACTTGTAAAATATCTCCACCCCAGAAAGTAAGTGATAATCAACTTATGTTTACTTCCTGACACACCAACTGTTGTATTATCCCCTCCTTGAGAGGGAGGATAAGAAATAGTTGACAGAAGTATACTCTGTTGGTGATTAGTGTAACTACATCCCCTTTGAATCCTGGCACACACAAAACTAGGGACAGCTTTTACAATGGCAATGAGAAGTCTACTTCAGTATTTATAGTCAATGGTACAGTGTTGTTTTCGTCAACATTTTTGAATTAGTGTTAGCCGTGGATATATTTTTTATGGTGCTGCCTAAACCCAAACAAGTGTTTTTTGGAGTGATGTGATGTGTTTGTTGGATTTTTTTGTGGGGGGGGTTTAAGTCTGTATGTATACGAGGCCATACCAATGGGCCGATTTTGATCAAATTTGGAATGTGGTACTAATTCACAGTACCGGTAACTGCAGAAGGTTTTTTTCAATTTATTCATTTTTTATTTCGAAGGGTAGTTATCCTTAAAACCACCAAAAGCATAAAAAATCCAAATTTTTCAAAACTTCTTATTTTGTGTTATAAATTGGTGTGTGTGTTTTAAATTTAGTGTTTAATATTGATTTAGCCCTATGATAAAATAACACCACCTGCATTTCTATAAAGATTTGGGTTCAGAAATTATAAGGCTTAAAAGGTTCAAAAATAAAGTTTTTTACATTGGTTATAAATCTAAAAGCTTGAAATAACATTTACTTATCACCATTAAACAAAGCTGCCACAAAAGAATTAAAACTTTAAATTATTATTCTACAAGGAGCGGTTGCTGAGAAAATTAAAAATTTTCATTTAGCGGTAAACACAGTACGTTGTCCAATGTTATTGTTATGAGAATACAAAAATTACCATTTCACTCTTATTTACTGATCAATTTCCTTAAGACTGTTTTTTTGTAAGTCAAGTTAGCAATGACCAATATAGGTTATTCAGAATACATTGCCACCTATCCCGGGGGAGAGGGGTATTTCCCCTGTTAAAAACCACTGTGTGTAGTAAATGATTTTTAGTTCTTATAAAAAAGGGATTTGGGTGGATTTTCTGAAAACAAGTTTTTTCCAAGTTTTTAAATAAGTACCACAGCTCTTTATATTCTATATTTCGTTAACATAAAGTATATAATTTATTAAAATTTGCCTAAAAGAGAGAAAGTATGTGTCAGTTTCCTGATACTGTTTATTTTTTAAGAGGTTGGCAGCCCCTTTGCCAACGTCTTCATAGTATATTTAATGAAATCCACAAAAACTATGTTTGTATAGTGATGACTTAGGACCAACAGTGATGCTTTTCGATACGGGCTCAAGTTTAACGGCCCATGTCGGAAACTGAGTGAGGATTGAAAAGCCAGTTTTGAACTATATTTGTTTTCATACTGCAGATAATTTTAAGACAACTATTTAACAAAAACTAAATTTTGTTTACTTTTTTACCATTAACAGTTGGCTTCCTTCCATCTTGATCTGGCTTTTCTAAACAAACAAAATTTTCATTGTTTACAAGTTGAGTAATTTCGTTCAATTCTTACTTAACATCTAATGACCTCAACCAAAAAGTGTCATCAAATGATGATGTTTGTCCTAGGACAAAAAATATTATCGAAATGATACTTCTAATCCTAGGAGTAAAAAGAACAATTTTAGCACCACAACGAATTTTAAACTTGAACGAAAGAAAGTTTCAATGCATGCATGAATGATGTATGCAATGATGCATATGTTGAAAACAACTGTTTTTGAAGCAGTATGACGAAAAACCTTTTTCTTACCTTACTTTGCCCGTCCACATGGACTAAAGATCTGTGTGTTGGGTATGTCTAGCAAAGCAAGGGGTGAGCCGATACAGTATGAGTAGTACAGTCCTGATCAAATGTGTATGCCAGGACTGGGATTTAAACCTACGACAGGACCGCTGCCATGGTGCCGGAGTCTGTGGTCTTGACCACTATCCGATGACTCATTAATAATGAATGGTCATTTAATAATGTCAGTAATAAGAGCCTTGGACAGTGTTCAGTTATAGGAGTCATCAAGAACATCTAGTTCAGACAGGTTGGACCGGTGAAATACATATCCAAACATTTGATTCAACTAAAAATTGTTAAAAGTAGGACTAGGAGCAATATAGTCCTCCTATAGAGCTAGTTTTAAAAAACAATGAAGTCCACCTTATTTTAAATTAAATTACCCTAAATATTTACATATGCAACAAAACACCACATTATTCTGAATTAGCTTTTAATTTTGAGAAAAAATATTTCTATATTTTTTTTTATTTCTATTTTGATTTAAACCATGTAAAAGTTGAAGAACCATGAACCTACAATTTTTATCAGTTCACGGTAATTTCATATTAACTCTTCTGTTAATTAATTGTGTCAAGAACAATGGGTAGGTTATATTATTAAAATAAGAGATAAAACATGTATTATGTGCTTTAGTTGTAGCTTTCAAAATATCTCACACTTGTCTTTACTTCAAAGGGTAAGTTTTTGTACTAATTTCTGTTTATATGGGGTTTAAATATTATAAAACTACCTGTTCCCGCAGACTTCGCCCCACAAATAATTTATAAAAACTATTACAGTTGTGTGTGCTGCATTCTGTGGCTAGCCTGTGGAACTGCTACGAATCAAGATCAGCTGTTTGTATTTTCATCAGCTCAAACAAAATTGAATGTCCATAAGGAATGCATGGGAACTTTGTCGGGGTCTCTGGCGGAGCTCTAAGGTCAGATCAGGATGAAAACCATTTAGTTTTCCTATTTTATGCTTAAAGAATCAGTGTACAAAATTTCAGCTCTCTACCTACATTGGAAGGTGGAGAATTATTGATGAGTGAGTGAGTCAGTCAGCCAGTGAGTCAGCCAGGGCTTTGCCTTTTATAGATATAGATTAAATATTATTTAAACTAGCTTTTCTTAACAGCTCCGCTTGTTCATCTGATTTCAGTTTCATAGTCAAATCAGACCACACAGCTAGTCAAATTAAAATATTCAAAAATATGTCTCAACTTTACACTTTTATTTAATTTATATCCTTCAGAGAGGTTGTGTCAAAATAATATATTTCCTGCAACTATCTCGTTGGGACCTTTGATTTGAGTACAGTAAACGCCTCTTAACCGTCCTCACTTTAACCGCCCATCGGATTAACCGCCCTCTTTCCAGGAAGTGACTCACGGCCGCCACAGCTGACCAATACTGTACCTTAAAAAACGTTCAGGTCACAACAAGTCAATCGTATGTTTCCATAGTTAGTATTTCATAGTTTTCTTGGTACCTATTTTTGTCCCATTTTTAACTGTCGTTTGAGTTTTATAATTTTTAGTGCTTAATATTACAATAAGCTCAAAGGCTTATGTTATTTGTTTAGCCGCACTTTTAGTTATCCGACCCAGGGCTCGGTCCCATGGAGGTCTACTGTGCATGGGTGTCAGAATTATGGTTTTCTTAAAGATTTGTGGGACGGTTTAGCTTTATATTATAATACAATTTTGAAGCATTTGTTTTAAAACTGTCTTTAGATTTTAAATGCAAATTTTCTGTATATTTATATTGTATTAAAATTCATAAAATATCAAATCTCTTCAAGCTTTGCTTCATTAGCTTTCAGAACTATCAGGGTTTATCTAATGAAGATGAGGATTAGCTGAAGAACATAATTTAAACAGTGTATATTAGCTGTAAAAATACTCTCTTTAATCCCAAAATTCAGTATTTTAGACGTAACTGTTTTTTGTAAACTATTTTTTTAATCCATTGAAAAAATAGAAAATGTAACAGGAATTTCCCTGGTTTAGCTGGGAGATTATTTTTATTCCTACTGGATCCTGCTACCATTTTTACTAAGTTTTACCATTTTTTTAATTGACATCTTTCGCTTTTGAACTACTCATACAAAACCAAAAAACATAATGCTATGGGAAAATACTCTGATAACATAAAACACAAACAGACTACACAGCTTTATCACGATAGACCTTTTTTTGAAAGAGTCTGAGGGAAGGAGTTGACAGCTTTTCAGTTTTTGTAGTTTTTTACATTAGTTTTACATTTTATTAATTACAAATTAAATAAGTATATATATCCAGTAGCAGTATGGGGCCGATACACCAAGTGCTAGGCCTGGCAGTGGCGGTGTTGACAGTAGTGGCTCCCGTGTGTGCCACTAAAGTGCAGAGGACTGTCAGTCAACCCTGTCAACGTGCTGACAACACCATCTATGGGTACATCGCTCAAGACATCTGGAGTAATCGACTGCTTCCACTCCGCACTTACATGGGAAAGGTATCAAGTCTTAATTCATAAAGTCATATTAACTAGAACCTTTCCATAAAATAGTCTTAGCTTTTTAAGTAGGTTGATATAAAATGTATTTGTTTATTTTAGGATAAATACTATCACTGTAATTAGTAGTATATTTCATCACTAGGACCAAAAGTGAAGCTTTTCGATACGAGATCAGAGCGAGGATTGAAAAGCTTCTCTTTTGGTCCTAATGATGAACTATATTTGTTGTCAAACTGAAAATAATATAAAGATAACAATTTTACAAAAACTAAATTTTGTTTCCTTGTTTACCTTTGAAACTTTGATTTAATTTTGATCTTGCTACTCTAAACAAACAGGTGTTACACAAATTGTCATTGTTTACAAGTTGAATAATTCGTCCAATTCGTATTAACATTGACTAAAAAGTGTCACCGGATATTTTTTTTTGTCCTAGGACAAAAAGAATCATGAAAACAATCCTTTTTATCAAAGGAATAAAAAGAACACCTTAGCATTGTTTTCGCCACGCAAGTCAGGTGTAGTCAAGTATAGGATAATTCAAGCACACTGCTAAGATACTTTTCCACTGGCGGTCATCACTGGCTTGGCAATGTGACTAATGACACACCTCACTGTTATTGATCACCGCTCTTGAAGGCCTAATGGCTCATGGAAATGGCAGGCAAGGTTTAAAAAATTGCTCATTTTGACATTTAACACGTTCACTGTGGGCCATGCCCAGGGGCGTATTCCCGCCATGCTGCAACTGTTCCGATAGGCGCGGTCACATTTTGAATTCCCAGCTAATCAATGGCAAAAACTCTACAGCGTTGTACTGCGTTACAACACAACTGGACATAGTTCTACAAAATGCTAGCAGAAAGCAGCACCATCCGGATAGCTGAAGTCAACCAGGGTTGCCATCTAGAGGGACTAAGTTGGACGAAAATGAATGCGGGGAATCCCGTGACGGCTGGGATATTGGAGAAATTTACTGCATATTTACACCAAGCTCGCGTTCCTAGCTAAATGCTGACATAAAAATACCTGTTCTTCTCGGTGTGCTGCTGCACAGAAGCTGAATGGAAAGTACATGACGCCAGCACTCACCGGTGAGCATTCAGCGTGGCAAAAAGGAACTAGAGCACTCAACGATGAGTGCCCCGCAGCCAACGTGTTAAGAGATTAACGGTAGCATGTGAAATTGTCAGTATGTAGTATGTGAATTATCGCCAAGTAGAATTAGTTGGGGCACCAGCGCTAATCTTCACTCACTGAACTCGAGGAGATGGAACTAAATAAAAATAACATAGTGTGCCCCCTCGTAAATGGTTGTGTGTGTACATTGACACATACTGAACTTTAAAATTTACTGTTTTTGTATCCTCTACATTCAAGCCAATGCAAGAGAAAAACTCAAAATTTGTTAAAAATGGCTAAGTTTTTGTTTAGCAGATAGAACATTTTTTTAGATTATCATAAACTTAATTTTCTGGTACCAACAAAATGTATCTTGGTTCTGCCTTTAACTGTTGCAGCAAACACCCTAAATTCGGAGAATGACTGCATATCACATGGCACGCCTGTTGCTGTAAGAGGATTATCCCACATCCTCATGGAATCCTGGAGGGCAATTCTACCTGTTTTTATTCATTTTGTGCTGGCTACCGGTTAAGAGTGGAAGCCTTCCCTACACAACCCCAAAGGGCTATAACACTCCCTTGCTGGGATTAATTATTAACATAGAGAAATCGGGGAGATGATGAGGATGGGTAAGGTAGTAAGAGAGGTTCGGCCAAACTGAGACCAAATGGGCAGGAAATGCAGTCTAGCTAACACAATGAGAGCTGATGCCCATCATGCCTGTCACTCCACCCCTGCCAATCCTGTCACCTAGACTAACCTCCCCTGGTGAGGAAATGAAGTTTTTCACAACAAGTCAGCTAAGCCGCCTTCCATCGTGACAACATCCACGTTCTGTACCCACCCCCCACTATTGGTACCTAAACCGGCAGAAACCAGTTAGGACACCACTGACGTCAGTCGTGGCACGCTTGATTAACTTGTGTCACCTTCGGATTAAATATAAATGGATCGCGCCTAGCAATGCTAAGGAGAGCTGAAAACCGTGACGTCATAAAGCCCGCTGGGTGGCAAAAGAATCTATATCAGCGAGACCCCGATGTCAGACGACCGAACAGCGCTTCGCTCAAACTGACATCCATCCCACAAAAAACTGAAATAATAATTTTAACTTTACATTGAATTTTACAACTTGAAACGGTGAATCAAGCAGCATGCATTACAATTTTTAAGAAGTAATATAAATATTTGTGATAATTAGTTAAACATGGAATATGTTTAGTCCAGATCGAGAATGAGGTAAAAAAAGTAGTAAGTGAGGAAATATTTTATTTGATGGTCAGATAAAAACTGTCAGCGGAAAAGTTCTAGATAACATTCTGAAGATTAATTTTTTTAACAATTCTTTTATAGGACAAATCGTTATCGGTACAAATTGTGTTGAAGAGCACATTTCGTGGAATTACGCGCGCCTCAATGAAATCCGCTCTATGAGGAAGTCCAAACTGAATTCGAGGAGCAGAAGTACTTGGAAAAAATGAACGATCTAGCTAGACTGTGGGTTCAATTAATGTAGTCCTATTTATTTATAGTTTCTATTGTTTCCCTTTATTGTTAATAATACCTAATTTGCAATTAAACACATAATAAAGTAATTGTGTTATTACAAACAATTTACAAGAGCAGCAACTGTCAACTGTAGCAACAAGGTTTAATAATAATCAACTACATTCAATTATTTCAGTTTTACTAAACTGTTTGATCAGTTGGTAGGTGAGCAAGTCGTTTTACATGATGACAGCCATTATCTATGTAAAAACAACAATACTATATCTACAATAACTACTAGAATTGTTTTTAAACCTACAATTGTTTTTGCAACTAAACTATGTTATTTTTATTTTAACAAATAAAAAAGGCCGATATAAATGTTGGCATTTTACCGTCCATTTAACAAAGTTTTAATCACCCATAGTGTTAGCCTCAGCTAGTCTCAATTTTGTAATGTTGCGGCCGTGGTTGCGGCACACAAATTCCAACATTTTAAAGATAGTTTTAATTTCAAAAAGCAAAATTACAGTATTCAATTTTTCAGTGCTTTTTCTTTCCGTTAGAGTAAGTTTTAACCGATTTAAATATTAACAGATGCTCACATCGAATCATAATTAAAGTAATGTCACGCCGCGTGAAGTATAATTTAATTTAAAGAATAAAAAAAATGTTCTCATTGAACTTCAGCAATAATATTTATACTGTTAGATTCTGTAGAAGTTAATATTTCCTTTTATATAACTCAAACCGAGTCATAAGTGAAGGTAATGTAATACGGTGCGGCGGCCGGCTCGGGTCTTTTTGCCACCCAGCGGCCTCGGGGACCGGCACGATTTTCGTCCATTGAGAGCGCTATCTATTTATTCTTCATCCGAGGTGTCACCAAATATTATTTCTGCGTGGTGCTGATTATCATGTGTCACTTCCTGAAACTATTTTGTATCAAGGTCGAGAGGTTACTCCAGGAATCCTATAGTGTTGGTTTAAACATTCCTCTGTCAGCTTTCCTGTTACTTCCAGCATGCAGAGAAAAAGACACAATGATGGAGTATAAGCCAAGTCTTCTGCTTATGTACAAATAACAACAAACTGCACCGTTGTCATTTCCAATTTAGAATAACTAGATTATAATATAATTTAGTCTCTATACTAACTAAATCACAAGTTCGGAAAGTCAAGGTTTTATTAATCAGGTTTTAATGTTTTGCTACTACTGCTATTGCTACAGCATTATGTATATTTTCATCAATATGTGTGCTTGCAGATTATAATCGTTGTCAACGTGGCGACTTATTGTGCCTTCACCCACCAATATCTCGGTCTGAATGCACTTCAAACCAAATACCGAGATGACTTAGTTGTGCTGGGATTCCCTTGCCACCAGTTTGGATTGGTGGGTCTAGATAATGAACATATTAGCAATTTTCATTTTGTCTATATTTAGATCACAAATAAATTTTCTCATAAAGTTAAACAATTTAAACAGATTTGTCAACACCAATCAACCCATCAACAATCAGGTCATAAAGACGCATTTACACTTTGACAAGCCAAAATGTGGATGGGTCATTCGTGTTATTTCAGCTAATTATTCACATTGTGTGCCGAGTCTCTCACAAGGTTCTTGTTTAGATTTATCAAAGTGTATTGCTACTTTTTTCTTATTCGAGTCGACAATAAAAAATCAAAATAAAACCAATTATTTTTAAAATTGGATTTTACCAAACACTTATAGTTATAAATTAACATGATGGAAGTAGTATATCATCACTAGTACCGAAATATAACCTTTTCTGGTACACAATCATGTTTTCTATCAACACTTCAGGTACGAGCTATGAACGATACTTTTCATCACACTGGTTAGTAATAATAATATTTATACATATTTTTCAGTCTCTTTTATAAAGTTTGTTGAGTAATATTTCTTCCAACATAGTGACAACAATAGTATTTAATTTGTTCATGTCTGCCTGTTAACTAAATCAATAGATAGCTGATTTCCAATGCATCACCACTATTGATAGCAACGACGTCAATATATCTAGAATGTGTCTAAATGTCAAAATATTTATGTTTATATCACATTTGTTTATATGACATTTCATTTCTACAGGATTATTGGTTCTAATAACAATTATATTTACATTTAACTTTTCCACAGCAAGAGCCAGGGGCAAACGCCACTGAAATAATGAACGGAATCAGATACATCCGGCCCGGTAACAACTTTCAGCCAAACTTTCAAATGACTATCAAAACTGATGTCAACGGGGACAAGGAACATCCACTCTTCACTTACCTTAAGGTAGAGTTACTGGAAATGGTTTAATTTTGAAAGCGAACACGAGATCTCAGAAGGCACCTACCCATTCTTCAGTCATCATTCATTCAATATCATGAAAATCAGCCTGCTGGAACTCTAAATTTAGTTGGATAAAGAAATTCCTTACTCAATGCTGTATAAGAAGATAAAAGATTGGAAATTTGCTGAGGATGCAGGTTTTCTGCAATGGGCGTATTTTACTGTTATTTTTCATTTAATGCAATACTTTACTCACATGACTCCACTCCTATTGCCCTTATCCGGACATAAGACATGCCAGAGACTCGGATGACTGCCAAAGCCTTCACTTCTCCCCATTTGATTTGACAGGACTTTTGGCCAATAAGTATTCATAGTTTTCCTCAGACATGTTATTTTTAAATACTTTCAATATTTTTTATCACTTTCCACACCTCACAAATGTGAAGCAGATTACTTTTTTGACGTTGCTGTTAAAATTCTTAACTTAGTTTTCCTTGATATTTAGCGCACTCTCCACACAGTTAAAACCTGAATGAATGAGATATATTTAGATCCTGATAAAGACAATAGGCAATGGACAAACTTTTAAAAAAATACATTTGCATATTCCAAAAGCTTATAAAGCTTGCATAGAAATTTAAATACAGAAATTTTAACAGGCAGGTTATCAGGCAGTCCAAATTAATTTCTATAAATTATTCACTGAATAATTGCATTGTTGTGGAAAGTAATAATTTTACAATTCATTGTTAACCTTCACTATCATGGTTTGTTTTCTTAATATTATTACCAAAATGTGCTATAACTTTATCAAATAGGTATTGTTTTACATATCTTCATTAGTATCTCCATCCCTTGTCCTTATCTTGTTATCTAAGTAAGGAAACATGTCAGTGTCTTCTATTTCTTCCTGGCCAATTCTGAAGTTTGTTTGAATAAAGATGAATTCAAGCTGTTTTAGAGTTTGAAAGAGTTTAGATGTGTAGCAAGCTCATCTTAAAGTATGTAAGTCTTTGAAAGATATAGTAACACATCAAAATAATGTACCGGTAACTTTGATATTTTAAACAACTTTACTATTTAAACAACTTTAGTAACTTTAGTATTTAAACAAATATTTTTTAATTTCTCAGCGTTACTGCCCCCCAACCAGGGATGGGTTTGAAAGCAAAGACATGCTGTTCTACCAACCATTTAAGAACAACGATATTCGCTGGAATTGGGAGAAGATCCTAATAGACCGTTCAGGCCGTCCTGTCATTCGTTACGACGCAAGCACCGAACCTGAGGTCATGGAGCAGGACATTCTGAACCAGATCAAGTTGGGATAATCACATCTTGGGTTTATTACATATGATTTTTTGATTAGCCTTTAACAAAACAAACATGCTTTATTTTGTTGAATTATTTTATTTTATTTTGTTGTTTAAACAAAAGTAATTTATAATTTTATTTATTTTGTAACTGATTACTTTTGCTTATGACAAAGGAAATTATGTAAAAAAAAATTAAAATTTATGCTAAATAATTTAATTTAAATTTTATTACGGGCAAAAGACTGCCAACCACTTTCTTCTTCGCCTAAGTTGCCCACCAGGCACATCAATGATCGAGCAGTTGCCTTTCAGTGGTGCAGCTCCTGATCCCAGACAAAACTGAGAAGAAGAAGAAGAAGATTTATCAAGTATCTTCAGTTTATTAGACAGTTAAACTCAAGGTAGGCCTAACTAAAATGTCACTTATAATTTTCTTGAAGTATTTTTATCATAAACTTAATACAAACTTCAATTCAGAAATTCCCCTTGAAGGAGAATGAATAAAGCATGTCATGTGCATATTTTTAAAATGTATATCTTATAAGATTAGGAAAGTAACAGTCTGAAATTGCAGTTTTTAAGTCTTTAAATTTTAAAATTTGTCTGGGTGACCCCCTGAACGCTTAGTTAGCCCCGCTCATGTTCCAGTTATAGTCCCACCATTGCCTGGGCCGATGCACAGCTTGCCTTTGTCACTTTGTCCCTTGCCAAACAGTATATCTTACAACCAAACAGTCTCGCAATCTAAATGGCTTATCTAGATATCAGAACTAATCATAATCAAATCAAATCAAAACATTCTTTATTTATGAGAACAAAACCTGTACATAAATTGTGTCACAATATTCTTATTATAGTCAGCTTATAGTCTAAAACTCTAATTCAGATAAAAATATATAATTAAAATCAATTTGAATTACAATAATTGCACATTCACAGACCAGGGGAGAAAAATTCAGTTAAGGAGTAATGTGGATTACCTATTATAAAAGTTTTCAATCGCGTCTTAAATTTTACTTGATTGGTTTCATTTTTAATTTCTAATGGTAATAGTTTAAGAAATTTGGCTCCCATGTTTATAGGCTTACTTATTAATATATTGAATACCTGTACTTATATTGAATAGAGACAGTTTGTGTTTCTGAATGTTTGTTTTAGTATCTGAACGTTGTTACTAATCTAGAAACAATATGGTAATAGAAAATTCAAAAAATAGAGTATAACTTAACTGAAGAACAAATAGTGAGCTTATAACTGTGTCAACATAAAATATTGTTTACATTTCAATATTTATGATTTTATGTCGCTGTCCCTGATTCTGTTCTATCTGCTTTGTCTAAATAATTATTAATTTATGTATATTAACTTTTAATTTAGTCTAGTTCAATAAAAAGTAAAAACTGTAGTTAAAAAGTTTAAATATAATTCAGATTTATTCCTAAATCTCTTGGATTAATATCGATGGATTTACCAAAAACCGCAAAAACAGTGGGTAAGTTTTGAGGTTCTTTAGTGTATTCAGCCTTAAAAGTGGCTGTATAGACGAAACAATTTTATATTTTTGGAATTTGATCAAAATTTTAGATTAATATAAGGATACTTGTATACTGTAAGTTTGATTAAATTAAGTAACTATGTAATGAATGGTCAAGATTATTAAAACTCTGTGGTTTATTATATTCATTTGTCTTGTTTATTGCCACCTAAACATACACAATGATCTCTCTGAACTACGGGACAAAGTTTGTTTGATTACACTTGAAAACATATCAATGGAGTGTAACCGATTCCACTGGTCATACACAACTGTTGGTGAGAAAACTTTGTTTACTTTGTTTCAACTATATTATTAGTGAATTTCCTATGGAAGGTGAACTATTAGCATGACCCACACGGTGAAACTTAAGCCCAGGACCACCATAGAAGTTCCTAACGTGACCCCCTGAACACGTTTTGGGGGGTCGTTCAAAATGATATATAATAATATATGAAATTATATATAATGATATATATATGAAGTGATATAAAATGATATATGTGTGTGTATGCACTCTCGCGGTCACATTTTTTGTCCAATATACATAAAATTTGGTAGGGACAAATACCCCCCAAAATACAACTGCTGTATTTCTATAATCAGTTGTACAAGTTCGTTGGGCATAACAATCGGAAAACTCTAAACCCCTTTTTTGTGGATTATTCTTTCAAATCTCGAGTTTTGGACCCAAAAAGGGTCAGAAAAGCCCCAGACATAAAATTAATGCATGTATTAAGATGGAAATAATTCAAGCGAAAGATTTAAGCCCTCTCTCGTCATTCTAGCATAAATATTTACCGAGTTATTAAACAAAATGTATATCGGCTAAACACAGTACGTTGTCTTATGAGGTTTTTATATTAGAAAAGCATGTTATTAATTTGTTGGTGTATCTGTATCATCTCCAGCAACCTCGTGCTTACTTTCAAGCCTGACTGGACCTTCTCCTCACCTTTTAATGTGCAAAATTGTATTCCTAGCAATGGCATGTAAATGAAACCAGGAGCATCAGAAACAGCCAAAAAATCAATGTTTTCAGATTTCAATAAAATTTGAATAAATATATGTTTTTAAACTGGAGATTAAGATTATATTCTTATGGAGATTAAGTAAAATGTAATGCCTCCCTTAATTATGAACATAATTTAATCAAACTTGGTATGTGGCTTCACCCTGTTGAGTTATGTTGATATTTGAATAAAAAACAATTTTATGTGTTCCTTCTTGCAGCAAACCTGCGTACTCATCCCCCATTTTATTCTTATGGAGAAAAATAAAAATGGTATATATCGCTTATTTATGAATGTATATTGATGAAACTTGGTATGTGGTTTCACATAGGTGATTTTTTTTTATTGATATTTACATGAAAACCCATATTTTGGGTTCCATGTTGCAGCAAACCTAAGTAACTCAATGTTATTCTTATGGAGAATAATTAAAATTGTATATATTGCTTATTTGTAAATATATGTTTATGAAAATTGCTATGCGGCTTCATGTGGTATTAAGACATATATTATGCGTTGGAAATTCGCTGAGTACGCAGGTTTGCTGCGACGGGGGTATTTATTTAAACCATATAAAAGTTGAAGAACCAATAACCTATACGATTTTAATCAGTTCATGGTAATTGACTATGAACTCTTCCGTTGATGCATTGTGTGAAGAACAATAGGTAGGTAAATTATTAAAATAAGAGATAAAACATTTGGGACATTCTGCGCTTTAGTTGTAACTTTCAAAACATCTCACACTTGTCTTTACTTCAAAGGGTAAGTTATTATTGATTCCTGTTTATCTGGAGTTTAAAAATTATAAAATTAAATATTATTTAAACTATATCCTCCCAACAGCTCAACAGCTTCTCTTGTTCATCTGATTTCAGTTTTGTAGTAAAATCAAATCACATAACTGATCAAATTAAAATATTTAAAATATATGTTTTAACTTTGAACTTGAATTGTTTTGTCCTTAGAGGAGATTGCATAAAAATAACCTATTTCCTGCAATTTTCTTGTTGAGAAATTTCATTCAAGAATATGGTTCCTGGTTGTTGGACTCATGGTTTTCTTCAAAGTTTGTGTAACGGTTTGGCTTTATATTATTATAACATTTTGAAATATTTGTTAGTGAATTTCCCCTATAGGGAAGAAGCGATTACCGTAGGTCTCATGGTAAGATTTAAGCCCGGGACCATGACAACATTTTTTTTTAGGTCCCCAGATGACTAAAACACTATTCGTTCAAATTTATATATATATATATATATGTGTGTGTGTGTGTCCGTGAATGCGATAAATTGAGTAAAAAACGTCCGATTTCGATGAAATTTGGCTCAGATGTGTAAAGTGACATTTATGACTTTGTTCGAAAACCAGAAAAATCGGGCCATGGGAAGGGGGGGTGGGTTTATGGGGGTTTTAAATTTTCCAAAAATCAGTTTTTTGCATTTTTTACCCTAAAATTTTTAAAACACTTAATTTTGGTTTAGACCATGTTATAGAGCTTAAAAAAACAAATAATATAGTATTTTGAATTATTTATTAACCTAGGTTAAGTGGTTGCGGAGAAAATCCAAAAAAAACCTGCTCATAAAATCTCCTATGTTAATCTTATGGGAAAAAGGTTTTTGGCTTTTCCTAAGTTAATTTTAATGTAAACTTCACATTTGATTTTACCAATCAACTCAGCTCCACAAAACAATCATTTTGGTGTTTAAATTGTGATTCTACGTCCAACCGTTGCAGAGATATTCAAAGTGCTAAACACAGTACGTTGTCCAATGTTATCCTTATGGAGAATAAATAAAATTTGATATCTCCATTATTAATGAATGTATATTGATGAAACTTGCTTGGCACGTGGGGTCACGTAGTACTGGTATATTGATATTTGCACAAAAAATTGCTTTTTTGTTGATTATCCCCGTAGCAGCGAACCTGCGTACTCAGCCCCCATGTGATTCTTATGGAGAATAAGTAAAATGTAATTATGAACATAAATTAATAAAACTTGGTATGTGGCTTCACCTTGTTGAGTTATATTGATATTTGCATAAAACCCCATTTTTTAGTTCCTTGTTGCAGCAAACCTGCTTACTCATCTCCCATGTTATTCTTATGGAGAATAATTAAAATGTTATATAGTGCTTACTTATGATTGAATATTGATTAAACTTGGTATGTGGCTTCACCTAGTTAAATTATATTTATATTTGCATAAAAACCAATTGTTTGTGTTCCTTGTTTCAGTAAACCTATGTAGGCTACTCATCACCAATGCTATTTTTATGGAGAATAATTAAAATTGTATATATCGCTTATATATGAATATATTTTTATGAAACTTGGTATGCAGCTTTATATGGTATTAAGACATATATTATGCATTGGAAATTCGCTGAGTACGCAGGTTTGCTGCGACGGGGGTATTTTAAAATTATCTTTATAGATTTCAAATGCCAATTTTCTGTTTATCTTTGTGTGTATGCGAGTTTTCTGGTATGTTCAGTTCTTGTCTTGATGTTTGAGTCTTATTCTATTGTGTTTTTTTAAAATATGATTTATGATTTCCTATGTAGGTAAATATATTTATAAACGTTTGGGTTTGTTTTATTACTTCGTGTTTTAACTACACATGCTTTATTGATTGTCAGGCTTTTCAATTTGTACCTCTAAGTTTATTTATTTTGAAACATTAATATTTAAATTCACGTATTAAATTGGAAATCTGCAGTCCACAAAACAGTGACATACAGGATTCCCCTAGCCATGTACAGCCGTGAGGTCTTTGCTATCAATATTTCCGTTATAATTCCTACAGTTTACCGATATTAGAATTCAGGAAATATAAAATCCCTTCTATCTTTTCTTCATTAGAATTTCAACAATTTCAAGAGTTTATCTAATGAAAATGAGGATTTGATTTTATCAGAAGATAATTTAAACTAGGGTACCGTATATTAGTTGTAAAATACCTTCTCTTTAATCACAAAAGGCAGCATTTTAAACTTAACTGTTTATCCATTGAAAAAGATTAAAATTTAACAGGAATGTTCCTGGGTTAGCCGGGAAATCCATTTTATTTATACTAGATCCAGCTACCATTTTTTGTAAGTAACACCTTCTGCTATTTGACTTATTCAAACCAAACTCAAAAGATGATGCTATGGGGAAATACTCTGATAACTTAAAACACAAACAGACTACACAGCGACACGACATCACAGACTACACAGTGACACGACATCACAGATTACACAGCGACACTACATCACAGACTACACAGCGTCACGACATCACAGACTACACAGCGACACGACATCACAGACTACACAGCGATACGACATCACCGAATACACAGCGACACAACATCACCGACTACACAGCGACACGACATCACAGACTACACAGCGACACGACATCACAGACTATACAGCGATACGACATCACCAACTACACAGCAACACGACATCACAGACTACACAGCGACACAACATCACAGACTACATAGCGACACGACATCATAGACTACACAACGACACGACATCACAGACTACACAGCGACACGACATCACAGACTACACAGCAACACGACATCACAGACTACACAGTGACACGACATCACAAACTACACAGCTTCATCACGATAAAACTCCTCAGCAAGTTGAAGCTTTTCAGTTTTTGTAGTTTTTTATATTAGTTTTATTAATTACAAATTAAATAAGTAAGGTATGTTATCTACTAGCAGTATGGGGACGATTCACCAAGTGCTAGGCCTGGCAGTGGCGGTGTTGACAGTAGTGGCTCCCGTGTGTGCCAGCAAAGTGCAGAGGACTGTCAGTCAACCCTGTCAACGTGCCAATGCCAGTGACACCATCTATGAGTACATCGCTCAAGACATCTGGAGTAGTCGAGATATACCACTCTCCACCTACCAGGGAAAGGTAGCACCTCCTCATTCATTAAGTCATATTAACTAAACCAGTTTCATGAAGTAGACGTAGCTGTGTGATTAGAAGTAGCAGGTTGATAGAAAATATATTAGATTTCTTAAGGATGAACATTATCACTTTAATTAAAAATGATTATCATTCTTGATATTTGTAAGTTTCTGTTATAAAGAATAGACATATTCTGCCAACATATTTAATGTATACATCTTCTATACCTATAAAAGGTAGAGCCCTCACTCACTCATCACAATATTTCCTACTTCCCATTTATCTAGAGAGTTAAAATTTTGTACACTGATTATTTACGCATAAAATAGGAAAACTAAATGGATTTCATCCTGATGTGACCTTAGGGCTCCACCAGAGACCCCGACAAAGTTCCCATGTATTCATTATGGACATTAATTATTTTTTTTGAGCTGATGAAAATACAAACATCTGATCTTGATTCTTAGTAGTTCCACGGGCTAACTACAGAATGCAGCACACACAACTGTCATAGTTTTTATAAATAATTTGCGGGGCGAAGCCTGCGGTAACAGCTATTATAACCAATAAATTAGAAATAAACTTATAGAAAAATGATTTATTGTTAGAATGTCACCCTCCAAACACGGTCACAATCGCATATTCAGTCCTAGTAGAGTTTTAAGTGATTATGGATCAAACCAATTCTTTAAATTCAAACAAGTGGCTTATTTTAACAGGGCTTTTTCATTTTTTGACAAACAAATATTGGATGATGTAGCTGAGATACAAGCCCTGGCCCTGGCCCTGTCCTGGCCTCGTAGTCAAGCGTGTGTCCGGTAGCCTGCTAAGATACTTCCACTAGAGGTCACCACTACCTTGGCTAAGTGACTAATGACGATGACAATATGGTACCTCACTGTCATCATCGATCATTGGACTGGCTCGAGGAAACGGGCAGACGAGGTTTAAAAAATGCTCATTCCGACAGCGTACTATGGTGCTGCCTTTAACTGTTGCAGCTGACACCCTAAATTTGGAGAATGATTGTACATGTGTGCATGTTACGGGCACGCTTGTTGTTGCTGTAAGAGGATTAGGAAACCTGGATCATCCCACACTAACAGGGAATTTTGTGAGGGCATTTTTACCTGTTTTTAAATTTTTTTGCTGGTTACCAGAAAAGAGTGGAAGCCTTCCTTATACCATCCAGGAGGGCTGTAACACTCCCTCGCTGGGATTAATTATTAATATAGAGAAAGCCAGAGGACGTCAATTATGGTAAGGTAGGTGTAGGTTAGGTTCAACCAACTGTGACCAGATGGGCAGGAAATACACCTTAGAATGAGGGGTGCCCTTAACCATCATGTTAACCCTTAACTATCAACACCCCTGCCCATCCTGTCTTTAAGTCCAGCCTACCCTGGTGAGGAACTGAAGTTAGGATCCAGTGAAGGATCAGTTGGGATCCCACTGGAATACGTGGCAAGCTTGATTTACTTGTTTCACCAATTATTACTTCTTAGTGGTGGTTATTATCAAGCGTCATGGCCTAAAACCATTTTGCAAGGTCGACAGGTTACTCCAGTACTTCTATAATGTTGTTAAATCATTTCTCTAGTAGCTTTCTCGCTATTTCTAGCACTCAGAGAGAGTGATACAGTAATGGAACATTAGTCAAGTCTCCAGCTTACGTACAATTAATAACAAACTGAACTGTTTTAATTCCCAAGGACAATTATTCTAATTCTATGTGATATTAACTAAATCACAAATTTGGAAGGTCAAGGTAATTTTAATCAGGTTCTTAATGTGTTGCTATTACTGCTATTGCTACAGCACTATATAAGACTTTCATTAAAATGTGTGCTTGCAGATTGTGATCGTTGCCAACGTGGCGACCTACTGAACCTTCACCCGCCACTACCTCGGTATGAATGCACTACAAACCAAATACCGAGATCACCTAGTTGTGCTGGGATTCCCTTGCAACCAGTTTGGATTGGTGGGTCTTGTTTATACATATATAAAAAGAATAACAAGTTTAAATTTGACTATTTGTGATTGGACACACAAATAAATTTTATCATAAAAACAAACCAATCTAAACAGATGAGACAACATGTTAACAGTAATCAACAGACAAACAGGTCATAAAAGCCGCGTCCGTACTTTATAACAAACACCAAAATGTGGCTAGATCATTAATTCAATTCAATTTATTTTCATCACAACAGTTCATACAATGGCTGAAATTCAGTGGTGAATATATGATGTGTCAAGTTGATTAAATAATATATTTTATTTTAGTTAAAACAAAAAACTTATTAGTTAAACCCATATGATTTAATTGAGAAAACTCGCTGTAATGATAAAATTGCTTTTAACATTCAACAATGATCATGAACTATTTAAGTTTGGAATAGATTAAATATTTAATATATAACACCATACACTCAACAATTCACAAAACTCCCTAATACATGCTTATACAAACATATGTGATGTTTTTCCATTCTGAATAAATCCCTTTTATGAATTGTGTTCACGAGGTTGAAGTAGTTATGATCTCCATTTGTTCATATCAAATTTGTATTTCTACAGGATCATTGGTTCTAATTACAATTACATTTCCACTCTTGCCTTTCCACAGCAAGAGCCAGGGGCAAACGCCACTGAAATAATGAACGGAGTCAGATATGTCCGACCCGGTGACAACTTCCAACCAAACTTCCAACTCTTTGCTAAAATTGATGTCAACGGGGACAACGAACATCCACTCTTCACTTACCTTAAGGTAGAGTCACTGGAAATATTTTAATTTTGACGGCAAACACAAGATCTCACTGGGCTACACAAGGCACCTTACCTATTCCTAGTGAGGATCAGTAGATCACTCATTCATATTCGCCTTAAAATACATCCCAGTTGAGTCGGCGTCTTATGCAGTGAAAAAGTTGTTAGGATTTTGTACACATTATTTTGCTTTTAATTTAGTTAGCTTATTATCATGAAAAAGAGGGGAGCAACATATGAAGAAATTGTGTTTTAACAGGGGAAAAGTATAATTTTTATTAAAAGTTTTCTTTCAAATGTATCAATTTATTCAAACATTTTCTTCAAAATGAATTAGCTTTTGTTAATGATCATTTCACCTGTGAACATGTCAACAACATTTTATTGTGGTAAAAAATGATACGGTATTCATATTACTATATAAAAAAGGTCATATAAATGAAAGTTTTTACAACAATAAAGTGTTGTTTATGACGTAAAATGTGTATTTTTATTTTAGTGAAAATTAATAGAAAAACACATAAACGATGTAGTACACCAAACTCTTTTTCTTTTCATTTGGCGTAGTACTTGGCTTACTTGGTTTCCTGTCTCTCTTATCCGGAGCACAAAACTTCCACAAAGTCAACCCAGCAGACTCAAATGACTGCCAAAGCCTCACTTCTCACCATTTGACACAACTTTGGATCAATAAGTGTTTAGAGTTTTTTTCAGTTATCTTATTTATACATACTTGCAATATTTTTGTAATGATTGTCAATTTCAGCATTACTGTCCAACCACCAGGGATGGGTTTGAAAGCAAAGACAAACTGTTTTATCAGCCTTTTAAGAACCAGGATATTCGCTGGAATTGGGAGAAGATCCTGATAGACCGCTCAGGCCGTCCTGTCACTCGTTACGATGCAAGCACTGATCCTGAGATCATTGAGAGGGAAATTCTGAACCAGATCAAATTGAGATAACCACGTCTTGGGTTTATACATATGATTTTTAGATTAGCCTTTTTAACAAAACAAGCAGCGTTTTATTTTGGTGAATTATATTCTTTTATTTTTGGTTATTGATCAAAAGTAATTTATGATTTTGAATATTTTTGAACTGATTACTTTGATGATGCCAAGGGCAACACTGTCAAAAACTTTAAAAAATGTCTAAATAATTGAATTTAAATTTATTACGGGAACTCTGCGCTTTGTACATGTTTTCTACCAGGCCCAATGTCTGTGTTTCGGTGGTGGATCTATAAGGGGGGGGGGGGGTGTTACGGGTGCTATAACACCCCATTGAGCCCTAACTTATTCTGGATAAAAATAGATTTTTTGAAGTACTATTGCATAAGATTATGTGTAATTTTTTTAGTATGAATTTAAAATTAGTCCTTGTCATGGGCGCTCTAATGCTTCAGAGTGTTATTGTGAATTCCATATTTAGATTTATTTTTTCCTAAGGCTTCCACCATACAATTTCAAAGATGCTATGATAATTTTATAGAAACACAGGCTCTAATCTGTGGAAGGAAATTAAATTACTTTTCCTTGTAGTATTTGATTATGAACTTAATAACAACTTTAATGCACAATACAGAAATTTTCCTCGTATATAGGAGAATGAATAAGTATGTCATTTGCTTATTTTCTAAATGTATGTCTTATAATATTAGGAAATTAAAAATTGAAATTGCCATTTTTAAATCTTCAAATTTCAAAATTTGTCTGGGTGACCCCCTGAACGCCCAGTAAGCCCCCTTAGGTTCCAGTTCTAGATCCATCATTGCCTGGGCAGACACATATAGCTATAGCTTGTCTTTGTCACTCTGAATCAATTCCCTTGCCTGTAATCTTACAATCAAAGTCTTGCAATCTAAATGGCTTATCTAGATATCAGAAATAAACCAATATTTTTATTTTCTGAATTGTGTTCAGGCTGCCCTAATCTATAAAAAATTATAACAGACCCAAGAAAAAAATAAAACTAGAGTATAACTACAAATAGTAGGTTTACATTTCAATATTTATTTATGTCACTGTTCCTGTTTCTGTTCTATTTGCTTTGCCCTAAAAAAATATTAAATCAGTATAGTGTATATGAATTTAGTCTAGTTCAATAAGGGAAAAGTAAGAACTATACTTTAAAGATTGTAATATAATTCTGAATTTATTTCTGAAACAAAAACCTTTTAGATAATGATGAATTTACCAAAAACCGCAAAAATGGTGGGTAAGTTTTGAGGTTCTGTGTAGCTTTTGAAGTTCTTTAGTGCATTCAAACTTCAAAACAGTTGTACAGACTAAAAGATTTTTATTTTTGGAATATGTTCAGAATTTTAGATTAATAAGGATAACAAATTGCTTACGGTACTATAAGTCTAAATTCATTTAACTGTCATTTATGAAAAATATTATTAAAATTGTGTGGAGTTGTATATTAATTGTTCTCATTTATTCCCACCCAAACATACACAACTTCTCTCTGGACTATGGGACAAAGTTTATTTACGCTTTGAAGAACTATGGGACGAAGTTTATTTACGGTTGGAAGCGTATAAAGGGGGTTTTACTGATTCCACTGTGTTCATGAACACAACTGATGGTAAATAAAACATAATTTATGGACAACTTTTTTACTAGCATATTACGTGTTGTTATTACTTACGGGATGTAATAAAAGACGTCTTACAACACTTAAGATATATTTACACTTATACTGATTCACATACAGACAGTAAACAAATATAAAAGATGGTACTAGGCTATCGATTTTGACCAGTCACACCAGTCATCATCAGGCCAATGAGAGAACGTTCTCAAAATCATATATTTTAACTACATAATAATTTATTTACAGTTAAAATACCCCCGTTGCAGCAAACCTGCATACTCAGCGAATTTCCAATGCATAAAATATGTCTTAATACCACATAAAGCCGCTTACCAAGTTTCATAAAAATATATTCACACATAAGCGATGTTAATCATTCGCCATAAGAATAACATTGGTAATGAGTACGTAGGTTTGCTGAAACAAGGAACACAAACAATTGGTTTTTATGCAAATATAAATAGAATTTAACTAGGAGAAGCCACATACCAAGTTCCATCAATATTCAATCATAAATAAGCGCTTTATAACATTCTAGTTATTCTCCATAAGAATAACATGGGGGCTGAGAAAGCAGGTTTGCTGCAACAAGGAACAAAAAATGGGTTTTTATATAATTATCAATATAACTCACCCAAGTGAAGCTACATACCAAGTTTTATTCATTTATGTTCATAATTAAGGGAGTCATTACAGTTTACTTATTCTCCATAAGAATAACATGGGGGCTGAGTAAGCAGGTTTGCTGCTACGGGAATAATCAATAATACCCCCGTAGCAGCAAACCTGCGTACTTAGCGAATTTACAATGCATATATATTTATCTTAATACTACATAAAGCTACATACCAAGTTTCATCAATATACATTCATAAATAAACAATTTATGACATTTTAATTATTCTCTATAAGAATAACATGGCGGCTGAGTATGCAGGTTTGCTGAAGCAAGGAACACAAAAAATGGGGTTTTATGCTAATATAAATGTAACTCAACTAGGTGAAGTCACATACCAAATTGCATTAATTTATTTTCATAATTAAGGGAGATAACACGTTACTTATTCTCCATAAGAATAACATGGGGCTGAGTACGCAGGTTTGCTGCTACGGGAGCCTTTGGCGAAAAATTTTTTTTGAGCAAATATCAATGGTCCACAACCAGATGAAGCTATATACCAAGTTTCGTCAGTATATGTTCATAAATAAGCGAGATATAAAATTTGTATTTTCCTCCATAAGAATAACATTAGACAACGTACTGTGTTTAGCACTTTCAATATCTCGGTAACCAATTGACGTAGAGAAATGATCAAAATACCAAATTGTGTGTTTTTTTAAGCTGAATCCAATGGTAATAACTAAAATTTAACTATTTCCAAAATTATATGTAAAAAATTCAAAAAACCCATTTTTGGGGGACAAAACCCCCCCAAAATACCCCTTTGGATAGAGCGATCTGGCTGGTTTTCGAACTTAAAGTCATAAATGTTGCTTTACACGTTTATACCGAATTTCATCAAAATCGGATAATTTTTACAAGAGTTATCGTGCTCACGGACACATATATATATATATATATATATATATATATATATATATATATATATATATACAGTTTCGAACTAATGGTGTTTTTGGGGTCTGGGGACCTCAAAACGAAAAGTTATCATGGTCCCGGGCCTAGGTCTTACCATGCCGACTACGGTAATAGCTTCTTACCGTAGCGAATAGGGGAAATTCGCTAAAAAAGTGTTTGGAAAATAATAGTGTCTGTGGTTCAAATCTTTTATAATAATATTAATACTTTTTCCACTTTTTCCAATTTGCATATGAACGGAGGATACAGCCTTGTAACGGAGGATACTTTTGAACTTTGCAATGCGGTATAAATTTTCTATTCTAAAGACAGTGTCACATTGAAGGAATAATACAACTTTAGAGAGATAAAATGCTTTACTGCAGTTTGGGGAAGTCAAATTTAACATTTTTAGACAAATGGTGACCTCTTGTTAATTTGAGGCGGATTTAATATGAAAATGGTGACGTTTAAATTTGAAATAATTAGAACCTTTTGTACGAGAAGCTTTTATGATTACCTTTTATGATTTTGAATGTGGGATACAGGAAGTATGTGACGGTGGTATAAAAACTAACTAAGAAATGCTAAAAAACATTTAGAACACATTACAGTGTAGACACTTTCAAAAGCTATGAGCACAATAATTTACAGTGTTGCCAATCCAATTTATGGAAATTACCACCAGCTTCTGCAAAAATTACCACCTTTTACCACCCTTCTTCAAAAGTACTAGAAAAGAGCGCGGCAATTTTCAAATCGGGCTATAAATAGATGTTATACTGTTGTTATTGACACATAATTATTATATTATTAATGTTAGTGAAGTTAGTATAAAATTTACAACAGTTAATGATAATATATGAATATTCACGGAAGTTATTTCCATCCTCGGAGGTTCCATGCTTAATATAGTTGTAAATATTCTTTTTTCTAGTATTTTAGAAAAGTGACACAGCTAATCCAGAAATCCTCTGGTTTCAAGTAAAGGAGGAGGTAATAAGTAACAAGGTATAAACTATAATCAATTTGAAAAAAGTATCTGCAAAATATGCATTCTGTAAACTAAAGCAGAAAGTAAAAGAATATATATGGATTAGTGAAGCCATAGGTGAAGCAAACCTCACGTATATTGTTTTATGTTAGAGTTACAGAAAATAAAGGATTTCAAGCCTATATAATAACTTGTATTAAAATTAAATGCTAGTTAAAAATTTACTTAAGAAAGTAGACTTATTTATAGAAGAAAACTGTAAAAATACTGTTATTTTAATCAAGTTAATAGATTACCACCAAATTACCACCAAGCAGTGATTACCACGAAAAATACCACCAGGGCATAGAATTACCACCAAATGGGATAATTACCACCCAGTTGGCAACGCTGATAATTTCATGTCTGCTCCTGCTGTTCCACAGACCACAGACATCAGAACCAGTTTCCATTTTTTCAACTGTATTTTACTCATGTAACCTGTTTAGCACGGAGGATACAGAAAATCCGGTGACAAAATAAAAATTATGTGTAACAAAGTATTTGAACAGCTAAAATTTACGTTCATGTTAATTTGAAAAGTCAAGAATATGTTTGTAACTAAAAGAGTAATAACTACTTATAATGGTCATGTTTTAAGGTTAAAAACGAGTTTGCACGCAGCACGCTGACGTGAGGGAAGTGAATTTCCACATAAAAACTTTTAACTTAAAACTCAAAATCAGTGTAAAAACATACATTTGTCCATTTTTTATTGAGATCTGAAAACATTGATTTTTTGGCTGTTCTGATACTCCTGGTTTCATTTACTTGCAAAGCTGGGAATACAATTTTGTGCATTATAAGGTTAGGAGAAGATCCAGACAGGCTTGAAAGTAGGCGTGAGGTTGCTGGGGATAATAAAAGTACTCTAACAAAGTAATAACAGGCTTTTCTAGTGTAAAACCCCCATAAGACAACGTACTGTGTTTAGCCGATACACATTTTCTTTAATAACTCGGTAAATATTTATGCTAGAATGACCAGAGAGGGCTTAAAACTTTCGCCTCTCTAATTCCCATCTTTTTACATGCATTAATTTTACATCTGGGGCTTTTCTGACCCTTTTTGGGCCCAAAAACTCGAAATTTGAAAGATTAATCCCCAAAAAATGGGTTTAGAGTTTTCCGATTGTTTTGCCCAACGACCTTGTCCAACAGATTATAGAAAGGAACGTCCCTACCAAATTAAATCGGACAAAAAATGTGACCGCTAGAGTGCATACACACAAACACACACACATATATATATATGTGTCTATATATATATATATATATATATATATATATATATATATATATATATACTATATATATATATACAATTTTGAACGACCCCCCAAAACTTGTTCAGGGGGTCACGTTAGGTAGGAACTTCTATGGTGGTCCCGGGCTTAAGTTTCACCGTGCGGGTCATGCTAATAGTTCACTTTCCAAAGGAAATTCACTAATAAATATTTAAACTCGGAACAAAGGATCGTGACGCGTAACGGAGGTATACATGTATACCTCCGTTCATCATTAAAAACACTTTAAATAATGGAAATATGCAATGAAACATTCCTAGTTATGTTTTTAAACAAATAAAAATCTTAATAAACCAAAAATAATTTTAGTTTAAAATGTAATAACCAGTTTTTAATTGTACCGTGACATCAATAGCTCATTTTTTCTGGAATGACCCAGGTATGCAAGGACTGTGGTTGGCTAACTTCCCCACTGAGCAATGCCGGAGTGGGGGAAGTTCTCCCCCTCACCATTCTCTTCATATCTTCCTACAAAATCTCAAAAAAGGACAATGTAAAAATAATTTAATTACACTAATTATGTAATTCTAAAATTAAATAAACAAAACTTAAAGACTGCGAAGTCATCAGGTTATGTAATGAAAGAACATGCAATTTACTTTTACGCTCCCCATTCAGAATATTGTCACAAATTAAATTAGTGCAATTACATCTTTTTGTTATCAGATTTGAGCTCAAATCACTATTCACAATGTTTTTAGCTCAACACACCTTATAATTTCTCAGTCCCTTGTAATAAGTGCTAACAAATATAGCTTTGTGATAGACTGTGTTTCTTAGCTAATGGTCATATAATAAGGAAATGTTTTTAAACTTGATCCTCTCCCGTGTTTAGGTAGAAGCACATTTATGAGGCATAATCTGTGTACTAATTTGTATTATTGGCAGAAAGTATATCCTGTTTAAATATTTTATTTTGCATATACAATGTGGAGAATTGACCAGCTAAAATGTACCCTTCTCCGCCCTTTACATATGATTAGATTTCTATTTGAATTTCTAATTGTTTATGTGTTGATAAATCATAATATGCCAAATTACATAAAATTTAGTTCAATATTTTGCAGTACATTTTGCATGACTGAGAAACACAATCAGTAAAATCTACGGATGCAGACAGAACGCAAACAAACTTCAGTTGGAAAAGCAATAGTTCAGTCCTCCCCACCAAATCACTTGACTTAAACCTCCTTATAAACTGTGTATTACTTTAATGGAATTTTATAAGGGAGTTCAAAAATAATATAGAAACTGAGTCTTCTTAGTCAATATATTTTATTTATTCAGTTCTTCATACAAATACTGATATCCTGAAATAGTCTCTATTTCCAGAGATCTCTCAATGAGTTTTAAAGAAAACTTACAAAATACTGAATAAACATTAGTATTTTAAATATTGTGAGGTAGAATGTTTGCAAGATATCAGGTAGATGACCTTGTAAGACCAGTGTTACAGGATCTAGGGTCTGCTGCCAGTCCCTGCCTGTTGCATCACTGGCCTTGGGGCCTTGGGTCAGAGCTCAGAAGGTAAACAAACACCAGAGTGAAAACAAACACATTTGAGTCACTGAACAATGATTCAAATCCTGAATTTCTGTATCAGTACATTTTTAAATTAATTTTATTTAAACATGCAAAATAGAGATTCTACGGTACCAGTTTTAAAGAGCCATGTCAATGTGTACATAATATAAACAATAAAAACACACTTATGGAGAAACAAATTTCTATATAGTGAGAAGCTCCCCTTCAAACAGATAATCACAATCACTTATTTTATTCTGTTACTTCGGAGTTAAGTGTTTATGGAAGAAGTTATACATTAAAACCCTAAAAGGTACAGTGGAACCTCTATTAACCGTTACGTTCAGGACCGGGACTGTGACGGATAAGTGAATAGCCAGATAATAGAAACATCATAATATAAATGTGTACAGTGACAGTATACCTAATTTTAAAATGTTTGGCAGAGAAATGAAAAAGAAACTGTGTATAAAAGGATAATACTTCCCACTACATACATATTTATGTTGTTTGAAATAATATAATAGCTCATACAGACGCTCAGACACTGCCATACGGTGCAAAACCTGAGCCTAATGAATAGTAATATTCTCATAAACAGAGGACGAGTGACAGTTTAAAGAGTGACGGTTGATTGAAGTTTTACTGTACCTGAAATATTTGATAGGTGGCTGTCATTTTAAAGTTTGCTTACAAATTTTAGTACCTAAACTCACTTTGACATGTCAGAGGTAAACAATAGCATGCAATGGTGCCCCCGTGAAGTATAAGGGACAATCAGCGCTATTAGTAGTAATGCAATGCATAAATCACTTAATAATTGCAAAAGAAATAATATAATAAAACAAAATAACAATATGATTATACTTTTGCTCACATTTGATTCTATATGTAGGGTTACCAACCTAGTCATTTCATTATCCATCAGTGTATGTATATTGATGGGAAGGTTATTGTATCTGATAGTTGGAAAATATCTTTGCATGATGTTTTGTTGCAAGTTTGAAAATTGTTATTATCGCTCTTTATTTTAGTTTAAAAAAAACGCTTCTTTCACTTTCAGATGATGATAGGACTCAGACTAATAATTTAAAATACCCCCGTCGCAGCAAACCTGCATACTCAGCGAATTTCCAATGAATATATAACATAACACATTAAGCCACTTAACAGCATTCATAAGAAATATATTCACAAACAAGCGATATTTAAATATTAATTATTCTCCATAAGAACAACATTGGGAATGAGTACGCAGGTTTGCTGCAACAAGGAACACAAACTAATGGTTTTTTATGCAAATATCAATAGAACTCATCTTAGTGAAGTCACATACCAAGTTTCATCCACATACATTCTTGAATAAGCGATATATGGCATTTTAGTTACTTTCCATAAGAAAACATGGGAACCGAGTACCTAGGTTTGCTGCTACGGGAACCATAGGCAAAAATTTGTTTTTTTGTGCAAACAACAATAAAACACAACCAGATGAAGCCCTATACCAAATTTCGTGAGTTTAATAAGCGAGATATAACATTTTTCTTTTTCTCCATAAGAATAACATATTAGACAATGTATTGTGTTTAGCACTTTCAATATCTCAGTAACCAATTGACGTAGAGCAATGATAACAATACCAGATTGTTTGTTTTTTTTAATGCTGAATTCAATAGTAAAAAATAAACTTTTATTCAAATAAAAATACAATGTGGAAACCCCAAACAACCCATTTTTGGGGTACAAAACCCCCCAAAAACCCCCCTTCGGATGGTGCGATTCGTCTAGTTTTCGAACTCGTTCAAATAAATGGTACTTTATACATTTGTACCAAATTTCTTTAAGATCGGATCTTTTTTACGAGAGTTTTCGTGCTTACGGACAAATATATATATACATTTGTAAAGATTTGAACGACTGCTGTTTTTGGCAACTGGGGACCTCAAAATGAAAAGTTATCGAAAAAACCACAAGTACAGGTACACAAAAATGTATCTTTTTTTGTGTGATTGGTTATGAAGTACCTTATCTAGCTAGTTTGAAGATTTTAAGCATAATTTTGTAAATTCCAGTACATTAAAGAACAAGTAAAGAATACATTAAAGAACATTCCAATACAATAAAGAACAAGTTTCAAGCACATTTTATATGTTAGACTGAGTTTCAAAATCATTTGATACCGGTAACAAACCAAAATATTATATGTCTTGGCAATAAATACATTGGGCAGATAAGTTGTGGTAGCTTTTGTGCAGGAATGAGGAGTCTGAGTCATTCTTGGCTCTTGGCAGTCGTGTCTTTCAACTGATATCCTTGCTCATACCTTATTGGTCTTAGCTAGTCGACTATAAGTCACTGTTGTGGTTTATACATGCCTTTTTTTCACAGTACTCTGAGTATTTAGTTATTTGAAATAATATTTATAAGTTGACTCTTAAAACCCAATATTTGGGTCAAAACTCGTGCACTATCTGTGGGATTATCTCAAATGTTCTGTGTTATAAGCTAAGAATGTAAACTTGCAAACTCCATTTTTTAATGAAAATATCATGAAAAGGCTGGCCCTCTACTAAGTTTTTGCTGTGGTCCGTGTCATGATTTACATCCAAGATAATTATAGACGTATAGGCCTACTCATCTTGCTGTGTTTAATCACCTGCTTATATGAGGGTAACATGACATATCTTTATATATAATTCTGTAAGTGAAATTGCTAAGTCAAAATTGTGGGAGTTTGGCTTATTGCAGGTTGGGGGACGGTTCAAATGAAAGGTCTCGATCCCAGGGACTCGGGAAAATAGCAGTAATTCCAAAAAGTTTCCAGCAAACAAGAAATAACGTAAAACATTTCCCATAAGAAAAATATGGGGATTTAAAAATGTATGCTTTGTTGACATTAAAACATTGGTTACATGTCTACTTTGTTTACGAACTGACATGTGTTCCTACTTATATAGTTTTATTTTCCTCAGCATGTAAAGACAAATCAAATGAGGCAGAGTATTAGAGCAAGGGGGCTATGGCCCCTTCAAGCCGCTAGTAAGATGGATTAGGCTGTATTGAAGTGTGTCATAAAAGACATATTTAATTCCATTTCACTATCATACTATGCACTTCCCCATTCCACCTTAACAACTTCCAGACCTTACCATCCTCTAAGTAACAACATTATTTTCTTCGATTAGTTTCTGAGCATTTATGGTTATTTCTTTCAGTCCTCATTATACTGATTTATTTTGACTATAATTGGGCTACTGAACAAGATCAACCAATTGTACTTAATTAGGACGCTGCTTTTATGTTATTTATGTTGTTAAAAATTTAAATTAAATTTAGAAAATTTAGAAAGCAACCCACACTCATGCTCTTGGTCTTTAACTTAAATAATCATGATGTCAATAATCTTGAAACTTTAATCTTCTTTGACATTGGTTACTTTAGGCATTAGGCCTCGTAACAGCTGATTTGTTTATATCCCTGAGATATCCCATTCTCTTCCGTTCATCCGGATAACAGGATGAAGAAGAAGCATTGTAAGCATACTGAACATTTGAACATCCAGACTTCATAATTTATCCTAAAAATATATACAAAACCTAGCCTTCAAGTATTTTGGGAGTTTATAAGGGAACAAAATTTCATTAGGAAATACACTGTTACAAATTACAGAAAAAAATTTTAATAAATTAACCTGTCCAAGTTCTAGTAGGTAACATTCTGAATTTAATTGGCATATAATTATTCACCTTTGCCTTTCGCCACTCAGTGTTAACTTTATTCCAAGCTTCTGAGTGGTGTACTGCTGAGTGGTGCACCCATTTTTGCGATTTTGGAGATCTTCTTTTAAACATGTTCAGTAAGCCAAAGAATTAATCAAACCTATGAAATACCTAAATACCTATTTTTTCGGATAAAAAAGAGGAATTTTAAAATGATGTGAAAACAAAATTCAATGCAATCAACTTCACGTAAAATGAAAAATTGAAACTACTTCAAAATATTTTACAGAAATCCACAAGTAGAGCTTTGTTTATCCACACAGATTTTTTAATTAAAAATCAAGATATAAAAAATTCTTTGTTTAAAATTCACTGTTGGTGTTGGTGAGTTTATGTCGTTTAAGAGATTATTGCGGACATTTTCCATCACCGATTAGTAAAAATAAGTTTCAATCTGGAATCTGATCCATTTTCAGGTGAGAAAAACCTAGAAAATAACAAAATTACACAAAATATTAAAGGCACAATGCAGTCAAGGCTGGAAAAACACAAAAAGCTAAAACAGAGCACTGTAAACACAGTCAAAATAGCAAAAGGAAAAAATCAAACCAAACACAAAAGTCAGGCACAAAGCAGAACAGATGGTGCGGTACATGTTTTATTAAATGCGGTACATTTGCAGTACACCTCACACGGTGTGGTTTAATATTTTGCATAATTTTGTCATGGTCTAGGTTTTTTGTCTCACCTGAAGACGAGATCAGATTCCAGATCCCGAAACGTCGTGAAACTTGTTTTTACTAATCAGTGATGGAAAATGTCCACAATAATCTCTTAAACAAATATACAAAATGTGTGAAATTGATTTCATTACATAGAAAGATAGGTACATCAACCCATACAAATCAAAACTATTTACATGTGTTATGTCAAATGATACCAAAAACTGCAAATCGTACAATTTTGCTCGATATGTTTGTAATAATAAACCTACATACAAATAAATATAACCCCAAAATGTTTGATGTATTCTTGAAGGTAATAACATAAAGAGTTTAGTACAAGTACAAGAAACTTGTAAAATGTCCAATTAAACTTATTTTGGTTTTATCTTTAAAAATTAACAAACCATATTTCTACTAGATTTAGTCAACCCGGAATTTAATTCTCTGCAGTAGAGGGAGGGTGAGTTAGATTTAGATAATCAAAATCCCCAGATAAGTATGAAACCAGTATGAGGAAATCATAGGGAGGGTGAGTTAGATTTAGTTAATCAAAGTCCACAGATAAGTATGAGCCAGTAGGAGGAAGTCAGTCACCTTTGGACATCTACAACTTTCATCGGCAAACGCTGTCATGTGATTGGTTGACTGAGCTGTGAGGTCACGGCGCCAGCGAGCCCTGGTGGAAACGGCAGAAACTGCCAGGAGGCGCGGGAGTGAACTGCTCTACTGTAAGTTCTGCCCTAGTTATGATTCCGTTAGATAATATAAGCATAAACAATGTTAGTATTAGCTTATTCTGTCAATGTCACAAAAACCAATTAAATACTTTTTGTCAATATGTTTAAAAGTATAAAATAACTTAGTTTGTCATTAAATGTATGCAATGACATCGCTTTTTTCATACATCTCTAAAAGTATTTTTACATTTTCTAAGGAAATAATTACGAATCAATATAGAATATTGCTTTATATATAAAAACATGTTTCTGGTCTAGCACGGGTGTAAAAAATATTAACTTTAGATTAACTAAACTTTAAATAAAACTAATCAGATGAAATCACTCGTACAGCATTTGGAACTATTAGTACGGTAGCCTAATCCACAAAAATGTTCCTTACAAATAAGAATGGCAATTTCATATGTTAATCACAACAGATTTAATTAGTGAATCGCTCATTATAGGTTTTTACCTCATAGCCTAGATGCTTGGAACGTTTTAAATATGCGATTATTATGACAACTTTGTTACTAATACCATTGCTACTACGTACAGACAAAAGCCAACACTCGGTTACGTGTTGACTTAAAAATAATGTTGACGCAACTATTAGCTTTTTTAAATGGAAATGAAGGATCGAGATAAACAACTTTACCACCGTTCTAGAACTGTAAGGAACATGAGTCGTGTTTTGGACTGCAGCCAAGTCCTCCGTTT
Source organism: Allygus modestus (assembly GCA_963675035.1). NCBI lineage: Eukaryota > Metazoa > Arthropoda > Insecta > Hemiptera > Cicadellidae > Allygus > Allygus modestus. Next base: position 109,190,249 of record OY776115.1, on the reverse strand, counting down.
ATAAAGGACCAATAGCGTTCAAGGACGATACAGTCCAGTCTATTCATTTTGTGTACATGATCACAGTAATTCTTGTTTCCGCAATTGTACAAGATATGGGGTATTTCTCTTTGTTTTACTTTTAAATTCGTATTGCTCTGCAGTCATTTCAAATACACGCATTTCATCCACCCTTTGGGGAAAATGGATTATTCGCTTCTTAAATGTCTGTATAGTTACAATTGAAGGTCATACAAAAACTACCCATTTGTAAATTGATAACGTTTTTGTGCAAGTAATATTTTTACCTTAAAAAAATTACACTTTGTTTTGTTAAAAGTTCACTTCCAAATAGCGTATTGTTACAAATTATAGTGCGGCATATTGAAAAACTTCGTTCATTTATTGTATAACCTAAGTTTATTGACTGTTAAAAAATGACTTCCAGTCATAGCTGGAAACCGATACCGTACTCATTAGCAGTGGCGTAGATAGACCTTTGTCAAGAGGGGGGATATCTCATTAGGGAATACTAAACAAAAAACTGTGATCGTGACTAGCGCGGATACTGGTATACAAAATTGAATACATATCACTCACGTGTCCCTTACATTCATAATTATTGATAGGCCTACATGTCCAAGACATAAAGCATTGATACAAAGTAATCAATATTTGTAACAGGACTAAAAAGTACTTTGTATCAGCTGTAGGCCTAATCAGTACTGGAAAGTAATTGTTAAGTTAGAGTTGCCAAGTCACCGGATTTCCCCGGAGATTACCGGAGTTTTAAGATAAAAATGTTGCTCCGGGGAATTTCCTTAAAAAATTAAAACTCTCCCCTTTTTTAAATTGTTCCCAAAAATGTGATAAATAACGCAAATCTTGAGTTGAAATCCTATATCTGTGAACGAAAATGTAATTACGTTTGTAACTTCATCGTCATGCAACGGTTGCCAAATAAGCTAAACCCTTATTTCCCTGTTCACTCTAACCTCTATTTGTTACTCTTAAATCAGTATGAATATTTATGTTTTTTTAGTAATATCTAGAATATTTTATGTTTTTTTCAGTAATAACATTTCTTTTTAATCAAAAAGGCATAAGCTTGATTTCAGGAGGATATAAATTTTAATTTTTTCAAGTTACAAGGGGGGATATATCCCCCTGATCCCCCCCGTACCTACGCCACTGCTCATTAGTCTGACTATGAGAGAGAACCCATTACTAGGCATTAATAGATTACGTTAATGGATGAAAAACATTGTGCTTATAAATCCTGCATTTGAGAGGAGGATGGTTTAAAATACCGCTTTATTAACTTAAATAAAGTTCCGTTTATCCATGAGATTTAAAAAATACCACGGTTCAAAGACAAACACTTTACTAATTATATGAATCGCCAAACTTAAGCAACAATTATCGTCATAATAAGAGATGTTGCTAACAAATATTGAGCTGTTTCCATTTACGGAGTGCTTAGTTTTTAAAAGGAAAACTTGATCAAGCAAATTAATTCTTTACTCGCATGTTTGTATATTTTTCTAAAATAGAATTTACCAGCGTGTATAATTCAAAACAATGTTTAGTTCTTAAAAGTTACATTTTTTCTGTAACGTTAGGACGTTTAAAGGATTTTACAGCTATGAAACAGCTATGAAAAGTGTACTTCAATTTTGGAGCCAGCATAGTCCTGTAAAAGGATAGGAAATCACAATAGAAGTAGGCCTACGCGCTGCGCCGGATAACAACAATGGGAACCGGATGGCCTTGGGATGATCTAGGTTGCCCAAGGTGTTATCATTCGCCCCGCTGCCTCCGACCACCACAATAAATTTGACCTTTGACTCTCGATAACGATTATCTGAGACCTACAAACAAACTGCTATCTGAACAAATTTATATTTTCTTTACTCTTTAAACTATAGTACCTGGGGGCCGAGTTTTGCTCGGAGAAGGCCAATCAGTTTGTTTAGATGGCTTGAGTAATATTTCACCACTTCCCCCAGCTGATTATGATATTTGTATGCCTCATTTGCCTCTTTTCTACATTTTTTAGGTCACTCCAGTTGTTATTTATAGCTCAATGTCCATTAGATTTGTTTTACTACTCTATATATGCAATCTTCACTCAACAGCTTTAGTCACTGCTCTTAGGAAACCACATGTTAATAATCATAAACAACATGAGTATTACTTTGACAGTTCCCTGGTTGATTATGAACACCTGTTACAATTCTTTTGTTTTGATTTTATAACTGCATAAGCCCAATGTTAATTTTTTTAACTTTTCAATTTAGTTTTTAACATTATTTGATTTTTACTGGGGATGATACCTATCTAGGACATATTTTTATACCAGAACTTAGTTATTTCCAAAATTTGAAGGAAATCCTCGGAGCCGTTTTCGAGATAATTGTGCAACCAGCCAACCAATCAAGCAAACATTGCTCATATAAGAGTATAGGATGAACTATAGTATCGTGAAATGTAGAAGCAATTAACTTACATTTGTTTGTATGGTAGATTCAATTATGGTTTGAAATACGTAATAGCAAATATATAATTAAATCTATAATTTTGTTCATATCGATTAAAATCGTAATATATCTAGTTATTTTGACGTTTATTTATGTACCAGAGAAGTAACAACAGTTTTAACCAACTTTTATTTATCGATACTGTATAAGCATAGCTTATAATCCAATTATTAAAACCAGCTGGGCATAAGAGTTTGTTCATTTAACTTTAGTTTAAAATCTATATAAATAAAATAAGAGTTTTGTCTATACATTGCTTGGAATTATGAAATTTTTGCAAATTTTCACGTTTCATACCATAGGAAAGCAGAAACGCGACTTATCTCAATTTCTGTCTGTCTGTCTGTTTGTCTGTCTGTCGGTGGCACTCAATGACGGGGTTTTGTTCGCTTTTCACGGGAAAATGGGTGCACTGACATTGATGAAACTTTGTTTATTTTGTTCTATACATGCATGAGAAGGTTTTAGGCCACTTTAAACCGGCATACGCCTATTGGACAAATAATGGCGGCCGCTCAAAATCGTGATTTCGTACGATTTTGGACACTTTTGTTCGCTTTTCACAGGGAACCGGGTGCACTGATTTCGATAAAACTTTTTTCTATGTTCAATATGTGCGTTAGAAGGTTTTAGGTTAATTGGATTTTTGGAAATCACCTTAGGACTCTGCCTTACGGGGTTTTAAAGATCATATGTTATTCTTATGGTCAAAATATTTATTTATATTGAACCAGATAGTTATAGTAGTTATAGTATAGTAGTTTATAGTAGTTAATAGTTATACTATAACTTAAAATATTTTAAACAGCTGTTTATCATTATGATAATAAAAAAACTACTTGAATGGAAACTCTCATAATGGAAATAAAAACTACCTGAATGGCAACTCAAACTCTTTTTTCGATATGCGAGAGTAGGGGGTATTGGGGAACTCTGCGCGCTCCCCCCCCGATCTTAATGACCCCCCCCGATTTTATATTTTTGCCCGCCCTTCGATTTTATATTTTGCTGGCCCCCTCCCTGGTATATTTTTCTCAATTTGAGACACCAAGTACAGTTCCAGTTACAGTTCCAGGAATTCTCACCGATCTGAGCGCACGTGTCACTCCCTCCACCCTCCACCACATTCTCCCACCACCACTCCATCATCATTCTACCATAACAGCTATATCTAAACATACTTGAAAGGCATAAACATATGTTCATTATGGAAATAAAAAAATCTACTTGAATGACAACTCTCGAAAATGAACGAGTATTTGACATAAAACAAATTCAATGCCTCTTCTGCGGCAGCAACGCGCCAGGTACTTTGTGTGCTTGGGTCATGGGGGGACGTTGGGGACGAGATCTATGCCTCTCTAACTAGATCTTTTATGTAGCCAACTACTAAGCGTCTTAACTTACCAGTAAATTTGAAAATTATTTTTGGATGAGATTAAGGGGTTGAGGAGTGTTATTAGGTCCTAGGTTTTAAAAGTTGGGAACAGGACATTGGAAAACAGGTGGTCTCATAAACATCCCTCCTTCACTCCGTACAATCGATGAATAATAGGAACTACTGATCGACAGTTTTTTCCCCTGAGTTCCAGTTACAGTTCCAGGAATTCTCGCCGATCTGAGCGCACGTGTCACTCCCTCCACCCTCCACCACATTCTCCCACCACCACTCCATCATCATTCTACCATAACAGCTATATCTAAACATACTTGAAAGGCATAAACATATGTTCATTATGGAAATAAAAAAATCTACTTGAATGACAACTCTCGAAAATGAACGAGTATTTGACATAAAACAAATTCAATGCCTCTTCTGCGGCAGCAACGCGCCAGGTACTTTGTGTGCTTGGGTCATGGGGGGACGTTGGGGACGAGATCTATGCCTCTCTAACTAGATCTTTTATGTAGCCAACTACTAAGCGTCTTAACTTACCAGTAAATTTGAAAATTATTTTTGGATGAGATTAAGGGGTTGAGGAGTGTTATTAGGTCCTAGGTTTTAAAAGTTGGGAACAGGACATTGGAAAACAGGTGGTCTCATAAACATCCCTCCTTCACTCCGTACAATCGATGAATAATAGGAACTACTGATCGACAGTTTTTTCCCCTGAGTTTCATCAACAGATTAATTCCGAAAGTGCCTTGTGCCATCCTCATGTACTTAAAAAATGTAAAATGTAATTTGAATATTATAAAATCCATTCGGTTGTTATTCTTTTCAAATTCATCTATTATTTAGACATACAACCCGTACGAAGGACGGGTACATAGCTAGTTATACTTAAAATTCAGTTGTAAGCTGACATTCAAAGTTAATCAGCTGATAAACTTGTTTATTTATCTTACAGTTGTCAAATTAATCCTTCAGTGTTCGAATAAATAAAATTACATCAAATAAAACATTAAATTTTAATTAAGTATTGTTTTCATAAAATACTTTTTTTTACAGCTAACAGCTGTTTTATATGTGTATTTTCATATACATATAAAAAGTACTACCTAATCGATTTTTCCAAAATTTTAATTGTTTTTATTGATGGATTTTCTACTTTCCTGTAGCTATGCTAATAATTAATCACTTGCAGTCAAATAGAAAGAAACAACACATGGATCAGCTGGGATATTTTGTTTACATTTTACACAAACAATAACCTGTCCAAATTGCAATGTTGTTTTGAATTAATAGAATTGGCTTGTTCAAGGTAAAATGCACTAGTAAACTTATTTATTATTTCAATAGATATTAAAACAAAACAAATCTACTTTGGTTTGTACATAACCAGTAGTTCTTTCTGGTTTGATGTTCTCCCAGTGTTATTCTTAGCTCAGTATATCCCAAGTAGAAAGAGACTCGGCAAATTCAAGTGCAAAGTGTTTAGGATTCAGTGTTATCCTTCAGGGACTCCAACATAAATTATTCACAAAGCATATTTTTTATTTAGAGATTCAAGAGATTCCTGGCTACTTGTTTTCCTGGCTACTCCTAGCTACTCCTTGCCCAATCCTCATCGCTCTCGCAATCACGCCCAATCCTCTCATCGCTCTCGCAATCACGCCCAATCCTGTCATCGCTCTCGCAATCACTCCCAATCCTCTCATCGCTCTCGCAATCACGCCCAATCCTCTCATCGCTCTCGCAATCACGCCCAATCCTGTCATCGCTCTCGCAATCACTCCCAATCCTCTCATCGCTCTCGCAATCACGCCCAATCCTCTCATCGCTCTCGCAATCATGCCCAATCCTCTCATCACTTTCGCAATCACGCCAGCCAATCTCTTCTGCAGACCAGTCAGTCTTACTTTTTGAGCGCTGACTCTGACAAATTGGCCTTTTGTATTGCTACGCAAAATATATAATCAATGAATACAGAATCGTACTATTTTAAATATGCCTCGGGTCTGCATCTAACGAGTAGTGAAAAATTGTGCACGAAAACAAACTAAATTGTTCAGCATGTAAATGTCTACAGATTTTACAATATAAATGTCAGCTTAACACGTTCGCTGCGCATGTTCCCATAGAAGGACATCCTTGCATATTTTCGCACGCTCGTGTGCGTATATGGGGACATGCCTCTTTTTAAACTAAACCAGTCAGTCTGAGCTGAACACCTGGTCGATTCACATGATATGTTGTGAGCGTGTAGGAGGGGTCCCGTAGTGTTGCTGGGCGGCGTCAGTTTCCAGAATTTGCGTCTGTCTCCAATGACCTTGGCTACGCGCGCCGCACGGCCGAAAACGGTTTCGCGCTCTTTATTGTAACTAAACCAGTTAGTGTGAGCCCATCACTTGTTCGAGGCAGGTGATTTACTGTCTGTGTGTAGTGCGGGTCACGTTGTGTTGTCGGGTGGCGTTACTTTTCGTATCGGCCGCGTATGTTGTGCGTTTTTTGGCGCATTGTTCCGCTTATTTCGAGTAGTATTCCTGTGGTGTTACATATGCTTGGGAAGGTATGTAAATATTGTATATAAGTTATAGTGATAAGAATATTTATAGTAGGTACGTTTTTAGCAAATAATAACATTGTGACTGTCATTTCATGTGATTGTAACTATGTATGTACAAGCAACGGGTGCTACGGTCCTGAAATCGACCGGAACTTTATGACGTCATTAGCGGCTAAACTAAAGTTCTGGAATGCTTTTAAACCACATGGTCGGTATTTTATTCGTCATAGGAAAGTAAATCAACAATAAAAATTTTTCAGCATCCACAAAAAATTCAAAATTTTTCGTGCGCAGCGAACGTGTTAATCAATGGCAGAGAGGAATAAAGCGCTATATCCACCTGACCAGGGGTAAACACCTAGGTGTGGGGTTCAAGTCCTGTATCAGTCAGTGGATTTTATGAGAACTCATAGAGAGTTCATCTGTCTGTGGTAGAATTGGAGGGAAGGGCAAACGAAGAAAAAAGTAGGCAGCACGGGTTCATGCTAACGGGACAGGTGCATTTGTTGTGCAGCACGGGTTCAAGCTAACGGGACAGGTGCATTTGTTGTGCAGCATGGGTTCAAGCTAACGGGACAGGTGCATTTGTTGTGCAGCACGGGTTCAAGCTAACGGGACAGGTGCATTTTTTGTAAGTCATGCATCTGATCAGTATGCTACTTTTTGCCGATCTTTTCCTGTGCGTGTCCACCAGAGACTCAAATTTTGGATGTTCTAATTGATATTGCTATGATTGTATGAAATAACCCCTAGTTACAACCTTATCTGATGTATTTTGATTGTAGCTTTGAAAGAAAGATGAGCAAATAAAAGCGTATGTAGGTTGTGTTAAGCGTACAATAAGTGTTCGTTACGATTTTGTGTACTGAAGCACTATTGAAAGAGTACATTTAGCTGAGTAAACGATGTGACTCGCTTTCACAAGTAGTGTGTGATGTTCAACCTGTCACACTGATGGTGATAGAGGGCAGAGGAATAAATCTTTGAAACAAGTGAGGTCAGGTAACCAATAAAACATGAAACCATAGTGAACAATCAGACATGTAGTTTTCAGCTGTTTCTTTTGTTGTTTTCTTGAATGACTTACAAGCTTAAATGGTATAACTCGCTTAAGGGCTTGATTAGCTTGAGAGGACTGGTCAGTCTATATCATTTACTTTTGCCGTACAATGAAAGTACTCATTCACAATCAATTAGTTCACATATTTTCCTTCTGTATTAATCAACTTTCAATGCCAACAGTAACAATCAGTAGTTTATCAATCAAATATATAAAGTTCAGGCAATTTTTTTAAAGATTGCCACAAAATTTTACTTATAAAAACATATTTATTTCACTGTAATAATAGAGATTGATGCATACATTTAATATGTAATTATAGTATTTAAAAGTTTCTAAATTATAAATATGGCCATTAAAACTTGTGTCCACACAGAATATAAAAGCTGTAAATATATGGTACGTAATTAAAACTCATGTCAATAACAAAATAAAAACGAAAAATCAATGCAATAAATAAATTAGTGATCTGCGATCCTTTTTATCTTCAGGTTCCGCTGTTGATGTTTAAAAATTTATAAAGTTGGAAAGCACAAGCAATGTTCTTGAAGTAAACTTCTGTTGATATCCATAGGTTTAATTTGGGGGTATAAGGGGGTAGGCAGTAAGTTGCCGACCCCAATAATTCGGAGGGCATATATTATTTAAATATATAAAAAGTCAAAATAACCTTCATCACAACCATTTTACCCCACAAATTGAAATATTAAAATTATGCCAATGTTGATATTATTGCTTCAAATATAGAGGAGTAGTAAATTAGTGCCACCGTTGAGACAGGAAAAATATAAAACAAAATAAGAATATTGAGATAGGTAGACCGTATATGAGTCTACCACTTGTTTATATCTCCAACATTGAGGTAAAACCCAAACGTGAGGGAATATTTGTCTTATAGAGCTGAGAAGTCAGGCAAAAACTTAAAGTAGTTAATTTGCAGAACCATGGCACCCCTAAGCTCAGTCCTAGGACTGGCGGTGGTGGTGTTGGCGGCAGTGGCGCTGTCGTGCGCCAGCAAGGTGCAGAGGATCCCGAGCCGGCCCTGTCTGCGCCACGGATACAACGACACCATCTATGAGCACAGCGCCAAGGAGTTCTGGGGCTCCCGGGATATATCACTCTCCAAATACCGGGGAAAGGTATGATATCCTCGGACTGTTTGAGTTAATTAATATAACTCTTGATGAAAGTTTTCAGGAAGAGGGTGCTCCCGTCACGAAACATTGGCGTTCCTACCTACTCCCCCTGTAAGGCCAATGGTAACTTTCAAAGCCCATCCCTCCTCAACAATCTGATATCGTTGATGATTTATGGCTCATACCAAAGATAAAAAACCTGGTGATCTTAGTGAGAAGAGTTTCAATATCAGAAATAATACTTGTCCAAATATTTCAAAAGATTAAATAATTATGAAAATTTGATCACCTCTTTTTCATATGAAAAACAGTTCAAGGGCTAAAATGGATACAAATTATAAATAATTACAGTTTTTTTTATGGGTGAGCTGTTTGTTATACGCTATCTAAATTGTGATCACTGAAATCGCAAGTGATCGGGTAAAATGAGCCACATGTCAAAGATTTCGGATAATTTATTGAGGAAGGACATACTTTGAAAGCTAACATTGGCCTTACGGGAGAATGAGATACAAATCTGAACTGTTGCGTGACTGGAGTATTCTCTGAAGGGAATATATTCTTATTCACACTTTATTATTTTGCATAAAAATTAGAATAAGCTTACTAAAGTAGTTATTGATCTATGCGTGGGGATGTAATACATTTTGGAGGACCGCAAGATTGTAGTGAAATTACCATAAATCTGGTACTTACCCTAAGCAATTTCATGAGCAGAAGTAGAGTCAGTGTTAGTGAGTCTGTTGTCGTTAGTTGTCTACATATAAAACATGTGATTGGACGTGATCACTTTTGAGTTAATGTGGGTGTATGTTTTTTCTTGTGATTTATAAATAAATAAACTGACTTTCATCCATTTTCAATTTGATAAAACAAATAAAAAGAAGTGTAGAGTAATTCATTACCGATTTAGCTTTATGCGGTTGTTGTCTATTTTTCCTAAACTGGTACCTAGTTTGATATTTTTATCCTTAAGTGTGATAATATTCTTATATTGATATGTTGCGAACACTGCTTCTGGTTAACATCTGGTCTGTTCGCAGGTTGTGCTCATCGCTAACGTGGCGACCTACTGAGCCTTCACCAACCACTACTTGGGTTTGAATGCACTACAAACCAAATTCCAAGATGACCTAGTTGTGCTGGGTTTCCCCTGCAACCAGTTTGGATTGGTGAGTTTTGTTGGCACACAGAGTGTGGCATCATAATGAAATTCAATCAATGTGATTCGATTATCAATAGCTGTGAAAACCTGCAACAAACTTTGGGAAAAGAATATATGAGTAACTGACTGCCTTATATTTTAATCCTTTATTTGATTTATTTTATCATCCTCGGGATGATATCGGGTAAAATCAAACATTGGGAGCTTAAAAGTATTTGAATACTTTGATGATTCTTTACAAACTCTTTGCCATACAAAATTAGGGTTACCATATTCTCTGGATTAAAAAAGAGGACACCCGTACCCGCTGACAGTCGAATTATTAAATCACGAGAATATGAACCCCCCAAAGTTAAGTTTGAAAGTCGGGTATTTAAAATAATTAGATTAGTAGAATAATTAAAAATTATATGTGTTTACCTTTTTTCAAATCAAAAAATTAATCTTTGGGGGCTTTAAGCTGCCTATTTCATAAAAAGAACATTTTCTTTTAGGCATTGCAATTAATCAACATCATTTTGTGAATAACCAAACAATCTGCCAAATGCCGAACTTCTCAGGCATAACCGCATAACCTCACTCAGGACCTCAACCAAGGCAACACTAAATTGCATTGCCTCAACTAGGTAACATGCAGCCGACAGTAACAATAAACGAAACACAGCATGACGTCATAATTGAGTAAGAACTAAAAATTACATGTTTATAACAAAGTAATGATTTTTGGGCGAAAAACTGACGATTTTATGAAATAAAACTACCTTGATGAAATATCAACTTAATGTTATAAATAAAAGTCGATAAAAACCTAATTCCTTATATTAAGTTTTGCTGCTTGTAAAAACCCGGACAAATTGTGGGTTTCTCAAAAATCCGCCCGGACGTTTTCGAATCATCCAAAAAGAGCACATGTCCGGGGAAAAGAGGACGTATGGTAACCCTATACAAAATGGACTGGGGTAGGACATGTTTATTTTTTAATTGAAACAAAAAGGTTATTAATTCAATTACAAATGCAGTAGACGCTCTTTTAACTGGCACGTTTGGGACCACGGCCATGCCAAAACATACATAGTTTTTAAAGGGGATTCTGAAAATAGTTATTCCATACAATAACCAAATGAACGAAACACATATTTTCCATAATGTGTTGTGAAGAAAACCCAGAACACAAAAATATATTGTAAAGTTTAAAAATTGTTAATGGCGTGCACTGGTGGCTGATGTCGGTAGAGGTCTGTGAGCGCCCAGACATAACCGTATAAAGCCGATCGTGTGGGGATCGGCTGGTGCTGGTTTTTAGAATGCCAATTAATAGTGTCTACTGTAAAGAGAAACCAAATTTTGGTTTAATTATTCAGCCACATCATCTTAAATCTTACTCTAGAAATTCTCATATGGAAATTTTTATTTTTATAATCAGTTTATATTTTTAAAAAATTAATGAACCAAAATATACCTCAACTGCCTTCTATGGGGCTATTCCTTACGCACTAATAATTTTCCTTCTTTTTGAAATCATGTTTTTTAACCCTCTTTTGATTGTTTTGTATTATTTTGTTTTTGCTAGTTTGTATTCAGAATATATGTCATGATTTTTAAGGTTGCAAAGCAAAGTAATACATTGCTTATTTAGTATAAACAAAAACAGCTCTTTCTGACATCAGTTGCCTTTACAGTAGATGAGATCTGTTTCATAATATCTATTAGTGACTATAAACTTGTATATTCCTATAGTTATTTGAACTAATTCAAATTTATTCAGTAACACTTTCTCTCATGTTTCCACAGCAAGAGCCAGGGGCAAACGCCACTGAAATCATGAACGGAATCAACTACGTTCGACCCGGCAACAACTTTCAACCAAACTTCCAGCTCTTTGCCAAAATTGATGTAAACGGGGACAATGAACATTCACTCTTCACTTACCTTAAGGTATTTTTTTTAATATTTTATTTTACAAAATTTAAGTAGAAATAAACATATTTTCAAGTACTTTCAGGTTTAAATTTATTGGATTTTTATAATTCAAATTGACAAATATATTATAACATACTACACTACTGTTTTTAACAATATAAGGTAAGTAGCGTTTTGATCGGTACACTTTTTCATAAAAAGCATGCTCATTTACATTCATATAATTCCTTGAAAATAAACGGAGGATCGTACAACTATTATGAACTCAGACTATAACTAGACTAAAGTGACAACCGTTATATTCAGCTTTATAATATCACATTTTTGTCTTCTAAATCCTTCTGATGTTGTTGAAGATGGTGATTGTATTCTTGGTTGACTATTAGGCACTCTCATCTTTTATAAAACTATATTAGGTAAAACAATTTAAAATTTAAACCAATATATTTCGAATTGATACTCAATTCATCGTCAGTTGTTTAAACAACTGACGATGAATTCAGTATCAATTCGAAATATATTGGTTGAAATTTAAAATTGTTTTACCTAATATAGTTTTATAAAAGATGAGAGTGCCTAATAGTCAACCAAGAGTATAATATCACAATTTAATGTATAAATTGTGATTACTAAGGAAGATAATTAGTAAAACAGTTAAAATTACTTTACTACCAACAGCAGTATAATTATTCTGGCCATTTTTCAGCTTCATTGCCCAACAACCAGGGACGGGTTTGCGAGCAAAGCCAACCTGTTTTACGAGCCGTTCAAGAACTGGGACGTTCGCTGGAACTGGGAGAAGTTCCTGATAGACCGTTCGGGCCGCCCTGTCATCCGTTACGACGCAAGCACCCACCCCGACGCCATCGCTAACGACATACAGTCCCAGATCAAATTGGGAGCTTAAGCCTCAAATTTACCAGATACAATTTTCAGATTAGCCTTTTGTAAAATATGCATTTTTTTATATGGGTAAATAACCGATAGCCATCACAATTTACTCGTTTTGCAAATAATTATATCAAACTCGTTTGTTTTACTTTTGTGTATGAACTAACACTAAATACAAAAACTAGTCAGAAATGTGTTAATTTCACTTTTATCATCAAGTGGCTTTGAGTTGTCAAGCAGAATATTTAAAATAAGGGAGTATTTTAAAGGCTAATCTTAAAACCAGTATTAAACTAATAAAAAAATACCTTTATTGTTATTGAAGATATAATCAAAGGAATTTATAAATAAAACCGTTCCCTGTCAAACAATATGTACAAAGTTCAAGTTTTAGATAACTGTAATGCGAATAATACGTTACTGTCCCCGTTTACGTCCTATGTCCTACGTGATATGTCATGAATTTATTTAACATTTATGTATTACCTTTTAATTATTAGTCTAGTTGTATAATAAGAGTGAGAATGATGCTTTTAAGGATTGGGAACTAATTCTGAACCGGTTCCAGAAACGACATCTCTTAGATTATGATGGATTTACCAGAAACCGCAAAAACGGCGGGTAAGTCTTGAGGTTCTGTGTGGATTTTTGAAGTTCTTTAGTGCATTCAAACTTCAAAATGGCCGTGCAGAGTAAGAGGTTTTGATTTCTGGAGTTTGTACAGAGTTTTAGATCTATAATAAGGATAAAATCTTGTGATGTGAAGGGCATTCTTGACAAATTTTAATAAATTGTAAATAAAATGTTGATGTGTTCTTATTTACAACCACCCGAACGCACACATTATTACAAGTGGCTGCAGCTGCGTTTAAAATATGTGTTAGTGGAAGTTAAGCGTAATAAATAAATGTAAATGATTTTTTCCATAACTTTCACAGTATATATATACTTATATTGTATTGTTTAGTGACAGAAACCAAAACCAAAGCTGTCTGAAGCAGTAATAGTAATATTTTATCACTAAAACCAAAAGTGAAGGTTTTCGACACGAGCTCAAGTTTAACGGCCGAGGTGAAACTGAGGCTGGAAAATGAGCGAGGATCGAAAAGCCACTTTTGGTGCTAGTGATAAACTATATTTTTTGTCAAATTGCAAAAATTATTAAGATAACAATTTTACAAAAAACTAAATGTTGTTTTTAAAACCAGGTTTACATACCTTTTCCGTCCAAACAGTTCAAAAATATATGCTGCCACATACTATGACGACATGTTTCGGAATCTAGAATTCCATCTTCTGGTCATAACAAAAACGTCCGTAATTCACACAGATTTTCGTCAAAATTTAAAATTTTTGTTGTTAAACATAAAACAGTTCAACATAACACACAACACGACATTAAACACATATTTCGCACAAATTAAGAGACGCACAAGCCGGCCGGCGATTAGACTCCGACTGAGAAGGGACACGGGCGTTTATCCTATTCCCACCTGTCGACCTTGACCTCTTATCATATGTCCACTGTTGGTCTCGATCTCTGCTATACGGTTAAATAATACGTTTGAATTATACTTTAGCTTGTCATTCAGAACATTGCTGGGGTCTTTTTTAAAAGCATTATAAATATGTAATTCTTCCATAGTTGTCATGATACGGGATTTTTTGCATTTTAAGAGTATTTGTAGGTTACTTTCTAGGTTATTAACACTATGTTTGCTATCAACCAGGTGTTCAGCAAATTTCGACTTTTGGTTCTTTAATGACGGTCTTGGGAGGTGTTCTGAAAATCGTTTCTTAAAGGAACGCCCTGTTTGGCCTATATAAAACTTTGGGCAGTCGGAACAGCTAAGTTTATAAACACCTGTGTTCATGTCCTTTGTATTTCGTTGCCTGGTGACACTTAGGTGTTTACTTAATTTATTTGAAGTTTTACATGAAACTTTGATGTTTTGTTTACTCAGTTCTTTTTTCAATGTATGATGTAGGGTCTGCCCATACTCGACGGAGACAAAACTTGGATTACTAGGAGTATTTGTGGAAATATTGGTTTTAACATTAGCTTTGTTCCTAGAAACTATTTTATCAACAATGTTACTTGAGTAGCCATTGGCAACAGCAATATATTTAATAATAGAAAGTTCATTTTCATAATCCACTTTATCCATGGGTACTGAGAGTAGTCGATGTACCATACAGTTATAAGCCGCCATTTTATGATTCATGGGGTGGTATGAGGTGGAATGAATGAATCGTTCCTTTAAGAAACGATTTTCAGAACACCTCCCAAGACCGTCATTAAAGAACCAAAAGTCGAAATTTGCTGAACACCTGGTTGATAGCAAACATAGTGTTAATAACCTAGAAAGTAACCTACAAATACTCTTAAAATGCAAAAAATCCCGTATCATGACAACTATGGAAGAATTACATATTTATAATGCTTTTAAAAAAGACCCCAGCAATGTTCTGAATGACAAGCTAAAGTATAATTCAAACGTATTATTTAACCGTATAGCAGAGATCGAGACCAACAGTGGACATATGATAAGAGGTCAAGGTCGACAGGTGGGAATAGGATAAACGCCCGTGTCCCTTCTCAGTCGGAGTCTAATCGCCGGCCGGCTTGTGCGTCTCTTAATTTGTGCGAAATATGTGTTTAATGTCGTGTTGTGTGTTATGTTGAACTGTTTTATGTTTAACAACAAAAATTTTAAATTTTGACGAAAATCTGTGTGAATTACGGACGTTTTTGTTATGACCAGAAGATGGAATTCTAGATTCCGAAACATGTCGTCATAGTATGTGGCAGCATATATTTTTGAACTGTTTGGACGGAAAAGGTATGTAAACCTGGTTTTAAATTCTAAACAACAGTTCAGGAGGCATTTTCAAAATGAATAAATTTTGTTTACCGGTTTGTTTTCAAAAGTTAGATTCAATCTTGGTCTTACAACTCTAAGCAAACAGCTGTTACAGTTTTCATTGTTTACAAACTGAATAATACGTTCACTTCATATTTAACAGCTGATGACCTGGACCAAAAATTGTAATCAAATTATGTTTTTGTCCTAGGACGAAAAAGATCATCAAAACAATACTTTTTATCCAAGGAATAAATACCCCCGTCGCAGCAAACCTGCATACTCAGCGAATTTCCAATGGATATATAACATAACACATTAACACTTAACGGGATTCATAAGAAATATATTCACAAACAAGCGATGTTAAAAATATTAATTATTCTCTATAAGAATAACATTGGGGATGAGTACGCAGGTTTGCTGCAACAAGGAACACAAAATAATGGGTTTTTATGCAAATATCATTAGAACTCATCTAACTAAAGTCACATACCAAGTTTCATCCATATACATTCATAAATAACTGATATATAACATTTTAAGTATTTTCCATAAGAATAACATGGGGACCAAGTACCTAGGTTTGCTGCATCAGGAACCATAGGCAAAAAATTTTTTTGTGCAAACAACAATAAACCACAACCAAATAAAGCCATATACCAAATTTTGCCAGTTTACGTTAATAAATAAGCGAGATATACAATATTTCTTTTTCTCCATAAGAATAACATTAGACAACGTACTGTGTTTAGCACTTTCAATATCTCGGTAACCAATTGACGTAGAGCAATGATCAAAATACCAAATTGTTTGTTTTTTTAAGCTGAATTTAATGGTATAAATTAAAATTTGATTTAAATTAAAATTACATGTGAAAACCCCAAAAAACACATTTCTGGGGTACAAAACCCCCCTTTGGATGGTGCGATTCATCTGGTTTTTGAACTCGTTCAAATAAATGGTACTTTACACATTTGTATCAAATTTCATTAAGATCGGACCTTTTTTACGAGAATTATCGTGCTTACGGATACATATATATATATATATAAATACATATATAAAAATTTGAACGAATGGTGTTTTTGGCATCTGGGGACCTCAAAATGAAAAGTTAACATGGTCTCGGGCTTAACCCATTGGCTTGCCTGAAATTTGCCACCTGACAAACCGTTCAGTTTCCTAAGAAAAATTACATAAATGTAGACTTTTACTAAAACTGTCACTATAGCAACAATTATTGCTCAATTTACTTAATTTTTGGGTTATTTATTTTTTTACGTGAAAATAAAAAATGTTAGTGATACATTTATATTTGACTTAGTTATAACATATTTTCCAAAATCATATTTTTCCTAAATTTGACTAAGTTTCCCCAAGGATGGTCATATGCATAAAAAATACATTCAAACAAAATATGAAAACAAGTTAAAACAACAAATAAACAAAAAAGAAAAAATTTTAAAATATTTTTTTTTTTTTTTTTTTTTTTATAAAAAGTGCTATCCCGAGTATACTCGGGGTTGCACGTCCGGGCTACTTTCGGCGGCCTCGAGTATACTCGGGGTTGTGAGCCAATGGGTTAAGTCTTACCATGAGACCTACGGTAATAGCTTCTTCCCTATAGGGGAAATTCGCTAAAAGAACAACTTGGCATCTCAGTGCATGTGTTGAAAACAGCTGTTTTAGAAGCAGTATGGCAAAAATTATTATTCTAATTTTGTGCAAAATATAGATTTGTTTAGTTATTATTTGAACTTTGTACAAAAAACTGGGAAGGTAGGTCCTCTGTCTGCGGAAGAAGTTATCTTAGATTCTAACAGATCTGACATTGATTTTATACAACCATCTTTCTACAATTAACTCATAAATATGGTTCATGTCAAAATAAAAATAAAATATAACAAAATGAGCACATATTCTATTTCTCTTTATTGTGAGACCTTCACTATAGGGTGAAAGGTTAAGGATATCTCCTTAAAACCTTTTAATTGTTAGACTTAAATATTTAAGGGAGTTAGGAGGATGACAATAAGTTTGTTGTGCAAGTAACAACATAAATAGCGTCGGTGGTAGAAGTTGTTCTCTTGTTTTACATGTCCCTCAATAATCAGCAACAAGTCTGCATAGTCATAAATCATAATTCATTGGTTCACACTTTTGGTTAATGTTTTCCCTGACTTTCCCTGTCCAAAAAAGTTAATTTCCCCTGACTCTCGTCTCAGAATGCACACTTCATTTACTATAGGCAATATATGACTAAATTATTTTTTTTATCGGCCTTCACCTTTTCCACAGCCGTCCAACGCTTTGCTGTTTATTTTACTATTTTGATATTTACAGTTTTTTATTGTCCAATACATATTCTGCCTTCCCTTTTTCACTTCCTCTTCGTTGCACCATATAAACTTATTTAACAAAAATCCAATAAGTATGATTTTTGCACAGTATTGCTTTGTGTTTACAATTAAATTAAAAACTTTCCCTGACTTGTATAATACATAAATCATTTTCCTTGGCTTTCATCATCTTCATAACTTTTTCCTCAACTTTCTCCAAATTGTGAACCATGTAATCTGTGCTAGTAAATTTTGTTCACATTTTAGCAAATTTCCCCTGTAGGGAAGAAGCTATTACCATTGACTATAAATACTGAATTATAAATTATAAATACTGCTATTACCGTAGGTCTCATGGTAAGACTTAAGCCCGAGACCATGATAACTTTTTGTTTTGAGGTCCCCAGATGCCAAAAACACTATCCGTTCAAATTTATATATATGTATATATATATCTACGGTATATATATATATATATATATATATATATAGATACTGTCCGTATATATATAACTGTCTATATATATGTATATATATCTATATATGTGTCCGTGAATGCGATAACTTGAGTAAAAAACGTTCGATTTCGATGAAATTTGGCTCAAATGTGTAAAATGACATTCATGACTTTAAGTTCGAAAACCAGAAAAATCGGACCATGGGAAGAGGGGTTTATGGGGGTTTTAAATTTTCCAAAAATCAGTTTTTTGTATTTTTCACCCTAAACATTTTTAAAAACTTAATTTTGGTTTTGACCATGTTATAGAGCTTAAAAAACAAATAATATAGTATTTTGAATTATTAACCTAGGTTAAGTGGCTGCGGAAAAAATCCAAAAAAACCTACTCATAAAATCTCCCATGTTAATCTTATGGGAAAAAGGTTTTTTGCTTTTCCTCAGTTTATTTTAATGTAAACTTCACATTTGCTTTTACCAATCTGTTCAGTTCAACAAAACAATCATTTTGGTGTTTAAATTGTGATTCTACGCCCAACCGTTGCAGAGATATTCAATGTGCTAAATACAGTACGTTGTCCAATGTTATCCTTATGGAGGATAGATAAAATTTGATATCTCGATTATTTATGAATGTATGTTGATGAGACTTGGTATGTGGCTTCACGTAGTTCTGGTATATTGATATTTGCACACAAAATTGATTTTTTGTTGATTATTCCCGTAGCAGCAAACCTGCGTACTCAGCCCCCATGATATTCTTATGGAGAATACCTAAAATGTTATATAGTGCTTATTCATGATTGAATATTGATGAAACTTGGTATGTGACTTCGCCTAGTTAAATTCTATTTATATTTGCATAATAAACAATCGTTTGTGTTCCTTGTTTCAGCAAACCTACGTCCTCATTACCAGTGTTATTCGTATAGAAAATAATTAAAATCGCTTATGTTTGAATATATTTGTATGAAACTTGGTATGTGGCTTTATGTGGTATTAAGACATATATTATGCATTGGAAATTCGCTGAGTACGCAGGTTTTCTGCGACGGGGGTATATATATGTGTGTGTGTGTCTGTGAGCACGATAACTCTCGTAAAAATGATCCGATTTTGATGAAACTTGGTATGAATGTGAAAAGCAACATTTGTGACTTTAGTTCGAAAACCAGCCAGATCGCTCTATCCGAAGGGGTATTTTGTATATATATACAGTTTCGAACGAATGGTATTTTTGGGGTCTGGGGACCTCAAAACAAAAAGTTATCATGGTCCCGGGCCTAGGTCTTACCATGCCGACTACGGTAATAGCTTCTTCCCTATAGGGGAAATTCGTGAAAACTACTTATTCTCCATATAAGAGGGCTAAGTATGCAGGTTTGTTGCAATAAGGGGTAAATATGGGTTTTATGCAATTATCAATATAACACAACCAGGTGAAACTACATACCAAGTTTTATTAATTTATGTTCATATATAAGGGAAATATCAAACTTTACTTATCCCCCATATAAGAGGGCTGAGTATACAGGTTTGCTAATATGGGGACAATCGACAAAAATTGTTATTTGTGAAAATATTAATAGTCCACTACTGGGCCACTAGGCCTAGACCTCATACCAAATTTCATGAATATACGTGTTCATAAATAACCGAGATATAGCACATTTTATTTACCATCCAAAAGAATAGCAATGAAATTAAAGGGAACTGTCATTTAAATGAATGAAATTAAAGGGAACTGATAAATCAAGAATTCCAGGAAATAAGAATGAATGGAGCGATAAAATAGAGATAACGCTACCACCCTGGCTCCAGGGAGGCAGGGTGGCAGGGGGGGAAGGTCGGTCACAAGGTCGCCACGCTCAATTAGGGCTTTAAACAGCGCCTGCAAACTCTAATAAATCCCTGCAGTTCACACGTACGCTGATCGCCTCAGCTTTGAACATCTGCATGTTATTTTGACTAAGGAACTGACTACTTTCGGCACTAGTATTGAAATACAGGGTCTCCGAAAAAGAATGACGGGATTTCGAACGGCCGTTGCTTGGGGACTATTCAAGATAACTAAACGATTTAAACGTCAAATAGAAGAGAAAAGAAGTAAGTTTTTTTCATACCTTAATATGTTTCGATGTGAGCTCCATTTGTTGTTCTGCGTACATCGAAGTGATATTCGATTTCTCGCCAAGTGTTGTGAAGCATCTCTGGTGTCACAGTTGCGATCGCTTCCGAAATTCGCCCACGCAGATGTGGCAAATCACCAATTTTCTCAGCATAAACAATGTTCTTTACGGAACCCCACAAAAAAGTCCAATGGGGTCAAATCAGGACTCCTGGGAGGCCAGGGAATAGGCGCACCCCTGCCTATCCAACCATTTGGAAACTTGTTGTTAAGTGTGTCACGCACGTAGGGTGATAGGGCCTTTATTTTTCGCCGAAACAACAATTAATGGCATAATTTATTTAGATATGCTAGAAAAATTTTTGTTTCCTCAAATTGAAGAAATTGAAGAACAAGCCGGTGAACGAGTCATTTTGATGCAGGACGGCGCCCCGCCTCATTACCTTCGGGAAGTGCGCGACACACTTAACAACAAGTTTCTAAATGGTTGGATAGGCAGGGGTGTGCCTATTCCCTGGCCTCCCAGGAGTCCTGATTTGACCCCTTTGGACTTTTTTTGTGGGGTTACGTAAAGAACATTGTTTATGCTGAGAAAATTCGTGATTTGCCACATCTGCGTGGGCGAATTTCGGAAGCGATGGCAACTGTGACACCAGAGATGCTTCACAACACTTGGCGAGACATCGAATATCGCTTCGATGTATGCTGAGCAACAAATGAAGCTCACATCGAAACATATTAAGGTATGAAAAAAAACTTAGTTCTTTTCTCTTCTATTTGACGTTTAAATCGTTTAGTTATCTTGAATAGTCCCCAAGCAATGGCCGTTCGAAATCCCGTCATTCTTTTTCGGAAACCCTGTATACTATAGTAAATATACATATAAATATAGTGTAGTAAGAATGTTAGGAAGCTTTTAAAGTTGTCTGTTACACACTCTGGCAAAGCATTTTAATTTTCGTAGAATAATCAATTTTGTTTATTTATTAAAATGTAACAAAAAGGTAACGTGGATAATGAAAATTGGCTAAACAAATTGTAGTATTCTGTTACTTACTTGCGGTTATATTAGCGTGATCTTAGGGTTTTTAGTCAAATTAAGGTTTTGTACTTTGTTAATCATGCAAATCATAACTTAAAGATACGAATTATACACTGTAATGAAAATGGAACTACTTCATAGTTGTTATCTTCAGTGTATTGTTATTGTTATACAGAGTACAGATGTAATAATGTATTTCATAGTTGTTTTTTTAGTAACGCATATATAATAATTTTATAAAATAAGAAATATGCAAACAATTTTATAATATTATTACGATTTACCTATTTTTGCTGTGTATTTAAATTACGGGATGTAATAAAAGACGTCTTACAACACTTAAGATATATTTACACTTATACTGATTCACATACAGACGGTAAACATATATAAAAGATGGTACTAGGCTATTGATTTCAGTTCTCTCATTGGCCTGATGATGACTGGTGTGACTGGTCGAAATCTATCGATTTCGATAAGAATTGTACTTATTTCTCCCGTAAGAATAACATTGGAGAACTTTTTAGAGGTACTCGAGTCGTTGAAATTCAACCAACGTGTTTGTTTCAAAAATAGAGTTATATGGGTACCTTCACTTAATATCATACATAATAATGTTATACTGAATAAACTTTGATTTACGTACAATTTAAATACAACTTTTTTATTAGCATATTACGTGTTGTTATTACTTACGGGATGTAATAAAAGACGTCTTACAACACTTAAGATATATTTACAGTTATACTGATTCACATGCAGACGGTAAACATATAAAAGATGGTACTAGGCTATCCTAGTACCATCTTTTATATGTTTACCGTCTTAATTATGAACATAAATTAATCAAATCTGGTATATGACTTCACCTAGTTGAGTTATATTGATATTAGCATAAAAATCCATTTTTTGTGTTCCTTGTTGCAGCAAACCTGCGTACTTAGCCCTAATGTTATTCTTATGGAGAATAATTAAAATTGTATATATCGCTTATTTGTGAATATATTTTTATGAAACTTGGTAAGTGGCTTTATGTAGTATTAAGACATTTATATATCTATTGGAAATTCGCTGAGTACGCAGGTTTGCTGCTACGGGGGTATTGCACTTTTCACCCTAAAATTTTTAAAACACTCAATTTTGGTTTTGAGCATTTTATAGAGCTTAAAAAACAAATAATATAGTATTTTGAATTATTAACCTTGGTTAAGTGGTTGCGGAGAAAATCCAAAAAACCTGCTCATAAAATCTCCCATGTTAATCTTATGGGAAAAAGGTTTTTGGCTTTTCCTCAGTTCATTTTAATGTAAACTTCACATTTGCTTTTACAAATCGATTTAGCTCTACAAAACAATCATTTTGGTGTTTAAATTGTGATTCTACGTCCAACCGTTGCAGAGATATTCAAGGTGCTAAACACAGTACGTTGTCCAATGTTATCCTTATGGAGAATAAATACAATTTGATATCTCGATTATTTATGAATGTATATTGATGAAACTTGGAATGTGGCTGCACATAGTACTGGTCTATTGATATTTGCACAAGCAACTGATTTTTTGTTGATTATCCCAGGTGCAGCAAACCTGCATACTCGGTCCTAATGTTATTCTTATGGATAGTAAGTAAAGTTTTACATCTCCCTTAATTATGAACATAAATTAATAAAACTTAGTATGTAGCTTCACCTGGTTGAGTTACATTGTTAATTGCATAAAAACACATATTTTGCGTTCCTTGTTGCAGCAAACCTGTGTACTCAGCCCTTATGTTATTCTTATGGAGAATAAATAAAATGCTATAGATCATTTATTTATTTATGCATTTTTATGAAACTTGGTAAGTGGCTTTATGTGGTAGTGAGAAACATATGCATGTATTGGAAATTCGCTGAGTACGCAGGTTTGCTGCAACGGGTGTATTTTCACTTCTTATCATTTTTTTTAAAGTTTATTTCTTTTATTCAAAATCCTTTCAGCCTGAGTCACCACTGTAACCACTCAACAGTTTATAACTACAAAAAAGGAAGAGGATATAAATAAATCAAACAAAATTGGAAACAGAAACTCCTTGTAAAATAAATATAAATTTTACTTCGTTAAATAATTTTACATAAATAATAATCACACACCAACAATAATTTATCAGTGAATGAGGGAAAATCCTGCTACAATAACTCGTCATTAATTGTCATTAGTCTTCGTATTGTTGAAGAATATCTCGCAAGTGGACAGTACTCGGGGGGGCTGTTGTGAACAGGTTTCCTGTAACAAAGGGAATTGATAAACCTTTACTACTCGTTTACCTTAGTTTGGAATCTAACACATTCCTTTTTGACATCCTGAACTTTGGTTTATCCCTTTGCACTCGGTTGGTCTTTTAAAATGTTCTTCTGGGGTTGTATGACCCCCATAGGCGTAATTCAGGGTGGCAAGGGGGGACAGTTGCCCCCCCCCCCAATAATTTAGAGGACTTATTATTGTAATATATGAAAAGTACAATAGTTACAATCACGACCATTTTTGCCCCTCCAATCAAAATTCTGAAATTACGCTTATGATGGCCATTGCCATTTCCTAATCAGCTGGTGTTTATTTCTGATACATTTTTCCTCACAGCTCGTTGTTCTCAGTGGCCAGTGTAAAATTCCATGAACACTCACATTGCCACTGTGAGTGGCGAACAGTAAAAATAAAATTTTAACAAGTTCGCTACCGATCGTCAATGGACTGATCTCCCAAAATAGACCAATGGCTCTTTTATGAGCCGGGGTGTTTTCCATCCACAGACCGATGGCTCATTTATGAGGCTTACTGTGTCCTAACTATAGACCGACGGCTCATTTAAGAGCCACTGATCTCATCAAACTGAACAAGTTATAATTTGTTTTTGGTCTACATTTTCGTCTTGAATTTAACGTGTTGGTCTATAGAAGAGCAAGTTAAGGGGATTGTATAAGTCACATGGTCTGGGGGTAGGGAAATTATACGCTATTTTGCAAGAAGCCTAAAGTTGGCAAGTTGGCAGATCGGATTTCAGTCTGGGATCCAAAAAACCAATACACACTGGTCTGCTCGTAAGAACCAATGGTTAAACAGCTGGTCTGTACTGGTGGAATCACAGGGGCTCATACATGAGCCACCACGGTGGCGACCGTGGTAAATATACTTGAATTTGTCTGTATGTTGCTGTAGCCTGCTGGCAAACTTATTAAACTCACACAATATCCCAACATGCAATGCTGTACTTTTTATGGTTTTTTTTCGCTTCTGCAAAGCCTAACAAATAATCTCTTTCACTGTGGTTTTCCCACAAGGTAATTCTTTATTTTATACATATCAAATGAGATTATTAGTGTTATTAATTAAAAATGTATACAAATTTACATTCTTTTGAAATCTGAAACGGGCTCGAAGACGACTTAACTGATTTTGAAAGCAGTTCAGAACATGAGAGTGATATTGACTCCAACACTAGATATTTGTTTCAAAAGTAACTAAAAAGTTGAAACATGCTTAGTTTGACACAAAACAGAAGTTTTTTAAATATAAAACTTTTAATCATCAAATATACCCTCCACAACATAACGTTTCAGGCTATGATCAAGAAAGTAAATTACAACCAGATGTAATCAGGTCGAAATAGCTGCCGAGCTGGAAATGAAAATGGCGTGGCCACTCAGTGGCCTTATGACCTGAGAGAACTATGTAGACGAAAATAAATACAAGCTGTTATGGAGTAGGCAAATCCATAGGATGTTGTGTGCTGTTTGGGCGGACTTTCAAGTGCAAAGGGTTCAGAGGTCACATATTCATAAATGTCAACCTCAAAATGTAACAAAATCATTTATAATCATTTACCCTTAATTTTTCAATTTTCTAAAAAAAATTGCCTTTAGCTTAAAAAAAACAACACAAATAAAGCTTTTTCAGTGACATAGTAATTTTTCCTACAACACGATGTCAGCCCATAATATAAATCTTTATTGACATTTGTACAAAGGTTGCCTTACATTTTACATATCAGTAGACCATTAGCTAAAAGTGTGTCACTTATACGAGTGTTTCGAGAGTCATAAAGATAGCATCAGCGACTAAGACAAATAAATGCACTAGACATCATCTCCTTCAATATATATATTGTGAATAAAAACATTTAAATTTTGAAAAATAAATGCTCATCATTTACAAGAAGATTATTATGAAGAGCTTCTGGGAAGATAAATTTGGGATGTTATATTTTATGAATTTTCTGTGGTGTTATTTTTTTATCAAGAATGTATGTATAAAACCTGAAGAACATAAAGTAACTTGGTCTGACATAATGATCTTGTAATCCTGTAAACTTGACTGCATCTACAAAGTGCAGGCCTCACCTTCAAAACCATGTGTACAATATTGCTAATCCTCTGACCCAGGACTACCTACTGGTGTATACCAGTTTTGAGGCTGATATTGGGTACAGCAAATGAAGTTGTCATTACATATGGTAAGTCTTTTGGCTGTCCATTATGACTAACTTCCCTTTCACCTTTGGTCCCTCCGTTTGCAGCGGCTAGGGACAGAATCTCCGGGTTTGGTCCCCAACCTGCCAACCTGATAATGGATGGTCCCTGGCTGTTGTACATGGACACCCTGTCAGTTGAGTTGACCAATTAGAGGGCAGAATGCGGGTCCTATGTTTGAGAGCCTCATCCCAGCTGTCACAGGGCACGGGAGTTGGCCCTCTGAAGGGTCGATTTGGCTGCCGTCCCATCCCACCCTTTCCTTTCCTGCTATATCCTATCCTTCCGGTAACCTGCGCAATATTCCTGCTTGTGGAAGATGTGCCTAGCAGCTTTGCTGAGGTTTCCTAATCCGCAACAATCTAATCCTCTTAACAAATCGCAATGACAATTTTGAAACTTCAAACGGTTGTCATTTGCCATCTTCTACCTATATGCTCTCTTGGTACTGCCAAGAAACAACACCATTGTAAGCTAGATTTCCACTATGATATCCAAGCTATGGCAGCTACTGATGAAATATTTACGTGATTAGAGAGCATTAACGTTCACAATAACTGCCTAAAATCATACAGCTAAACTTACCGACAAACTGACGACTGGATTTATCAGCGATGATTTTGCATTGGTTTCGTTGGAAGATGCGGAACCCAAGACAGCGGAAGCGCTCGTCTGTCTCGAACAGCTTGGATGGCGCAGATGGTGTGAGGTAAGGTAAACCTGTGCATATGTTATATT
The DNA here is from genome assembly GCA_963675035.1 of Allygus modestus. NCBI lineage: Eukaryota > Metazoa > Arthropoda > Insecta > Hemiptera > Cicadellidae > Allygus > Allygus modestus. Next base: position 109,163,533 of record OY776115.1, on the reverse strand, counting down.
TTAGGGATAAGTTACTAAGACACCTAACTAATGAGGAGGTTAGACCTAGTTAGGATAACTCATCCTAGTTGGATCTACCTGTAACTACTTCATCCTAGTTGGCTCTATCTGTAACTAGGTAGTTGGATCTATATGAAATCAGCTCATTTTAGTTGGCTCTATATGTAATTACCTCATACTAGTTGGCTCAATATGTAACTATATCATCCATAATGGCTCTATCTCTACATAAGTAGTTGGATCTATATGAAATCAGCTCATCCTAGTTGGGTCTATATGTATTTACCTCATACTATTTGGTTCAATATGTAACTATATCATCCAAGATGGCTGTAACTGTAACTACCTCATCCTAGTTGGCTCTATTTAACTACCTCAATCCTAGTTGCCTTTAGATGTAATTACCACAACCTAATTGGTTCTATCTGTAACTACCTCATCCTCGTCGGCTCTATCTGCAAGTACCACATCCTAGTTGGTTCTAACTGTAACTACCTCATTCTAGTTGACTCTTTATGTAACTACCTCACCCTAGTTGGTTCTATATGTAACTGCCTCATCCTAGTTGGATCTTTATGTAACTACCTCACCCTAGTTGGTTCTATATGTAACTGCCTCATCCTAGTTGGATCTTTATGTAACTACCTCACCCTAGTTGGTTCTATATGTAACTGCCTCATCCTAGTTGGATATTTATGTAACTACCTCACCCTAGTTGGTTCTATTGTAACTGCCTCATCCTAGTTTGCACTTTATGTAACTACCTCACCCTAGTTGGTTCTATATGTAACTGCCTCATCCTAGTTGGATCTTTATGTAACTACCTCACCCTAGTTGGTTCTATATGTAACTGCCTCATCCTAGTTGGATCTTTATGTAACTACCTCACCCTAGTTGGTTCTATATGTAACTGCCTCATCCTAGTTGGATCTTTATGTAACTACCTCACCCTAGTTGGTTCTATATGTAACTACCTCATCCTAGTTGGATCTTTATGTAACTACCTCATCCTAGTTGGTTCTATATGTAACAGCCTCATCCTAGTTGGATCTTTATATAACCTCACCCTAGTTGGTTCTATATGTAACTACCTCATCCTAGTTGGTTCTATCTATAACTACCTCATCGTTGGTTCTATCTGTAACTACCTCATCCTAGTTGGTTCTAACTGTAACTACCTCATCCTAGTAGGTTCTATCTGTAACTACCTCATCCTAGTAGGTTCTGTAACTTTTTCATCCTAGTTGGTTCTATCTGTAACTACCTCGTCCAAGTTGGTTATATCTGTAACTCTACCATCTTTATTCACAATAATATTTGTAACACTGTAACCAACCTGAAAACGGGTTGATAAAGTCAGCCCAGTAACCAGCCATCTTCAGCTTGGAACAGATGTCTTGAGCGGCCAGAACAAACTGCTTGGTGAGTTGTTCAGTCTCCAGATCCCCAGAAGCCACTGACTTGCTCCTCTGCGCCAGAGTCACCACTGTCAGTTGGCCATACACCTCCGCACCAGAGAACAACTCAAACACTCCTGCAACAACCCAATATTTTATAATCGTCAAGTTAAATCAAACATATAATAAAACAAATGTTTTACAAATGGCCTATTTCAACCCATTGACATGACAAACACGTTTATCTTGATTAGGGCAAACCTCTGTGCACATAAACTTACCTGAAGGCATGGAAATAATAGTGGAGGACTTGTAAAAGCACATTATACAGCCATCCTTCATAAGCTCAGCCGACAGTAAAGTTTCATAGTTTTTATATTAACCCAGGTGTGCTTTACTGAAGACATAAAGTGAGCGCTTCCCAAAACTTCGTCTCTTTCCATCAGTGGTTCAAAATTTCTATTACTACGTTTAAATCGACGTTTGGTTTTCTGAAAGGGATGTTAAATATAAATTAGTTGTTTAGGTATTTATTCACCAACACCGTAGTGACCGGTGGTCCATGCAGCGAAACTATTGCCTGGTAAGTATTGTACACTCTTACTAAAGGCTCTAATCACTCTAATCAATGATTCCCAAGAAGTTTTGCGCTCACATCTGACAGAACTCTGAGATGAAAATGGCAGTGAGCAGAGCAGTGTTTTCTGTCATCTAAAAATATGTGCCAGTGTGGTCCACAACGACCAGTGGTTTATGTATAATCACCACGGATTGACAGTGTGTCGCTGGCAGTATACAAATAACAGTGTATGTAATTTACACCTCATTGCTCTGACCGAATTCCTTATGTAATCTACAAACACACTTTCGTCCTTGTGGGAATATCACTTTTTTAAATCATGGTGTTGTATTTCTGGATATTGCAGATCTTTTGGGCCACCAATGCAATGAAAATACTAAGTTCAAATATATAACTATAGATAAAACAGATCCAGATCCAGTAGTAGGTCAGCGTTATTTGAAATAAAAACCAAAATATGGACAACATATATCGATCCGGATCAAAATTATGTTAATTATTGTTAGGTATTTTGTAGATCAAAATCATGAAATAGTTTTGTATCTTAAGAAGGTAAAAAAACATCAATCATTCAAAAAAGTAATCAAACGTTTTATGCCAACCTTGTCTTAACAGAAGAGGACATTCCTGAACTGTGCACATCAAAGAAGAATTCTCCAGTATGTGAGCCTGAAAAATACACCAAAATAATTATCTTTATTAAAAAAAGTGTATCATTTTACTCTTTTTTTATGTCATGTGAAAACGGTACCTTCATTTGTATAAAGTATAAATATTTGTATAACACACACTCAAATGATGGATATATTTTGATATTTAGTGGACACTCACATTTCTTCATGGAGAGTAAGTGAAGAGAAGACCGAACAGTAAATATCATAAACACGTTCACTGCTACACGCTAGTTTTCCAGCGTGCTCGGCCATTGCGAGGGCGCTGTGCGCCGAAGTTCTGGCGTTTGTACCTACCCTTGTTTATTGAGTCAGCTGAAGGCCAGCATTACGACGAGAACGGGCTTGGGATTGTAGCACTATGTATCCAAGTCTAACCTAACTTGGTGCGTTGTCAGTTTCCGGTCTGTCTCCCCTGCTCCCCCTGTGTCTGCACAAACATGCATGGATTTCCTCCACTTTTTTAGTCCCTGTCAAGATTAAACTACGCACCTGCATGAAGACATCATATCTCAAGACTCCTCGTAAGATTACTTTCATAAAAACCTTTCAGCCATATACTAAGCGCCGGAATTTTGGCTCAAAATTATGACGCCACTAAAGTATATAATTTAGCATTTGATTTTTTTTCTAAGATTATGTTTAGTTTTATTAGGTACAAGGATTACAAGTTGAGGAAAAAGTTATTTCAGATTCCTCCTGTGTTTGGAAATACATGCTTGGCAGTCAACTTGTTAAGTTCACTTAAGCCTAGTGACTAGGGACTACCCAAGGTGTGTTACTAACGTGTCTGGCCACATTGGCAGAGGAGTGGACGTCCTGCCATGCAGGGCCGGTGTTGCCCGGGAGGTAGAAACGAAAGCCCTGAGGAGTCAGCAGCTCCCAGTTGGGATTGACTCCCAGACTAGCGTTAGCCACTTCTATAACAAAAAACATAGGTACGTCTTTATTATTTATAGAAACAGTAACCTAATCACTGACCAAAATTTGGTTCCTAAAATAAAATGGTAATTCTGTATAAATAACGAAGCGTCAGCTTCGATTTAAATAGTTTCAAAAAAAGTTTTATACCAGCTCTTCTACGATTGACAAAATTCTTTTAACCCATTGCGGGCGGGAAAATATGTGGTAGCGCAGCCCCTAGCGGCCGGAGTAATATACCGCACCAGGTGCTACATGCGTGACTTCGTGAAATAAATAGCAATTTTGTTAATAGTAAAGTATACGAAAACATTTAACCTAATTTATCGCTCATATCTCAAAACAAAACTCAAGACTGAATTCGTCAAGGGCGAATCTAAAATCTGAATTTCAAGCGCTCATCTGTATGCAATCTGTCGGATTCCACTGAAATCAAAAATTATATGGTACACATCCTCGTACAATCTAGCGGATTTATCGTAAACATCCACTCACAAACTAGTGGCAATGTTAACACATTGGGTGTGGGCCGGACACAGGTGACCTTTTTAATTTAGATGGAGTCATATGGTAATTAACATTTTTCAACATGTCTGCCGCACCCAACGTGTTGAGAAACATAGCAAAGTTTTGGAATCACAGAACATTAAATGCAGGGGGTGCATATTTCGGCGTTCAGTCCAATTGCCACTTAGATGCAGATGCTGCACCTTTTGCCCACAATGGGTTAACACCAGGACGAATATTTTGCTGAGTCTCATTTGACATCTGAAAATGTTAACATAGGGCTTATGGAGTTTCAAATGATAACAGGTAGGAAAAAACAATCAGACAGCTGTCAAAGAAACACAATAAAGTATCAATACATGACAATCCTCCAACAAAGCTTGGCCCCTTGTGTATGTAAAATCTGTAAAGCAGTAAAGCTGATAAGGGTTCACGGGCAATAAATGAGTAATTCTCCAAAAAAATAAGAACAAGCTTGATTTCCATCTTTAATTACTAATTAAGTATTTATTTTTTGTATCGTAGATTAACTTTCTCATTCATATCTGATTCACATGGTTGCATCTAGACTACGGTATTTTATATAAAAAAGTTGCTTTTTAGAGCATTTATTTGGCTTCAATCAGCTAAATAACTTGTTCCTCTTTATTAAGAGAGAATATAAAAAATGAATAGGCCTATTCAACTTGTTCAGAACCCAAAACTAACAGCAATGTCATCGTTTGCCTAAAATTAATGGACTGTTGAAGGACATATTTATTTTTCCCTACTTCTGTCATTTCCTCTTCTGAGACCGGTTTTAAAGCTGTTCTAATTTTAAGTCAGGTGTCACTTTGTTTAGTTTATATTTTTATAGTTATTGTTTAATATAAATATACACTTTATTTAGAAATCTGTTAGCTCACCAAAACTGTAGTCATGGAAAATTAAGGGGATTGTGGGAAGTAAATAACCAAAATGTGAAATTAGATGTTAAACTTCAACTGTACATTAATATTGAACAGATTTTAGCTCAGTAACAAGTTTATTAAGCTCAAATTATCATAAGAGCATTCATGATAACAAAACTGCTCGCCAAACTCACCATCTTTCGCCTCAGCTCCTTTTCTTCCTACTATCTTAAAACTGTCATCTTGATTGGAGTTACTTTTCCGAGAATATAAAGCAAATAATGTCACTGGGTTATAATTTTTCAAATTTACTCTCTTTATTAGCAAACCTGCACGAGGATTCAACATCTGCAACAGAAGAGAGATTTGATTTAATCGTACCCACACAACAAAATAGATTAGGCCTAAATAGGATAACTTGTTCAACCGCCGAATATTGTGTTCCCACAAGCTCGCATAGGCTCAATAGCGAACATGTTCGATGTTCAGCTTATCAGGGCTGTAAGAACAATGCTAGTGGTACTTTGACCAGAACAACACTCTCTAGCTACCAGTACTGAGTAACATTGTGTCACTAGGGATCCCACATGATTAGGCGCTTCTAAGATAGTGTATCCCTCTACTAAAAGAAGCGATTGTCCTCTACTACTTTCTTGGGAGGTTTGTCGGGCCTCTGCAGCTTCAGTGGAGCGGCACTTGATTGGCTGAGGGGCTGACTTAGCTCTATAACGAAAGATCTTTAAATCATAACTTATTTTTAACATATAACAAAGTCACCTTATTTTTCTCTAGGCCAAATATATACAGTTGATTCATTTAAAATAAGTACTGAAAAAATAAAGGTTTAATCTACCAAAAGTTGTACAATACAAAATAAACATGTCTGTTACTAATTTAAAAATTGATCAAAACAATAGTGTCTTTGGTATCAAGATTTTTTTAGTTTCTTTAAATAAAACCATTTTAGTAATAGTTAGCAATTTCAGAGGGACTCTGTGGGTAAATTTAATCCAACAACGGCTGGGTATTTCCAAAAAAAAATGGTCCAAAGTAGTTTAACTATTGCAAATTCCATAAACTGTAATACATTCCAATCTTACGGTACTTCTTAATTTCTTAAGAAAAGTAAAGTTTTTGCTTAATGTCTGATTTTGGCGATTGAGATATTAAATTAATGGTATTTTCCTCAAGATGTTTCAAAAGAAATTGATCTCAGTCCGAAGGGCTCCACCCCACTGGCCCTCAAAGCTCCCATGTTATTCTTATAGAAGAAATATGTTTATTTGAGTCACTTGTGTTTTATCAAAATTAATTTACTTCAAATAAACATCTGTCATGAGAAATATTTCTAACTGCAGACTATTACCGTGTTGTATTACAAGTTATTATGAGAAGTTAAACAAACTGTTTTCTATTGGTGATATAAGTTTCGAACCAGTTCTATTGCGCTCCCCTGGTACCAATATCCTCTTAAGTACTGAATAATTTATTTGGTGTACACTACCAAATGCCTTTGATAGGTCTATAAAAATACCTACGGTATTCCACTATTACCCTACAATTCACTATTCGATAGTCTACAATGGTTTCAATTAAATCTATGCTAGCAGTGTAATAGACTTACCCGGTCGAAAGCCATGCTGATCATTACCATACAACCCTTTACGTTCTAGATAGCCTACCAACCTAGCATACATTGCCCGCTTATAAGTTAGATCTTAGTATAAAAGTTGGGATTATTGATATAAGTTAGCGCGATAATTTCCAGGCTCTAAATATTTGTTTTTTTTATAGGTCTTTTTGATTTTAACAAATTTAAATTTTCTAGGAAATAACTCAGAGTGAAATGATGAGTTAATAAAATGACAATGGTTTTTTTAGCGAATTTCAAATATTATTCATGATTGGATATATTTAATTTTATAATTATTTGTATAAACTACAAATTTTATTTTCTGGCATGTTGTTGATAACCTAATACCGGTACCTATATTAATGTTTAACAAAATACAGAGCTTTCTTAATTAATTATAAGCATTAACAATTAACAATATATAAAGGAAAATTAGCACTATTACTTATTGGTGGGACAGGGAGGGTAATCTGCAGTGGGTTTGAATTCCCCACATATAGAACGGTACTTTTTACCGCACATTTTTCACAGCAAACATATATTTACATTTGTAACATACATTTTTTAATAGGCCTACAGAGTGTCTCAATATTAGTTAAAACCTATAAGTTTGAAATTTGTATCGAATTCGTTCCTCTTAGTTAGATATACTGGCAAAATATCAAGAGTGGCTAAGGTAAATTAGGGCTATAAGATTGAAGGATAAGTAAACTGTTGTACAAGTTAAGTTAAATTGAACAAAATATATCAATAAATTGGCCTAGCTGTTTTTTTTAAGGGAAATTTTCAATATGATTTACAAAAGGTACAACACTGCTTGTTATTATTAATACAAGATAAGGCGATGATTTATTCTAGTAATATATTACACAAAAATGGAAAAGAGGGCTGTGGGCCTAATTAATCTTACACGATGTAGACCTTCACTGAGGTCAGATTTAGGCTTAGGCCTGTACAAATCAAATTAGCTACCGGTATGAAATATTACTTCCCAGTTAACTGAATATTTTATAGTCTAGCAATGGTTTAGTAATATGAATGATTGATTTTTCATATTTCCTTAACCCTTTCAGTGCTATGGCCTGATATATCGTCTTTTGAATCTGTTATCGATAAACACTGTTACTGCTTCATAAGCGTTTGTACCGTCAGTCTACAGTCTGAGTCTGACTTGTAGTGAAACCTGGTAGACACAAACTGAACTACCGGTACCTCGTCAAGCGCCTAGGCTCTAATACCACCTGGTCTGCTACAGCTGCTAGTCTGATCAGTGGCTGTGTGGTCTAACGCGTTACCTTTCGGACCGGGGGTAACACTTGGATCGAGGGGTTCGAATCCCGTCACAGTCGGTGGTTTTTATGTGCAACTCATCCGGAGAGTTCACCTGTCTCTAGCAGAGCTGAAGGGGAGGGCGGACCTTAAGCAAACGGTGGACGGCTCGGGTCCAAGCTGAAGGGATGGGTGGATTCTTTGTGAGTTGCACATCTGATCAGGTGTTTTGCTACTTTTTACCTATCCTTTACTGTGTGTGTATCCAACTGAAGCACTTTTTCATTAATTTTAACTGTTCAGGCATTCAAGACATTTAAAAAATCAACAAAACATCACAGATTCAACTAATTTTTTCAGAAGCTTAGCACTCAAAGGGTTAAATTAATTTAAAAATCTAAATTAAACAACAAATGAAGTAATAAGGTAAGGTACCAGTATGTTGGTGTACCCCTCTTCAGTTTTTAGCCGTACACTTTTTCTGAATACAGGGAAAATGTTTTTCACAGTTTACTTTAAAACAAACTTAAGTTAACGATATATAAATAACAGCTGTGTAAAAGACAGTACGGTACCTAATAGACAAAAAAAACTGCTTTAGCCAATGGCAAGTATGCAAAGACCTGTGATTGGTTAACTTTCACTTCACGTAATAATGGAGAAGGGAAAGCCGTCCCGCTCGCAACTATTTCCTTCTACCTATTTCCGTCAAGATCTAAAAAAAGGATATTGTGAAGAAAAAAAATCATCAATAGCCTTAGGCCCCTATGTCATTACAATATTTGTTACAAACAAATAGGGCCTAGAGTTTTGTATCCACCTTGATTCAAATCACAATTTGTGTGGAGGTCAAGCACAGAGACTTTGTCCAGGGGTGTGCACACATAAGTTACTTACCCATCTTGGCAACTGAATTTCAGAACCCTACATTTAAAATTTGAGATTTAAGTTTAATTTTGTTGAATCAGGACATGGCATGAACTTTAGTCTTTTTATAAGTAATACATCCACTGAATTAAGAAGTCTAGCTTTAACATATTTAGGCCTACATATTTGAAACAAGCCTACTTTTCAAAAACTGAATTTTAAATATTTTCTAGGGATTAAGTTATGACCTTGATTTCGATATAGAAGTTCCATATAGTTTATGTTACATCAAACATTTTAAGAGAAATACCTATGCAGGGAAGAGGTGTACTTGACTCTAGTAATAATTTATCAAATGATGTTACTAGACCTATTATTTTTCAAATCAAATCAATATTGCTTCAGGTTCTACTATAGTTTTAATTTACAACAGCCCCTTCCTGCTAGGACATCATCTACGTCAATAATATGTTTTTTGAGTCAGATTGTTGTATGGTAAATAAACATTTACAACACTGCACTTTAATTTTCAAGACTAAATTTCAACCAAAAGTAAACAGCTTAAGTAACCGTGTCAAGTTCATGAAACATAAGCCCTTTTAAAGTTATCTAAAGCAAAATTACCACATTTTATTTTACAAAAATGAAATGCTCGTTTGAACTTACCATTCATAACCTTCTTTTAATAAATTTTTTTGTGCTTGTAACTTGAACACTTGTACTATTATTTTCAGGTTAAATTTAATTTTTTTGACTTAGCCTAGAGAACTATTCAAACAGGTGTTAACGTTAGACAGGATGACTAACGTTATAATAAGAACAATGTTAATACCTCTGTTATACGTATAATTATTTTTCCAAAAACAAAAATAAATTAACTTCCTCTTTGACCTATAAAGCTGGTTCAAACTGATCAGGAATATCAAATTAATGTTTCTAACTCAATAGATATTTGTATTTTGTATGTATAGTTAAAATTATGTTTTCATTATTTTCGATAATTATGGGGGATTTTCAAACACAAATTAAGACCATGTATTTTCTGCAAAATAAAGCTCAAGCTCAATCCAAATTTACTGGCATTTTTTATATGGCTTATATTCACACTCACTCCTAAAACGGATTCGTTCTCACTGTTTTTGTCTTGAATTTTGTATTTGATTCAGAAGATAGCAAAACAATATTTTAATGTTTTCACACAATGTTTTTATATTTAGGTGAAATCCAAATAAATCAATAATCAATTCAAATCCATAACTAGTATGAGTTTTCAAAAAATATTTTTAATTTTTTAAATAAATATGATCACTTGAAAATAAATATAATAAAATCAATGAAATATAATACTCACATAAATATATATATATATATTTATTCCTTGGCAAAGTTTTATAATAATGTATTATTGGATTATAAAGAAAATATTTGTAATATGTAGCGTGTATTTTTTAAAGTGTGTGGTAGGCACAAATTTTCTGCAGCTGGTGAATGTTCCTAAGATGGTAGGAGACCACATCAGCTGCAATATTCCAGAGTGCTGTTATGACTATACTCTCATGGCCCCCACACTTAGTCCGTAACTTGCTATACAGTGATAAATTTCAAGACTATATTAGATTTTATGCGAATTATATATATGTGCATCTGTGCATCCGATTCAGGTTGGATGGTATTTATCATTACGGTCAGCACCGGATTTAGGAGCCGTGGGCCCCTAAGCTCAACCTGTGGTGAGGGCCCTTGTTGACGTCCAGATCCAAGTTGGTGATCTTTTTTTGTGTCAGGGATTTTGCATGTGATTCTTTAAGGTTCTGTATGGTCCCTTAGTGGTGCGGACCCCTAGGTGCGCACCTATGTAGCCTATGCTTGGAACCGGCCCTGATTATAGTGTGACCCCCAAGTCTCATATCGTCTGGATGCGTTGAAGGGCGCATTCAATCAAAGTAGTATTAAATTAAATTAGCTATCAAAGAGATAACATTAATTCTCATTGTATTTGTCTGACGCCATATTTTTCTATGTTATATGAGCAATTTATAAAGCTTATAGCAGTCTTCTATTTAAAGGCAGCATGAAAAAATAATAGCTTTTAATTTTGATGTTTAATATTTTAGTATTGTAATAAATTATAAAAATAACAGACACATAAATAGCTTTTTCAGTAAAATTCTATGCGGGCAGTGTGGCTGGATATTTGTCAATAAATAAATTAACGCTGTTAACGCAGACAACTCTGATATAAATGTAAGGCATGTCATGTATTTTCTTGCCAACACCAAATAGTTATTGAAAATAGCACTAGTAGCAAATCATCAACTTGTTTGATTTTACTGTTAGCTTTGATTGTTGTACTGTTGTGTAAAAGTATACGTCTTGAATTGTTGATTTTCATACGTTTATTGTTGAGTATATTATGCGTTTACTGTTTAAATTTCTGTAGTTTATAATATTGCATGTAGTTAATATTGTACTTGTACTACATTCTATGTGTACATTGGCTCTGCCGTTGAAAGTAAATAAAAATAAAAGACAAGTTTAGAACTTTAAAGTGTATTAAAGATCTGATGTCCCCCTAGCAATATAGATCATAGGTACGAAAGGTTATACTACAACCAATAATAGAACAAATTGTTGCATTAAATACTAACCATAATAATATATGGTGAGTTTGTGTGCACATTTTTTCTTATTTAGAAAGTTGGCAATATTGTACTTATGATGTCTGCTGTCTTCTGCAATACTGTATTTTGATTTTGTAATCAAAGAAATTTAATAACAAAAATGGCGTCTATTGGGAGAACGTGCTACTCTGTAACCAAAACAGTTTTATTTAATTCTTTATCAAATGCAAATGGTACCGTGAAGATTATTAGACGAAGTAATTCTATATTTAAAAATTCTCCCTACCCTCGTAGGCACAATTTCCCAGTTAAATATTTTTCATTTTTACCCATCGGTTGCGCCTCTCTATTCCGGCACTATGGTAAGTTGTAATTATAATCAGTCTAAATCCTGTATACTTTATTTGCTTATCTCGAAATTGTTCAGATGCAAACAAAGCTCTCAACAAGTATTTCTTTAAGAGTTTACAGCAAGCTGAGTGTTTATGTTAGGCTAGTCCTAGGTTACTACATTATTTCAATGACCAGGCCCTACAAAAAGATTGTTTTGGCCTGACTCAACCAAATCTTTGTTATTAGGCCGTTTCTACACTAGGCAGTTTCACAGTGAATCTTCTCATGCTTCTTACATCTGGAGTCTTCTCCATGATCCGATGACCGGGGAATCGTCAAATGCAATTAGTGCAATTAGGGGCAAAGTATGTTTTTAATCTTATGTCAGAAAAATCTTGTCAGTCAAATGGCTGTTGAGCAAGCTGATATCCTAAAGGTATATACGCAAGCGGCAACTTATCAAATTCTGAAATTTGTGCTATAAGAGATTACAAAACAAGGGCTGCGATTAACGTTTCTTTCATTAAATGCTATAACTTAGGCCTCCTATATAAATCCTCTTTGGGTTAAATATTGCTGAAGCTTTAACTTATAAGCAAATATAAAAAGTACCTATGCATCTAAAAATAAATAAGTTACCATTCTGGTATATAAACTGAATTTGGGTTTGAATAGAAAACGAGGTACTGTTCATGAAATTATATTTATTTTACATTTTCTGAAAGATATTTTAGAGTAGAATTCATAAATAAGATTAGTTTTTGTCGCAAACTTACTATTCTCCGGTAATTTTAAGTTTCCACCACCTTACATAGGCTAAGTAAACAGAAATGTCTCCTTTCTGCTATGGACATTTTGTGATGGGTAAAGTTGACAGTTTGACCAATCTTAATATTTACAGACTTTAATATTTATAAGCAAATATTTGTTATAATACTCTAATATAAGCGATATGGTGTTACTATATGTATCGACATCAAAAATCGCACTGTCATTGTGTATCACGAGATACTTAAGTATGCTTGGTTAAAGGCAGCCCCACACTTCTCGCAAACATGACCGAACATTCGGCTGAACTCCGAATGTTCAGAGTATTCGCGAGAAGTGTGGGAGCTGCACAGATTTTTGAATACATTCAGGAACATACGGGACGGAATGTTCAGTGAACATTCGGGAGAATGTTTTGCCGAATGTTCAGGCATGTTCGCGAGAAGTGTGGGACCGTCTTAACTTTCACTCCGGACGTAATAATGGAGAGGGGGAAGCTGTCCCACTCACTACTATGTCCTTCTACCTATTTCCCTCAAGATCTAAAATAAACGGTATCAGGAAACTGACACATACTTTCTCCCTTTTAGCCCAACTTTAATGAACAAAATACTTTTTATTTACTAAATATAGAATACAAAGCACGGTTGAATGTACAAAAATCTTGTAAACAAGTTGTTTTCAAAAATATCCACCGAAATCCCTGTTTAGGAGGTAGCCTACTATAGAATCCATCGCTACACACGTGGTTTTAAGAGGGGAAATGCCCCCTATTCCCCCCTCAGGGTTATTAAGGGGCAACATATTTTGAATTTCCTCTATTGGTCAATGCTAACTTGACAAGCATATCAGTTTGAACGAAATCGATCAATAAATAAAAGAGAAATAGTAATAATTGTTGTATTCCCCATAAGAATAACATTGGACAGCGTACTGCGTTTACTGCAAAATAAAAGTTTAAATTTTCTCCGCAACCAGTTATTGTAGAATAGTAATTCAAGATACAAAATTAATTAGTTTTTTAGATATTTTTAATGGGGAATAGTAATATTTTTTATATTTATGTTTTTTTATGAAAAATCCAAAAAACTGAATTTTTGATATTTTATGTCTTGTAATTTCTGAAGCCGAATTTTTACAGAAATTCGGGTGGTGTCATTTTGTTGGAAAACTAAAGTTCTACAAACGACTAAAGTTTAATCAAAATCGTTAGAGCCGTTTTTGAGAAATCTTGATTTTTCATGTTTTTTGGCGGTTTTTGGGGGATATTTATCCTTATGGGATGTAATAAAAGACATCTTACAACACTTTTTTAAGATATATTTACACTTATACTGATTCATATACAGACGGTAAACATATATAAAAGATGGTACTAGGCATGCCTAGTACCATCTTTTATATATGTTTACCGTCTGTATATGAATCAGTATAAGTGTAAATAGGTATATCTTAATGTTGTAAGACGTCTTTTATTACATCCCGTAAGTAATAACAACACGTAATATGCTAATAAAAAAGTTGTTTAATTACCCTTATAAATAAAAATTCCACAAAATGAAAAATCACCTGGAGATATCGTGGATTAGTACCTACATACCAGATTTCATTAAAATCGAACCATTGGTTAGGGCTGTAGCGCTGTACACATCCATACAGACAGACACACAAACATCACGTAAAAACCACTTTTTTGGGTTTAGGGAGCACTAAAACGAATATTTCCACTAACAACTCAAATTCAAAAATTTTGACGAAAACAATACTTTCTCCATATACTATGTATAACAGGGAGAAAGTAAAAAGGATATTGTGAAGAAAGAATCATCGATAGCCTTAGGCCCCTATGTTATTACAATATTTATTACTAAACAAATAAGACCTAGTTTTGTATCCACCTTGTGCCTCGGCAAGTTGTTATTAGGCCAAACAAACTAAAATCAATAACGGCAAAAAAATAGTACAGCTCGTTTTATTTGTGTACAATCCTTCTAAGTTATAAAACATATTCAAGTTATTATACTCTTATTCTTATAAAACAGCTGTTTCAGTATTTATAATTGTAAACCGGTATATCTACAGACAAAGGTTGGAGGAATAACTAAATACGAGGTCACTAAATAAATAATAATAACACTTGCTCTAGGTTTTTTCTATTGTATACGATGATTGTAGCCAAATAAGCTAGACTTTTGGGACTTTTACCAATGCATGTATTATGTCAATAGCAAATAAACGATTCTTGATTTTTGATTCTTTAAATGTTAGTTTATACGTTTAATACTGCTTTGGCATGAACAAATTATAATTATAACAAAGATAAAGATTATTACTACTAAACCATATTTGGCATTATAAGACTTAAGCCCACGACCCAGACAACTATTTGATTTTAGTTCCAAAAATAATTGTAGGCTATAACCTCTGCTGTTAGATCATGAGTAAGTAGTTAGGCAAGGAAATCAGATAACCGTTTTCTTACTTACTTTGGTATTACAGGCACAGAAAAAGTTGACACACAGAAGATCCTAGAAACTGCTTTCCCTCAACCCAAAGGAAGTGATGGAACAGATCAAACTAAAGACTCCCAGTCTGGGAAAAGTGAAGAGGAAGAAGAACGCTTGAAACGTGAGGCTTCATGGCGCACAATGAAGATCTCACTGCTGGCTCTAGGCACATCAATAGGCCTCTGTGGTGGCTATATCATATTTTCATTTGGTTAGTATAAACCTTCGATGAATCAACTAGATGGATCACTTGCAGGTAGGAGGCATGTGGCCAGCTTCCCCCACCACAACCCAGACAACACGGCCGCAGAGTAGATAGCAACATTGAGTGTGCTGGCACAAGCATCTGCTCAATACTAGAATGAATTAGTTAGGTTGCTACTGATGACATGTTAATGGTATCAAATTAAAGTTAAAATGGTACTTTGGTATTATACGGATGCCACTATTTTTGGAGGTTAAATTTTTACCGGATACAAAGGATAACTACATAATTCAAAAAAACGTACTTTTATTGACTTACTGTAAAAATTTTACATCATTCTGATGAGCGGTCTTTGTGTTGTGCCTCCCAAAAGACAGCGATGTCCGCTAGGATCGTGTTGAATGCGTCGCCGCCGCTAGCAACCACACCCGATCGCCACATGTACTACGCCAAATATACAGCGCGCTGCGGCAGTTATGTTAGGATGGGTTATCATAAAAATACGTACGGTTTCCTCTTCATTTCGAGGTAAATCCCACACCAAAAGAACGTCACTCATTATGAAAACAAATGTAACGTAGTGACGGCAATAAATCACTCATGACACTGACCCAGATACAGGCGGTGACAGGTGATGCGCGCGCTCCGGTCAACGACCTGACCTTGGCCTATTTGGAGGGGGTTTGGCGACCTGAAGTATGACTCATCAGGTATCTCGATTCGTAACGAAACAAGGAAAGTCCTACAATCATTTTTATGATAACCCATCCTAACATAACTGCCGCAGCGCGCTGTATAAGGGTGGCATCCGTATAATACCAAAGTACCGTTAAAATATTAAATTTTAAGAATGTTGTCAGTTCAAATAGCATTTGAAAGACGGTACCTACCGAACCTTTAATAGGAGTTTTAAACAACTCAACCTCAGAGAAAGGAAAAGTGTACAATAGACGCCTGTACTTAACCGCCCTCCATGGGTCCGAACCCTGGTCGGATAATAAAAGAGCGGTTTAAACAAAAAACACCTGGGCGTTGTCATATTAAGTAGGCCCCTACTAACAACTATAAAACTTAACGATGGTTACAAATTTAGGTTCCAAAAATATATACTAAGATATTTGACTAACTAAGGAAACATATGATCGACTTGTTGTGACCTGAACGTTTTTCATGGTTCAGTATCGGTACAACGGCTGTGGCGGCTGACATGAGCTATTTTCTGAACAGAGCTGACCACAAGAGAGGGGGAAGCTGTCCCACTCACTACTATGTCCTACCTATTACCTATTTACAACTTATTAAAACTTATTTAAACTTATTAACTTATTGCCCAAGGTCTATGTTTGCAAGTGTTAATCCGATGGGCGGTTGAGGCGAGGACGGTTAAGAGGGCTACTTCATTGGAAAAAGGTGGGATACACAGCTAACTCACCTGAAGAAACTGGTTCAGATGAGCACAGCAACAAAGAAAGTATTTTTACACACATATTACATAATATTTCGTCTCCATTTGAGACTTCTTCAGATGTAGAGAGAGACTGTCAGTTAAAATACTCTGAAGAAACTGGTTCAGATGAGCACAGCAACAAAGAAAGTATTTTTACACACATATTACATAATATTTCGTCTCCATTTGAGACTTCTTCAGATGTAGAGAGAGACTGTCAGTTAAAATACTGACAGAGTATTTTAACTGACAGTCTCTCTCTACATCTGAAGAAGTCTCAAATGGAGACGAAATATTATGTAATATGTGTGTAAAAATACTTTCTTTGTTGCTGTGCTCATCTGAACCAGTTTCTTCAAATTTGAAACTCCCAAGCCAAGTGCTTTTCCTTTGCAAACCTTAAGAGGGATACTGTATTATACAATTCAAAAATATTCTTAACCTTTGTATTCAACTAAGGGCTAGCTGGAAAACGAACCACATAAGTTTAGTGGGAAAATTATTTTATCAACAAATTTAAAATTAAGTTGGATAGTATTAAAACCACCCTGAATAAGCACAAAGAAAGGTTAGTGTTTTGTGTATAGTATTTTAGAATTTAATTTAGATAAAAAAGTTTGTTATAACCTAAATCATTTTAAACCAGCTGTGTTGCAGCCTTGCCCGCGAAAACTAAAACAAGCGATTATTATTAACACACGATGATGTGATAATAACAGGGATGATAACTCAAATTTGTTTGTACTTTTATGTTCATTAGTATGAAAAGTATATTCATTAGTAGGCCTACTTTTAGTTTTGAGTTAAGTATGAACAAATCCTACATCAGATCCAAATGTCATAACATGAAAATAGATTTTTACTTAAAAATGTATGTTGGAAGTACTACTAGAAACTTTGCTAGTTGATGATTTTATTCTTAAACCATGTTTCTGACAAATTTATATTGCTGCAGGAGCACCTCTACAAAACGAAGATGGTTCCATTGAAGAAGATGAATTCACCAGATTACCCATAGTCTCGCAGTATCTCAAAAGAACGTATAAACAAATGTCTCTCTACACAAAGGTAAGTTAAGAATGAGGATGCAGTCCATGCCAAACAACCTTTCCCTTGAAGAGTGTTGTTACATTATTAACAACAACATTAAAACAACATTTAAAACTAAAATAACATTTAAAACTTATTCCCCAACAGCAAACAATAATAAGAAATCTTTATTGGTGATTTTTAGTGTTATGTTTTCCTAAATGCAAATATACCGTAGTGTACTTCCTCAGTTCACTCGTCCGTCGTCTAGCTTGTTATAATGAGCTGCTCCACGGAAAAGGTTTTTCTGCATGATGTGTAGTTGGCTTATTAGGAAAGATTTAAATTAGTGTTATCATGACGATGCTATGCAATGTACAAATTGTTACGGTAATAAAGATTTTGATTTTATTTTGATTTTGAAATGTGTTTATACTCTGTGCTTTTTATAGGTTGTTGCTCACATAGAATGGTAAATGTAGTTTTTTAAGTTTATTTAACTATTCTATAACTTAAGACAAAGGTTTGCCTATTTATCACTTTCACAATAATAACTGTGGGATTGCCTGGAACAATCAAGAAGTCGGAAATAACTGTGGAATATTTGATAATTTCAATCAGCTTTGCAATTATATTTATGATGACCTAGAGCATAGTGGATACTCCGCTTCATCTTGTTAGGTCTTGATTGATTTCAGACCGCTATTTATGTCTGTAGATGATCCAGGAGCCGTCACGTAAGAAACTCCTCCCCGATCCTCTGGAGTACCCGTACATGCAGCCACCGTACACCCTGGTGCTGGAGCTGACCGACCTGCTGGTGCATCCGGAGTGGACCGTAAGTGGCTCGGAGTTTGTTACCTGTTAAAAGCGGGGCTGCGCAAAACCGACCTTCTTACAACTTACAGCTCAACTTTTTTGTCTGCGTTATCTTTCTTTGCGTCTACTATTTAATTTTACAAACTTCTAAAAAAAAAAAACAAATGCGGACCCAATTTTAAACATTGTTCACATTTCAGTCCAGTTTTTTAAGCATTTCAGACCGAAAGAAGATTATGCAACAAACAAATATTTACAGACCCTGCTACAACTTGGTGCTCTAATAAAAACGATCACGTGTCCCCAAACTCTATGAAATCGTCCTTGGGTCAACACAAACCATAAATGTTACATAAACATAAGGTCACCCTCACTCTATTACCCATTTTTACTTTCTCCCCTTATACATAGTACAGTAGACGCTCTTCTATCCGGCATTCTATGAACCGGCACATTCTATTAACCGGCACCAGGCGACCCGGGGTTTTCCAGGTATTTTCGGTCGTTTCCGTTTCGTACTGCGACTGCGCTGGACTGCTCCCGCCTTTTTCTTAGTCACCTGTTGTTTGTTTACGTCTCAAGCAGTAACGTTCAGTGATGTTCGTAAACTTTGCTCAGTACACTACTGTATTCAACCTATTTTTAGACGCCAACTTCCGCCCGGCTGTCTGTCAGTCTATCCGTCCACAAATGCAGGTGTTCCGGAGCAGTGCCAAGGTCAACCAACGCACGGGACCACAGCTCATTACTGTAGCGAGATGACAGACTATCAGATTACTGTATTCCCAATAATAACAAAAAAGTTCTAGTATCCGGAAAAATCGATTTACCGGCATGGGCGTGGTCCCAAACATGCCGGATAAAAGAGCGTCTACTGTATATGGAGAAAGTATTGTTTTCGTAAAAATTTTTGAATTTGAGTTGTTAGTGGAAATATTCGTTTTGGTGCTCCCTGAACCCAAAAAGTGGTTTTTACGTGATGTCTGTCTGTGTGTGTGTGTGTGTGTGTGTGTGTGTGTGTGTGTGTTGTCTGTGTGGATGTGTATAGAGCTGGAGCCTTAATTAATGGACCGATTTTTATGAAATTTGGCATGTAGGTACTAATCCACGATATCTCCAGGCGTTTTTTCATTTTTTTGAATTTTTGATTTTTAAGGGTAATTATCCCCCCGAAACCGCAAAAAAACATGAAAAATCCAAATTTCTCAAAAACGGCTCTAACGATTTTAATTAAACTTTAGTCGTTTGTAGAACTTTAGTTTTCCAACAAAATGGCACCACCCGCGTTCCTGTAAAAATTCGGGTTCAGAAATTACAGGACTTAAAACATCAAAAATTCAGTTTTTTTGATTTTTCATAAAAGACATAAATATAAAAAAATATTACTATTCACCATTAAAAAGAGCTCAAAAAACTAAATAATTTAGTATTTTGAATTACTATTCTACGATTGCTGGTTTCGGAGAAAATTGAAATTTTCATTTTGCAGTAAACGCAGTACGTTGTCCAATGTTATTCTTATGGGGAATAAAAAAATTACTATTTCTCTCTTATTTACTGATCAATTTCATTCAAACTTGATATGCTTGTCAAGTTAGCATTGAACAACAGAGGAAATTCGAAATATGTTGCCTGTAAGTTGCAAGTAATAACCCTGCGGGGGGAATAGGGGGCATTTCCCCTCTTAAAACCACGAATGTAGCAATGGATTCTGTAGTGCCTCCAAAGCAGGGATTTGGGTGGATGTTTTTTTAAAACAACTTGTTTACAAGATTTTCTGTACATTCGACCGTGCTTTGTATTCCATATTTAGTAAATAAAAAGAAATGTATTTATTAAAGTTGGGCTAGAAGGGAGAAAGTATGTGTCAGTTTCCTGATACCGTTTATTGTATCTGTATGTGTTTTTTAATCAAAACAGCACACTCTAGGAACCGCTTGAAGTACTAACTTGAAATTCGACTCTTTCCCTAAACTAGTATAACACGAGTCAAGTTTCGAGTTAGTACCTCAAGGGGGTTCCTGAGGTGTGCTGCATGCTGAGGGTAACTTAATGGAGCAAGATAGGCCCTATTTTTCAATACAATTTTTTGTTTGTGTTGACCCCAGGAACAAGTTCCAGAAGTTTTCCTAGAGAGCTCGAGGACACCCTGTTTACTGTCTAGAAGATCAGGAAGAAGGTCACTTATTTCAGCGGACCAACTAAAATTTGTAAATTTAAAGTAAAGACACGCCCTGCAAATTGTAAAATGTGTCATGAAACGTTTATGTTAAAATGCTCTATACAGGGTGTCTACAGGCCCGGAAAATCACGGATGTCACGGAAAAGTCCCGGTTTCAGTGAAGGGGCACGGATGTCACGGAAAGTCCCGTATTTTTAATATCAAGCACGGATTTTTAATGCGTTTATGACCATGCCACTATGACTGAAACCAAAAAGACAAATTAATTATCGTCATTCCGGCCGGTACTTGGTGGTAACGGACAAAAGCTTGTACAAATACGTTAAGCCCAACTATTTTCCATTTCATTCGTATCCCCGTCTCTGGCACTGTTCAGGGTCAGGGAACCACACAGGCTCATTACACGGCATGAAATAGTCGTAGATGATGTTGAGCAGTTTGATTCATCTTGACGAAACGATTCATATGAATCACTCAAATTAAATGAATCGTATCTTCAACCGACTCATTTGATTCATGTTTTCTGCTCGCCGTAGGTTGCCAAAAGTCTGTTGTTATCGATAGTTTGGCTTCCGCTTATGCGCTTTATACGTTGATACGCGAACAAAACTATAATGGTTGTCAACTCGACTCTTTCAATAACTGAAATTGACTCGCACTACGAATCGGCTCTTTCAGAAATTGAGTTCATTTGATTCGCCTTACGATTTGTTCAATTTGAATGGTTCGTTCGCGAATCACCCATCACTTTGAGGCAATGAGTCACTCCTCACTCACTGATCGTCTAAAATGGCGGTGTGGTGTTGTGTTGACTAAACAGTGTTTAGTATTTTTGTTTACCTTCTTTCGTATTTCCCCTCTCAATCAGTTTGTTTGTTAACTATTAAATTGAAGTTTAGTTTAGTGTTTTTCCTTGGAATAAAATACCACAGGCCTAATGGGAAAGTGCCGATTTAATGAAGTGTGGATTGATGAACATGATTGCAGGTTATGGCTACGACCCAAGAAATATCTTTATTCGGCTTTTTGTAATGTAAACAATTTATTGACGTTTACCATTTATTTAGGTGATTCATTTTTTTAAAGCCATTCTAAAGGGAAAAATCATTAACAAATGGAAACCAACCTATCAAATGACAAAAAACAGTTGTCACTGCATGCTTTTTACAAAGCAACTGAGCCTGTAACATCAACTCACACTCTGAAATGTTATTTATATTTTTCTTGGTTCGGATAGTCAAATTAATTATTATTCAAATGTTTTTTGGTTGTTACCTATAGCCGATTGGTTTTAAAAATCATCAGAGATAAAAACGTACTTTTACTTTGTTTCACCTTTTATTTTTAGCTTACAAATTATAAATAAATAAGCAACGAGATATAGGACTAGTAAACTTATATTTTTTAAATTTATATATTTAATAATGGAATTGCAGTTTGTATAATTGAAGAGACCTAAGACCGATTAAACTCTTAAATTTATGTAAGGCTGACTTCTGTAGCCGTAAAGAAATCCCTTTCCAAAAAATTAACGGATTTTTAAAATTTGTCATCCCTGAAAGTCCCTGAAAAGTCACGGATTTTCAAATTTTTAAACCAGTAGACACCCTGTCTATAGAGATTTAGAAGTTAACAATGTGCAGGTTTATCAAGTAGGCCCTAATTTTGAATATGCCTACCTACTAAAATAAATATAAAAGAAGAGAGATAGGATTCTAAAGTTTCACTGCTTTCTATATTCAATGTACGATCAACATGGTGTAGATTTAGGTCGCTCTTAGTTGTTGTTGTGTTGCAGTATAGCACAGGGTGGAGGTTCAAGAAGAGGCCTGGCGTTGACCAGTTTCTGGAACAAGTTGGGCCGCCCATGTTTGAGATTGTAATCTACACTGCTGAACAGGGTATGGTAAGTAATAATAAATACTGCAATGATAGCTTGTAATAGTAAAATTTAAAAACGGGTTTTCTTAAAGAAAGGAATATTGCTGGAAGAGGGAATTGTCTATCCCTTGAGAGGGTTAATTAGGTACTCTGTCTTTAGACTGAAACATCGTAAAACCCGTAACATCTTAAATTTTAATCGGAGGAGTTTTATGGGATCAAAAATCATGTACGGACTATCAAAAACAATAAAGAAACTTGTGCCTTTATGTGTTCTTGATACTGTGCTCTGTGATTAATTTGTCAGCGATTTACTCTTTTTCATTATATGTAAAATGGTAAAATTCCTTTCGTAGAGCACACGGCAAAACAACCTCTGCCTACTCGAGAGCTGGCTCCACACTGACTTCATTGAATTAAAACTTATATGTAAGCCCAGAAGATTTCCTTTCAATAAATATACATCCATAAATATCATATTGATCTTTGCTCTCTTCATCATAATGTAATTGCTAAATATAGTTGGTCTCTGTCCTGGCAATGAGTTGACACTAGTCCAGTATTGCTGCTGTCGTCCCAGGACTACCTTAAAACTGGTCTATACCGGTTTTGAGGCTGACATTGGGTTCAGAAAGTGAAGTTGTTATTACATATGGTAAGTCTTTTGACTGTCCATTATGACTAACCTCCCGTTCACCTATGGTCCCTCCATTTGCAGCGGTTATGGACAGAATCTCCGGGTTTGGTCCCCACCTGCCAACCTGAGAATGAATGGTCCCTGGCTGTTGTACATGGATATCCTGTCAGTTGAGTTGACCAGTTGGAGGGCAGAATGCGGGTCCCCTGTTTGAGAGCCTCATCCCAGCTGTCACAAGGGCACGGGAGTTTGCCCTCTGAAGGATTTGGCTGCCTTCCCATTCCACCCTACCCTTTTCTGCTATATCCTATCCTTCCGGTAACCTGCGCAATGGAAGCTTGTGGAAGATGTGCCTAGCAACTATGCTGGGGTTTCCTAATCCGCAACAATGACGAGACCTAGGGCTGGTGGCTATTGGACAACTATGGAACTAGCTGCTACCTATTCCTGAGCTAGACTTGCTTGTTAAGCCTGCCCCACACTACTCGGGATTAACGCCTGAATATTCTGCCGAACACTCTCCCGAAAGTCCACTGCACATTTCGTTACTGCTTATCAACAATGTAAATATTCGATTTTTGTACAGCACCCACACTACCGTATTTGAGAATAAGCCAAATATTTGAGCATATCTGCGAGCAATGTGGGACAGGCTTTATTCAGATCTTTTAGTCTGATCTGTTTGGCAAAGAGATTCTACTCCACCTTCCTGAGAAGTGTGTCTGCTATCTTTCATCAAGCAGATTTCTCTCTGTCAGTTGATTTCTCTATCCAATCCACATAGAGTTCACTTGTGGTAGAATTGTAGGGAAATCCGACCTTACCCAATGTTGGAAGGCTTTGGTTGAAAGTGACGGGATTAGCAGCCTTTCAGGCAATGTGAAACATAACAAATTATTTCTAAAATAACTTAAATAGAATATTTAACTTTAATTTGTGTATTAAATGCCTTTATTTGGAACAGTGCAATTAATTTTTTCTTGTTCCTGGCAATTTAGATATATTAATTATTGTTAATAAATTAACTGTCTTATCTAAGTAACCATTTAAGTCACAAACAATTTAATATACAAAATAATAAGGTTTGGAAGACAGGTGATTAATTGCTATTTTGTAACAGATCGCTTTCCCAATAATCAACACTCTGGATCCCAACGGCTACATCATGTATCGGTTGTTCAGGGACGCTACAGACTACATTGATGGACACCACGTCAAGAACCTGGACTGCCTCAATCGTGATCTCAAAAGAGTAAGTTGTTTACTGATTTAAATTTGGGTTAACTGTTCCAATTTAGTTATGTTATTGTTAGAGATGTGCGAGTACTCGAAATTTCGAGTTCGAGCCGAGTTCGGCACTGAAACTCGAGGTTTTACTGAAACTCGAAAATTTTGAGCGAGTTTACTCCCGCCGTTTACCCGCGCTACCAAGGGTCGTCCGCGGCCGCGCGTCGTCTGTAAATTCAAATTGAGTGTGAACGCATTTGAGGTGATAAGAGTTAAGATGTGGATTTTAGTGTTTTATTAATAAATAAGTAAGTTGTGGCTTATAAATTTGTGTTTCTCTTTACACCAAAATGGAGGATTGACCAGGACCTTCAGATTGAGTTGTATGAAAACTGTCTGTGTAGTCAGTCCACTTTTAGGCTAACCTAACCTTGTCATTTTTTAAAGTAAAATATCAAAAATATATCTGTAATGAAATCTAATAGGTAAGCATAAGAAGTTTGTGCTTGTTTTTTGTTCCATAACAATTGAAATTGAGGTAGTCCAATAATTTTAGGCTCAACTGTCCTTTGGCATTGAGCTGTTTTTAAAGACAAGTGATAGGTTTTGGCCTTTTTTAAGTTTCATTAATAATTTTTTTTAATAATTTGTAATTTTTTAAGTTTCATTAATAATTTTTTTTTAATAATTTGTAATATTTTAAAACTGTATTTAAGACATGGCTTCAATTTCATCAATTACTTTGCCAGGCACTTTCAAACATATCTTCACGTTGTTACTAACTGATTGATCTTATTAGGACTATTAGTGTTAAAATTAATGCTAAGATATGTTAGTAAATACAATTTGTATGGTAAGTAAGAAGGCCATTGTGTTTTACCTTGTAATAGGCCTTTTAAATAAAGTTTATTTCAACTTATAGGCCTAAATGTTATTTTATTTTCTCCATTCGTAGAACGATGTAGCTTAGGCCTAAACATAATATTATACTAAACATAGGATAGATAAAAAGGAGGAAATAAAAACTGAGATTTTTTTAATGAAACTGTTAGTTAATACCATATAGGCTATAAAAACCTTTATACCAACAGATTAAAAGTATTTTATCTTCATGGCAAAATGTTACGCAATTACTTTTGTTGTGATTTATTTTCAGATAAATATACTTAGCTTTTTCCAATGAAGCAGGAATCCATTTATTTTACTTACTATTTTTATTTTCAGGTCATAGTGACTAGAAAAGTATATTTTAATAACAACATTTATAAATGGAACCCTATACACTGTTTTGATCTAATTCAACTCGACTTATGTTTTTTTTTGTATACTCGACTCGAACTTGAGATTCGAATCTTTTGCCATTTACTCGACTTAAAAAACCTAAATCGCACATCTCACTCGCACATCTCTAGTTATTGTAGAGTTGTTTTTGTTCAAAAACGTTCAAAGTCATAATTATTTTGTAGGTTGTAGGCCTAGTTGTTATGATTTGGTGTGAATTTTCAAAGCAATAGACTGCTCAGAATTTGTGCATTTTTTACGTTCAGTGCATTCAAATAACTCGAGATTATCATTAGTTTTAAAATTTTAAATCACAATTAAATCTGTAATTTGGTTTAATTTTTAGCTATCTTCAAAGCAGTGCATGCATATAACAATCTATAGCAATTTTTGTAGTTTAAATAGGACAAGATTTGCCAAATGATTGTATTGTTATTATTCACCTTCACCATTATGTCCAGTAGGACTGGTATTGGCAGTATTAAAACATTCTACTTACAAGGGAAGTTATTACAAAGTGAATTGTCCCAACTAAATTTTAAAACCCATATGGTAAAAATATCAAAAAAGTTTTAATTAAATAATGCCTTAGTTAAATATTCTGGGTTATTAAATATTGAATACAATTGGAAGTGTAACACAAGCCTTGCATAGTTTTATCTCTGAAGGTTAGCTCCCGCCTGACTTTTCTCAAACACACAGGTGATCGTGGTGGACTGGAACAGCAGCTCTGTCAAGCTCCATCGGGCCAACACATTCCTCATCCCCCAGTGGAAGGGCAACGACGACGATACGGCTCTGCTAGACCTCGCCGCCTTCCTCAGAAGTGAGTCTTCTTTTGTATCCCGCCGACGATAACATTCAAAATTGCATATTGTGGTGTGAATCGTTTCCAGTTTAACAAATCTTAAATCTTTTACACTTTTTGAGTAACTGGGGGCTGAGCTATGCTTGGAGACAGTCAGTCAACTTGTTTGATATAAAAGTAGTTTTTAATAGCCTTACGATCATCCCTTTGTTGTTTATCTTCTTTATATGTGTGTTTATTTTTAATTCACTGTTCTAAAATAAATAAATTTGATGTATTGTTTTACCAATTAGTTACAGATTATAGAAACTGTGTGAGTTAAACTGGGAGCATTCAAAGTAAGGGAACACATTAAGAGAGCATAGAAAGAAAAGTGTAATGCAATTGGTTCTCTATTTAGAGAAGGGTGAATAATTGTAGCGAGCTTGTTTCATGTGCAATGAATGTTAAGTAAATTAAACCAGTCCACTTTGATGTAAATAAATGCAAGTATCTGCTTGCCTCTGTTCACATTGTAGGAGGGCCACTAAATGAGGTGAATCAACTAAGTGCAAAAATTATAAAAGAGAATTTTATTTAATTTGTTTTATACTTAAAGAACGTAAACTAGATGGAGCAAATTCACTGGGCATAAAGATGTAGCAAAGCATCTAGTGTTTTTGCTCACTATTGAGAGAAAAGCTTTTTAACAAAGTGATCTCCCTCACCATGTATAGAACCTTGACAAAAATCTTTACAACTACTTGAAAAGTTTTCAGGAAAATCATCATTAGTGAATTCCATCCAGTAGTTGCTGACCTAGTTATGTGTTGTGTTGCAGCCATCGCCACCAACCAGGTTGACGACGTCAGAGAAGTGCTGGTCCACTACAGCCAGTTCGACGATCCCTTGGAAACGTTCAAGGAGAAACAGCGATTGCTCATGGTAACCTTCTCAGTCCTGTGTTTTAACGTGACAAAATATTGTTTACTGATTTAATATTACTTTTTGTTTTCCATAACAAAGGATTCTGTTTCCCTCAATCTGTTGTAAGGAGATGGAATGTGCTCAGTAAAGATCTGCCCCAGCAGAAAACGCGCTCAGTAATAAATGTTCCTCGCCTGAATTCCCCCAGCACCCCACCAAGCAGTCGCGTGTACTGTACCAAGCAGCCACGCCCTTGTTCCCACTACGTTCATAACAGCAGCAGTTCTGCCATCTTCCAGCATACAATTATGGGGCTGTCAGAAACTATTGTGTTGTGTACGGCTATTAGTGCTGCAGCGCCTTGTTTATTGACATCACTGGCAACGTGTGAGCAACCCTTGATCAGAGGGTGTGGTCTGTTGGTACAGTAAGCGTGGCGGCAGGGGACGTGCACACGGTGAATTCGGACGCTAACAACTTCTTACTGAGCAGGTTCCTTGCCGGGACATTTCTTGACAGAGTCAGTTCTGCGCTCCCGTTGAAAGCAGCACTGAATATGTGATGATTAGAACATTTCCTGTTTAGAAAATGCTACATGCACTCTTACACTCCTTTTTTCACTACCACGAGCCACTCCTAAAAAAATAATACATGCCACAGATCTCCTATGGCTTGTAGATATACAATTGTTCACATTTAAGCAAAATAAATTAATGGATAGAAACGATACAATAAATGACAATTTAATGAGGTTTTATCCTCTATCGACTAGAGTTAACTTATTTTCAGACATCAGCGCTATTATTATTGCCAACAGTTGACATTAAACAGCTGTTATGATCAGCTAGCTGCCTGTTTGGTGTTGTGATCATATTGCACTATGCCCCATACTGTTATTTTTATTAGATGTAATATTTGACAATAAAATTATTCATGTAACGTTTTTGTAAAATGGCTTGTTTTTGAGTTATTTAAGGGCCACCATTTTTAAACAGTCAAAAGATAAGTACACCATATTTTTTGTATTAGTAGACCATTTTGCCAGAGTCAACCAAAGTTTGGTTAAATTTGTATCAGTAGTTTTTAAAATATGAATCCTTTGGTATGAACACACACACACACACACACACACACACAGATGGGAAACTAGTTACCGGCAACCCATGTTCATGCTGTAAAGTAATATTATGTTTGCCTTGACCAAAGGAACAATACAAAGGAATCTAGAGTTACTGGACACCCTGTTGACAGGGTACTGACACATTACTCTATTGTTTTCAGGAGGAACTGGAAAAGGAACAGGAAAGGAAAAAAGGATCAACAAAATTTCCTTGGAAGCCAAAATCACCTTTTGTATGAACACTGAGTATACTGCTTCTGCTTCTGCTGCCCGTTGTAAAAATTCTGCCAACTAGTCTGTAAATAGTCACCGTGCAATGAATGTTTGTTTATGAAGACTGTTATTATAAGAGCTCTTTTCTGCCCCAAACTTTTGTTTTATTACCTCAGAACCTAAAACTAAATTTCTGAGTACTGTCTAATAGCCAGTGAGTGAGAACACGTCTCAGACCAATGTCTCAGAATCCTAACAATGTATCTTGTACTTCAGAAAGGGATAAAAACAGACATTTTTATTTTTGAGTTGTGTTACTTTGTTTAAAAGAGGAAGTCCCAATTATTGTTGTATTGTTGTAATTATTTTTATTCGTGAGTTGTTACCATTTATGTTATTATTTCAGAGTATTAGTGTTATTTAAGTGTTTGTGTGTATATAACAGTAATCTCTATGCATTATATTATGCATAAATTTTACTGAAGTGTGACAAATAATGTTTATTAAGACAAGTTTGTTATTGGTTATAATGAGGCTCCTTCTTTGAGAAGCTTTAGGGAAGCCACTATAAGGCTTTGGAAAATTGTGGGCTCAGTCTGGAAACAGGAATGTACGGTTTGATTTGTTTAGTTGTAGATTAAATTTGATTTTGTAAGTTGCTGATAACAATAATAAATATACCTATTTTTATTAACATTCCTACAACAATATATTATCAGTGACAGTAATGTTAAATAGACCAACAATTTGTAACTGAACTATTACAAAAGGTTATAACACTGTTGTTAAAAATTACAACCTAGTTTAATCTGATCTCATATTTAAGTGTAGCAGGATCTTGTTAATCCGGCCCTATTAGTTGGGCTGGATTACCGAAAATGCCGGATTAGTGGGGGTACATTAAAAAATGAATCAATTTTAACGATAAAACTACACATAATTGCTTTCAAAAGCTAATGATCTAATGATTGTTTAGTTTTTGCGACATAACACTGCACTTTCACTCTGCTCACCGTACAGCTTCACTTAACTCACTCGTGGCAGCTAATTTACCAGCGAAGTGAATACATTTTTAAAATTCAGTGAGACTGCCACGAGTGAGTTAAGTGAAGTTGTAAGGAGGAGACTTCTGCTTATTTGATGGTAAAACAATGAACTTGGGAATTCACATAACAAATTTGACATATCCGGACAATGCTCTTTTCCAATGAGCAACGGTGTTTGCCCAAGTCCATATCGGAAAATTGATATTGCCCTCTATTCAGTCTTTAGTTGCATTACTGCCCAGTGACAAAAAAGAACTACACTGTTGCAAGATAATAAATAAGCTCAAAACACCATGTAAGGGCTAATCTAATATCACCTTTAATGAGAAATCATATTTGAACAATTTAGCCAAATCTTTATTGATCCATCAGATAAGGCAGGTGCAGTTGTCGTTATGAATAAAACAGACTATAGAAAAAATATTAAAATGAGTTGACAAGTGGGAGGGCAATATAAAATCTGCAATAAAACAAATTAGCTTAAACCGTATATTCATGAGAGTACATTTTTCTTACTGTGCCCACAATTTTCTAAAGCTTCACAAAGATAAGAGTCTCATCAAGACCAATAGTGAGCGCACTAACCTTTTATTAACTGTAAAGATATGTTTTCCTTTATATATTTACACCCTATTTTGGATATTATGGTGTTTGGAGTTGTATTAATAACTTAGATGATTTTTTCCAGAAACTGACATTCCACAAGCTGAAATCTCTATTATTTTAAGTTTTGATGTGTGCTATTTTTATTTACTAGTTTTCCTATAGCCCCATGTCTAAATAATGTTGAACAAGTCTGAATAAAGACAAATTTATCAAATATTTTTACTTTCTCCCCTTATACATAGTATATGGAGAAAGTATTGTTTTTGTCAAAATTTTCGAATTTGAGTTGTTAGTGGAAATATTCGTTTTGGTGCTCCCTGAACCCAAAAAAGTGGTTTTACGTGATGTCTGTCTGTGTGTGTGTGTGTGTGTGTGTGTGTGTGTGTCCGTGTGTGTGTGTGTCCGTGTGGATGTGTACAGAGCTAGAGCCCTAATCAATGGGCCGATTTTTATGAAATTCGGTATGTAGGTACTAATTCACGATATCTCCAGGGTTTTTTTTCATTTTTTTGAATTTTTTATTTTTAAGGGTAATTATCCCCCAAAAAACATGTAAAATCCAAATTTCTCAAAAACGGCTCTAACGATTTTGATTAAACTTTAGTGGTTTGTAGAGCTTTAGGTTTCCAACAAAATGACACAACCCGCATTTCTGGAAAAATTCGGGTTCAGAAGTTACAGGACTTAAAACATCCAAAATTCAGTTTTTTGGATTTCACATAAAAAATCATAAGTGCTGCAAAAGATTACTATTCACCATTGAAAAGAGCTCAAGAAAATAAATAAATTAGTATTTTTAATCACTATTCTATGATTGCTAGTTGCGGAGAAAATTGAAATTTTCATTTAGCGGTAAACGCAGTACGTTGTCCAATGTTATTCTTATGGGGAATACATAAATTACTATTTCTCTCTTATTTACTGATCAATTTCATTAAAACTTATGCAGGTCAAGTTAGCATTGACCAATAGAGGATGTTCAAAATATGTTGCCATTTAACCCTGGGGGGGACAAGGGGGCATTTCCCCTCTCAAAATCTCTTTGTTTAGCAACGGAATCTATAGTGCTCCTAAAAAGGGATTTTGGCGAATATTTCTGAAAACAACTATTTTATACAATTTTCAGTTCATTTATCTGTACTTCATATTCTATATTTAGTAAATAAAAAATCTTTTTTTCATTAAAGTTTGGCTAAAAGGGAGAAAGTATGTGTCAGTTTCCTGATACCATTTATTTTAATTATGTCTAAATAAAGACAACTTGAACAACTCTGACAATAAACTAAACCGTTTTAAGGAACTGCTTAGTGGATGCCTTTCATCTAATAACTATAAGGTACAAAATGCGTATGAACAAAACAGTGGCTTGGCAATGGGGGGATGTTTTATGCCCAATTGTATGTTATTGAAGACTTATAACAATACTTCTAATGGCCACCATTTTCAAGGCCATGTTTTAATGATGTGATTGTTAAAAATGTCACTGTAAATAAAAATCCCTCCTTAAATCCTGTACTCATCATAAAACCTTGCTTGTGAACAGATGAATAAATGTGTAGAGGTTATTTGATTCAAAATTAATTTAATAATAAGGATAATTTTTTAAAGAATTTTTCAGGGTTAAAAAAGAGGAAAAATAGTTAAATACGTTTTATTCAAACAAAAATTGAATTCATAGTGATTTTTATTCAGCTATATACACACAGAAAATAAGTGCAAAGTAAATAATCCAATAGTATAATACAATTTAAAAGCTTCCACTGACCCAACATTTCAGTCTCACCTGAATTTAAGGACGATATAAAGAACGAAAAATACAACGATGGAAAACAAGAAAAGGTAAAAAATGTAGTAGTTGTGGCCGCCCTTGGCGAGACGGATGACTCTGTTCATAGTGTTCCCTAGGAACCCGCCCGTCCTCTCGAAGTCCGTGTCCAGGTCTCGCAGGAGCTTGTCCTGGTATTTGACCTCGTTGCCGATGTCGATAGAGAGTGACTTGAGCGCAGAGATCTTGCCCTTGAGCTCCGACGTCATCTGTTCGTTAGATTCCTCCAGTGCGTCCCCGTCATACTGGGTCGGCAGAGGGTCGTAATAGTTTCCAGCATGGGCTCTCCTCATCCTGTCTGAAACATAATTACTTTTCCTGATTCTCACTTCTCCAAGGTATTGACAGACTAGTAAACCTTGGATTCGTATTGAATTACCGTGTTTGACACAAACAATATTACAAACACAAATTTAAACTCAGCTTGAAAGATAGATTAAGTTACTTGATTGACAAATGTTACAACAGGCTACAAAAATAAATTTTCAAGAACGCTTTTGCCTACAATAAAAGAAAGAGATGACTAACACACACACATGCTCCTCTAGAGTCAACGTGGTTCAAAAGGATTAGTGTGTAAGAAAGTGCAATTTTGCTTCCTAACCTAATTTAAAAGTAAACCAGTGTCCTTTTTTTAAACATTCATTTCATCAAACATTTTAAAACTACAATAGAGCTTGGATCATCCAAAAATTAACTGAAGAATCATTTGAAAAATGGAGTATAAACCAACAAAAAATTTTGTAGCCTATTTAAAATGCCCATAGAATTGCTGCACAACCTTAAATAAATCTATAAAACAGTCAATAACCCCTGTTTCATAATCAAGTTTTTATTTATTTTCTAGAACAAGCTTTAAACGCTAGGTTCAGTTGGGGCCTATATAATTTCGCAGTATTGGCAAAATTTCTGTATAACGAGTTTAAAATGTTCAATTCAAATATCTTTAATTATTTATTTAGTACATACAGTGAACGCTACCGGCACGTTTGGGACCACGGCCATGCCGGATAATAGAACATACATTGTTTTCAAAGGGAATATTGAAGATAATTAACTCCACATAAAACTCAAATGAATGAAAATATATTTTTACATGACAAGGTTGAGAAGTAAAACAGAATAAGTTTAAACACTGAAAGTGGCGTGCACAGTCCAGTGCACTGGTGGCTAATGTTGGTGAGTGCCCATGACATGACCATAAAAAGCCGATCGTGAGAGGCTCGGCTGATGCCGGTTCTTAGAATGCCGGATAAGAGAGTGTTTATTTTCTTATTTATTTAGTTGAAATAATTACTAATTACTTCATTCTTAGGAGGATTATAAATAAATAGATTGATCATTAATAAAATAAATCATCAAAGGAGTACAAGCCTTGCAAATTAAATATTCCTCGTTTTCTTTTGAAGGTGTTTAAATCTGATTCTGCCTTAATGTTTTGTGGAAGGTATGCGTACAATTTTGATCCTCCATATTGAGATTTCTTACAATAAATTTGTAAATTGTGAGTAGATATAGCCAATTCGTTGCCACACCTTGTATTATAATTATAAAAATCTAGTAATTGAAGGTTTCTGAAGTTTCATTTGACACCCAGCACTGTTTCATAAATATACTTCCCAAACACAGTTAATATATTTAATAAAACAAAATGTTTAACTTGTGTTCGATTCGCCAAACTAGGTTAGGCCAGGTTATCAGATATATACTGCATCTGAACACAATTATCAGACATCCAAATTTTGTCATCTATAAGTTAAACGATAAAAGAAACAAAATTAATAAAAGAAATTTACAGCCCTTAGGCGCCTATATAGCCTAGGCCTATGTTCATATTCGGCCGGGCAAGTAATATGGTTGCAAATATTGTATTTTAAGTTGTCAAAAGTACATATTGAAGGCGTAAGTGTGACAGTAGCTGGTTATTGGAAACACGATCAAGTAAAATGAAACCGTGGTGTTTTCATGACTGAATTTTAAGCTTAACTTTGAAAAGAAGTTTGTTTACTCCTGTTTTTGCCAAATAACATGCCTCTTACTCTACCTATAAAGAATGTAAATCTTGGCAAATTTTAACTGCTTTCATTTTGAGAAGAATAAGAACAAGAATTGTAATGTTTTTAATCAAGCTGTGTGTAAGTTTTGTCGTTGGAAATGAATAAATATCACTCCACTTCTTGAAACCCTATCTAACAAAACATCCTGCTAATCCTGTCCCACCAATATCAACCAATTAAAATAGGCCTATGTTTCGTTTATACCAAAATGCCTGCTTTACTCATATGTACCCTACTACAGTCATTTTCTTGCTAAATCCAAAACGAAGTCATCTCTCATATTTTTTATCTAGGTTATAAACAAAAACACTTCTGTAAATGATTCTGAGCAAAACATAGTTTTACTTGGTCATATTTCGCTTACATAGCATATTGCATTAATATAAATAAGCTAACCTCTATTCATCCTATAGATTCACAGGGGCGATAAATAAATCCGCTGAGCTGACGAAAACTTAAATTAAAGATCTTTACATATTACCTTAAAAATTAGCTATAAACGTAACACTAGTATAAAACAATGACTAGAATGATATTAACAACTCATTATACTTTGAATTTTAAGATTTCCAACATCCACGTCATGAATCTCCAATTGACGTTTATATGAATGAAAGCGAGCAACAGACGAACAAACTAAAATAAAATTTGACAGACACAGCAGCTGTAGGGGCCAGGGGGTAAGCAACACTCTGAGCTGAGTCGTTGTGTAAAGATTTCAGTTGATACACATTGTATCATAGCATTTTGATGTATTTTAAGTATTCTTTCATTGTAAATGGAGTTGAGAGTTATTGTAATAAATAAAGAAATGAATTTTCATGTATAATGGTGGAGGTGGTTGGCATAGGAACGAAACATACTGTAGAATAACTAGCAGTTTACTGCTTACTCTACAAACCTTGCAGTAGGAGCAAGGAGCTGGCATTGCGAGCAGGCATGTTGACTGGCACAACAAGATATACAATTTTTTTACCTTTAATCATTTAAACGAATACAAGTTTATTCAGATATGTGAGGATGCCCCTACTGTTAATCGCTGTAAATTATTCCTTACTCAAAGGTTGGTTTAGTATATAACATCAAATTGTGAATAAATAATTATACTTTTATCTATTTACTTTTCGGTATTATGTATTACTAACTGTTGTTACTTGTCAAATGTATAACGCTTTATTTCTTTTCACTGATGTAACTTTGTTACTTCAATTAATTTTGAGTAATTCAAATTTGATACCGGTCGCTTGGGATTCCAATTCCGCTGTATTTACATCTTACTAACGTTCATACATCAAATTTAAATAATGACTGTTGTTATTAGTATTTTGCCTTGATTTTCTGCATTTTTAATTAATTGTTTCTGGCATTTATTAATGATCCCCAAGAGATATTTACATTACTATTTTGAATGTATACACTGAAACCTTTTTTTCTGTGATTAATTTGTCATCGATCTAATAATGTTGTTGTTTATATTTATTACATATGCATTATTCAGATTATTTACATTAGTTGTTCTATTTCAAAACTTATATTAGCATCCGGCCGGATGTAGGAGCTGTAGGCCCTAAGCTGTAGTGGTGCGGGCCCTTACCACACAGGTCAGCAACCTGCTGGATATCTCTTCTTCTTTTGCTTTTTTAAAGATTTTATGTGCGGTATTTGAGTGATGTAGGCCTCTTTGTAATACTAGCCCCTAGGCGCGCGCCTATGTAGCCTATGCTTAAAACCGACCCTGCAAACGGTAAACACATGTTTTTAGGACTGTCTTTTAAGCTAAGTCCATAAAACGGTAATAATTTGACTATGACTGTTTCTGCCAACTATAGTATAATTAACGTGATTTTAGCGAATTTCCCCTATAGGGAATTAGCGAATTTCCCCTATAGGGAAGAAGCTATTACCGTAGTCGGCATGGTAAGACCTAGGCCCGGGACCATGATAACTTTTCGTTTTGAGGTCCCCAGACCCCAAAAACACCATTCGTTCGAAACTGTATATATATGTCCGTGAGCACGATAACTCTCGTAAAAATTATCCGATTTTGATGAAATTTGGTATAAACGTGTAAAGCAACATTTATGACTTTAAGTTCGAAAACCAGCCAGATCGCTTTATCCAAAGGGGTATTTTGGGGGGGTTTTGTACCCCAAAAATGGGTTTTTTGAATTTTTTACATATAATTTTGGAAATAGTCAAATTTTAGTTTTTACAATTGGATTCAGTTTAAAAAAACACACAATTTGGTATTTTGATCATTTCTCTACGTCAATTGGTTAGCGAGATATTGAAAGTGCTAAACACAGTACGTTGTCTAATGTTATTCTTATGGAGGAAAAGAAAAAATTTATATCTCGCTTATTTATGAACGTATACTGACAAAACTTGGTATACGGCTTCATCTGGTTGTGGACCATTGATATTTGCTCAAAAAAACAATTTTTTGCCAAAGGCTCCCGTAGCAGCAAACCTGCGTACTCAGCCCCATGTTATTCTTATGGAGAATAAGTAACGTGTTATCTCCCTTAATTATGAAAATAAATTAATGAAATTTGGTATGTGGCTTTACCTAAATGAGTTATATTGATATTTGTATAAAACCCCATTTTTTGTTTTCCTTCCTTCAGCAAACCTGCATACTCAGCCGCCATGTTATTCTTATGGAGAATATTTCAAATGTCACAAATCGTTTATTTATGAACGTATATTGATGAAACTTGGTATGTGGCTTTATGTGGTATTAAGATACATATATATGCATTGGAAATTCGCTGAGTATGCAGGTTTGCTGCTACGGGGGTATTATTCTGCCGCTGAAATGTAGACAAATGTAATATGGCTCAAAGAAGTTGCAATTATTGCACTGTTTCATATTTCGTAAAAATAAGCGGCAACTCTAGTTGTAACATTGTTTATTCAACTTAATGCATTTTTAATGCTGTAATCAGGGCCGGATTTTAGCATAGGCTTCATAGACGCGCGCCTATGGGCCCGCGCCAGACAAATCATACACAAAAACTCCAGACAAGCAAAAAAAGGTCACCAGCTTGCTGACGTCGGTGGGTAAGAGCCCAAACCACTGGTTGCGCTGGAATTATAATTAATAGATTATATTTTGTTATACTTTATTAAATTTACTTTATTTGTCTTTATTGTAAATGGAGAAAGTATTCCATTAAATTGTTCAAACTTGTATTGTAACTAAACTATTCGTCAAATACACCCCTACCATAGACTAACTACAATAGTTAGTACTGCAGTTAAGTCTATGCCCCTACTGTTAATCGCTACAACCGCTAAACCCTCTTAAGGATTCGCTTTCCCAATCTAAATAGTAGTTTTTGAAGTGATACACACAGCTCTGGATCTTGCTGTCTGCACAGGCAGACACAGGGCCGGATTTAGGGCCCTAGGCCCTTAGGAACCTGTGTTGGGGGGGCCCCTCACCGCCCACCATCCAGGTTGCTGATCTTTTTTTTCAGTAGGACGATGTGTTTTTTTCTGTGTTGTTTTGTTCGCCCGAATGCTCGTGACTATGTAGCATAGTCTTAAATCCGGTCCTGGGCAGACAGCTATGTGTGCAGTGTTAGAGGCGAAGCCTGATCTCTAACAAGGATTATGAGGAGGCCTACGTGTTTTTTTCCTATTATATAAGAATGATATCAAATAATTATAACTTTTTGTTGGATAACAAATTAAATTTTATCCCCTAACAATTATTCGTATTAGGTCGTATTGTGTTGTAATAATTAATGTTAACTTACTGGCTTCAAATAAACCAAGTGTAACATTTATTGCTCTATAGATCAGCTGTTGTGTATGTAAAGGATTAATCAATACAATTCCAAGAAGGAAGAGGATTAAGAGGAAAGTTTTTGGTTAAACTTCACTGACAGTGATACTTGATTAATTTTGAATAAATAATCATTGAAATATTGTAGAGCAGATCGTTGAAAGTAATTTGCAGACAATTAAAATAAATATATTATTACATTTTCATGTTTGATTAGTTTACCATTACAAAATCATCCAATTGGCTGACAGAACAGTGCAGTGTTTTGAAAGTGCTTATTTTGAATTATTTTCGTGGGAACTCAAAACTCCACACGCGTTTGGCTTACTTCTTTGGGAACTTGTATCAGGTATGTCACAGATTAATCTGGTAGGCTATTTAAATAATGCATGATTTAATATAAACCTACCAGTGGATCTTGCTTTCATTGGGCTAATAATTAATGATCCTGCAAAAGAATCAGTAGATCTTAGTCAGTAATAAGGCTACACAAGGCATCTGCTCATAATTCACTCAGGTTCTCATATTCATCCTGAAATTTGCTCTTGTTTGTGTCGTCTATTAAGTGATTATGTGATGTCTAAATTAAATTATGCAAGTCAGAGGTCTTGCAGGTACCTAACCTAGGGTCTAGGCCTGTGAAATCCAACCGTTGTGCCGTGATGCCTCTGCAGGTGAGCCGCATTATTTCATGAGAGGCCTTGTGCACATATAAAACGTTATCAGCCTAAGTAAGTTAAATGAGAAAGTGTTGTACTTTATCTTCCCTGTTGACTCTTAGAGTTTTGGGAGTGTCAATAGGCCCGATCCTCTCTTTAGTAGGTTGGTTGGTTGGGTTAGGGTGGGTTAGTTTTGATTTTGTATGGGTTACAAACCAGTCCAAAGTTGCTCAGAGACATTCGATTAGTAGAGAGCTGTTCTAAGATCGGTATCTCAATATTTATCATTACTGAACATTGAGTGGGAGTTCACTCTTTAACATGGTTCACATTCTCTGGAAAGTCAGGGAATTTGAAAAAGGTCAGGGAAAGTCAAGGAAAAAGTTGGAAAAACGCCGAAAGTTAGGTAATATTTCATTCAAGCCAGGGAAAATGTTATTTAATCGTGAAGCCAAAGCACTCCTGTGCGGAAATCAAAACTTATTACATTTTTGTAAAATTGATTTTTACGGTGCAAAGAAGAGGAAGTGAATCATAACTGGTACCTAAGGCAGTAAATGTAGCCTATTGGATAACAAACTGTAAACATTAAGTCAAATAAAAAAGTGGCAGTCATAGCTGAGTGGGTTGAGTACTGGTATAGGCCTACCACCCAAAAGACCAAGTTCCATTCACGGCATCATACTTTTGCAACTCAGACTGCCCCTATGATTCGGAAGACACCTTATGCCGTGGTCCCAGGTACTTAAGTAGTTTGAGATGACACTTACTTACTTCACTTAAGTTTTTTGTCCAATATGCTCCAGGCAGAGCGATGAACGTGTCAGAAGTACCCAACAGTATTTCCTTGTTGATTTACACTTTAAAAACATCCAAAATATGTTACATTGTCATAGCAATAGCTTTACCAGCTAGGTTGAAATTCATACAAGTGTCAGCAAACTTTAATTTCTGAATGGGACATCATCGCTTTCACATACTCCTTGAGAGTTTTAGTTAGCTCTATGATCGCTTGCACAGTAAATTTATTTCTGGTGAGATTATCACAGGTGGGATTTTTTTATTGAGATAAACTTATAAGCCTATTTCTATTTCTTGTAGTTGAAGTGGTACATTGTAATAACCTAGGTAAATAAGTCCAAAACTGTATGTGACATGAAAATTAGCTTAGATTCATAATATTTAATGCATCTTGTTAATGTATAAATCCCCTAACAAATCCTATTAAGTTATAACAGTAATTAAATACTGTTTTTATACTGCATTGTATTAAACGGCTAATAAAGTTCTCGATTCTTGAGAGGTGAAACAACGATGCATAGGTAGTCCTGACGAAGATTGCCATTTTAAGTTATTCCCGAATACTTAGCTGAAATTTTGATATTATAAGAACATTCTATTAATTAGTAGGCCCTTAATTGGTGTGCCATGGGTAAAAATATTGGTTTGGGGTAGTACTCCGCGATGAAAAAGGATTGGGAATCAATGGCCTAGACCATTGCAATGTTGTGATCGTTTACCACCGATTATTTGCATGAATCTCCAGAGAAAGCCACACAGGGGAAATTAATAACTATATGGTTCTTAGTCTACTAGTTGGCCACCAATCACGGGATTGGTCCAAGATCTGTTTCCACTTTGACTTCAAAAAGTTGCACCTATCCACAGTGGTTCACTATTCAATATGGTCCACAACTTCCTAGGAAGATGCTAACCAACTATTAGAGCAATTGGATTCATGACTTTCAAACTTTCTCCAGGATTCAGCCCAATCTTTCAACCAAGGAAGAGGGCGTTTCAAGACCGCTCTTTGGTCAGAGATCTTGTTTGTTGAAATTGGAAGTAGACTTGATCTGGTTGTACTTTTGTAGATATGCCTCTTTACTTTGGAGGGGCATTGTTACACAGTAACGAAAGCCAGGGAAG
Organism: Allygus modestus; assembly: GCA_963675035.1. Classification (NCBI taxonomy): domain Eukaryota; kingdom Metazoa; phylum Arthropoda; class Insecta; order Hemiptera; family Cicadellidae; genus Allygus; species Allygus modestus. Next base: position 109,122,902 of record OY776115.1, on the reverse strand, counting down.
TGGCATTGTGGCCAGAGTACCACTTTTTGTTTTCATGATCCTGTTTACCTGAACATCAGCCTCTCCGACATGTACGCTATGGGAGCACAATACGCAGCAGTAGAGTACCAGATACGAGGTACAAGGCTGTAGGACGCAGAATTTCTGCATTGGCTTGGGAACCCGAGTGGTTCCAATTACGCATTACACTGTTTGCCTTGATCCTATCCTTCGCTCCAGTATTTAGGAGATGGCTTTTAATGTATTTTAGGGCTTAGTTTGGTTTCATATAACGAATTCCATTATTTAATAGGCTTGATGATTCCGGTTATAACGATAAATAATTTTCATTGAGAGTGAACTAAATTGTCTGTGGTGAAAAGTGAGTTTTTAAAAATAATTAATATATCATCTGTCCTAATAAAATTCTCATCTCTATAAAGTAAATGTTTAACATTTTAAAGCCAACAAGGAAAAATCCAGGGCATATATTCTAGCGTAGGCTTTTCGTTGATACATGTAGGTAGCATGAAAAACTTAATTACATGTTGATTAGACCTAATGATTTTCAAAATTAGCATTAAAATATATAATAGCGGACAAATAAATTGGCTGTATTGGTTGTATGTATTGGCTGTAGCCAATAGCATGCTTGTATGCTGTCACTGTTGCCATTTTGCCATAGAAATGTATAACTCAGATGTTATTCCAATCAGCTGGTGTGGGGTTTTGGTAATGCAGCATGTCTAAAATTCTAGGTTGATAGCCCAGTAAACCACGCCGAGTGATGTAAAATACCCGGGTATTTAAAACTCGGGGTAAATGCCCAAAATTCATAAATACCCCCGGGTATTTTGGGTTTATATGATAATTTACATAAAAACGCCAATGTAATTTATATCTACCCTTACTACATTTGTTATTATCAATGTATAAAATTTAAGGATATTTTATTGATTACAAATTTATTAATTATTTTACCAATAAATAAATAATAACTTGGAATTTTTTTTAAAATGACCTGTCAAGCTAACCACACCACTGCAAACTATGAAGGAACTGGTTAAATTCGAGACATTATATACAAATTTAAAAATATATATTTTTCTAACTGGACCAATATAGAATAAAAGTGCAATGTAATTGAACTTCAATTCTTTTCCTCCAAAATTTTAGATTGATTAAACACACCAAAAGACCATTAAAGTATTAACTACCCAGTCCTGGGTATTTATCTCGATCTTTTTCAGAAGTTAAATGCTTGTGGTAACCATTTTATACTCTTCAAAATAGTTTTTAATCCTTACAGCATGAGAATTTCAATGAACCTATTGAAAATCCCCTAAATGTTATAAAAATCATAAATAGGTACCCATGTTTTGGGTATTTATCCGGGGCTTGGGGTAAGTACCCGGGTAAATGCCCATTTTCTATTTACCTGCTCGCTGGGTATTTACCCGGCCCACATCACTAACCACGCCCTCCCCTAGCAATTTATTTGGCCGCTATTATAGACATCACATTATTAACTAAGCAAAGGAGGTGCCTCAATGTACTGGAAGAACGGAACATTTTTTTAGTTGATGTTTATTTGGGTCTCTTATAGATGATAGTTTCTTGAAGGCTATTATTACAATTTTGAATATCTTCCTAAGAATCTGATTATTAATTTTATAAAGTTAAATTTTAGAACACATACATACCTACCATGTAGGCCTACATCTAGTTATAAATTCTAAAATACCATTCTGTAACCTATAACAGAAAACGATCAGATTCTTTAGACCGTTATGTTTAAATTTAAATAAGTTATGATTACCCATAACAATCATTTGATTTTACACTGTTTGAATAGTAAGGAGGCATATGGAAATAAAAAAATACTTTGAAAACTTAACATAACTTGTTATTGACGAAATATTTGACCTTGGAGTTTTTAGTAACCTTACTTGCCAATTACAAAGCAAAAAGTATAAATACCCCCGTCGCAGCAAACCTGCATACTCAGCGAATTTCCAATGAATATATAACATAACACAGGATTCATACACTTAACAGGATTCATACACTTAACAGGATTCATAAGAAATGTATTCACAAACAAGCGATATTTAAAATATTAATTATTCTCTATAAGAATAACATTGGGGATGAGTACGCAGGTTTGCTGCAACAAGGCACACAAAATAATGGTTTTTTATGCAAATACCATAACCATCTAGATAGATAGAATGATAGATAGATAGATAGATAGAACTCATATTAGTGAAGTCACATACCAAGTTTCATCCATATACATTCATAAATAAGCGATATATAACATTTTAAGTATTTTACATAAGAATAACATGGGGACCAAGTACCTAGGTTTGCTGCTACAGGAACCATAGGCGAAAAATTGTTTTTTTGTGCAAACAACAATAAACCACAGCCAGATCAAGCCGTATACCAAATTTCGCCAGTTTATGATCATAAATAAGCGAGATATACAATTTTTCTTTTTCTCCATAAGAATAATATTAGACAACGTACTGTGTTTAGCACTTTCAATATTTCAGTAACCAATTAACGTAGAGCAATGATCGAAATACCAAATTGTTTGTTTTTTTAAGCTGAATTCAATGGTATAAATTAAAATTTGATTTAAATTAAAATCACATGTGAAAACCCCAAAAAACACATTTTTTGGGGTACAAAACTTCCCTAAAACCCCCTTCGGATGGTGCGATTCATCTGGTTTTCGAACTCGTTAAAATAAATGGTACTTTACACATTTGTACCTAATTTCATTAAGATCGGACCTTTTTTACGAGAGTTATCGTGCTGTATATATATATATATATATTCACATATATACAAATTTGAACGAATGGTTTTTTTTTGGCATCTGTGGACCTCAAAATGAAAAGTTATCATGGTCTCGGGCTTAAGTCTTACCATGAGACCTACGGTAATAGCTTCTTCCCTATAGGGGAAATTCGCTAAAAGTGAAATTATTTTTGTGTAATCTTCTGCACTGCTGTTATTGTCTTTCTACCACCCCTAAAAGAGTTATTTCTGAATGACTAGATTGAATTCTCACCCAGAGTTGTCGAGTTGTCCAAAGAAAGCTTGGGAAGTCGAGGTCTAGTCAGCTGCAGTGACAGCATAAGCATGTCACTCAGCAGATAATGAGAAGTGACTCCGTTTCTCTCTGTCACTTGTGTTTTCAATCTTAAATGCTGGTTTTGCAAGTGCACAAAGTAACTATAGAAAAAGGTTCTGGAACTATAAAATCTCCAATAATAAAATTGAATGTTTTGAAATGCCTATCTACTATGAAAGAAATTGATTCTAAATTTAGGGAGGTCTATAAAATTAGACACGGAGATCTTTTAATACTATTCTACAACTTTGTAAATGTCCAATGGGGTTTACTATATTTAGGGCCTAGTAAAACTAATGTAGATGACACCTTTGAATACTGTACTTTATAAATACATTTTTACTTAATATTTATATTCATTGTTCTCCTGGAGAAAAAATGAGTGTGTGAAATTTTAAATGAAAGTTGTTATAATTTTTGTATACATGTCTCCAATCCAAATTTGTTAGTGATAAAAACGTTTCGGCATTAGGACATCATCACCATACATCATATCCTGGGTTACTACGTTCTGCACTCTGTAGGTTTTGTAGCATACGGCGTTATGTTATTAAATACCCCCGTCGCAGCAAACCTGCGTAATCAGCGAATTTCCAATGAATATATATGTCTTAATATTACATTAAGCTTCCTACCAGAATTCATAAGAAATATATTCATAAATAAGCGATATTTAAAATATTCATTATTTTCCATAAGAATAACATTAGGGATGAGTACGCAGGTTTGCTGCAAAAAGAAACAAAATATAATGGATGTTTATACAAATATCAATAGAACTCATCTAAGTCAAGTCACATACCAAGTTTCATCCATATACATTCATAAATAAGCAATATATAACATTTTTATTATTCTCCATAAGAATAACATGGGGACCGAGTACCTAGGTTTGCTGCTTTGGGAACCATAGGCGAAAAATTGGTTTTTTGTTCAAACATCAACAAACCACAACCAGATGAAGTGATATACCAAGTTTCGTCAGTATATGTTCATAAATAACCGAGATATAAAATTTGTCTTTTTCTCCATAAGAATAACATTGGACAACGTACTGTGTTTAGCACTTGTAATATCTCAGTAACCAATTTACATAGAGCAATGATCAAAATACCAAATTGTTTGTTTTTTTAAGCTGAATTTAATGGTATAAATTAAAATTTGATTTAAAGCAAAATTACATGTGAAAACCCCAAAAAACCCATTTTTGGGGTACAAAACCCCCCCTTCGGATGGTGCGATTTGTCTGGTTTTAGAACTCGTTCAAATAAATGGTACTTTACATATTTGTACCAAATTTTATTAAGATCGGACTTTTTTTACGAGAGTTATCGTGCTTACGGACACATATATATATATATATATATATATATATATATATATATATATATATATATATACATATATAAAAATTTGAACGAATGGCATCTTGGCATCTGGGGACCTCAGAACGAAAAGTTATCATGGTCTCGGGCTTAAGTCTTACCATGAGACCTACGGTAATAGCTTCTTCCCTATAATAGGGGAAATTCGCTAAAATATGAATATTGGAAAATACATATTTTACATATTTATCACACGAATGGACAAAACAAAAAGTAATACTTGAACAAAAAGAAAAGATTCCTTGGTTTGATGAAACATCAAAAAAAGAAAACTCTTATACTTATGAAAGGTATACCAAAAGTATACTTGTATTAAAATATCGTCGTGCTAAGTTAGTCTGAAATAATTACGGATGGAAAAATGTGTTCGGCTAGTATAAGAGAAGATACTCAGATTTTGGTGATTTTAGTAAATTTCCCAAGCAGTCTTCATGAGTCATAATATTACCAAGTTCATGCAAAAGTTTGTAGCCTAGTTTTAGTAACAGTTCAGAGTTAGAACTTATCTATGCCTAAGGTTTTTGTAAAGGCAAGGTATAAGGTATAGGGGGGGGGGGGTAAGGTTGTAGTTATTGACTATTTTTTGGCTATAGACTACTAGCAGTTACCCGGCGCGCGTTGCTGCGCCCAAAACTTTGAATTTTTTTTAATTACAGCTGTTAATTAATTACAGCTGTTAATTTTGTAAACACTAAATTTCTAAAACCTGACACTGCACCCTTGTATGCCCTCTGGGTCGGAGCCCTTTGGACAGATTTGCACCAAACTTCACACAAACCATCCTTGAATAATGCTTAATAATGCCTGAAAGTTTCATTACAATCTGTCGAGCGGTTTCGGAGTCCATAGGCTACATACATACATACATACTTCCTCTTTTATATATATAGATTCATTTACTTATCTCCCAAGTTACTCTTGAAATCCCATTCATAAACTTTTGTCACCTGCTTTGAGTTAGTTGATCTTGTCATTCTAAGAAGGCGGCTGTCATCACTCATTAATATATAGTTGTTATAACTTAGTAGGCCTTAAATCGTTTTTAAATTAATTTTTTTAACAGTGTAGGTTCTCAAAATTGAAATAGTACCTTGCATTTTTAATTTAATTACGTTTAACGTAACATACATAAGAAGGAAGAAAATGGTAGCATACTGCAAACAAATTATTTATAAATTATATTATATATGATATTTTATGGCTCTATTTTCTTTGGTGCCTTTCCTACTTTTGTGAGGAAATTTCTTTGACTTCAAATCTAATGGTAATGCCCAGATTACAAAAATAAAAATTGTATTCAATTGTTTTAGTTACCTATTATAAGTTTCCTACCACAATAAGAATCCTTAAACAATATTTTCAAAGACAATACAAATGTGTAATCGTTAATTTTTTTAAATAATTTTTATTTCTAATAAACAGAGGGATCTGAGGTGTTTGGACTTTGGGACTTACAATGATACTATAGGGGGCGTGTACTATAGTAGCAGTTTTGTTGTTCTAGGTCAATTAATTAAACAACATTTTGTTGTTTATGATATAAAATAAAAGCTTAGTCAACGTATTTCACCCATAGCAGAGATTAAACTTTTTACTTAAAATAACTTGTTACTCAAGGTATGATTTTTAATGGTAATTTAAAATGTCATTATGCACTATTATGCCAATTTTACTTCAACAGTCATTTAGCTCATTATTTGAAGAGGGCACTAGGGCTGGACTTTTTGCTCAATGCAGTAATAAGGCATGAGCTTAAGTCCTTGGAATAAATGAGGGATCTGATGATCCTTAAAATCAAGGCCGTCTGCTCATCCATTTCATAATTTATTTAATCGTAGAGGAAATGCATTCCTTTAACTTGCCATCACATCGTGCCGATACTCCTGGGCATTAAGATCCAGCGAAGCAGTCAATATTAATAAGATTCTAAATTAAACTTTAAATTATTTTGCTTATTTTTTTGTCTTAGGTTCACATTTTTATAATACAAAATAATAATACAGCTTAAATTGTCCATGTTTAAGACAGACAGTTTTGTTTTGGATGATGAAAAAGTGATGATACTCAGAGTCACTGTAACATTGGGTGTGTTTTTTGACCTGTCCAAGGCTTTTGATTGTGTTGACCATAACATTCTTTTAAAGAAGCTTGGCATTTATAATTTTTCAAATAAAGCAATTTTGTGGGTACAATCTTATTTGGAAAATCAAAATCAAAGAACCATCATTTTCAAAAATAACACAAAATCTAGATCTCAATAGGGAAATTTTAAAGTAGGTGTTCCACAAGGCTCTATTTTGGGACCTGTTCACTTTTTGTTGTACATGAATGATTTGCCAAAGAATATCTCACCCAAAGTAATATTATACGCAGATGACACAACTGCAGTCATAAGAGCCAATTCCCACAATGAATTGGAGACAATGCTGAAACAAACTTTTATTGAATTGGCGTATTGGTTTGAGGTTAATGGCCTGAAACTAAATCAAGGAAAACTCAACTGGTAAATATCAATACTGCTCAATCCAGAGAGGGTTTTTAGTAGCAATGTAATTTTTCAAGGCCTAACAATACCAATGTGTAGCAGTGCAACATTTTTAGGAGTACAATTAGGTATCAATTTTTCCTAGGCCACGTGTATTGAAGGTATAGTTAACAGATTAAATTCAGCATGCTACCAGATGATAGTCCTAAGAAACACTATTGACTTGGAAAAACTAGAATTATAATTTACTATGCTTACTTTTTTGAATAGTACAATATGGAATTGAACTTTAGGGATTAGCTTCAGATGCAGATAAAGTTTTTAAAATTCAGGAGAAATTTTTAATATTGATGAATTTTGCATCTTGGAGGTCTTCCTGTAAGCCTATTTTCAAAGAACTAAAAATTTTAACAGTTACAAATTTATATATATTAAAGATTTTATTAATCGTAAAATCAAACTTTGCAAGATTTTCAGAGGCAAATGTTGACCACAGATAAAATACAAGATTCAAATACCCCCGTCGCAGCAAACCTGCATATTCAGCGAATTTCCAATGCATAAAATATGTCTTAATACCACATAAAGCCGCATACCAAGTTTCATAAAAATATATTCACACATAAGCGATGTTAATTATTCTCCATAAGAATAACATTGGTAATGAGTACGTAGGTTTGTTGAAACAAGGAACACAAACAATTGGTTTTTATGCAAATATAAATAGAATTTAACTAGGAGAAGCCACATACCAAGTTCCATCAATATTCAATCATAAATAAGCGCTTTATAACATTCTAGTTATTCTCCATAAGAATAACATGGTGGCTGAGAAAGCAGGTTTGCTGCAACAAGGAACAAAAAAATGGGTTTTTATATAATTATCAATATAACTCAACCAAGTGAAGCTACATACCAAGTTTTATTCATTTATGTTCATAATTAAGGGAGTCATTACAGTTTACTTATTCTCCATAAGAATAACATGGGGACTGAGTAAGCAGGTTTGCTGCTACGGGAATAATCAATAAAAAATAAATTTTTTGTGCAAATATCAATATACCAGTACTACGTGAAGCCACGTACCAAATTTCATCAACATACATTCATAAATAATCGAGATATCAAATTTTATTTATTCTCCATAAGGATAACATTGGACAACGTACTGTGTTTAGCACTTTGAATATCTCTGCAACGGTTGGGCGTAGAATCACAATTTAAACACCAAAATGATTGTTTTGTGGAAATGAACAGATTGGTAAAAGCAAATGTGAAGTTTACATTAAAATAAAAAGAGGAAAAGCCAAAAACATTTTTCCCATAAGATTAACATGGGAGATTTTATGAGTTTGTTTTTTGGATTTTCTCCGCAACCACTTAACCTAGGTTAATAATTCAAAATACTATATTATTTGTTTTTTTAAGCTATATAATATGGTCGAAACCAAAATTAAGTTTTTTAAAAATTTTTGGGTGAAAAATACAAAAAACTGGTTTTTGGACAATTTAAAACCCCCATAAACCCCCCTTCCCATGGTCCGATTTTTCTGGTTTTTGAACTTATAGTCATGAATGTCATTTTAAACGTTTGAGCCAAATTTCATCAAAATCGGACGTTTTTTACTCAAGTTATCGTGTTAACGGACACACACACATATATATATATATATAGAGAGAGATATATATATATACATATATATAAATTTGAACGAATAGTGTTTTTGGCATCTGGGGACCTCAAAACAAAAAGTTATCATGGTCTCGGGCTTAAGTCTTACCATGAGACCTACGGTAATAGTTTCTTCCCTATAGGGGAAATTCACTAAAACAATTTTCAATATCCCATACAACATCTGCAACTTATTGAGAAAACACCTATGTATATGGGGGAAAGAATTTACAATAAGTTGCCCTTTTAATATAAAAACTTAATAAAAACAAACTCGTTTAAAAAGGAACTAATAGATTTTTTGTTGGAAAAGAACTATTATAATGTTAAAGAGTATTTATCTGATCCTGAATTTAAAAATTGTATATATTTTAGTAAAGGTTTATTTGTAAACTTACAGTATGTCTGATTTTGTTAGTGTAAGTACCAACTATAAGTAGTTATTATGATCAATTATTTTTGTTTTGACAATGTCACCAGTTTTTTTGGAATGCTAATTTGTAAACGTATTGTGACAATACAAATATTTGATTTGATTTGATTCCTAACCGTCTCCTTACATAACACCTAACAAATTTCCGTCACATCTGCAAAGGAAGGAGAAAGAGCTGTGAGCCATATTTAACAAATTTCTTACCAAACTGCACGTAATGTGCAGATTGATGTTTGGAAATCTAAATGTGAACAGCTCTGAATACAGTCCCATGACAGTCGTAACAGTTAATCAGTGAAGGATGAATAACACAGTTAATCATCCAAACTTGTATCACAAAATTTCTAGTGTGAATCACTTGCTGCGGAAACTTAAAAGAGGTTAGTCCTGAATACCTGAGATTGGCTTACTTTAGACTTGTCCAGACTCACGTATTGTGTGGTCTAGTTTTATGGGAGTTAGGGTAGGATTGACATATTGCAACAAATATTGGCTTGAACTGGAAATTGTTATAAATTGTATACTTTTGTAATAAGCTGCCTGAAGAAGCAAGATTAGTTAGTTTTAAGGATTGTAAAAGTAAACAATATGATTGGTTAGTGATAAATACTTTTTATAGAACGGATCGATATGTTGAGTTGTGATATATGTGTTAAATCTTTACGAAGGCCTACTGTTAGCGAGATTAAGTAAATTTCAATTAGTATTTTTTATTGATGTAGAATATTTTTGTTGTGGGTAGGTCTCATCTTAAATTTGAACAAGATTAGGTTACCTAGTTATTAGTGAATTTCTTTTGGAAAAGTGATCTATTAGCATAACCCGCACGGTAAAACTTAAGCTCGGGACCACCATAGAAGTTCCTAATGTGACCATCTGAACACGTTTTGGGGGTCGCTAAAAACTTTATATATATGTATTAACACTCTAGCGATCACAATTTTTGTCCAATTTACTTTAAATTTGGTAGAGACATTCCTTTTTATAATCAGTTGGACAAGTTCGTTGGGCAGAACAATCGGAAAACTCTAACCCCCTATTTTGGGGATTTTAAGTTTTCAAACTTTTAGTTTTTGGGCCCAAAAAAGGGTTTGAAAAGCCTCGAATGTTCACTTATTGCACATTAAATTATTCTACATAAAAAGCCAAAGATTTTAAGCCCTCCCTCATCATTCTAGCACAAGTACTTACCGAGTTATTAAAGAAAATGTAATTGTCAAAATACAGTACACGTTGTCTTATGGGGATTTTACACTGGAAAAGGTTGTTTTTCATATCTTAATATAGTTTTTATCACCCTCAATACCCCTATACCAACTTGTTATCCCGAATATACCTCCTTCTAACTTTGTAATGTTCAACATTGGCATCCTATTTGTGAATTTAAATATAACCAGCAACATCAGAACAGCCAAAAAATAACATTTTTCATTTTTCAACAAAAATGTAATCAGTGTTAGTTCAAACCCTTTATTTGATTTTTTTAAGGTTTTAATGCGGGAATTCACTTCCCTCTCGTCAGCGTGCTGCGTGCGATCTCGTTTTACTTCAAATCAAACGCATTTAAAAAATATTTTGCTTATATGCCCAATTTTTTTTTGTATTTAACAAAACTATTTATATTTTAATTATGTTTAAAAATCTAATGCCACCATATACTAGACAAAATTATATATAAAGTGACATGTCCTATTTCTGTTATAAGTAGAAGTATTTATTTATTTGTTGCTTGCCCTTTTAAGACTGGAGTAAAAGTAGACAGCTTTATTGCTGGGCTTCCAAATTTATTAAAGACACTGAACTTGGTGTGTTTGATTTCTTTTCATTCTGAAACCATCTTTGCAGGGACAACATATGGTAAAAAGGAACTGGGTTTTTTGGTCAGTAAATATAATTAAAACCCCTAAAGTTCCTATCTATATTAATACTCTAGAGGTTTTTTCTTCACAGTCATAACTCGATAACGGCTGGTCGGATTTTTACGTTTGAGGTGTCGAATTAAAGCTATTGTCACGTAGATTTGCCAATAGGTCGTAGAATTTTAAGGAAGGGTATCACTTAATTACAGTAAAGGGCTGAATTTTCAGAACAGTGGCGCTATCCGACGGCGGAAGTCTAAACGACGTGTTGATTGAAAGTACGTCGTTATTATCCGTTTTAATATCAGATGTTTTGTCATGTTTGTTAGACATGACAAACTGAAGTAACCTTTCGTTGGGTACAGACTTGCTCGGTTAGAGCAACAGGACAACTAGTTATTTTTAATTGACTTTTTTTATGTTCCAGGATTTATTAGCAGTTTTGTTCTAACTTATAACAATAATTATTCAGAATAATAAATAGGAATAAAACTAATAAATTAATTGTTAGGGATTAAATTGTAACATGTAAATTAAATAGCCCCTAACCTTGTTTGAACACTCTGCCTCATCTCATTTGTTTACTCTGTATATGTTGAGGAAAATAAAACAATATAAGTAGGTAGACATATCAGTTTGTAATCAAAGTAGACAGGTAACCACATGTTAGAGTGTAAATACATGTTTTACGTTATGTCTTGTTTGTTGGTAACTTTTAAGAAATATTTCTATTTTTCCCAAGTCCCTGGAATCAAGACCTTTAATTTGAGCCGTCCCTCTTAATCCTGCGATGTGCCAAACTCCCACAATTTTGACTTGACTATTTCGCTTACAGAATTATATATAAAGATTTTCAGATTTGAATTGCAATATTTTCAAAACATTCTGTTTATACCTTTAGCAATTGGACCGTGTTCCCAAGTTAATAACTCAATCTAAGCTTTTACAATTTTTTGAGTACTCTTTGAAACGGCCTACTTGGTTGAATCAAATATTTGACAAAAGGTCTTATTTTTGCAGACCATATAGATTTTGAAATATTGCAATGGTTAAACATGTCGGATAGTCATGGTTATCAATGTTAAGTCATGGTAAAATTATTATTATTTACGATTTGTTGAAATTTTCATTTATATATCTCTCCAGTTGCTTCTCTAAGTGAACAAGGTGGGATTTGGCTGCATTGAAAATTGGATTCGGCTAATGGGTCTAAAGAACTACTCAGTGTTTGTAGTTTCCGAGAACTCTTGGATGGCATTAGTACGAGGACACGAGAGCAGTAAAGGAATAAGTAATCACACTGCTAAAGTCATTGTACATCGTGGGTTGCCTCTAATCTTGACCGCGGTCGTCTCTGCTTTCCTTCGCAAACCATTTACTGGAGAACCAGAAATAATTAAATTACAATATCAAGCCCAATTATGGATATCAAACAAAATAAAATATTTTTGTTAGTTATCGCTTTTGTGCATGTAACCTCAGAGATTAATACTAAAATAGTATTTATGTTTCACAATGATCTGCCGGTGGGGGAGAGTTAAATTGAAATTTGTTTAAGGTATTAAAAATATTAAAAAGCCGTACAAATGATTGTATAAATTTGTATTGTAGTAAAAGTATATTCTCCTGTTAATACCATGCAAACAAGCAAAGTCAGATTTCTTGAGGCGAGGGCCTCGCAAAATAATGTGGAAATCACCCTGTGAGGTTATAAGATGTGTTAAATTGAAGGGAATCATACTAGAAACCTCTAGACACATGGTAAGAACTACATAGGCTTAATGTGCCTGAATTTGTGTGAAATATTGATTTCCATTTCATCAGTTAAATGCTTGTTTTGTTTTTGTTTCAGGTGAGTTACCAAGTTACTGCCGAGGAATCATTGTAAGTTATAATTTGAAATGCAACCAAATGTATAACATATTTAGAGGTTAATGCCAGTTTTATCTCCTCAATTATGTGATTTTGTTATTATGTATTCGGTTATATTATAGTATGTGTAGTTTTTTAAGTTTTAAGTAATACCTGAGTAAAACTTAGTTTTTTATGTTTCTTTAAATTGGGACCTGTTTTTCCCTGAATCCGGGATCCAACACATTACAAGACAAAGAACACCCTTTAAATTAGCACTGAAACAATCCAATGGAAGCTTTTACATTTCAGAAGTAATGTAAGGACATTGAGCTGACTAAGATAACGTTTGTAAAGAAGCTTAACAAATTAAATTGTTATATTACAAACCGAAAAGAAAAAAAAAACTGTCTGTAGGGTTGAGGGGTGTACTTTCCATCTAACCTTAGCCTCTTAGATTTCTCGTAAAATAAAAATGTATACGGTTAAAAGTAAAAATTAAATTGGAATTTGTCAAATTTAATGATTTTTCCAGATTTAAATGTACAAAGAAAAGCACATTGTCTTATATTATACAAACTTACCCTCTTGATTTATTCTTCAGATTGGGATACCATTTCAATACTTTTTGTTGATATCAGAGAGTCTTCCAGTTCTGGAAGCCCTAGAAAACTTAGAAAAGTATGTTATTTCACAAGGAAAAGTCATTACACACCCTGTAATATTCTGCTTGTAACATATTTGATCCTTCTATTCTGAGTTCTTCTTTGTTTCAACAGCTATTAATTTGTAATTTCGTAAAGTTAATCCCAATGATATTTTTATAATTTAGCTAAGATCTGTATGACGTCACCTACAGAACGGATATGAGATAGGGAAAATGTGGATGGAATTGTGCAAGATGAGGTATTGCGTGTAGGCAACATTAGTGTTGCAATCAATTTGCCATTTTGTTTATCTTTGCCCACCAAAACAGTCGATTGTTGTAACCGTCTGATTCCGCTATTTGTCCAATCACTCAGTAAAGCTCTAATGAATGTACAATCAACAATGAAAGAGGTATGATTAAGAAACCATGCCAGTAGCACACCTGGCGGATTTTATAATTTTATCATTCCCTGGCACCCGAGTGTGTCCACATTATTAAAATATGATTTCCATTCTTTAGGTATCTTATCTTTGCTTAATGATTTTTATGTACTAAAGATTAATTTTGAGGGTGGTCCATGCTCTTCAGAATTACATGAAAAATCAAAAAAACTTTTACAGTATCTATGAGTATGGGCAATTTAATTTACTGTATAAATTATCAAAACCAGTTGAGTTCTGATAAAATAGTTCACCATACTTATTGCTTTTGAGTAAACTAAAAAACAGTGGAATTTTATCCACTTTTTCTCACAGTTTAACTCTTTCCTTGCTGATAGAAAGTAAAGAACATTACTCAATAATAATGGTATTATCTCATGTAATCTTTGAACCATGTATCTGTTGTCTTTATTTTGATGGAATAAAGACATTCATTCATTCATGCTGTTAAATAAAAGATCTTCTTAGAGAGTTAGAAGTATTAACCACCATTGTATGTATAGTCGTTTAATTTGTTCATGACCACTTAAATTTAGAACACATTAAAATAATTGTATATTCCTGATCAAATATCAGTGGTGGCCAGCGTGATGGCAGAGTTTAATATTTTTACAATTCAAGGCAGTTTTTGCAACACAATCCAGGTCGAAGGAAGCTCGGAGCTAAGTCTATCCATTATATTGTTTGGAGATGGTCGATTGATAGCCATCATTAGTTTGGAGTCTTCCATCGCTTTGTCTGTTTGTGCTTTGATTGCTCACTAATACGTCCTCCTCTAAAGCCTGATAGGAAAATATTTAAATAGTTTATCGGCAAACACATTATATTACTTATGATAGGTAGTACTACATAAATATTTTAATACTAGTGGTATAAAATACTGGAGGGGGACCTTGCCCCAATCGTCTGTCTCATGTAACTCTTTTACTATACATGCTAAAGAAAACGAGTTTGCACGCAGCACGCTGACGTGAGGAAAGTGAATTTCCACATACAAACTTTTAAAACACAAAATCAGTGTAAAAACATACATTTGTCCAATTTTTATTGAAATCTGAAAACATTGATTTTTTGGCTGTTCTGATACTCCTGGTTTCATTTACTTGCAAAGCTGGGAATACAATTTTGCGCATTATAAGGTTAGCAGAAGGTCCAGACAGGCTTGAAAGTAGACGTGAGGTTGCTGGGGATAATAAAAGTACTCTAACAAAGGAATAACAGGCTTTTCTAGTGTAAAACCCCCCATAAGACAACGTACTGTGTTTAGCCAATACACATTTTCTTTAATAACTCAGTAAATATTTATGCTAGAATGACGAGAGAGTGCTTAAAACTTTCGCCTCTCTTATTCCCATCTTTATACATGCATTAATTTTACATCTGGCGCTTTTCTGACCCTTTTTGGGCCCAAAAACTCGAAATTTGAAAGATTAATCCCCAAAAAATGGATTTAGAGTTTTCCGATTGTTTTGCCCAACGAACTTGTCCAACAGATTATAGAAAGGAACGTCCCTACCAAATTTGAAGTAAATCGGACAAAAAATGTGACCGCTAGAGTGCATACACACACACATATATATATATATATATATATATATATATATATATATATATATATATATATATATATATATATATATATATATATAACATTTTGAACGACCCCCCCAAAACGTGTTCAGGGGGTCACGTTGGGAACTTCTATAGTGGTCCCGGGCTTAAGTTTCACCGTGCGGGTCATGCTAATAGTTCACTTTCCAAAGGAAATTCACTAATAAATCAATACTAGTGGCTTACAAGGGCTATAGCCCCTAACATATGGTTTTTGTGAAAATGGATAATCATAACTGATCATTAGTTCAATTTTCTTATTAATAAAAACACTGCAGTGATATTTTCATAAGAAATTCATTGGATCTTTGAAGTCCAGTGGGGCGAAGCCCAAGTAATTTTTTACAATCCTGGTATTTTTCCCGCTGTCCTTGGCCCTCAAGCTTTAAAATGAATCGTCATAACCTAACTTAACTTCTTCCTAGCTCGAGATATTTCGTGGGGACCGATTCTCTTAGGGAATTAAATATATAGATAAATAGGAAGACATGTCAGTTCATAAACAAAGAAGAAACTTAATCACATGCTCAGGTGTAAACATAGCAGACTTTTTTTAATCCCCATGCTTTTCTTATGGGGGGTGTTTTACGTTATTTCTCGTTTTCAGGTTGCGTTTTAGAAATACTGCTATTTTTCTCGAGTCCCTGGGATCAAGATCTTTAATTCGAAACCCCTACCATCATCCTGCAATTTGCCAAACTCCCACAATTTTGACTTAAAAATTTTGCTTACAGAATTATACATAACTAGTGGCTTGAAGGGGCCAAGGCCCCTAACCTTGCTTCAATACTCTGTCCCATCTGATTTTTTACTCTCTACATACTTGGCAAAATAAAACAATATCAAAAGAAACCCATGTCAGTTCGTAAATAAAGTAGTCACTTAATCACATGTTTAATGTAAACAAATCAGACTTTTTTAAATCCCCATGCTTTTTTATGGGGGATGTTTTACGTTATTTCTTGTTTGCTGGTAATTTTTTGGAAATACTGCTATTTTTCCTGAGTCCCTGCGATCAAGACCTTTAATTTGAGCCGTCTCTCATCATCCTGCAATTTGCCAAATTTCACAATTTGCACTTAAAAATTTCGCTTACAGAATTATATATAAAGATACATAAAAAGTACTAATGAATAAGGGAAATAAATTAGTGTGATTGGAACAAATGTTCACTTAAAGTAACAATCTGAACAAAATGCAGCCGGTAATGTCTCATTTAAAGATCATTGTGGCAACGAATACCACATCATTAACAACGTTTTCTACTTCTAAACTTGCTCTCTTCATTCATTTGTTACAAAGTCTGTGACAGTCCCCTAACAAAAATACATCAAATATATATTCTTGTACAATATTTATCTTCCTCGTAACACTGATTTGTAACTTATAGAAAAAATGTCCTTATATTTTAAAACAACTATCACACTCTTAGTAATTTTTTGAGAAAATAATTAAGTTATAAGAACACAGATATTTTCTCAGAACAAGTTCATATTGTCTGTGAGTGTTTAACGTCAAAGGTAACTTAGTAAACAAATTGTTTATTGCAATGATATTCATTGTATAAACTAGCTAAAACAATAAAAATTATCTGTTTAAATAATTTTCCGATCTAAGAAAAAAACAAGTCTCCATAATTGAAAATGCTAGTTTGAGGGCCGATTTGGCGGGGACTTAAAATATTTTACGAAATGGGAATAGACCTACGTTGGGTCATCCTATTGTTTTTGTATTTTTAACTACCTGCCTATTACATTTCGGCCTAATCGATCTCCCACACCAACAGGTTGTGTGTCATGTAGCAAGAAACTCACAGACTTATATTTATAACATAAGTGAATTAAAGATTAAGATCTTTATTGTTCATAAACATTGGAAAGCATGACATAATTCAGTACAATTAAAGTATGCCGTATACAAATTAATGACAATGAGTGAACATAAGCTACTGCAGTGTCAAAAATGTCCAAAAATAGTTTCGCAATATTTTAAGAAGGAGGCTTACCTTAGTTTTTAAAGAGAGAGCACGAGTCATAAAGACATGTTCATACAAGCCAATCTCTTAGGTAAGTTTTAAACTTATTTCTACTCAAAGTTTTGATTGATTGTGGCAACTTCTTGGAGTAGTTGGTTCCTCTCACATGTCGGCTATTGGGAGTTATTGCCAATCCTCTTTAGACTCTATGAACATCTCACTTCTCTCTTGTAAAGTGTTCATGAACATCTTCAATTTTAACTGTACAAGTCTTGTAGATTGCAAAAAAAAACACTACAGTTTGATTGTATACATGCATAAATAATTTCTTTACTAGCATGATACGTGTTGTTACAACTAAGCAGGATAAATAAAATACGTCTTACAACACTATAAGTATATTTACACTTATACTGTACTTAAATACAAGGCGGTAAAATATACAAAACTTCAAGAGTCTTCTGTTCAAGGTCTTGTATGTAAGTACAGTATAAGTGTAAATATACTTATAGTGTTGTAAGACGTATTTTATTTATCCTGCTTTGTGATACATACATAGTAAATAAAGTCAAAATATTTAAGGAGGTAAAACGTCTTTACAAGTTTTTTATTGGTCATTGCACTTCACAAAGGTGTGTGAGGTTTTTTCAAAATAAAAACCACGCTTCAGATATGTAACATAAGTATGGCCCCATTAGTCCATAAGATAAATTAAGGTAAAAGACTCCAAAGCAAATTCACCTCACTGCATCAGTAGGTAAAATACCTGGAAATTTCCCTGAGAAAAAAACAGGCTTGAAGATAAGTTTGATACAAACTTGATCAATATACGTTTTCCAAAACAAATTTCTATCAATTTAAAGGCCTTCAAATCTACAAGATTCTTCACGTTCAATCATGGTACTACCACTTAAAATTGCTAAGTCTACCTTTGTTCATTAAAAATGAATTTTTCAACATTAATTGCCAAGTTATTACTTATAAAAAATTCAATAATCCTCCCCAAAAATTCTTCAACCTTTGATTCTTAGCCACTAAGATCCTTAGGCCCATAATGCCAGACGAATTGTCGCTATGTTTTCTAGTATGGTACTTACCAGAACAAATAAAAATCATTCTAATAATAAATGGAAAAAATTGTCCAAGGATTGAGCTCTGAGGGTCACACATATTCACAATTTTAGAGTCAGATCTAGTTTTCTCATTCAGCCACCCATGTCGTAATCCATTTTAGTACATTGTTGCCTGTTTTTTTAAACTTGTAAACAAAATAAGTTTCGAGCAAGGCCATATTCACGCAACTTTGGCAAATGTATCATGTGAAGGATCTGATCAAAGGCCTTTGAAAGGATTAAATAAAGGTCCCATAACTTTATATTCCTTAGATTATTATGTGTTTTTTGCAGTCAGAAAACACTATTATAACCGAAATAATTGTGCCCCAGTGTAAATTAGTATTATAACACTGTGCTCTCACTCATAATTTGTATGGGGGTTTCTTTACCATTTACACTTAACCTGTATAGTTTAATTTATTTAACAGGACATTGTAACTCCCTCAACACTCACAACCACCATGCCTAAAGCCTAAGCCTAGTCCATCCTTATTTGGTGAGTTTGTAGAGTTCAGTGATTTTCGTTCCCTAAGAAACCAGGAAAAAACCAGGGCCTTTTTGCTCTTTAAGGGAACACTATTTTAACAGGCTACAAATTTTGGTTTAAGAGTAGGCTTCAGCCATGAAACAGTCGGCGTTTCCACTATCCTCCTGTGAGGCCATGTTAACGTTCGAAGCTCGTTCCTCTTCAGCGGATTATTCAAAACTACAGATGCATGGCTCAATTTAAAGAGCCTAGTGATTTTAGTGAGCGCAACTTTAATATTACAAATAAAAAATCCAAAATATTTAATATTTTTTATTTTTATGGGTGAATTGCATATGATATCGGAATTACCCTAGTTGAAATCGCTATTGATCTTTAAAATAAATCATTAATCAACAATTTCGGATAGTCCGTTAAGGAGAGCCGAGCTTTGAAAGTTAACATTGGCCTTATGGGAGAAGCCGGTAGAAGCATGAGTTGTTGCTTGACTGAAGCCCTCTCTTAAAAGACTTTTTTTAATTTCAAAACACCATAAGATCTGTCTCATTTAAAAAAATTGTGGTAGGGTATTTACTCTGTACTTCTTCACACATTTAATTTGAGATGTGAAGCTTATCAAGGTAGCTTTAAACAATACTTAACTATCAACTTAAGGTACGTCATAAATGGTCAAGATCATGAGTTTGTAGGAATTAATTTGTACAATTTTTATCCTACTATGAATCATCAAGTTTTAGGTTGTGCAATATTTGACTTCCCATTGATGTGTGGATTATTCATCATCTGTGAAACTCCGAAGATAAAAATAGCAAGATTTATTTTTAGTGTGAGATCATTCAGGCACCAACAGTCGTAGTGAAATAGGTTGAAAGAACATTTCAAAATATAGTTGTTTTCATTTATGAGTTTATTCGAATTAGGATGCGGTGCCTGGAGTAGAGGACAAACAAACATAATGAAACAATTTCCTCTTTCCATCGGGAAGAGGACTCCTCCTCCTCCTCCAATATCATTACTATTCCCCCTTAATATTCACGTTTGGACAGGTTTTCAATTCGGCTTTAACAAGCGTTCGACTGTCAGTTATCTGTATTTTTCTGTAAGTGAAGTAATTTAACAAAATGGATATTTTAGTCTTGGTTATTATTGTATTGATTATTATTTTCTTTTAAGGATTGCACAACCTATACGAACTGAAATTATTATACAGTATTCAAACAGCAAGAAAAAAAACACTCTTGTGAGAATGATAATAAAATAACCATTGTATTCTCGCAATGGCGGACCTAAAGAAACGTTTACTGACTGCCGTTGTTCGGCTTGAGAAAGCGGCACCCTTCAAAAGGTTTGTTATTCACAGCAGTGTAACCTCGAAATGAAACTGTCACGAGTATGTGTTAAAAAACGTTCAAGTTTGTTTTGTAAATGTTGTGCTCTATCCTATACGCTAATATGAGTAAGGTTTGCTTGCTTGCTTGCGACACTGATCTCAAAAAGGGCTCCAACGATTTCCTTCAAATTATGGAAATAACTAATTTCTGGGATAAAAATAAGTTGTAGACAGGCCTCATCCCCAGGAAAAATCAAATAATGTAAAAAAACTAAAATGAAAAGTTAAAAAAATTAACATTGGGCTTATGGAGTTTCAAATCAAAACAAAAGAATTGTAACAGCTGTTCATAATCAACCAGGGAACTGTCAAAGTAATACTTATGTTGCTTATGATTATTAACATGTGATTTCCTGAGAGCAGAGATTAAAAGATTTTAGTGAAGATTACATATATAGAGTAGTAAAATAAATCAAAGGGACATTGAGCTATAAATAACAACTGGAGGGACCTTAACAATGTAGAAAAGAGGCAAATGAGTTATACAACTCTGATTATCAGTAGGGGGAAGTGGTGAAATATTACTCCGAGTAATCTAAACAAACTGACTGGCCTTCCCCCGAGCAAAGGTCGGCCCCCAGGTACTAAATATTTAAAGTTACAAACGCATTCTTAATGCCATATTGTCACGTAAATAAATGGTTTTGTTGTAGTACAAATATCTCATCACGTAATAATGATTTCATTTGAATGTTGTACTCCGTGTTCCTGTGAACCACTTGTTTGAAAACACGAGACATTTAAACATAGAGGTAAATATTGATACGTATTCACCTGAAAATTGTTTACAGGAATTGTTGTGACATAAAATCAAATGGCTAAAGGTCATCCGTTCAACTTTACCCATAACGGTTTACAAATCTGTTGCTGAATGATGTTTCTGCAGTGTTCACCCCCAGTGACCTGTCCCATTTACCCAGACGGCGCTGTTTTGGGGCGGTTCCAGATGCAGTTTTGGTTTCTTTGTCGTGGTTTATGTGCCGCCAACCCCCCCTCGATCCCGAGCCATCGATACAGTCGTCTTCACGGTGTTTGTCTCTTCTCAACTTCATTGTTGCGCAATATTGCTTTAGAACAAATACTTAAATTCTGTTGAATTTCTTAAGTAAATACGCCCGTTTTTAGTTCATTATTGCGCATTGTTGCTTTAGAACAAACATCTAAATTCTTTTGAAGAATTTCTAATGTAAATAGTCCCTTTCTCAGGTCCTTTGTTGCGCAATATTGCTTTAGAACAAACACTTAAATTGTGTTAAAGAATTTCTGAAGTAAATACGTCTCTTTCTCTGGTCTGTTTTGCGCAATGTTGCTTTAGAACAAACATCTCAATTATTTTGAAGAATATCTAATGTAAATAGTTCCTTTCTCAGGTCCTTTGTTTCGCAATATTGCTTAGAACGAAAACTTAATTCTGTTGAAGAATCGCTGAAGTAAATTCGCCCCTTTCTCAGATAGATTGTTGCTCAATATTGATTTAGAACAAACATCTAAATTCTTTTGAAGAATTTCTAATGTAAATACTCCCTTTCTCAGGTCCTTTGTAGCGCAATATTGCTTTAGAACAAACAATTAAATTCTGTTGAAAAACTTCTGAATTAAAATCGCCCCTTTCTCACTTAAATTATTGCTCAGTATTGATTTAGAACAAACAATGACACTCTGTTGAAGAATATCTTAAGTAAATCATTTGGTTTTCTAACCATTATCTTTTTGTTTTGATTTCATTTGTAATTTAACAGAGACAAAATTCATGAGTTACATAAACAGCATTGCCTAGCCAGTCTCAAATTCCGAATAACATCTCAAAATTATCAGTTGATTCTTATGAGGTAGAGAGTCTGTTTTTATTGTCTGTGGTTGTGAAATGTTCCGGTAGTTAATATGTAAGTACTCATGAAACCAATCCATTTACGTTCATGTATGGTTCATGTTTACAGAATTATGTATGAGTATCATATAGGAGAATTATTTTACTTTGGCTTTCAAAAATCCTCTCGAATTCCTCTTTCATTCTATTTTCGTCGAGGGTAATCCGCTTAGGAGCCAACTATTCAGCCCCTAGCTGCGATACCCCTTTAAGTCTTAATTTTTACAAGTAAACTATTGAGGAAAGTTAATTTGTTTGTTAAAATTCCACTAAAGTCGTGGAAATACATTGTTTGAAAACATTTCCTTTTGGTTTTTTTAACGTTTTTGACATTGTTGCGCTAGAAAATACACCCGTCGCAGCAAATCTGCATACTCAGTGAATTTCCAATGAATATATAACACAACACATTAACCCACTTAACAGGATTCATAAGAAATACTCACAAACAAGCAATATTTAAAATATTAATTATTCTCCATAAGAATAACATTGGGGATGAGTACGCAGGTTTGCTGCAACAAGGAACACAAAATAATGTGTTTTTATGCAAGTATGAATAAAAGTCATCTAAGTGAAGTCACATACCAAGTCATATACATTTCATCTATATACATTCATAAATAAGCGATATATAAAATTTGAATTATTTTCCATAAGAATGACATGGGGACCGAGTACCTAGGTTTTCTGCTTCGGGAACCATAGGCGAAAAAATTTGTTGTGCAAACAACAATAACCTGATGAAGCCATATACCAAATTTCGTCAGTTTATGTTCATAAATAAGCGAGATGTAAAATTTGTCTTTCTCCATAAGAATAGTATTAGACAACGTTCTGTGTTTATCACTTTCAATATCTCAGTAACTAATTGACGTAGAGCAATGATCAAAATACCAAATTTGTTTTATGCTGAATTCAATGGTAAAAATTAAAATTTGATTTAAATAAAAATTACATGTGGAAACCCCAAAAATCCCATTTTTTAGGGTACAAAACACCCCAAACCCCCCCCCCCCCCTTTGGATGGTGGGATACCTGTGGTTTTCGAACTCGTTCAAATAAATGGTACTTTACACATTTGTACAAAATTGTATTAACATCGTACCTTTTTTACTTTCTCCCCCTATACATAGTATATGGAGAAAGTATTGTTTTCGTAAAAATTTTCGAATTTGAGTTGTTAGTGGAAATATTCGTTTTGGTGCTCCCTGAACCCAAAAAAGTGGTTTTTACGTGATGTCTGTCTGTGTGTGTGTCTGTGTGGATGTTTACAGAGCTAGAGCCCTAACCTATGGGCCGATTTTTATGAAATTTGGTATGTAGGTACTAATCCACGATATCTCCAGGCGTTTTTTTCATTTTTTTGGATTTTTGATTTTTAAGGGTAATTATCCCCCCAAAACCGCCAAAAAACATGAAAAATCCAAATTTCTGAAAAATGGCTCTAACGATTTTGATTAAACTTTCGTGGTTTGTAGAACTTTAGGTTTGCAACAAAATGACACCACCCGCATTTCTTGAAAAATTCGGGTTCAGAAATTACATGACTTAAAAAATCCAAAATTCAATGTTTTGGATTTTTTATAAAAAATCATAAATGTTAAAAAAGATTACTATTCACCATTAAAAAGAGCGCAAAAACTAAATAAATTAGTATTTTAAATTACTATTCTACGATTGCTAGTTACGGAGAAAATTGAAATTTTCATTTAGCGGTAAACACAGTACGTTGTCCAATGTTATTCTTATGGGGAATACAAATATAACTATTTCTCTCTTATTTACTGATCAATTTCATTAAAATTTGATATGCAGGTCAAGTTAGCATTGACCAACAGATGATGTTCGAAATGTGTTGCTATTTAACCCTGGGGGGCAAGGGGGCATTTCCCCTCTCAAAACCACTGTGTGTAGCAACGGACTCTATAGTGCCTCCCAAAAAGGGATTTGGGTGGATATTTCTGAAAACAACTATTTTAGACAATTTTCTGTACATTTATCTATACTTCATATTCTGTATTTAGTAAATAACAAATATTTTTGTCATTAAAGTTTGGCTAAAAGGGAGAAAGTATGTGTCAGTTTCCTGATACCGTTTATTACGATAGTTATCGTACTTACGGACACATATATACATATAAACAAATTTTAACGAATGGTATTTTTGGCATCTGGGGACCTCAAAATGAAAAGTTATCATGGTCTCGGGCTTAAGTCTTACCATGAGACCTACGGTAATAGCTGCTTCCCTATAGGGGAAATTCCCTAAAAGGATCTCAACAACCTTTTCCGTGTCCAGTTTTTTACCCTATGAGGCGCACAATCGTACTCATTATTTAAATATTGTTATTATTTTAAGAACATAATATTATAATATGTTTATTCATAAACATTTTCACATAAAAATATTTGCAATCTACGGTAAAATAAAGCATATAAAACATATAATTTAAGTAGCTCGTTAAATAAAAGATCGATTAAACATATTTAATACAAAAACTTAAATTCCTAGCTCATTTCTAAAAAGAGTGCAGTTAAAAGTGTTTTGGCTGTAGCTTGCACCGTATACCCGACCCAACGGTAAATTTAAATAAGAAAATGTTTTTATATCATCAGCTTAAATAAGTTTGTATGTAACAATATAACCGTCTACATTCATCACCTGTGGATTGCGTAGATTTAGGCAGGTTATTTTGGAATACAGAACCAGCGTAGATATTGTGAGGAGCCGTCATTATCAGTCTGCTACGGCTGTCCCGGGCGGCAGCCGTATTACGTAACAAACCCGATAAAAAGATAAGGGGTTGAAATGTTGCAAGTTGAATACCCCCGTCGCAGCAAACCTGCGTGCTCGGCGAATGTCCAATGCAATTACACGTGTCTCATCACCACAAACCCACTCGCCAAGTTTCATGACATTCATAAATGCGGTAAGCAAGTTACTGTATAACATTTTGATTTAAATCCTTAAGAATAAAGTTAGGTCTGAGTATAATTATTATATTGAATTGTGTTTGATCAGAGATAATTTAAATGTTCATGCAAGAATACCCTGAACAAGGATGAGTATAGGTTGGTTTATGTACAGAACAGAGGGTACAGCACACAATTGTTTCTCATCAGGCAATTTGACAGAACTAGTTAGTGGACCTGTTGCTCTAAATCGGGCAATCAGCTGTTCTTACTGTTAACCTGTATTTTACTCTATCATCACCTGTTTTAGAATGTAACTGAATTCAAACTACTCTCCATGTTATATGTATGGGAACAAATTGAACTTTGACGGTGTCCTGTGCCCTTCAGCAAAACAGTATTGGAAATTGAAAACCACTTTGCACAACTACGAATCTGGGCCATTTTAGCGAATTTCCCCTATAGGGAAGAAGCTATTACCGTAGTCGGCATGGTAGGCCCGGGACCATGATAACTTTTCGTTTTGAGGTCCCCAGACCCCAAAAACACCATTCGTTCAAAACTGTGTATATATATATCCGTGAGCACGATAACTCGTAAAAATATCCGATTTTGATGAAATTTGGTATAAACGTGTAAAGTAACAATTATGACTTTAAGTTCGAAAACCAGCGAGATCGCTCCATCCGAAGGAGTATTTTGGGGGGTCATCATCATCATCATCATTGTTGCGGATTAGGAAACCCCAGCATAGCTGCTAGTCACATCTTCCACAAGCGGGAATATTGCGCAGGTTACCGGAATGATAGGATATATCAGGAAAGGAAAGGGTGGGATGGGACGGCAGCCAAATCGACCCTTCAGAGGGCCAACTCCCGTGCCCCTGTGACAGCTGGGATGAGGCTCTCAAACAGGGGACCCTCATTTTGCCCTCCAAATGGTCAACTCAACTGACAGGGTATCCATATACAACAGCCAGGGACCATTCATTCTCAGGTTGGCAGGTGGGGACCAAACCCGGAGACTCTGTCCCTAGCCGCTGCAAATGGAGCAAAGGTGAAAGGGAAGTTTTTCATAATGGACAGCCAAAAAGACTTACCATATGTAATGACAACTTCATTTGCTGTACCCAATGTCAGCCTCAAAACTGGTAAAGACCAGTGTTAAGGTAGTTCTGAGACTCTTGGGGGGGTTTTGTACATCAACAATTTTTTTTAATTTTTACATATAATTTTTGAAATAGTCAAATATTAGTTTTAACCATTGTATTCAGCTTAAAAAAACACACACAATTTTGTATTTTTTATCATTTCTCTGCGTTAATTGGTTACCGAGATATTGAAATTGCTAAACACAGTACGATGTCTAATGTTATTCGTATGGGGGAAAAGACAAATTTTATATCTCGCTTATTTATGAACGGATACTGACAAAACTTGGTATATTGCTTCATCTGGTTGTGGTCTATTGATATTTGCTCAAAAAAACTATTTCTTGTCAAAGGCTCCTGTAGCAGCAAACCTGCGTACTCAGCCCCACGTTATTCTTATGGATAATAATTAAATGCTATGTCTCCCTTAATTATGAACATAAATGAATAAAAACTGGTACATGACTTCACTTAGTTGAGTTATATTGATATTAGCTTTAAAACCCATTTTTTGTGTTCGTTGATGCAGCAAACCTGCGTACTCAGCCCCAATGTTATTCTTATGGAGAATAATTAAAATTGTATAAATCGCTTATTTGTGAATATATTTTTATGAAACTTGTTAAGTAGCTTTATGTAGCATTAAGACATTTATATCTCCACTGGAAAATCGCTGAGTATGCAGGTTTGCTGTGACGGGGGTATTTTGTCACCTTAATCGTCAAAATCGGTCCAGGAATAACACAGGAGTTTTGTTTACAAAAATCGCCTTAGCGTATTATAGATATGGAAGATTGTTTCTGGTTTAACCGAGATCAACCAGCCTTATTAAAATAACGTTAATATACGGGGCTAGACCTTTTGAAAAAGTTAAATTTATGACATTTATTTTTGGAAATATTTTCAACTTTGAAACTAAAAAAAATGTAGTAATATAAATGGAATAAATGATTTAATATAATTTCCTATCGACCTTTCATTTTATTCTAAGCTCGATTGCTTTTGTTATCAATCGGCAAAACATATTCCTATTCCTATTCCTATTTAAACTGAAAGTAATTGTTCAAAACACGCTAATCGTAAAGAGACAACACAGAGTAAACAAATATAAATGTTATGTATAAATAACATACACTTTCCTATGATCACAAATAAATTTAAAAAGGGTTCGTTATAAAGACAAAACTTGTTAGTAATTATTAATCATTTGATATTGTTAAACGACAAATATATACGAAACTGTCAGTTGACAAAGTACAGGGGGGCTTCGTTAATATAAATTTTCACAATATTGGCTACCATTTTGAAGCGGTTAAGACAAATGAGTCCCGCTCCACTGAAATATTCGCCTGTTTTATGGATTTAACATAGTGTTCAACATCGTGCATGTTTATGTTTGGATACTTCAAAACACCCACTAATGACACTCAGTTTTTTAACGTTGTTTTGAGACCTCACGTGAGACACCCTGTATACAGCGAATTTTTGTGATATACTGAAATAACTAGTTAAGTGGGTAACATACAAAATAAAATGTTTCTTAATACGTACAGTGAAAAAGCTAAATATGTAACATTTCTATTTAAATATATCTTTAAAAATTCAGTCTTCGTTCATCCTCTTACGGGAAGAATGAGCGTACACCTAGTTAATTTGTAAAACACGGTTTAAAATTGTCAGTAAAATGAAGATTTGTTGAAGTTTGACTGGGCGTTTAATAGTTTAGGCTAAACAGGTGTTAGAGCTTGTCAACAACTAAACTTGAGTGATAATAGTGATAATGACCTTGAGTGATGGTGATAACAGAGATGCTTTGTGCACGTGGGGTCCCTGGTATGCCTCGTATGAGGTATAAATAACAATACCTGTTTACGTGGCGTACGTAAAATACAACGTAATACTACAGGACTGACAATTCAACTGTTATTTTTTAATATATTAAGCCAATTATAAGTTATTTTTGAAACTTGAACAAACGCCTCGTTGTTAATTTATTAACTGGGCATACAATATGTATACATATCGCTTGGGATTAGTGCAGTTCACGTGTCTGAGTGTTTCTCAGCCACGTTGCGGGTAATGAGTGTTCGAGCCATGACTGCTACTGCTGCTGGGAAAAGACGCGTGTATTGTCGAACAAAGTACTGTACCTAACAAAGTACAGTACGGCCGTCTGCCGAGGTATACATTTGTGTAATTTGCAAAGAAAAATCTCCGTTTAAATTAGTACCAGGGTCTTTTCGATTAAGAGGAGGATATTTGGTGGGGTTGAATTTTTATTTGGGTATTTATATACGAAACGGAACCGTACCAGGAAGTTTTGAGAAAATCATAGGTTTGGTACCCGTCAACCTCATACTTAAATGAAAACTCTCCTTGAGGAAATTAGAGTAAATATTTGTATTTTTTTCGATAAACCTACTCCTAATGCCTCAAATTAAATAAGCGAATTTTGAGTTCGTGGAATTTGGCCAGCTGTGATTTGATTTGACTATACAACTGAACCAGCTGATGAAGAAGTGGGTTTCTTGATAAAATCTAGTTTTTATTGAATAGTACCAAAAATTAGTTTTCTTAAAGTTCAATCCAACCGAGTTTGGCGCGAGTCCTAATACAAGGAAATTCTGTTGTACCCAGCTCGAAACGATGGGGATAATGTGGCAAATGGGTTAAGTTTTCCACAAGAGGTGATAATAGGCGCCATTTTTGATGTTGGGCTTAAACCGAGGGCTCAAGTGGGACAACTGCTCCTTTATGTCTCGATTGGTCGGTCAAGGTCGTCGCGCTGGTACAATATAGCGGTCGTTGGATCATCACCACAGTCGGCGGGAGGTGCTGCGCGTCTAATCAACGCACTATTGTTTACTGTTTGCTGCCAATAGGCGACCATCTCTCAAGTCGTCGTGCTCGTTTGCATCCAACCATCACGTCTGCCATTTTGGAGAGTGTAGAAAAGCTATGGGATTGAAAAAAATTTTCGGACAAACAATCTTGTTCATCCAGTGTCTGAATATCTATTTTATTTTTATAAAATAAGGTTATTTCACCTTCGTCTTCAGATTTAAACAATACAAATGGACGACTGCGGTTTCGGAAGTCAAACTACTTTCATAGATAGAATTCAAAAACAAACGTTCACATTTTGTCTGTCGGCAAAGGTTAAAAGTACACAAAACACACTACACTACGAACGACAACACTTTTAAACAAAGTGCGCTGACGCGTACGCCGCGCCGATAGTGATCGATAGCTCAATTTTTAGCGAATTTCCCCTATAGGGAAGAAGCTATTACCGTTGGTCTCATGGTAAGACTTAAGCCCGAGACCATGATAACTTTTCATTTTGAGGTCCCCAGATGCCGAAAACACCATTCGTTCAAATTTTTAGCGAATTTCCCCTATAGGGAAGAAGCTATTACCGTAGTCGGCATGGTAAGACCTAGGCCCGGGACCATGATAACTTTTCGTTTTGAGGTCCTCAGACCCCAAAAACACCATTCGTTCGAAACTGTATATATATATATATATATATATATATATATATATATATATATATATATGTGTGTGTGTGTGTGTCCGTGAGCACGATAACTCTCGTAAAAATTATCCGATTTTGATGAAATTTGGTATAAACGTGTAAAGCAATATTTATGACTTAAGTTCGAAAACCAGCCAGATCGCTCTATCGGAAGGGGTATTTTGGGGGGGGGGTTTGTACCCCAAAAATGGGTTTTTCGAATTTTTTACATATAATTTTGGAAATAGTCAAATTTTATTTTTTCCCATTGTATTCAGCTTAAAAAACACACAATTTGGTATTTTGATCATTTCTCTACGTCAATTGGTTACCAAGATATTGAAAGTGCTAAACACAGTACGTTGTCTTAATGTTATTCTTATGGAGAAAAATAACAATTTTATATCTCGCTTATTTATGAACGTATACTGACGAAACTTGGTATACGGCTTCATCTGGTTGTGGACCATTGATATTTCCTCAAAAAGACAATTTTTTACCCAAGGCTCCTGTAGCAGCAAACGTGCGTACTCAGCCCCATGTTATTCTTATGGAGAATAAGTAACGTGTTATCTGCCTTCATTATGAAAATAAATTAATGCAATTTGGTATGTGGCTTTACCTCCATGAGTTATATTGATATTTGTATAAAACCCCATTTTTTGTGTTCCTTGCTTCAGCAAACCTGCATACTCAGCTGCCATGTTTATTCTTATGGAGAATAATTAAAATGTCATAAATCGTTTATTTATGAATGTATACTGATGAAACTTGGTATGTGGCTTTATGTGGTATTAATATACATATATATGCATTGGAAATTCGCTGAGTACGCAGGTTTGCTGCTACGGGGGTATATATATATATATATATATATATATATATATATATATATATATATATATATATATATGTATGTGTGTCCGTAAGCACGATAAATCAAGGGTGGTTTTTGGGGGGTTTTGTACCCCAAAAATGTGTTTTTCGGGGTTTTCACATTTAATTTGAATTTAAATCAAATTTTAATTTATACCATTGAATTCAACTTAAAAAAACAAACAATTTGGTATTTTGATCATTGCTCTACGTCAATTGGTTACCGAGATATTGAAAGTGCTAAACACAGTACGTTGTCTAATGTTATTCTTATGGAGAAAAAGAAAAATTGTATATCTCGCTTATTTATGAACATAAACTGGCGAAATTTGGTATATGGCTTGATCTGGTTATGGTTTATTGTTGTTTGCCCAAAAAAAATTTTTCGCCTATGTAGCAGCAAACCTAGGTACTTGGTCCCCATGTTATTCTTTTGGGAAATACTTAAAATGTTATATATCGCTTATTTATGAATGTATATGGATGAAACTTGGTATGTGACTTCACTAAGATGAGTTCTATTGATATTTGCATAAAAACCCATTATTTTGTGTGCCTTGTTGCAGCAAACCTGCGTACTCATCCCCAATGTTATTCTTATGGAGGATAATTAATATTTTAAATATCGCTTGTTTGTGAATACATTTCTTATGAATCCTGTTAAGTGTTATAATGTGTTATGTTATATATTCATTGGAAATTCGCTGAGTATGCAGGTTTGCTGCGACGGGGGTATCTTTTTATCTCGAGTGCGAGTTAATGGAAAGTAAGCCGGTGTTGGTTTTAGCATAAATCTGCCTGTACTAACATTGACTTTTCTTAATTCGGCTTAGTAATTCCGGTATTCAGTGAACCATCATGTAGCATTTTTACTGCAATTTCGCATATCTTTGATTTTCTGTTACAGTCTTTGACATTAAAAATTATGAATTTGTAATCTGAGATTGTCTTTGACGCGTCAGTAGAGTTGCCCGCGTGCCTGAGGATTTTCTATAAATTGCAGTTAGCAAACAAAACGTATTTATGAAACAGCAAACCCCTTTGAAGGATGCTGTCCACTCCTAACTGCTATGGGCGCCCCGATATTTCATTTCTGGAATCATTAGGTCAGTGAGATGACCAACGGTTGATAGATGAGTATTCTGTTGATTTACGCTTTGGTTAGTTTAACGTATTAACTTTTCAATTTCTTTGTTGTTTTTATTTTCATTATACTTGATTAAATTACAATATACCTTAAATTTACAATTAATTAGCAATAACATGCCTGAAGAATGAAATATAATAGAAATACCGGTGTGAAAATAACTCAATTACACAATTAAATTCTGTGAAATATTCTACTCAATTTTACATGGTTTCAATGAAAGTATTTGCGTCCTTTAGTGTCCCTTAATGATCTTAGTATCCCTTTTCAAATTATTTACATTTTGTCCTATCGATTGTTGGTACATTTTGCTTAATGTTATCTTGACTAATAAATAGCGCTCGGTTTTTCCGGATTATTGTAACAATTGCATGATTGCAGACGAGAGCATTCCTTGCAGAGTGGTGGATAATACCTGATAAGAGATACGGGGGTTCAGAGTTTTGCTCTTAACTTTTGCATTCCAACTGGTTGATTTGATCAATACCGCGACTGCTGCTTCTAAGAATCATCGAGTAAGTGAAATTTTCCATTAATTATCAGAGAAAAACAAGTTTCGGGATCTGGAATCTAATCCCGTCTTCAGGAGAGAACACCTAAGAACATAACAAAATTAGTGACACAATAATTGACAAAGCTGGAAAAACGAAAACAGTAAAATCTGTCAAAAAATAAAATAAAAATAAACACAAAGCTTCACACAACACTACTGCACAACTGAACAGTTCAATTGCAAGTGCTCAACCGGGCGAGACTGAAGTTTTGTATTCAGTGTTGTAAACACAAAGCTTCACACAACACTACTGCACAACTGAACAGTTCAATTGCAAGTGCTCAACCGGGCGAGACTGAAGTTTTGTATTCAGTGTTGTAAACACAAAGCTTCACACAACACTACTGCACAACTGAACAGTTCAATTGCAAGTGCTCAACCGGGCGAGACTGAAGTTTTGTATTCAGTGTTGTAAACACAAAGCTTCACACAACACTACTGCACAACTGAACAGTTCAATTGCAAGTGCTCAACCGGGCGAGACTGAAGTTTTGTATTCAGTGTTGTACACACAAAGCTTCACACAACACTACTGCACAACTGAACAGTTCAATTGCAAGTGCTCAACCGGGCGAGACTGAAGTTTTGTATTCAGTGTTGTATTGATTGGAAAGTCCACATCCCCAAAGGTTAGCTCGAAAGAACCGTTCAAACATATCAACGAAACAATATACATCAAAACATATCTTGGACGTTTTTAATATTTTCCCTCTTGAATTGTAACCCCATACTCTCTGGTAAAACGTGGCAATCTTTGATTCAATTAAGAACTGCCGTTGATTCTTATCGACTTTAAAATGGATTTCATTGTTGCTGACGTTGTGCTAAAGGTTGGCTAAACATTGTGGCTAAACATTGTTAAAATGGAAAATACCCCCGTAGCAGCAAACCTGCGTACTTAGCGAATTTCCAATGCATATGTATGTATCTTAATACCACATAAAGCCATATACCAAGTTTCATCAATATACATTCATAAATAAACGATTTGTGACATTTTAATTATTCTCCATAAGAATAACATGGCGGCTGAGTATGCAGGTTTGCTGAAGCAAGGAACACAAAAAATGGGGTTTTATACAAATATCAATAAAACTCATTTAAGTAAAGCCACATACCAAATTTCATTAATTTATTTTCATAATTAAGGGAGATAACACGTTACTTATTCTCCATAAGAATAACATGGGGCTGAGTATGCAGGTTTGCTGCTACGGGAGCCTTTGGCAAAAAACGGTTTTTTGAGCAAATATCAATGGTCCACAACCAGATGAAGCCGTATACCAAGTTTTGTCAGTATACGTTCATAATTAAGCGAGATATAAAATTTTTCTTTTCCTCCATAAGAATAACATTAGACAACGTACTGTGTTTAGCACTTTCAATATCTCGGTAACCAATTGACGTAGAGGAATGATCGAAATACCAAATTGTGTGTTTTTTTAAGCTGAATCGAATGGTAAAAACTAAAATTTGACTATTTCCAAAATTATATGTAAAAAATTCAAAAAACCCATTTTTGGGGTACAAAACCCCCCCAAAATACCCCTTCGGATAAAGCGATCTGGCTGGTTTTCGAACTTAAAGTCATAAATGTTGCTTTACACGTTTATACCAAATTTCATCAAAATCGGATAATTTTTAAGAGTTATCGTGCTCACGGACACACACACACACACACACACACACATATATATATGCAGTTTCGAACGAATGGTGTTTTTGGGGTCTGGGGACCTCAAAACGAAAAGTTATCATGGTCCCGGGCCTAGGTCTTACCATGCCGACTACGGTAATAGCTTCTTCCCTATAGGGGAAATTCGCTAAAAATGTGATACAAAATTATAAGTAAATTAATTTTAATCTCAACATAGGGTAGTTTCAGTTGGGGAAAGTGGTGAAATATTACTACAAGTCTTCTAAACAAACTGACTGGCCTTCTCCATGCAAAGCTCGGCCCCCAGGTACTATGTATTATAACTAAAATGTTCTGTCGTGTTTATCAAACTACGTTGTCTTTGTTATGGAACACTTTAAACCTCATATACCTGTAGTTCTTGGAACTACTAGTTAAAGTGCGGGGTTGTAATTAATCTTTTGGAAAACTCTTGTTTCACGGCATTTCTTCATTAATTGAACAGGCCACAGAAAACGAAAACAGTACTGTTTTATTTTGCTGTGACCATGCTAATTAGTAAAATTACTCTGAATAAGGTATCACAAAGGATTGTGAGGCGGTGTTGTAAAACCAATATCAGTTGAGGGAAGTGGTGAAATATTACTACAAGTCTTCTAAACAAACTGACTGGCCTTCCCCCCGAGCAAAGCTCGGCCCCCAGGTTTTATGTATTATAAATAAAATGGTCTGTCGTGTTAATCAAACTACGTTGTCTTTGTTATGGAACACTTTAAACCTCATATCCCTGTAGATCTTGGAACTACTAGTTAAAGTGCGGGGTTGTAATTGATCGTTTGGAAAACACTTGTTTCACGGCATTTCTTCATTTATTGATCATGCCACAGAAAACGAAAACTGTACTTTTTTTTATTTTTCTGTGACCATGCTAACTAGTCAAGTTACTCTGAATAAAGTATCCAAAACGATTGTGAGGTGGTGTTGTAAAACCAGTATCAGTTGGGGGAAGTGGTGAAATATTGCTACAAGTCTTCTAAACAAACTGGCTGGCCTTCTCCATGCAAAGCTCGGCCCCCAGGTTTTATGTATTATAAATAAAATGGTCTGTCGTGTTAATCAAACTACGTTGTCTTTGTTATGGAACACTTTAAACCTGATATACCTGTAGTTCTTGGAACTACTAGTTAAAGTGCGGGGTTGTAATTAATCGTTTGGAAAACTCTTGTTTCACGGCATTTCTTCATTAATTGAACAGGCCACAGAAAACGAAAATAGTACTGTTTTATTTTGCTGTGACCATGCTAACTAGTCAAGTTACTCTAAATTAAATATCCCAAACGATTGTGAGGCGGTGTAAAACCGAGTTTTGTTTCGGAGAGAACAAGTTCACGTGTATTTAAGGGAGGAAGCCGTATTGCGAAATAGTCACCCTTCCTTTGCCTTAAGACAATTTGAAGTCTCATTTTGCCTCCCGCCCTTAATTAAACTCCTCAATAAGAATCCGTTACCATTGTGAAATATGCGGTAATTAAAAGTGCTAATAAATTAAATATTGTACCTGCGTTGAAGAGATTGGTTTGCAAACTGATTTACAGCGAGGCGAATCTCTTTTTGGCGATTGACGTTGCGCTCGCGCCGTAATTGATGTTTGCTGTTATGCCGAGTGATGGATCCCTTCCGCGTGTTATGTTCGGCACCAAAATGTTTAAACGGCATTTATAAGAATTAAAAACTGCAAAATAAATGTTTGAAGTTGAATGGGTAAATTTTACTTGAGCATTTTTTTAAATGGCCTGATAACATTACGACCATTAGTGGAGGGAGAGCTTATTAATTAGAGTATATGTCTAATACGTGGAGGGTTATTGGATCTCTTAAGGGATTAAAAACTCGCAAGAGGAAGTAACTCGACAAAGTAGTTCGATATATTACGTCATTCAGCTTTAGGATTTACGATAGCCTCTTACGAACATTTTCCCGGACATTACAACACTAAGGTTTGCGCTCAGTTACTCTGAATAAATTGTCAATTCGGTAATTCACGAAGCAGACGAATTGTTGTGCTAATTTTAATGTTTTCCTCATTTATAGGGATGAGGGAAAACTGGTAATTCGCTTTGCTCAATAATGTGACATCGTCTCCGCATTTGCTTCTCTGCGTGGCGGTTGAATTCGCTTCTATCCTTTACCTTTCCAAACATTGCGGCGAATTTGTCTTGATCACCTTGCGTTAAAAACAAAGTGAGCAAACCAAGAAAACAAAGTTTAAATTTTACCCAAAACCTATGATTATGTATCATTGGCGTCTTAATTTGATTGACTGTTTGTTTATCCTTTTTGATCTTCCTTTTCGATAAACAATATTGGCCTAGGGGAAGGCGTTTTAATTTGACCAACAGTTTGTCTTCCTTTTTGATAGACAATATTGGCCTAGGGGAAGTAACTAAACCCGTGTTTACACACCACC
This sequence comes from Allygus modestus, assembly GCA_963675035.1. Taxonomy (NCBI): domain Eukaryota; kingdom Metazoa; phylum Arthropoda; class Insecta; order Hemiptera; family Cicadellidae; genus Allygus; species Allygus modestus. Next base: position 109,086,297 of record OY776115.1, on the reverse strand, counting down.
ATTGGCGTTTTAATTTGACCAACAGTTTGTTTATCCATTTTGATCTTTCTTTTCGGTAAGCAAATTTGGAATAGGGGTACCAACTAATAAGTGTTTTAATTCGACCGACTGTTTGTTTATCCGTTTTGATCTTTATTTCCGATTAATCCTATAGAGGCTGTATTTTCATTAGTAAAGTAGGTAATTTTAAAGTTGCAATTGTGATTGTTAAATGCCTTTTTCCTTTAGCCGAACCCATTATAATGCCATCTAAACAGAAAATCCATCTACAGCAATCCATTGGCCATTTTCCACCTTACTCTCACAAAGTCACAGCTCTCCCAGGGTAGGGGTCGGCACGCTTTTCCAACGTAACGTTTTAACCGGAATATTTATATGGGGGTGAATTAAACGACCATTACTCATGGCGGTTTCGAGGGGGTGGTGAATGGGCTTGCGGACTGACCTTGCCAAGGTGACTCGTACAAGCGTTGCCCGCAGCCCGGCGCGGCGGCCCGGCGCTTGTGAATGGGCCGGTCGATGCGCCGCGGCGCCCCACCAGCGCTCCTGCCGGCGCCCCCGCAACCAACCCTGTCAGTCGCTATGTCCGTTTCCACCCTGTGACATCGTCACTCCGGTCGCTACACCACTGGTAAGCCAATAATTGAGAAAATACTGCTTATTTAGTTCGAAATAGACGGGAAATCAGTGATTTTGCTGCTGTTCAGATTTGACACGCACCCCCTCCCGGTGGCGGCAGCGTAGCGTTTCCTATCCCACCACCCTTTGTTCTACCCTGCCGTACGCTCTGAGTTATGCACGACTCGCTATTGCGTTCGCTTGCATCATCGGGTTCGCTACGTTGCAGAACTCAAGCGCTCTTGTACACGGCTCTAAGCCCCCGGGCTGGATTGCATCTCACCCGCCCGCGATCGATAACTTACTTTGTGTCCTGATTCGAAAAAGTTAATGTAATGCTTCTATACAATTTGCTTGTTGACTGTTTTAGTGGAAGTAATTTGAAATTGTAATGAAGAAGTTGTGACCATAAAAGATATTTCAAATTTCCAAATGTCCAATGACGGTTGTTTAAGGATCGTTGAGTTATTGTCAAGTATATTATGTAAGCCTACGAAACTAAACAAACAAAAAATCAAACAAACTAAAATCAGTATATTGCTATTGTTAAACAAATATATTTAAAGCTAAACTCACTGTAGGACACTTATGTAGGATATAAGTATTTGTTCAAGCTTAATATTGAACCCTTGAAATATTACTGAATTATAAATGGAACTGTAAATGTAAATTGAGGATTTATCATGAAAATAAAGTTTAAACTTTTTTCACGGTGTATACGTGGAATCATTTTTTTTAATATCGAAATTAACTGTCTCGCGATTTCCTTTGATTGTTGATCATTTTCCGTTACAAAAAGAAACAAACGTTTTGTGATTGCAACATTTTACAAAATCAATCTTTTTCCATTAACTTGGCTCTGGTTCGCATTATTTTAATGACGGTTGAATTCAACAAACAAATACGGTTGGCCATACAATTAAATTACTTATGTACAACCAACATTCAGTGTAATTATTTAAAAATTATATACAAACACAAATCCCTAGTATGCAAAAAGAAAAGAAAAAGAAAAATTTATAAACATATTTACTAACCCTGTCCTTTTTGGCAAACCATATGAATGCATGCTTTCGACAGAAAATTCACAGAACCACAAGATATGAAAATCCAGCCCAATACATGAGGGAAGAATCCTACATCAAATTAAAGCAATACAACAAATTGAAGTAGGTAATCGGAATAAAGTAGATAAAAAAGTAAAAGAAATTCTAATAAATATTCCTTTATTTATATTGGATGAATTCTTAACAGAAAAAATAATAGCATGAAAAAGTAGAACAAATCAGCAACAGTAGTACATTTTGTAGATATTGTTGTAAAAGCCTACACAATTTTTAATTGTTTTTCGGCAAAAAAAATTGTTAAAAATCGTATTCAATATGATTTTTTTGTTTTGATTTAAAACTCCAATTGTTTTGTTACAATTTCCAATTTTAAAATGAGATTTTTAACAAAATATGAATTTCCTGGGGTTGAGGATTTTACCAATTGATCTTTTGGTCCAAAAGCCCCTAGTAATTCCGAAGTTTAGACCACATCGTTCCGCTGGACTCCGAGAACAATTTTGCAAATAAACAAACAATTTTAAATCGTATAAAACCTGCTCATAGTTCCAGACTAAAATAGGAAGCAGTTTTATCAAATTTAGCAAAGCAGACGTCCTGAGAAAAAATGAAAAGAAATAACAGAGAGATTACGCGTGAGCGTGAGCGTGAGCGAACAGAGAAGTAGACAGGGTTCGTTAAAACTTTGATTTAGATTTATCTTTCGCCAAACTATACAAATTTCTCGTTGTCTAAGATATATATATATAAATAGACTGAACTAAAATTCTGTTCGCATAGATTCGCGCTCGCCCAAACAGGCACTCGTGTGGTAGGTCAATTGCAAGGTGTTTACAAACTGAGCAACTGCTCAAACAACGCTGACGTGGGTGTTATTTGTTGACGGCACAACGTTACAGTGTAATCAGTAGCGAGAGTTCATTCCGCGAAGGTTGTAGCGTTGTTGCTACAGCTTGCAGTTTGTAGGTTGGTTTATGTGCTCATGATGCATCTTAGTGGGAAAAGGGTGAAATACCTGGCACAGCGGTCCACCGTGTGATCCTGGAAAAATCCTTATAAGGGTTTGCGCGGATTCACTGCGATACCACAGTCTTCAGACGAATCAAGAATCCTTTATTGTCATTAACTAAATTAATATAGCATGGACAATTAGTCAAATTATACAGATTAAAACAAAGAGCGAAAGACAATAATGGTTATAAAACAAAATACCCACGTCGCAGCAAACCTGCATACTCAGCGAATTTCCAATGGAGATATAACTGTCTTAATACTACATAAAGCAAGTTTCATAAAAATGTATTCACGAATAAGCAATATATTCAATCTTAATTATTTTCCATAAGAATAACATTGGGGCTGAGTACGCAGGTTTGCTGCATCAAGGAACACAACATATGGATTTTTATGCTAATATCAATATATCTCATCTAGGTGAAGTTATATACCAGATTTTATTAATTTATGTTCATAATTAAGGGAGACGAAGCATTTAAGTATTATCCATAAAAATAACATGGGGCTGAGTTCGCAGGTTTGCTGCTACGGGAGCCTTTGGAAAATATTTTGTTTAGCAAATATCAATGGACCACAACCAGATGAAGCCGTATACCAAGTTTCGTCAGTATACGTATAAGCGAGATATATTTTTTTTATTTTCCTCCATAAGAATAAAATTAGACAACGTACTGTGTTTAGTACTTTCAATATCTTGGGAACCAATTGACGTGAGAGGAATTATCGAAATACCAAATTGTGTGGTTTTTTAAGCTGAATCCAATAGTAAATACCCCCGTCGCAGCAAACCTGCGTACTCAGCGAATTTTCAATGCATAATATATGTCTTAATACCACATAAAGCCGCATACCAAGTTTCATAAAAATATATTCACATATGAGCGATTTTAATTATTCTCCATAAGAATAACATTGGTAATGAGTACGTAGGTTTGCTGAAACAAGGAACACAAACAATTGGTTTTTATGCAAATATAAATAGAATTTAACTAGGAGAAGCCACATACCAAGTTCCATCAATATTCAATCATAAATAAGCGCTTTATAACATTCTAGTTATTCTCTATAAGAATAACATGGAGTTGAGAAAGCAGGTTTGCTGCAACGAGGAACAAAAAAAGTGTTTTTATATAATTATCAATATAACTCAACCAAGTGAAGCTACATACCAAGTTTTATTAATTTATGGTCGTAATTAAGGGAGTCATTACATTTTACTTATTCTCCATAAGAATAAGATGGGGGCTGAGTACGCAGGTTTGCTGCTACGGGAATAATCAACGAAAAATCAATTTTTTGTACAAATATCAATATACCAGTACTACGTGAAGCCACATACCAAATTTCATCAACATACCTATCAACATTCATAAATAATCGAGATATCAAATTTTATTTATCCTCCATAAGGATAACATTGGGCAACGTACTGTGTTTAGCACTTTGAATATCTCGGCAACGGTTGGACGTAGAATCACAATTTAAACACCAAAATGATTGATTTGTAGAGCTAAACTGATTGGTTTAAGCAAATGTGATGTTTATAGTAAAATTAATTGGGGAAAAGCTAAAACCCATTTTCCCATAAGATTAACATGGGAGATTTTATGAACACGTTTTTGGATTTTCTCCGCAACCATATAACCTAGCTTAATGATTCAAAATACCATATTATTTGTTTTTTAAGCTCTATAACATGGTCAAAACCAAAATTAAGTTTTTTAAAAATTGTTGTGTGAAAAATGCAAAAAACTGATTTTGGGAAATTTAAAACCTCCATAAACCCCCCTTCCCACGGTCCGATTTTTCTGGTTTTCGAACTTAAAGTCATGAATGTCATTTTACACGTTTGAGCCAAATTTCATCAAAATCGGACGGTTTTTACTCAATTTATCGTGTTAACGGACACACACATATATATATATATATATATATACATACATACATATATATAAATTTGAACGAATAGTGTTTTTGGCATCTGGGGACCTCAAAAGAAAATGTTATCATGGTCTCGGGCTTAAGTCTTACCATGAGACCTACGGTAATAGCTTCTTCCCTATAGGGGAAATTCGCTAAAACTAAAATTTGACTATTTCCAAAATTATATGTAAAAAAAATCAAAAGTCCCATTTTTGGGGTATAAAATACCCCTTCGGATAGAGCGTTCTGGCTGGTTTTCGAACTTAAAGTAATAAATGTTGCTTTACATGTTTATACCAAATCTCATCAAAATCGGATAATTTTTACGAGAGTTATCGTGCTCACGGACACACACACACACACACACACACACACACACACACACACACACACACACACACACACACACACACACACACACATAAATATATATATACAGTTTGGAACAAATGGTGTTTTTGGGGTCTGGGAACCTCAAAACGAAAAGTTATCATGGTCCCGGGCCTAGGTCTTACCATGCCGACTACGGTAATAGCTTCTTCCCTATAGGGGAGATTCGCTAAAAGGTCCTTTTGCACTCACATGTTATAATACTTTAATGCTAAAAATAGCAATACTTTTATTCGTCACCGCTTTCAGCTAAAAACTCCCCCGAACACTGTAATAATATTTTTGCATCAAAAATCTTATGAGCTTGTTTTTGAATCTACACTTCTGTGATTCTCTTTTTAGATATCGAGGAAGTAAATTGAAAAACTTTATAGTTGAAAAGTAGGTGTGTTCTCACAGTTAGGAGTGAAATAGAAAATGAATGCGTGATGCATGATGAGATACATTAAATGATTAGATACATCGTTTAAATGATGCATTTACATTATCTTGCAATTGATGAGATGCGTCGAAGATTTAATAAATGCAAAAAAAAACTTACAAACAAGGCTACGAATACGAAAACCAATTAAACATTACACCAATAGGTCTACAAACGTTTATATTGAGGTATTAAAAACCTGCAGTGGTTGTGAATATAAACAAAATTATTGAAACAGTGCTTTATCTTTAACACTGGTTTTTGATTTTTTACTGAGATTGATCTAAAAATGAGCCATCGGGCTTTACCTGTGAGTTATGTCGAGTTTCGTATATGCTTTGAACCCTCAAGTCTACGGGGTCTCTTATTCACGTCTTGCAGTGGTCAAGCATGTTTACGTTGCTTATTGGTATTAGCGGTGGAATTTACCAAAGTGTACAGTCATCAACTAAACATTCAGACCTAGTTAGCAGTCGTAGATAATAATACCCCCGTCGTAGCGAACCTGCGTACTCAGCGAATTTCCAATGCATGTATATGTTTCTCACTACCACATAAAGCTACTCCCCAAGTTTCATAAAAATACACGAATAAATTAGTGATATATAGCGTTTTTTTATTCTCCATAAGAATAACATTGAAAGCTGAGTACGCAGGTTTGCTGCAACAAGGAACACAAAATATGTGTTTTTATGCAATTATCAATAGAACTTAACCAGTCGAAGCTGCATTCCAAGTTTTATTAATTTATGTTCATAATTAAGGGAGACACTACATTTTACTTATTCTCCATAAGAATAACATGGGGGCTGAGGATGCAGGTTTGCTGCTGCGGGGAAAATCGGCAAAAAAAATTTTGTTGTGCAAATATCAACATACGAGTACTAGGTGAAGCCACATGCCAAGTTTCATCAACATTCATTCTTAAATAATCAAGATATCAAATTTTAATTATTCTCCATAAGGATAACATTGAACAACGTACTGTGTTTAGCACTTTGAATATCTCTGCAACGGTTGGACGTAGAATCACAATTTAAACACCAAAATGATTGTTTTGTAGAGCTGAACTGATTGGAACAAGCAAATTTGAAGTTTACATTAAAATGAGCTGAGGAAAAGCTAAACATGTTTTCCCATAAGATTACCATGGGAGATTTTATGAACACGTTTTTTTTTTAATTTCCTCCGCAACCACTTAACCTAGGTTAATGATTCAAAATACTAAATTATTTTTTGTTAAGCTCTATAAAATGGTCCAAACCAAAATTAAGTGTTTTAAAAGTTTTAGGGCGAAAATTCAAAAAACAGATTTTTGGAAAATTGTAGACCCCCGTAACCGCCTTCCCATGGTCCGATTTTCCTGGATTTCGACTTAAAGTCATGAATGTCTTTTTACATATTTGAGCCACATTTCATCGAAATTAGACGTTTTTACTCAAGATATCGTGTTAACGGGCACATATTTAATATATATATATATATATATATATATATATATATATATATATATATAAATTTGAACGAATAGTGTTTTTGGCATCTGGGGACCTCAAAACAAAATAGCTTCTTCCCTAAAGGAGAAATTCGCTAAAATGTACTTTATAACTGAAGATCTGCTTCATATTTAACAGAAACCCGATTATCCACGCTGTATACTCGAATTACACTTACTTTGTGTCTTTAGTGCAGCCTGACAGAATGCATGTTTCCAGTTGGATAGCGCGAAGCAAGAATAATTGTGCAGTAATGCTGTGTAGACCGGTCACGGTGATGTCATGTTGATGTAATCATCAGTCTCCCTCGCCTCGGATTCCTTTCGTTTGTACCTTTCAAGGCCCTTCTTCGAGTGAACATACAATTGGATTGTGTGTAGTGATATAAAATACCCGGGTATTTAAACTCGGGGTAAATACCCAAATTCATAAATACCCGGGTATTTTGGGAATTATGATATTCTATCTACCCTTACTACCCTTGTTATTATCAGTGTATAACATTTGTGGATATTTTATTGATTAAATTTATTAATTATTTTACCAATAAATAAATAATAACATAGCAATTTTTGTAAAAAGCCCTGCCAAGCGTACAAACCACACCACCGCCAAACTATGATGGAACTGGTTAAATATGAGACATTCTAAACAAATTAAAAAAATTTTGTAATTTTATATTTGGATTTTATATTTGGACACAGAACAAAATTAAAATGTAATTGAATTTCAATTCTTTTCATACACATTTTAAATTTATTAAACACTCCAAAAGACCATCAAAGTAGTAAATACCCAGTCCTGGGAATTTATCTCAATCTTATTCAGAAGTTCAATGCTAGTGGTAACCATGTTATACTCTTCAAACAAGTTTTTATGATTATGTATTTTATAATCCTTACAGCATGGGAATTTTAATGAACCTAGTAAAATTCCTCTAAATGTTATAAAAACCATAAATACCCACGTTTTGGGTATTTACCCGGGGCTTGGGGTAAGTACCTGGGTAAATACCCATCTTTTATTTAACTACCCGCTGGGTATTTACCCGGCCCACATCACTAATTGTGTGTACCTGAAGTGCATTTTAATGATCTTCACGGTATATCACAGCAAAGCCCTCACTCACTCACTCACTCACTCATCACGAATACTCCTACTTCCCATTTACCTAGAGAGTTGAAATTTGGGGCACTGATTATTTAGGCATAAAATAGGAAAACTAAATGGTTTTCACCCTGATTTGACCTTAGGGCTCCGTCACAGACCCAGACAAAGTTCCGATGTATTCCTTATGGACATTCGTTTTTGTTTGAGATGATGAAAATAACAGCTGATCTTGATTCGTAGTAGTTCCACGGGCTAACCACAGAATGCAGCACAGAGTTTTAGCGAATTTCCCCTATAGGGAAGAAGCTATTACCGTAGGTCTCATGGTAAGACTTAAGCCCGAGACCATGATAACTTTTCGTTTTGAGGTCCCCAGATGCCAAAAACATCATTCGTTCAAATTTGTATATATATATATATATATATATATATATATATATACATATATGTGTGTGTGTCCGTAAGTACGATAACTCTCGTAAAAAAGGTCCGGTCTTAATGAAATTTGGCACAAATATGTAAACGAGTTTATTTGAACGAGTTCGAAAACAAGACAAATCGCACCATCCGAAGGGGGTTTTTGTACCCCAAAAATGGGTTTTTGGGAGTTTTCACATGTAATGGTTAGTTAAATCAAATTTTAATTCATACCATTGAATTCAGCTTTAAAAAATATACAATTTGGTATTTTGGTCATTGCTCTACGTCAATTGGTTACCGAGATATTGAAAGTGCTAAACACAGTACGTCGTCTAAAGTTATTCTTATGGAGAAAAAGAAAAATTGTATATCTCACTTATTTATGAACATAAACTGGCGAAATTTGGTAAATGGCTTGATCTGGTTGTGGTTTATTGTTGTTTGCACAGAAAAATTTTTCGCCTATGGTTCGCCTATGGGTTATAAATCATTTGCGGGTGGAGCCTGCGGGTAACAAGCTAGTGAGCTATACATTAACTAAGCCAGATAATCGTTTATACTGGGACGCGCTTTCAAAGCGTTTGCCTTATGGGGGAGCAGGTAGAAGCGCCAAGTGTTTTGTGACTGCAGCCCCCTCGAGATCTCCCTATTGATTAGAGGGATAACGTGACCCTCTGCAGTTCCTTCTTCGCCCACGCTAGTTGTCACTTGGTCATTTGTGTCTGTCGCTTTTCTCTTGTCTCCCAGTGGTCGGACCAGGGAGGCGTGGAGGTCGCTGGAAAGCAGGCAATAATCGCACATTGAGCAAGTATAATTTCCTTCAGCCGTGGCGGCTACCCCGCAATCTCGTCGCGGAAGCGTGATATGATCGCCGATGAGGTCTCTACTGCTGAGACGGCTGCGTCATAACCAAGCCTGATTGACAGTTGTGGGCCCTCGTTTATGTAATTGACACGACTGTTGACACTGTCTTGAAATTGTACTTCTTTAATACAAGTAATGATTGTTAGGGTATCTAGTTTTAATTGATTAGTCGTGAGGTACCAAAATTATAGCTGGGTAAACGACGATGTTTTGTAATTAAACCGTACGGCTCACCGGACCATATAAGTTAGACTACCACAAACGTTTGCAAAAAGAACGAGTTCGCACGCAGCACGCTGACGTGAGGGAAGTGAATTTCCATATAAAAACGATAACAACTCAAAATCAATTAAAAGAATACAATTATTCCAATTTTTATTCAAATCTGAAAATATTAACTTTTTTGGCTGTTCTGATACTCTGGTTCTATTTACCTGCAATGCTGGGAATACAATTTTGCGCATTACAAGGTTAGGAGAAGGTCCAGTCAGGCTTTAAAGTACGCGTGAGGTTGTTGGGGATGATAAAAGTACACCAAAAAATTATTAACAGGCTTTTCTAATGTAAAACCCATAAGACAACGTACTGTGTTTGGTCAATACACATTTCCTATAATAACTCGGTAAATATATATGCTAGAATGACGAGAGAGGGCTTAACAGTTTCGCCACACTAATTCCCATATTTCTACGTTCATTAATTTCACATCAGGGGGTTTTCTGACCCTTTTTGGGCCCAAAAACTCAAAATTTGAAAGATTAATCCCCAAAAAAGGGGCTTAGAGTTTTCCGATTGTTTTGCCCAACGAACTTGTCCAACTGATTATAGAAAGGAACGTCCCTACCAAATTTGAAGTAAATCGGACAAAACATGCGACCACTAGAGTGCCTGCACATATATATATATATATATATATATATATATAAAAGTCTATATATATATATATATAAGTCTATATATATGTATATAAAATTTTGAACGAACCCCCAAAACGTGTTCAGGGGGTCACGTTAGGAACTTCTATGGTGGTCCCGGGCTTAAGTTTCACCGTGCGGGTCATGCTAATAGTTCACTTTCCATAGGAAATTCACTAATAACTGGCAAATATTCAAATCGTATACTCTAATACGAAGAATGTCTGTCTGTTTGTTTGCAAAGTTTATCTCGGAATCCAGTTGAACGATTGTGTTAAAGCATTGGAATTAGGGGATTTCAGACCTAAACAATCGATTGGTAAAAACCCCAACCCCAGGAAAATTAATATTTTGTTAAAAATCTCATTTTAATTGGAAATGTTCACATTGGGCTTATAGAGTTTCAATTCAAAACAATAATCATAATAACTGGGAATAAAGTATCGAGTGAATTTTACAAGGTAAAGTATCAACAAACTATTTCTTGAAAACAGGGACTACAACAATTGAATATAGATTGCATATAGAGTGGAAATCTTTTTCACCCTCGGAACAAATCAAATATCACCGAGTATGGCTCGGTCTCCCCGGTACAGGACTTAACTTTTGAATAGTTGTTTAACCGTTGGCCTAGTCACTTTTGTCGCAGTTTCATGGTAACCAACAATTTTAATTAACCGTAACCATCCCAAAAAGACCGCAATAACATCGACATAACCCTATCGTTTTTTTACATGTGGCAGGTGGAGCTTTTTTTTTTCTTCGCTTCAGAGCCGGCGGCACAGCTGGTGGGCAGATTTTACTAATGGTTTGTCTGGTCGCACTTGATGTAGTCGTAGACCGGGCCTTTTCTTCGTGGTCACTGAGGACGGCTGAAACAGACGAGGTGTAGTATCATCTCGTCCAACAGGAAAATTCGGAGAAAAACTCCTCATCTCGTCCAGATTAACGAGATGGACAACTGTTCACCTAATTAAAAAATAACTAATACAATCGTTATTTGACACAGAAACTAAATTGTAAACGTGTTGTCTCATTTATTCGAAATATTAAAGAACTCAATTCAATATACCCTGAAGATTTGATCGAAGTTTTTGGAAAATTGAATCATATCATTTTGCGAGAGCGAGGATGATGCAACGTAGACACTAAATTGGATTCGCCTTTTTTGTTGCGGTCGCTTACTGAGCCCTGCACTTAGTAAAAACCATTTGTTTGGCTTAACGACACCTGGAATTAGGACTCGGCTCATTTGGGAGTAAATTCCGAGTCATAAACATCGGCGACTGATTTCCGAGGATCGGGGAGTTCGTTTGATTTGAAATGTATCCGTCCCCCGCAGAAATTACGTCACTTGGTGTTCGCTTGCAAAATTTACGAAAATTTCCTTTTATTTTTAACTGTTTTTGCTTTCTGCTGTTTTACTATATCACAGTAAGCTCCTGTTCAGGAAAATAACTGGTGTCATCTACCGGATTTTCCATTAATTTAAAACAATCTTAATTTTAAACCATTATCCCTCTTATGAAAATAGTTATTAATCTATATCTATAAAAGAGGAAGTATATATGTATATATGTATGTAGCCTATGGACTCCGAAACCGCTCGACAGATTGTAATGAAACTGTCAGGCATTATTAAGCATTATTCAAGGATGGTTTGTGTGAAGTTTGGTGCAAATCTGTCCAAAGGGCTCCGACCCAGAGGGCATACAAGGGTGCAGTGTCAGGTTTTAGAAATTTAGTGTAAAAAAATTCAAAGTTTCTTTAAACTGTCATTTGTTGAAATGTAAACAACACAATGTAAACAAAGAAATGTAAACAGTGGCTGGTTTATTATCTTTTGAATTGTGTTACTTGAATTGGTACGCCTGAAAATTTGTACATTTATACACCAAATCAAAAGACAAAAAAACATTGTTTATCCTTTGGCCTTGCAATAAAATTAATATACTTACTTTCTATTCCATTGACTTTTTTATTATATTAAACAACTATTAAAATAGCTTTATTTCTGTAAACAACTTAATTTTGGGCGCAGCAACGCGCGCCGGGTAACTGCTAGTTCTTAAATACGGAAGAATTCCAGGACGTAGGCCATAAATTATTTAGTAGGCCATCTCAAAGAGTAATCACTGCAATGTTTTAAATCCATATTTAATCCGCCAAGTTTAGAATGCATGTATTCAAATGTGACACCTGCCGTGCCAAATGTGAAGGTGTTATTTACTTGACAAAACCCTATCCTAAATCATATCGAAATTATTCCTACATGCGGCAAAATTCATGAATAATTTGAAATCCCTTAGGGCTTTGCGCTATAACCTAGAAAGTTTAAATGGGTTCATCTATTTCATAATGATGATTTTATGTGTCATGTTATATAAAATATTATAATTGTTTATATCTTCCTGGTGTAACCAACGAAGTTAAATATATCGAGAGCTCTCGTCTCTTGCAAAGAAAGGTGCAACCTAACTGATGGAATTTCTGAAATTTGATGACAAAGCATCAGTTTTTGTTTAAATAAGTTGATTTTTTATGCGGAAAGTCGGTCCCCTCACGTCAGCGTGATACGTGCCCACTCGTTTATCATCTAGTTGGTGTCTCAAAAAACTTAAAGCACAATAGAGTCCTAATACACTGGAGTTTTGAAGGACCTGTGGAATATTAAGCGGCTTTAAACTAGAGCGACTTAATGTTCAGGAAGGAAATAACGAAACTTTTGTGTTTTATAAGTAAACAAATATTAATTATATTTCCTTTTGGTGTTTTTTTTGTTTTGGTTGATGTAGATACCATATAGACATATCTAAAATATGCACAGTAAAATTTAGTAGCCTACTGGGGGAACCGAGCCATGCTTGGTGAAATTAGTTAATTTTTCCTGGGTTAAAAGCTCAATAGATAATTGTTGTATCAAGAGCAGATAGCTTCGCTCAGTTGCCTCTTTTCCGCGTATTAGAGTCACTCCAGTTGATACTAGGTGTACGCTCATTCTTCCCGTAAGAGGATGAACGAAGACTGAATTTTTAAAGATATGTAAGTAGGTACTGGATTGGTAACACCTTCTGTTATCTGTTTTAACTCCACAACAGCAAGAACAGATAATTAATATACCAGACATTTTACTAATGGAATGGTAACACCATTCCCATATCCGTTTTAACTCCACAATGGCAAGAACAGATAATTTAGGACTAATGTAAATAAAACGTACTACTGACTACTGGAGTGGTAACACCCTTCTCATATCCGTTTTAACACGACAGTACCTAGGGGGCCGAGCTTTGCTCGGGGAAGGCCAGTCAGTCAGTTTAGATGACTTGGAGTAATATTTCATCACTTTCCCCTACTGATAATCAGATTTGTATAACTCATTTGCCTCTTTTCTACATTTTTAAGGTCCCTCCAGTTGTTATTTATAGCTCAATGTCCCTTTCATTTATTTTACTACTCTATATATGTAATCTTCACTCAAATCTTTTAATATCTGTTCTCAGGAAACCACATGTTAATAATCATAAAAAACATGAGTATTACTTTGACAGTTCCCTGGTTGATTATGAACAGCTGATAAAATTATTTTGTGTTGATTTAAAACTCCATAAGCCCAATGTTAATTTTTTTAACTTATCATTTTAGTTTTTTTACATTATTTGATTTTTCCTGGGGATGAGGCCTATCTAGAACTTATTTTTATCCCAGAAATTAGTTATTTAGGGAGCCGTTTTTGAGATCAGTGTCGCAAGCAAGCAAACATACAAGCAAACCTTACTCATATTAGAGTATATGATACCTGGGGGCCGAGCTTTGCTCGGGGGAAGGCCAGTCAGTTTGTTTAGATGACTTGGAGCATATTTCACCACTTCCCCCTACTGATAATCAGATTTGTATAACTCATTTGCCTCTTTTCTACATTTTTAAGGTCACTCCAGTTGTTTTTATAGCTCAATATCCCTTTGATTTATTTTACTACTCTATATATGTAATCTTCTCTCAAATCTTTTAATCTCTGCTCTCAGGAAACCACATGTTAACAATTATAAACAACATGAGTTCCATGTGGTTCCATAAAATCAGATAATAAAACCTTTGAATGAAGATTACATGTAGAGTGGTCATGTCCAGAATGACTCAAAGGTGCTTTATAATAACAACTGTTGTGACCTCAAAAATGCTCGTTAGTAGGGTACATGGTGAAAAACTACTCCAAGTCATAAACAAGATTGACCTTTCCCTAGCAAAGCTCAGCCCCAGGTAGTACTTAAACTATATAAGTATAACTTTGAGAGTTCGCTGAAAGATTTTGAATAGCTGTTATGACTCTTTAGCTTTTATTTTAATCTCCAAAAGCCCAATGTGATTTTTTTAATTTTCCATAGCGGCTTTTTACATGATTTGATTTTTTTTGGGGATGGGACATCTAGAACTTATTTTTAACCCAGATATCAGGTTTTACAACACAAGTAGTTGAAAGGACACATTAGTTATTTTTCAAGAAAACCGTTGGAGCCGTTTTTGAGATAAGAGTTGCAAGGAATCAACCAAGCAAGCGAGCATGCAAACCTTACTCATATTATAGTGTAGGATAGGATTGAGTCAAAATAATTCAGCATTTGTATTGATTGACTATAACATATTTTTACTCTTAGGCACATAGAATGTACACGAGACAGGGACAATGATTCTGGATTCTAGCATGTTTGAAGTTCTGCATACAGACGGCCAGGGCTGAATTTAGGGTCTGTACAGGTTCTGGTCTACACCCTAAATGCAAGTGCGGGCCCTTACCAGCCCGGCCAACTTTCCTGTTTGATTTATATAATATAACCTACGCTTATATCAGGTATATAATATAACCTACGCTTATATCAGGTATATATTATAACCTACGCTTATATCAGGCTCTACAGATGGCGTTGTGCAATTACTTAAATTTCAAATTGCCAAAATCCGTATTGCTGCCTAGTGTATATTAACGTTGTCATGGCAAGATATTATTAAGTGATTTTCATTATCTAAATACATAAAACAAAGTCGGGATTGGTATGTTAGTTATTTAGTTTCATCAAACAGCTGTTATAAGGATGATATCTAAACATACTTGAAAAGCATATAAACATATGTTTATTATAGAAATAATAAATCTATTTGAATAGCAACTCATTTTCAATACCGAAGCAAGCTCTATATAAACATAGGCCAGTGAGCGTAGTTAACGAGCTCATCCTGGAGGCGAGTGAGTGAAGCGAACGAGCTCATCTTGAAAAAGAACGAGAATCTTTGACATAAAACAAATTCAGTGACATTAGGACAGAGTAATGTCTGTCTGACCAGCTAGTAGTACTCAACACGAACCCTGACCCGAACGCTTACCCAAGGATCATCTTTCCTCCATAAATTTAACAAGGCAACTTTTAAAGCCAGCGAGGTGGAGCTCTAAGGTCGGGGTTAAAAAAAATATAAACAATTTTTTATATGATTGATAATTTTCTAAAATTACTAAAAAAGGCGTAAATAATAACATAGAAAATTGTCCTGTGCGGTGGAGGTCTATGGTTGAGTAGAGCGGTGTATCAAACCTGGGGACATCTTTCAGGAGATGCTGCTTTAACAAAATAAATCCAACGAATCATGCGTTAAAATTAAACGTTGGGAGTGATAGTAAAGGCAGAGTCCTGAGGTAAGAACAAAGAGGTATCCATAATATTTTGGTACCCAACAACGTAGTATATAGGTCTGGAGCAGTTTTGAGGAGCCGCTTTCGAAATCTTTGGATTTTTTATTTGGTGGTTTATATTAGGTTTCTAATAAAATATACCACCTGATTTTTTAGAAAAAATTGGGTTCAGAAATTACAGGGCTTAAGAGATCCCAAACTTCATTTTTTTACCTTTCTTTGTACCATAAACTTTAAATATTTTTAGCAGGTTTCAACAGTTTTATCTCATTGCCATAAAAAGCTCTAAAAGATGAAAAATTAGTACTCCAATCCACACACGGTTAAATTAGTATTTCGTTTGTAGGCTATTCGGCTAATGGTTGTGGAGAATATTTCAATTTCCATTCAGCAGTAAACTAAGTATATTGTCCGATGTTATTCTTATAAGAAATAAAAAAACATATATCTCTTGTATACTGATTAATTTTATTAAAACTTGGCATTGACCAATAGAGAATATTCGTCCTAGGACAACCTTAAAACTGGTCTATACCAGTTTGGATGCTGACATTGGGTACAGCAAATGAAATTGTCATTACATATGAAGTTTTTTGGATGTCCATTATGACAAACTTCCCTTTCACCTTTGGTCCCTCCACTTGCAGCGGCTCGGGGCGGAAACTCAGGGGGTTGGTCCCTGGCTGTTGTACATGGATACCCCATCCGTTGAGTTGGCCAGTTGGAGGGCAGAGCGGGTCCACATTGAGCCTGATCACAGCTGTCACAAGGCACGGGAGTTGGTACTCTGAAAGGCCAATTTGGCTGCCTGTCCCATCCCACCCTTTCCTTTCCTGCTCTATATCCTAACCTTCCAGTAACCTACGCAAAATTCTCGCTTGTGGAAAACGTGCCTATAGCAGCTATGCTGGGGTTTCCTAATCTAGCAACAATGAATAGAGAATAAGCGGAATACGTTTCCATCTAACCCTGGAGGGTGGAGCAATTTAACCTCTTAAAACCACTGCGTGTACCTAGCAAATTAGATTAAACTGATTGCGTTTATTTGGTCACAGGTCCTAGCTATGGCCATCAGGCCTGTTCACGCTTTTTTATGACTCGGCCAATGACTTAATATTTTTTGACTAATATGGTTTTCGACGAGTTCCAAAATCAGGGGGTTAAACATACAGAAATATACTTGTTTTAAACCCATTTAATGTAAAAAAGGTATTCAATGATTTATTTATATAACAGTATCTTATCAAATTCATACCTTAAATTTAAAAATGTTTACATCATTAATATATGTTAGTTTGAATTTAAATACACAAGCTACTGAAATCGCAGCACGAGAGGTTTAAAAGCAAAATCCAACATCTACATTAATGACAATTTTTCAGGAGGGCAATCTGTCTACAACGTAATTATTTGAACAATGTAGACGGTTGGGATTACGGAGTTTCGGACATCTTGATTGTTTATGAAAATCAATATTAACCACAGAAAATGCAAACAAATATCAACCAGACTATTTTACTGACCGGTAGATTACAAAACTTTAATCCCATGTCATTAGGTGACAGTGAGGCTTATTTGGTACATTACATGTAATAAAGATAGTTTGCACGTATGATCGTTTAGTAAGTCTACCATCAAGTAATTTGTTAAAATGTAAAGAAACTACTATAGGTCTACAACACGCTTGATTATCAATCACAGTCAGTCGTGTTACAGAGTTATACTGTCCCAGTAATTCAAAAATTCCAAAACCTATTGTATTAATTTATCATCACTAGTCCAAACACTTAGATTTTACATCGAAGTTTTCCAGTAAAAAATAAACTGATAATAAATCTAAATACTGTAGATACAAGCATTGTTTTAAACACGACAAAACACCATTAATTTACACCATTTACCATAACACTCACATTTTAAACTATTTCGAAATAAAAAAAATTGATGGAACAAAACATAACCAAATCCATAGTTGAAATATGTTTACATTTGACCATTTGATGAGTGATTTATAAACAAATATGCAGTGTTTCCACTCTACGGTAAAAATATGCCACGCACTGATACAAAAAATCCCACTTTATCCCAGACTCTCCCTTATAGTATCCCTCGTCATATCCCACACTTTCCCACTGATTTGTTAAACATTGCAACACAATTAATGTTAAATATTATATGATTATTGAATAATATGTTAGTAAAATATTTATACCGTTAGATAGAGCTTATTTATATCTACTAATTACCTATAGGTATTTTACATTTTAGTACCTCAAAGGATTTTGAGCAATGCGACATAGGATAAATGATACGGTGAATTAACTAAATTAAATAATTTATTTACGTGAGAGGTACTAATATTTTTAATGGTAGTACTAAAGAGTACGAAGTAGGTACTAAATAATGGCAAATAGTTTGCTTGTCAATTCCAACATGGCTCGGCCAGCGAAATTGACATGATTCAGTGTTCGTTCTGTGACGTTTATAAAATCATAATAGGTGCGGCCAGCGAGGTTAAAAAATGGGAAACCCCGCAACTGCCAGTACGGCGAGAAAATCCACTAGAAGTGCTACTGCTAAGGTGCTCTGGTCGTAAGTTGTAAGCAAACTAGCAGACGTAATGCCGATTTCAAAAAAATCCCACTTTATCCCACAATCCCATTTTATCCCACAAGCAGTCAAAATATCCCATATAGGGGATAAAAATCCCTCAATTGAAACACAGATAAATCCCAGCTGACATTTTAAAGACAACCATAGTCAATAGCTTACTACGAAAACCAATTCAACTACTGAATATCAAACATTAAAATTAGTTTTAATAATTATTAATAATCCAAAATAAAATACAAATGCTGTGTTAAAGCATCCCTTTGGTATCCCAAATGACTCCTTCAAAATGTCATTAAGAAATGTTTTACAGTTATTTAGTATTTCGATCACACACACACACACACACACACACACACACACACACACACACACACACACACACACACACACACACAGACACACAGACACACACACGGCCACTGAAACTTCTTCATCAATACAGTGATTCACTTCGTTCATCAATTATAAATCAATCTCCCTAGTATTTTTTGTGTGCGTATACAAATTTGATTAATTTGAGTATGTCCACTCTATACACAATCTTTATTCAATGGTTCTAGTCGGTATTTTCAAAAAATTACTTTTTGATATTAAATCACCCCATGTGTAGGTTCACTGGTTAATTTATTCACAGCATTTTTTTAGATTTGAAACTCCATAACCCCAATGTTAAAATTTACAATTTTAAAACGCGATTTTTAACAAAATTTGAGTTTTTGTGGGCAGTGGTTTTTATCGATCGTTGTTTTAAGTCCAAAAGCCTCTAATTCTAAAGTTTTACAAGTTGGTTCCGCAGGATTCCGAGATTAATTTGCAAACAAACAACAGATATTGCTTAAGAGTATAGGATAAATACGTTTTTAAAAGTTGTATATTCAACATGTAATACTTAATGAAACGTATCAAATTTGTTTGATGTTATAAATATACTCACTCGCTTTTATTTTGCAAATATAACATTTTGAATAAAGGGTTGATAAAAAACGTGTCGCTGTCCCCTGACGCGAGAACGGCCCGTGGGTCCAACGACAGACGTTGAGTGGCTCTTGGCTGGAGAAGGAACATTTGATCCGCGCAATAAACGGTAACTGAACATTATCCGAATTTTGTTTTAATAAGAGTGGGCTCCAGTCACGAAACATTTGGCGGTTCCACCTGCTTCTCCCATAAGGTTGATGTTAACTTAAGAAGCCCGTCTCTCCTAAACGTGTTATCCGGTATCGTTGATTTATGGTTCATTTTAAAAATCAAATCACGAACTCAGTGAGTAGAATTTTAATTACGCGAATAATAATCGTACGATAAAATTCCAAAATACTCATTATTTACGAATTAATGGGTGAACTATTTATCATGGAAAAAGGATGATGCTCACCGAAATCGACTTTAAAATCCTATACTCTAATATGAGTAAGGTTTGCGTGCGTCCGTGCTTGCTTGCGACACTGATCTCAATAACGGCACCAACGATTTCCTTCAAATGTTGGAAATAACTAATTTCTGGGATACAAATAAGTTCTAGACGGGTCTCATCCCCAGGAAAAATCGAATAATGTAAAAAATTTTAAAAATTAACATTGGGCTTATGGAGTTAAAAATCAAAACAAAAGAATTGTAACA
This sequence comes from Allygus modestus, assembly GCA_963675035.1. Classification (NCBI taxonomy): domain Eukaryota; kingdom Metazoa; phylum Arthropoda; class Insecta; order Hemiptera; family Cicadellidae; genus Allygus; species Allygus modestus. Next base: position 109,066,141 of record OY776115.1, on the reverse strand, counting down.
GCTGTCAATAATCAAGCAATGAACTGTCAAAGTAATACTCATGTTGTTTATGATTATTAACATGTGGTTTCCTGAGAGCAGAGATTAAAAGATTTGAGTGAAGATTACATATATAGAGTAGTAAAATAAATCAAAGGGACATTGAGCTATAAATAACAACTGGAGTGACCTTAAAAATGTAGAAAAGAGGCAAATGAGCTATAAAAATCCGATTATCAATAGGGGGAAGTGGTGAAATATTATTCCAAGCCATCTAAACAAACTGGCTGACCTTCCCCGAGCAAAGCTCGACCCCCCAGGTACTGACCTTTGCATCAATGGTGTCGTATAATCCGTTGGCTTTGAACGTTAACATTGGCCTTGTGGGAGCAGCAGGTAGAGTCAATACTGCTGCGTGACTGGCGTAACACAGGACCGGCACAACAGCGGTGTATTGTTGTGTAGTGTCCGCCTGGTCCGCCGGATCATCCCCAAATATTTGCCCTTGTCTCCGATATTTGCTCATGATACAACCCTCACCCAGCACATCTATCTTTTCTATAAACATTCACAGATTTTCTCTCTTAAAATTTTCTTTCTTTATTAAATGAAGAAAAAACACAAAACATTATCTTTAGCCTAAATGAAATTCCTGCTAGTGACGATCCAACAAATGTTAAATTTTTAGGTGTCATTGTGGATAATAATTTATCATGGGAACCACATATTAGATATATCAATGCAATGCTTTCTAGAGTAGTATATTTGCTAAAGAATTTGAAAAACTATGTACCAGAACTTTATGTTAGATCTGCATACTTCGCAGATTACTTTTTTCCTAGAGTATTATGTCTTATGGTATCCTTTTGTGGGCAATAGTAGCCATATAATTGACACACTTAAAATAAAAATAAAATAATTAGAATTTTATCAGATGTAGATCAGCTAACCCCATTGTAAACCTCTTTTAGCGAATTTTCCGTATAAGGAAGAAGTTAATACCGTAGTCGGCATGGTAAGACCTAGGCCCGGGACCATGATAACTTTTCGTTTTGAGGTCCCCAGACCCCAAAAACACCATTCGTTCGAAACTATCTATATATATATATATATACATATATATATATATATGTGTGTGTGTGTGTGTCCGTGAGCACGATAGCTCTCGTAAAAATTATCCGATTTCGATGAAACTTGGTATAAACGTGTAAAGCAACATTTATGACTAAGTTCAACAACCAGCCAGATCGCTCCATCCGAAGGGGTATTTTGGGGGGTTTTGTACCCCAAAAATGGGTTTTTGAAATTTTTACATAAAATTTTTGAAATAGTCAAATTATACTTTTTACAATTGGATGCAGCTTAAAAAAACACAAAATTTGGTATTTTGATCATTCCTCTACGTCAATTGGTTACCGAGATATTGAAAGTGCTAAACACAGTACGTTGTCTAATGCTATTCTTATGGAGGAAAAGAAAAATTTTATATCTCGCTTATTTATGAACGTATACTGACGAAACTTGGTATATGGCTTCATCTCGTTGTGGTCTATTGGTATTTGCTCAAAAAACAATTTTTTGCCAAGGGCTCCCGAAGCAGCAAACCTGCGTACTCAGCTCCCATGTTATTCTTAAGGAGAATAATTAAATGCTCTGTCTCTCTTAATTATGAACATTTGTTGTGTTCCTTGTTTGAGCAAACCTGCGTACTCAGCCCCAATGTTATTCTTTTGGAGAATAATTAAAATTGTATATATCGCTTATTTGTGAATATATTTTTATGAAACTCGGTAAGTGGCTTTTTGCAGTATTAAGACATTATATATCCATTGGAAATTCGCTGAGTATGCAGGTTTGCTGCGACGGGGGTACTTTAAAAATTTAAAGATCAGGACAGTAATCAATTTACATATTTACAATTTATTATGCTACATCAATAATCATCTGCAAGAATTTCAATATAGGAAGGATTTCCACCAATACAATACCAGAAACAATACACAGATCTATGTTCCATATTGCAGACTAACCAAGTCATTAAAAAGCTATGAAATTATAGGCTTAAGAATGTGGAATAAGTTAACTTCGGATCTGAACATTTTAACAGGCTTAATGACAGTAAAATTATCATTATTATTATTATTATCTTTAGCTATATATAGATAACCTCGGGTGATTTAATTCAACGTTTGGGAAAGTCTTGGCCGCCATGAACCACACTTTAATGGCATGTTTCGGTGAGAAAATCTGAGAAAAATATTATTTTTTTCGACGTACCTAAGGCTACAAGTACAAAATAAAACACATAAAAATTCAATCAGCGGTGTGTTTTGATTTGACTATGAAACTGAAATGGGGCATAAACAAGCCGAGATGGGGTGCTGTGTGTGTTGGGCCCAGCTGGTTATCTACACACATCAGTTGTTATTTAAAGCAAACGAGCTCTAACAAATTATCAACCGGAATTATTTTGGGTTGATATAATAAAATCTTAAAATAAAATAATCTACTTAGGAAGAAGCCATAATTTGCAATTTCATTAATTTTTGTGTTTAATTTAGATATACGGTACGTCAATCATTAATAGCTCTAATTTTGTAGTGGTGGCAGTATAAAATGGTTCCCAAATAAGAAAAAGGTTATTACGGAGTGATTGATGTTTTCAAGGACCAATGATCCCAATTACAATGAAAACAACTCCTGCATGTTCACTTTGGGGGCGGCTTCGCGCTCTCGCGTTGAATACGATTCACTACGATTGTTCTTCTGTACTGGGCAGCAGAGCGAATTCGCTCCAATGATTCGCCCTGCCGTTGTTGTAGTCCAGGTTCTTAACGATTGTTTTGTGTAGTGAACTTATGGATGAATATGTTAAGTTAAAGTACAAATCTCAGTAACAGTAGAATTTCTCTTGGAAGGTCATCGAAGCTCCTCGAATGGTCCTGCAGAGTATGTTGCGATAGCCAGAGAAGGACACTTGGCCATTTCAGTGATCTTGGCTAGTTTGGTCTGTTTCGTGGAACGCAATTAAGTAAAGTGGATTCACTTCTCCTACCTGAGTTAAACCATGTTAAACGTTAAAGCGCAGCGAAATCTGAAGAGAGGCGAGTAAGCATGCTCCAAATGAGAAGCGGGATATTCCGCATGTGAAGTTCCTCCGTCGCTCTTCAAGGTAGGTAAGATCAACTGAGTCGGACAATCACCACTTGAAAGTTACGTATAGTATGGAATATGGTAAGGATGTGTATTATGTTAATATACGTATAGTATGGAATGTGGTAAGGATGTGTATTATGTTAATATACGTATAGTATGGAATATGGTAAGGATGTGTATTATGTTAATATTCTGATTAATCTGGTCCAAAACGGTTGCTGCGGCATTGGGAATTGCAGAATAATGCTGATAGACGTACAACATAGAACAGCTCTAGTCATCAGTCGAATACAATAGCTCTAAGCAGCGCAAAAATTTCAACTACAAACTCATTTCAATTCAAATTCTTCGTAGCTTAAAAAAATAGCAATTCGCCAATCAGCGGAGGAGTGGCTCATTGTTTCGCAGCGCGTTTTAATAAAGCAGAACCGAAGGAAGGTAAATAAAAAGGACGAAATTCAAGCAAGAAGATGGATTTGCTGTCGGAGTAAAAGTTGGAATCAATTGAGGTCATGCAAATAAGACACGGACCGTGAATGCGAAACGAGCGCAGATATCAGGGAGGGGGGTTAAGCCGCCCCACCCCCACCCGTAACCATCGTCCTTCAACCCTTCCGATGCTCTACTCTGGCCGGTCGGGCGTGAACCTACACCATTGGAAGTGTTAGTCATACAGGACAATGGCTAAGGGAATGTACAACTCGGAATACATTTCAGCTCGGTGAATGAGAAAAATATACGAGACGCCTGTTACTGAATGTATCAATTTATGTCACGTTTTTATTTGTCAATAGAATTTAAATTTGTACCTCATGTCCAAATTAGTGAAGCAATGAAAAGGCATTTTTAGACACGAGGATGTCAAAGCAAGCCTACACGGAGGACGCAGTTATGGTTGACATAAATAAAGTTATATTAGAACTTTTACAATGTTCATCATTCGTTGATTACAATCAAAGATTCATTTTTTTTATTTAATTTACATCTTACAATAACAGAGAAGATTTCTTTAGCAAATCTGAAAAAGCTAGTCGGGTTTTGAAACTAATATTATAGGCCTATTATAATATTTTGACACTAACTGGCATTTCATCTTGCAGACAATGGCCCTGTTGCATTTGAATGTCTTGGGTCCTACAAGAGAGGGAATAGCTTAACCATTCAGTTTTTATCGAGAAAAGCACGGCGTAGTTTACCACAGTCCACGGTCAGAAATACCCATTTCAATATTTTTTTAAAACATGTTTATAAAACATGAACTAATAATAACGACGGAAACCCCGAGTAAAAATGTGCTTGTGAGTTGTAGTTATTAATAACAACAACACATTGAGCTATTGGACATTGAGCTATTAATAAACAACTGGAGTGGCCTTAAAATGCAGAAAAGGGGCAAATGAGATGTACAAATCTGATAATCAGTTTGGGGAAGTGGTGAAATATTACTCCAAATCATCTAAACAAACAAACTGGCCTTCCCCGAGCAAAGCTTGGCCCCCAGGTACTTTGTATACCTCAGTCAAACATTTATGAACTGTAACAAATATGTGAATACACACTGGAGATCCAGAGTCAGAGCGGGGACAGATACAGCGGTGTGTCGTGCGTGTCCATGACTAGCCGCAAGTCACGTATCCCTGGCCACATTGTCACATCTCGCCGAAGCCATCGAGAACATTTCGTAGTTTTATTCGCTTTTATTTATTTCAACTGTACTAATCGCCAACCCTATGCAAGTATGACACAATGTAGGTTTGCTTTTGTTTTCACGACTTGGACAACAGACCTATGCCTCAGAAATAAACGACGTTCGGATAGATTTTATGTGTTATAATTTGGAAGTGTTTAAAAACATTAAAACCCAGCTTAAAATAAATATACCGATACGTAACATAATCGCAACCTATATAGTTCTGTAACGACATCCATACTACACGAAATAACAAAAAATAGCGAATGATTTGTAAATTATTTCTGAGCAAATTGCTCACACCAGACGGATCACGTGAACGTTACCACTTAATGCAAACTGGCTGTAAACTATGCCAGTTAATTTACAGACATAACGCCATGGTTTCACCATGACGTGAGTTTGGCCATGTGTTTCACGTGATGGTTTCATCATGGTATATTATGGTCAAAGTTGGAAACAAATCTCGAAAATTGGTCAGTATAATTCACCGGGTTTTCCGGGACCTATCGTAGCCCCGTCATATCCCGTCCCAGGACAAGCTGAGACATCCTCCTTAGTTGGAGCTCCACTCCCAACAACAATTCGCGTTTCTATACTTGCTTCTCCCATAAGGCCAATTTTAACTTTCGAAGCGTTTCCCTCCTCAACGGATTAACAGTTCCCATATTAGAAAGACATTTCCCAATTAAAGGTGAAATGCATACGAAATACTTTTCTACAGAAATAATAGTCGGAGGAGTTGTAAATGGGAGGATTAAGAGATAATAAGAAATTCCGGAGGAAACTAAATAAGCAACGTGGCGGAAATTCCACAACCGGATAAACTCCACCTTCCCTGCCATCAGACTCGTAATAATCGCAGGGCGGTGATTTGCTAACTTCAAAATGCTCTGAGGGTTGTTTATTCGTATACAAATATAAATAATTTCTTTAGTATCAGAATAGGATACGAAAAAAATATATCGTAGAAAGAAACTGTAAGGATGTTGTTAGGAAATTCCTGGCCTGTACTACTAGTAAATGCAGAGCTAAGGTAAATAAGCGTAAAAACAGCAAGTGGGGTAATATACAATTCTGTACAAATATTACGCCTACTTGATTACGGTCTACCCCAGCACAATGAGGGGTTAGAGGATAACACTTTACGCAGCAGCTACTTAATTACAGTTAACACGTTATATTATAAAGCAAGGAATAAATAAATGATCTACTCGTACCGTTTTTTACTAGTTTTCAATTTTTAGCCTGTGATATATTTTAAAACACTTTTTAATGTTTATAAATAGCTTTGTAAGACGGATATACATTATTTTTAAATACTAAATTCGAATTTCGTCGAATTTTTTATAGTGTTAATAACGGAAAAATTTAGAGTGTATGACAGCGTTATGATGAGTGGTGGGAGGGGGTGACCTAGTGTTACGATGAGTGGTGGGAGGGGGTGATCTAGTGCTACGATAAGTGGTGGGAGGGGGTTACCTAGTGTTACGATGAGTGGTTGGAGGGGATGGCCTAGTGTTACGATGAGTGGTAGGAGGGGGTGGCCTAGTGTTACGATGAGTGGTGGGAGGGGGTGATATAGTGTTACGATGAGTGGTGGGAGGGGTGACCTAGTGTTACGACGAGTGGTGGGAGGGGGTGACCTAGTGTTCCGATGAGTGGTGGGAGGGGGTGACCTATTGTTACGATGAGTGGTGGGAGGGGGTGACTTAGTTTAACGATGACTGGTGGGAGAGAGTGATCTAGTGTTACGATGACTGGTGGGAGAGAGTGATCTAGTGTTACAATGAGTGGTGGGAGGGGGTGACCTAGTGTTGCGATGAGTGGTGGGAGGGGGTGACCTAGTGTTACGATGAGTGGTGGGAGGGGATGACCTAGTTTTACGATGAGTGGTGGGAGGGGGTGACCTAGTGTTACGATGAGTGGTGGGAGGGGGTGACCTAGTGTTACGATGAGTGGTGGGAGGGGGTGATATAGTGTTACGATGAGTGGTGGGAGGGGGTGACCTAGTGTTACGATGAGTGGTGGGAGGGGGTGACCTATTGTTACGATGAGTAGTGGGAGGGGGTGACTTAGTTTTACGATGAGTGGTGGGAGAGAGTGATCTAGTGTTACGATGACTGGTGGGAGGGGAAAACCTAGTGTTACGATGAGTGGTGGGAGGGGGTGATCTATTGTTATGATGAGTGGTGGGAGGGGGTGACCTAGTGTTACGATGAATGGTGGGAGGGGGTGACCTAGTGTTACGATGAGTGGTGGGATGGAGTGGCATAGTATAACGATGAGTGGTGGAAGGTTGATGACCTAGTTTTACAATAAGTGGTGAATTTAGTTTGTAAATATCATACTTAACAAATTTAAATTCAAATGGGATTATATTTAATTAATAGTGAATTTCCTTTGGAAAGTGAACTATTAGCATGACCCGCACGGTGAAACTTAAGCCCAGGACCACCATAGAAGTTCCTAACATGACCCCCTGAACACGTTTTGGGGGTCGTTCAAAATTATATATATATATATATATATATATATATATATATATATATATATATATGTGTGTGTGTGTGTGTTTGCACTCTAGCGGTCGCATTTTTTGTCCGACTTACTTCAAATTTGGTAGGGACGTTCCTTTCTGTAATCAGTTGGACAAGTTCGTTGGTCAAAACAATCGAAAACCTCTAACCCCCTCTTTTTTGGGGGATTAATCTTTCAAATTTCGAGTTTTTGGGCCCATAAAGGGTCAGAGTAACCCCAGATGTAAAATCAATGGATGTAAAAACATGGGAATTAGAGAGGCGAAAGTTTTAAGCCCTCTCTCGTCACTATAGCATGAATATTTACCGAGTTATTAAAGAAAATGTGTATCGACTAAACACAGTACTTTGTCTTATGGGGGTTTTACACTAGAAAAGCCTGTTATTCCTTTGTTAGAGTACTTTTATCAACCTCACGTCCCCATCAACCTCACGCCTAATTTCAAGCTTGTCTGGACCTTCTCCTAACCTGATAATGCGAAAAATTGTATTCCCAGCATTGCAAGTAAATGAAACCAGGAGTATCAGAACAGGCAAAAATCAATGTTTTCAGATTTCAATAAAAATTGGACAAATGTATGATTTTACAATGATTTTGGGTTTTAAAAGTTTTTATGTGGAAATTCACTTCCCTTGCGTCAGCGTGCTGCGTGCGAACTCGTTTGTTATTTAGTGACTTCAAGTTACACACTATACGTCATTGCAGTCTTTAATTCTGGTTTGAAAGTTTTTAGGGCGTAATGCATGATGTATAAAAATAGCTATTAAACATAACTTTTCACCCTATAAATCCACATTTTTGTTAGGGATTTTGTTGTGTGTCGTTTGCAAACCATCGATCTAACATTAATTATTTGATTAATAGTTTATCTTCTGCGTAGATTAAATTTTGAGTTGAACATTTCTTAATCGCTGATGTTATGTGAAATACGTTAAGTCTATGCTATACGAGTATCTGAGTAAAAGTACGGATGGACAAATTATGTTTTAAAACCGTCGTTTTGTATAAATTTTAATATTTAAGCTACTTACAAGGAAAATCTGTGTTTTCGCTACTGTACATGACATATGCAATACAGTGGTGTGATTCAATGATAATGGGGATGGTTTAAAATACAAAGAAATAATGCGTCACGTAATATGTTTATGCCCTTATCTCTATGCTCATATAAGTCTCTCTGCTTCGAACAGTTGAAAAACCGGATTATATATATATATCAATTAGTTCAGCTTTCAGAAATGTAAATTTCTCAAAAAATGAGATTATAAACAATCCTAGGACAATACTTAAAGTGAATACTTCGTTAAAAAATATCCATTTTTAAAAATCCCTTCAGGAAAATTACACAAAAGAGAAATGCGAATCTCATCCGAGAGAACAAGACAGATTGCAAAGTGTCCATTACTTTTCAAGCAGTTGGGTGCGATGTTTAAGTAACTAATTGCCGCGATGTAGGGCAGATCAACAGAGACTGAGACTTAAGTAATGAAACCGGGACGTGGTTGTTGTATATAGTGTATTCCCAAGATGTTCTCCCTCCCCTACACCCCCCTCGTCCCTCTCACACTTCACTCCCCACTCACCCCCACTCGTCAACGTGACCCCCGACCTCGGAGGTCACACTTGTGGACGTGGATCTAAAAATATCCCTCGTCAGATGCTCATCAGGCTCCAACTATCGACTAAGATAGTGAGCGATGAATTTATATTGCTTTATAAACAGCCAGCCTTTGTAGACTACAGGTTTTTAGACCACCAAGACACATAGTGGAAAATGAGTTTTGTTTAGTGATCAATTTATTTACAAATTTGTTCTATTATGTGTTCAGACAATGATGTTTAGGCATATTCGATACAATAGTCTGCGTTTTTCTCTCTCACGTGACGCTTTTTACTTTCTCCCCCTTATTCATAGTATATGGAGAAAGTATTGTTTTTGTCAAAATTTTAGAATTTGAGTTGTTAGTGGAAATATTCGTTTTGGTGCTCCCTGAGCCTAAAAAAGTGATTTTTACGTGATGTCTGTGTGTCTGCTTGTTTGTCTGTCTGTATGGATTTGTACAGAGGAAGAGTCCTAACCAATGGTCCGATTTTTATGAAATTTGATATTTAGTTACTAATCCACGATATCTCCAGGCTTTTTTTCATTGTTTGGAAATTTTGATTTTTAAGGGTAATTATTCCCCAAAATCGCCAAAAATGATGAAAAATCAATATCTCTCAAAAACGGCTGTAACAATTTTGATTAAACTTTATTCGTTTGTAGAACTTTAGTTTTCTAACAAAATGACACCACCCGCATTTCTGTAAAAATTCGGGTTCAGAAATTACAAGACTTTAAAATATCAAAAATTCAGTTTTTTGGATTTTTCATAAAAAAACATAACTATAAAAAATATTGTTATTCACCATTAAAAAGAGCTAAAAAAACTAAATAATTTAGTATTTTGAATTACTATTGTACGATTATTAGTTGCGAAGAATATTTAAATTTTCATTTTGCGGTAAACGTAACACGTTGTCCAATGTTGTTCTTATCGTGAATACAAAAATTACTATTTCTCTCTTATTTATTGATCAATTTCGTTCAAACTTGATATGCTTGAGCATTGGCCAACAAAGGAAATTCGAAATATGTTGCCCCTTAATAACCCTGAGGGGGGAATAGGGGGCATTTCCCCTCTTAAAACCACGTGTGTAGCGATGGATTCTGTAGTGCCTCCTAAACAGGGATTTGGGTGGATATTTTTTAAAAAACTTGTTTACAAGATTTTCTGTACATTCGACCGTGCTTTGTATTCTACATGTAGTAAATAAAAAGTAATTTATTAATTAAAGTTGGGCTAAAAGGGAGAAAGTATGTGTCAGTTTCCTGATACCGTTTATTTAACATGCAAGCGAATATGAAATAATGTTAAACCTAAACACAATATTGCAGATTTGGTTTAGCAGAATGAGGTAATGAGTTAGTTGCATAACGATTGATGTAGCGAGTCCCTGGCCTAGTGGTCCCTGGTCTAGTGGTTGGACCCTGGATCCACGGCAGCGGTCCTGTCGTGGGTTCGAATCCCGGCCCTGGCATGTACAGTGCACTGGAACGGCTCACTCCTTGCTTCGCTGGATACGTTCCACGCACAGATGCATAGTCTATGTGGACGGGCTAAATAAGGCAAAACGGGACTGCCAACCTCTTTCAAAACTAAAAAATGCGAATAATTTAACTGTGGCATTCATTTCTATGTCGGTTTCTGGGTGTGGCGCCATTTTAAAAATGTTATTTGTGAATAAATTGCAATATACGTTTGAATATTGCGTATGAGTAGTAATAAATTGGAAATCGGGATTCATGCTGTGTTGCACTCCATTGATGAAACTGCCAATATAGCAAAGCTATCAAAAGTCGCGGGATTCCAATTCAGTGTCGATCAGAACTACATTTCCCAATGGAGGAGAACGAATTGTGATTAGTATCAGATGTGATTTACTTTGTAGTATGTACCACGTGGATAAGCTTCCAAGAAACACTGAAACACATTGAGTATATAATGTGGTTGTGTAGCAAGGTCCATAGATACTTTGTACAGGTTTGCTGAGTTTATTTAAGGTTTTCTACAGATCTCGTAAAAGCAGCTGTAAGGTCACGTGATCACCAATCCAATCTGCAGTGTTGCTGGAAACACGATATTTATCGTACGCGTACCATATTTTCTACATCATTGTAATTAAAATTCACATTGTTTAACTTCTTACATTCTATGCTGTTATTTTATGATACTAATGTATTGTTTTGATTTATTTGTATTATATTATATTAATGTATTAGGGGTTTAAACTTTCTTTCTGCATGTCTAGTGACAATTTAAAAATAGCTGTACCATTATTATACCCTTAAGGTTGGCAACACTTTATGGTATGTTGTTGATTTATGCATCAGCTGGACGCCCTCGTAAGACATCTTTGCTGCGAACATTACTAGCTGGTCAGAAAGCTCTACGAACCTTGGTTATGTAGAAGTCGCATTTCGACTGGGAATATGCGCGGACGAACAAATTGACAAAAACTCATAAGTTTCATTTGACAACAAGGGCGTATTTAGTGTAAGGGAGTGGACGGCTGTCGTGAGTCACGTCACACGACAGCTAAGTGCAACACGCAGCAACCCTGATCGACCCGTAGCCACAACCTCCGCCCTCCTGTGTTGCGGTCGGCAGTAACAATGTTCAACCATCGAATCAGCTCCGGAAATTCCCTGCTGATACGTTTTAATGTTACCAGAAATGAACATTTTGATCACCGTGTTACACTACAAAGATATCCTGGCATTATCGATTTATAAATTTGTTTTCTCTAAAAAATTTCTAGGCCCGCTTATACTATCAAACTGTAACAAAGCAAATGTTTTATTTACATTTCATTATGCTGATATTGAGTGAGTTTTAAGAACTTCACATGTCTAGTTAAACATTGAACCACCTATTGTGCTGTTTTATGTACTGAATCGCAATAAAGAAATGTTATCTGATTTCTTAACTTTCAGACATTTTCAGAAATGTCTAACTCGTTTTATGGAATCATGGGCTTGCTTTAATATTTTTAGTGAAATACCTATGGAAAATTGAACTATTAGCATGACCCGCACGGTGAAACTTAAGCCCGGGACCACCATAGAAGTTCCTAACGTGACCCCCTGAACACGTTTTGGGGGGTCGTTCAAAATTGTATATATATATATATGTTTGTGTGTGTGTTTGCACTCTAGCGGTCGCATTTTTTGTCCGATTTACTTCAAATTTGGTATGGACGTTCCTTTCTATAATCAGTTGGACAAGATCGTTGGGCAAAACAATCGGAAAACTCTAACCTCCTTTTTTTGGAATCTTTCAGATTTCGAAAAGGCCCAAAAAGGGTCAGAAAAGCCCTGGGCTTAAAATTAATGCACGCATTAAGATGGGAATTAGTGAAGCGAAAGTTTTAAGCCGTCTTTCATTCTAGCATAAATATTTACCGAGTTATTAAAGAACATGTATAGCGGCTAAACACAGTACGTTGTCTTATGGGTTTTTACATTAGAAAAGCATGTTATTAATTTGTTGGTGTATTTGTATCATCCCCAGTAACCTCGCGCCTACTTTCAATCCTGACGACCTTATATATATATATATATATATATATATATATATATATATATATATATATATATATAAGGTCGTCAGGATTGAAAGTAGGCGCGTCAGGATTGAAACTGTATATATATGTATACAGTTTTGAACGAATTTTGTTGGCATCCGGGGACCTAAAAACGGATAGTTATCATGGTCCCGGGTCTAGGTATTACCATGCCGACTACGGTAATAGCTTCTTCCCTCTAGGGGAAATTCGATAAAAATAATAAATATTTTCGGATGATTATTATTTGTGATTTCGAAATTCTGCTCGATATGGTGAGGAGCCCGTGAGTTATCTCGGAGCTGTTGGCTTTTTATACGGCGAACTCTTAAAAGCCTTATCGACGACGTCTCACTTACTTCCCCACAAGACGGACGACTCTACATTTTTGTTTTGTAATTTTGTGTTTATTTATAAACTCCTCTACTTGAAATATACAGTGTAAATCAGAAACATGTAGTGATATAACAGTTTTTTTTATAAGCTCCTCTACTTTAAATATACAGTGTAAATCAGAAACATGTAGTGATATAACAGTTTTTTTTATAAGCTCCTCTACTTGAAATGTACAGTGTGAATCAGAAACATGAAGTGATAAAGCAGTTTTTATTTATAAGCTCCTCTACTTGAAATATACAGTGTAAATCAGAAACATGTAGTGATATAACAGTTTTTTTTATAAGCTTGAAATATACTTGAAATATACAGTGTAAATCAGAAACATGTAGTGATATAACAGTTTTTATTTATAAGCTCCTCTACTTGAAATATACAGTTTAAATCAGAAACCTGTAGTGATATAACAGTTTTTATTTATAAGCACCTCTACTTGAAATATACAGTGTAAATCAGAAACATGTAGTGATATAACAGTTTTTATTTTAGTTACAATAATTATTCTTGCTTCTGAGATTGAAGTTATTGTAAATGTTTAAAAGGTTGGTTTCATGTTACTGAGGTTTTCTTATTATTTAAATCTCATATGTGCCAATGATGCTAGACTGGGTGTAATTGTAAGCGGTAGCTAATTAGCTATATTTATATGTTTACTGTAGGAGTATGTATAGAGTACGATGTCAGTCCGTGCGGTAATAAAACTCATAAATCCAGCACACTTTGACTTTTTTGATTCTGTATTTGGCTGATGGATTTAATTGATTGGGCTTTAATCATTGGAACGGGGTTGACTGAATGTTTCAATCAAGTAATTAACAATTACTATATCTATTAAATTAACTGTTTTTTATATTCAATGACGAAAGGCGAAACTGAAATACAGTTAACTAATTTTCCAGGTTTTTTAACTTATAATACTGGAAATACGCAATTTTTATAAGGGATCGCAAACTTATAACTTTAATTGGTTTCGTAGGCAGTCTAGGTTGTAACAGATTTATGGTTTTTCTATTCGCCATCATAAAATGTGGTTAGGTAATGATGAGATGCCTCATACTCGCGGATGGAGTAAATGTTTTCAATCTAAAATTAAAACGGTAATTTTAGGTTCTTCAATTAATGTAATTGTGGGGGGTCGTGCTTTTCAGAATTAGCTTTTGTTTAAAATTATATTTTTGTTGAGTATACCCAAGAGGTGTAAATAAATATAGAGTCCTCGTCTTGTGTTAAAAAAGTGAAGCCTCACTGGAGAATATCTTTGTTAAGAGGGGGCTCAGGCTCTGCTTCTCCCATAGGACCGATGTTGACTTTCAAAGTCCGTCCCTCCTCAACGGGTTGTCCGAAATTGATTATTTATGGTTCGTTGTAAAGATCAAAAATATATCTAGCGATTTCAGTAAGCAGAATTTCGTTATCATAGATAGATACATAAATAGTTCGCGCATAAAAAATCGTAAATTTTGAATATTTTGGAATTTTATTGATCGATTATTATTTGCGATATCGAAATTCTGCTTACTTAAATCGCTAGGTATATTTTTTCTCTTTAAAATGAGCCATAAATCAACGATATCAAATAATCCGTTGAGGAGGAACGGACTTTGAAAGTTAACATTGGCGTTATGGGCGAAGCAGGTAGAAACGCGAAAAGTTTCGAGACTGGAGCGCCCTCTTAAGAAAACATCTGTTCAAAGAGTAATAAAGACTAACATAACTTGTGAAGAGACCATTTGATTGGTTAACATATTGTTGCCATGGAGACCGGAGGGTATAGAGGGTCAAACTGGCGGTCAGCATCATTGATTTTGAATACAGAATAGATGAACCGAGCTTATGGCCCATCTGTAACCCGAAAAATACACCAAGAAACCAGTGCTGCACCATCTCAAAGGAGGCGCTGGCAACCAATGTTTCAATTTGCGGGATTTTTATCCCGTTTCCGGGATTTTAGAGCCCTCCACGGGATAAAACGGGATGCGGGATGTGGAAGACCAATATTACCTTCTTAGTTCGTTCCACATCACAGATAGAAAATTTCCTCTATTTAAAAATATAAACATGTACGGTACAATTAAAAGAGAGCAGCTGGTAAAAGTAAATAGAAAACTATTTGATTCTGCAATCGATTGGAAAATATATGAAATTTCAGATTAAAAGCGGGATGAAAAGGGATGTTTTAAGGTGATTTAAAGGGATAAAACGGGATTCGTTTTGTATGAAAAACGGGTTTGTTATTTTTGTTACGTACGCAGCTAATATAGTTGTCTGATTATTGGACCAGCTGGTCCATTTTCCTGGCTTCAAAACGTAACCAGTCTTGGGATATGTATTCTGTATTCAAAATCAATGTCAGCATGTAGGCACATGTTTACACCCGGTGAGACCTCTATATGTATATATATATATATATATATATATACCTCGTTGAGTATACCACATTTAAAATAACCCCGTCGCAGCAAACCTGCATACTCAGTGAATTTCCAATGAATGTATAACATAACACATTAAGGCACTTAACGGGATTCATAAGAGATATATTCACAAACAAGCGATATTTAAAATTATTCTCCATAAGAATAACATTGATGATGAGTACGCAGGTTTGCTGCAAAAATGAACAATACACCGTGGATTTAATAGCATAAATCAAAACGATAGGCTGAACAATTTAGGTAAACGATGACGTAATCGATCAGCTGTGAATGAATGATCATCTGCAACCAGTGATGAACGATGCTCAACCTCCGCCTTCACCAAACCACGTCGCGTCGGTCCGCCGCTTGATGGATCTCCTGCGAGCGACCCCGGGTCTCTAATTCCAGTTCTGTCTTAGTCAATTTTAGCGAATTTCCACTATAGGGAAGAAGCTATTACCGTACTTGGCATGGTAAAACCTAGGCCCGGGACCATGATAAATTTTCGTTTTGATGCCCCCAGATGCCAAAAACACCATTCGTTCAAATTCATATATATAAATATGTGTGTCCGTAGCCACGATAACTTTCGTAAAAATCTCCGATCCTGATGAAATTTGGTATAATCGTGTAAGGCAGCATCTATTTTCATGACTTCGAGAACCAGGCAGGTCGCTCTACTTTAAGAATAACATTGATGATGAGTACGCAGGTTTGCTGCAAAAATGAACAATACACCGGGGACTATTTTTGAAAAGTATATTATATTAAATTTTAATTTTATTGCAATCCTCTCACATAAATTATATCTAAAATATTATTATTAACAAATATATTAAATTAAGTGAGTAGGCTATTATATGGGGATAGGCTATGAATAATTATTGGTGATTAAATTAATATAATACATATTATTATACAATTGCATAGATAAATAAACATTAAATACATAGAGGGGAATGTTTTCTGAGGAGTGATGATAATGATGATTATTATTAGGCATGGACATAGGACAATTAACACAAATAACACATTTAGGGGAAATTAATTAATTAGTACATTTATATGGAAACTTAAATATAAAATAACACATAATAAGAAAATTATCACTAAATGATGAATGAATGAACATGTAATACTATAAGTTTGATTTGCCAGTTACAAATTGCTCTATGATCGCCTTTTCCACACATAGTAGACTCGCAACGTAGTTATCTTGTACGAGTCTCCTCTTCGTGTTTTATAGCTGAACATAATCAAGCGCCCACCCCCTTCACTGAGTTTTTTTTTCGATTCGTTATATGTGAGCTGTTTCGCGGAAACCTTCTCAGATGAGGGACTATTTTAACGAAGGGTATTTTTACATTTTTGACCGATGGGTGAGGGGTAACTAAAAACATCAAATTATACCAATGGTCGTGTAATACGTCATTTTAAAGGTATTTGTAATTCAACGAAAATCACGTAAAGAACATAAAAATCTGACCAACCAAAACAAAATGGCGGTCCTGAGCGTATCCCGTTAAATGGAACGTGTGTCCCCTTTAACTAAGGTTTACTGATATCAGAACCTAAATTAACGGAATCATCATTTATATAATCATTGTTCAGAAATCTATTTTTTTATTTTTAGAAAGTCAGGATGAAAAAAATAAAGTTTATAGGGTTTCCAAATTTTGGAGCTGAAGGGGAAAGGTGTCACTAAAAACGATTTAAATAATATTTACATAATTGTAAAAGTACATAAAGATTTAAAAAGATGTAGCAATTTGGGTTCTGGTATGTGCAAAACTAACGATGTTATAGGGTGAACAAGTTTTATATACTACCCGTTTACAGCCGCCATTTTGTTTTGCGTCCCCCGATTTGATTTTGTATGTATTTTTCTTGTTTTGCCAAGGCAGTTTTAACATGAGGAATAACACAACCAGCAGCCCCGTATCAAAACGTTAAGTTGTGCGATGCGGGCAGTCAGCCACGCCTATACTTATGAACTAACAGACTCTCGCATACTTTTATAATAGTAAAACTTACTGTAATTAATTTGTATACGATTAGTTATTAGTAAACAATATTTAGGTTTTTGTCAAGAATTAATTTTGTTTTATTTATTTATTTATCAAAAGCTATACGATAACTTGGTACCCCCAAGTTTGTCAGAGGTTTAGTGGCGTCCGATATGTTGTAAAAGATTATATTTTTTTCCATATTTGGAATTCGTTTTTTTATATTGTACGTAAAAATAATTAATTAGATACACATTAATTTTACATTTTATACTTTATATACACATTACATGTATTTTTGGTGGGGTAGTGCAAAGAACGTTGTATAGATTAAATAAAGGCAATTGTACATTGATTTTACCATGCTAAGTAATTATTACTTTAATGTGAAACTCGTTTAAGAATTTTCCGAAGCCTCTGAGCATCTTTACAGGTGGTAATTTAATTACTGTCAGTGGCCAACGGTTGCACACCTAGCAATTAACTCACCGTTCACTACGCTACGACGTTCTAGACGCTATTTCTAACAGTAAAGCGATATCACTTGTTAAAATAATCAGTTCATGTTTCTTCGTTATAACTATTTTTTTTTATAAAAATCATTTGCTATAGAAAAGTGTAAGAAAATACAAACATAAATAAATAATGATTATCGTATCGTTTGCATGCTTATTGTACGAAAAAAATATTACTGCTTCACAATATTATTGCTTCTTTACGTTATAGAACGGCCAATACCTCCCTTCAGTTCTTACTTGAGTGCAACATAAGAAATGTAAAATAGAATAAAACAAGGAAAAGCAAAACTAAGTAGACACAGAAGGAAACTGAATAAACGAGTTTGGAGGTTAAGGATTAAAAATTATGTAAACTCTCTTAAAGGAAATCCTAAATTAACATGCCTTGTTTATAGTTTTATAACCGACGTATTTACTAATATGCTGTATTAAAAAGATAATTTGATTTCTTAAACAAGTAAAATTAGGTTTACGTTTGACATAGGTTAATAGTATAGAAGATTAAAAAAAAGCTCGCATTAAGTCGTTTAGTTTTTAAAATCCATTTTGAAATTAGCACTACGGGTTTCGTATAAAATCGGATTCTATGCACCATTTCTGGGATAAAAAAGAATATTGGAATTGTATACACTTTGGGAAAACATATTTGTTGCTATGCACTTCAGTTATAAAGAGGAAGGGAAATGAGCGAAACGTGCTCGGTCGACTTTGCTACCTTGTGAAATTGGAATTCGTTTGGCTAAGATAATTCATTCGAAAGGCGTGTAAATACGAGGCAGTTAGGAAGCGAATTCGCCCACTATCAAGAATGCTGTTTTCCGATTTGCTAAAAAATGTTGTAAGGGTTACACAAAGCAATGTCTTATCTGACCTTCTCCAACCAAAGCTCGGCCATACGGCACCTGAACTATAAAAGTAACAATGTTTCGTTCGAGAAATTACATAGTTTCACACTAATAGACACTGATTTTTCCACAAAAAGTTTTCAGACACCGACGCATTGAAAGGCTAATGCGAAAACTTGTAATGGCTTCTTCGTCTTTTTGACGCGAAAACTCGCGCCGTAAATTAACCCAATCGAGGAGCGGCAGTCGCGGATTGGTTGGCTGTGATTTACACAACATTAGTGCTGTTTGTTAAGTGTCTGTACGTAATAAACCTTATTAGGTGTCATAAAGTCATGCCTGGTGTTTTTTTTTTAGTTTTTCAACACAGCTACATAATCCTATACTGTAATTAAAGTAAGGTTTGCTTGCTACCTTGCGACACTGATCTCAAAAACGGCTCCAACGATTTCCTTAAAATGTTCGAAATGACTAATTTCTGTGATAAAAAATAAGTTCTAGACAGGCCTCATCCCCAGGAAAAATCAAATAATCTAAAAAAACTAAATTGAAAAGTTAAAAAAATTTACATTGGGCTTAAGGAGTTAAAAATCAAAACGAGAATTTCAACCAGAATTTCATAATCAACCAGGGAACTGTATAAGTAATACTCATGTTGTTTATGATTATTAACATGTGGTTTCCTGAGAGCAGAGATTAAAATATTTGAGTGAAGATTATATATATAGAGTAGTAAAATAAATCAAAGAGATATTGAGCTATAAATAACATCTGGAGTGACCTTAAAAATGTAGAAAAGAGGCAAATGAGCTATACAAATATGATTATCAGTAGGGGGAAGTGGTGAAATATTACTCCAAGTCATCTAAACAAACTGACTGGCCTTCCCCCGAGCAAAGCTCGCCCCCCCAGGTACTACACAGCTAATTTTGGCAGGCATATAACATGTATTTTACCCAACAAAAACTGTCTAATCATTCGATTCACTCGTTATATTATTTAAAGGCTCCAGTCACGAAACACGTGGTGTTCTTCCTGTTTTCCCCATGAGGTCAATGTTAACTTTCAAAGCCCAACCATCCTCAACGGTTGGTTTATTTCTGGCATATCGTTTATTTATGGCTCTTTTTAAAAAACAAAAAAAATACCCATCGATATCGCGGAACAAATGTTGATATTATAAATAGTTATTACTCTGAGTTGTCAGTATTTTTCTACTGAATCTGCGCACAAAACCAACAAACCGGCTGTCGGGGCCAGTTGACCGCCGACAGGCAGCTATCGACTATTGACTGTTTGTTGACTGTTGACTCGCTAAAGGATACCAATTTTATTTGGTCCTCGGGAGATCAGTTCGGTATAACGTTTGTGTAAATAAAACCATCAAACGACAGTTTGTGCTCTGAGTAATTCCCATTCTGCATTACAAATTAGTATAATCTTGTTGAAGTCGATAATCCCTGGCTACAAAACAATATGTGTTTTCTTCATTGAATGTTTATTTTTAATTATGAACATTTTTTATTTTATAATGCCTATTTTAGTGTTGTAGCATTGAAATTTTTTTTAATTTTTTATTTTAATGAACTAATGGAAAAATTTCACCAAGCTTCCCTTGCAGACCTACTTTTTAAATTACTTTAGCACAATTTCCCGCTTTATTTTTAGTTCGTTAATGAAATCTAAGATTGAAATCACTGTTTAATGAATACTCCATACTTGAAACGAATAAGGCAGTTGAAAATAGTAAAATATTGTTTTAACATGGAAAATCCGGCAAGAAGCAATTTTACCAATAGTAAAATATTGTTTTAACATGGAAAATCCGGCAATAAGCAATTTTACCAATAGTAAAATATTGTTTTAACATGGAAAATCCGGCAAGAGGCAATTTTACCAATAGTAAAATATTGTTTTAACATGGACAGTCCGGCAAGAAGCAGTTTTACCTCGGTGAAAGGTTGTTTTCCCCGAACATACTCCCAATCATTTATCGTCTTTTAACAATTTTTGTTTTGTTTTGCAGGTTTACTGAATTCAACTGAGAGCACACCGTCTGCAAGATGGCGTTCGCGGGGTTGAAAAAACAGATCAACAAATGCAATCAGGTCAGTGTTTTCATCTAATGTTATGGACGTGTTCTGGTGATTGACTGAGTGGAGCGGGGTGCTGTTGTATGCAGTTGTACAGTGACTCGATGAACGTTCGTAGCTCCATCACATTCCGACTGGCCTCTGTAATTATTGTATGAGTATTCCGAGTAGACGCCGTAATAAGTAATTTTAGATTGTTTTAAGATTGTTGTTTCGTGCCGTGATTTTTCTTTTCTTGGAAAGGTTTGACTGGATATCAGTAGCGGGGATTTTGTAGGTAAAGTATTTTATTTTAGTTTGGGGCTGTTTCTAAGAGGGGATGCACCTACCGGGGACCTGTGCCTAAATGTGAAAATGTTGTAATTAAAAATAAAACATATTATAACCAATTGCCTACGAACAAGGTTTTCCGTTATTTGAATAAGATTGGAACCTTTCGGATATGGAAATCCGACCTTCGACGCAAAACCGAAGCAAACAAGCCAGTAATAATCGTCGACTAAATACACCATCGTTCTTGCATTTGCCCCACGTTTTCTTGTTTAATTAGCTACATAACCCATTTCCCCAACCTACATTTATATTCATACTAGCTGTTTCCCGCAGGCTTCGCCCCGCAAATGATTTAAAAACTACTAGTAGCCTGACGCTGTAATCATGATCAGCTGTTTGTATTTTCATCAGCTCAAACAAAAATGAATGTCCATAAGGAATACATGGGAACTTGGAAGTCCCGTGGGGCAGAGACCTATAGGATTTTCAAAACGAAAATAGGCCTATGTGTTTATTTGGTATATAAGGAAAATTCCTGTCAATTTTCATGTCCATCGGTTCAGTAGTTTTTGAGTGATTGAGGAACAAAATGCAGAAAGACAGACAGACAGACACACACCATCCCATTTTTATAAATTAGTAAGGATTTAAAACCTATTAAAACTTCATACTACATATAATTAAATATTGTGCGTGTGGACTGACTACTACTACTACTACTACTACTACTACCGCTCCCCTCTCTGACGACGTCACTCTCACTAAGGTATCGTTAGATACGTTGCGTGAGTTATGAGCAGCTTCCCTGGTTGTCAAGGGTCTGGTCCACAACTCATAATTGTGTAAGGGATGTTGCTGCACTTTAACTTCGTTAGTTGCAGAATACATAGTGCCTCGACTTGGCAACCTCCCCTGCCATATACTATCCTCCTACTGTCTTTTCGTCTTGCTAGTTTTGTTTTTATTTTGCAGTTGTCATTAAATCTGACACAGGTAGTGTTAACATTTGTTTATACTGTACCTCCAAATAAACTGTTTTTTTTTTTTTACATGTTCGTCAGACTTGGTAATGGATTTTGTTATTGATTTTTCATGCACTGCTTAGAGGACGTAATTTACTTCAATGCTTAATGTTAATAAACAGTTTTCCTGTGAACAACTTCTTATTCGTTTGAGTCAGTGTTGTACCTATTTCCAGTTAGCGTTTGAGACAATTTTGTACCTATTCCCAGTTTGCGTTTGAGACAATGTTCTACCTATTCCCAGTTTGCGTTTGAGACAATGTTGCACCTATTCCCAGTTTGCGTTTGAGACAATTTTGTACACATTCCCAGATTGCGTTCGAGACAACGTTGTGCCTGTTCCCAGTTTGCGTTTGAGGCAATGTTGTACCTATTCCCAGTTTGCGTTCAAGACAGCGTTGTACCTACTCCCAGTTGGCGTGTGTTTGAGACAATGTTGTACATATTCCCAGATTTCGTTTGAGACAATGTTGTTCCTATTCCCAGTTTGCGTTTGAGACAATGTTGCACCTATTCCCTGTTTTCGTTTGAGAAAATGTTGTTCCTATTCCCAGTTTGCGTTTGAGACAATTTTGTACATATTCCCAGATTGCGTTCGAGACAACGTTGTACCTATTCCCAGATTGCGTTTGATACAATGTTGCACCTATTCCCTGTTTTCGTTTGAGACAATGTTGTTCCTATTCCCAGTTTGCGTTTGAGACAATTTTGTACATATTCCCAGATTGCGTTCGAGACAACGTTGTACCTATTCCCAGATTGCGTTTGAGACAATGTTGTACCTATTCCCAGATTGCGTTTGAGAGAATGTTGTACCTATTCTCAGTTTGTGTTTGAGACAATTTTGTACATATTCCCAGATTGCGTTCGAGTCAACGTTGTAACTATTCCCAGTTTGCGTATGTTTGAGACAATGTTGTACATATTCCCAGATTTCGTTTGAGACAATGTTGTACCTATTCCCAGTTTGCGTTTGAGACAATGTGTCACCTATTCCCAGTTTGCTTTTGAGTCAATTTTGCACATATTCCCAGATTGCGTTCGAGACAACGTTGTACCTATTCCCAGTTTGCGTGTGTTTGAGACAATGTTGTTCCTATTCCCAGTTTGCGTTTGTGACAATGTTGCACCTATTCCCTGTTTGCGTGTGAGACAATGATGTACCTATTCCCAGTTTGCGTTTGAGACAATGTTGTACCTATTTCCAGATTGCGTTTTAGGTTTAGCCTCCCAGTGCAAACGGAACCCGTTGTATTGAATATTAATTTATAACGACACAGCATATAAACACATCACCCCGTAGTGCATAATTAGGACCACTGTCTAGCTCAAGTTAGAAACAGCCAACGTGTGTTACTTAAATTGGTTAATTATTTTGTTTCGAGTGTTGAGAGGCTATCCGCAATACAAGTATGCAGTACCGGGGTGATTGAACCGCTGATTTTCTATTAGTTTTTGGGTGAAACAGATGTCCAATCTTTTTGCAATCTTTATTCAATGGTTCCGGTCACTTTTTCTAGAAATTATTTTTAGATTACTTTATCTTGTGAAAGTGCTACTTTGACAGAACACTGGTTAATTTACTCACACCTGAATTTTTTTTTATTTGCAATCTCATAAGCCCAATGTTAAAATTTCAAATTTTCAAATTAGATTTTTTGTCAAAATATGTCTTTTCCCGGGGAATGAGGTGTTACCAATCGATTGCTTAGGTCTAGCCCCTAATTCCAAAGTTGTTACAACATCCGCTGGATAAATAAATTAGGTAAATTTTGTAAACAAACATACATTGCTCGTTTTATGGTGTAGGATTGGTAATATTATAAATAAAGTAAATTGTATTCCCCTTAAAGTAAATTGTATTTTCCTTAAAGTAAATTGTATTTCCCTTAAAGTAAATTGTATTCTCCTTAAAGTAAATTGTATTCCCCGTTAACTTTGCAATTTCGTAACAGGAACATTGTGTGTGGGCAATTATCCGACACGATCTGCACAGCAATCATCGTTGCCGCCAACACAGGGTGGCAATGCAGGGGTGGCCCGCGGGGCAGAGGGTAGCGCTGGCCATGTTATCGTTTGATTATAATCGCCACCCCCGCCATCCTCACCCCCTCACGAAATATGCCCAGGTTACATGTCGACAGTGGAATCGGGGGTGCGATTTTGAAATTGACAGTAAATTAAATAAGCTAGTATAATAAGCTAGCCTTGTAATAAGTTTTACACTTTGTTTTTATGGCTAAAATAATGACACATTTCTCTATGGTGGTGTGTATGATTGCAACCTTACAATCATTGCAGCTATTTTGTAAAGAAATCGGTAAATTTATCACTTGATTGGATCAATTCGTATGAGAATCTGTAATAATACACGTTGTAATGTATATAATTTGCATCATTAAAGTTTAACTGAATTTTACGCCGTTTAGATAAGATAATATGATGGATTGGTTTTAGCGAATTTCCCCTATAGGGAAGAAGCTATTACCGTGATCGGCATGGTAAGACCTAGGCCCGGGACCATGATAACGTTTCGTTTTGAGGTCCCCAGACCCCAAAAACACCATACGTTCGAAACTGTGTATATATATATATATATATATATATATATATATATATATATATGTGTGTGTGTGTGTGTGTGTTTGTGTGTGTGTGTGTGTGTGTGTGTGTTTGTGTGTGTGTGTGTGTGTGTGTGTGTGTCCGTGAGCACGATAACTCTCGTAAAAATTATCCGATTTTGATGAAATTTGGTATAAACGTGTAAAGCAGCATTTATGACTGTAAGTTCGAAAACCAGACAGATCGACCTATCCGAAGGGGGGGTTTTGTACCCCAAAAATGGGTTTTTTGAATTTTTTACATATAATTTTTGAAATAGTCAAATTTTAGTTTGCACAGCTTAAAAAAACACACAATTTGGTATTTTGATGACTTCTCTACGTCAATTGGTTACCGAGTTATTGAAAGTGCTAAACTAAGTACGTTGTCTAATGTTATTCTTATGGAGGAAAAGAAAATTTGTATATCTCGCTTATTTGTGAACGTATACTGACGAAACTTGGTATACAGCTTCATATCGTGGTGGTCTATTGATATTTGCTCAAACAAATATTTTTGCCAAAGTCTCCCGTAGCAGCAAACCTGCGTACTCAGCCCCCATGTTATTTTTATGGAGAATAATGAAATGCTCTGTCTCCCTTAATTATGAACATAAATGAATAATACCCCCGTCGCAGCAAACCTGCATACTCAGCGAATTTCCAATGGAGATATAAATGTCTTAATACTACATAAAGCCACTTACCAAGTTTCATAAAAATATATTCACAAATAAGCGATATATATACAATTTTAATTATTCTCCATAAGAATAACATTGGGGCTGAGTACGCAGGTTTGCTGCAACAAGGAACACAAAAATGGGTTTTTATGCTAATATCAATATAACTCAACTAGGTGAAGTCGTATACCAGTTTTTATTCATTTATGTTCATAATTAAGGGAGACAGAGCATTTAATTAATATCCATAAGAATAACATGGGGGCTGAGTACGCAGGTTTGCTGCTACGGGAGAATTATGCAAAAACAATTTTTTGGAGCAAATATCAATAGACCTCAATGAGATGAAGCTGTATACCAAGTTCCGTCAGTATACGTTCATAAATAAGCGAGATAAAAAAATTTTCTTTTCCTCCATAAGAATAACATTAGACAACGTACTGTGTTTAGCACTTTCAATATCTCGGGAACCAATTGACGTAGAGGAATGATCGAAATACCAAATTGTGTGTTTTTTTAAGCTGAATCGAATGGTCAAAACTAAAATTTGACTTTTTCAAAAATCATATGTAAAAAATTCAAAAAAACCCATTTTTGGGGTACAAAACCCCCCCAAAATACCCCTTCGGATAGGTCGATCTGTCTGGTTTTCGAACTTAAAGTCATAAATGCTGCTTTACATGTTTATACCAAATTTCGTCAAAATCGGATCATTTTTACGAGAGTTATCGTGTATATATATACAGTATCGAACGAATGGTGTTTTTGGGGTCTGGGGACCTCAAAACGAAAAGTTATCATGGTCCCGGGCCTAGGTCTTACCATGCCGACTACGGTAATAGCTTCTTCCCTATAGGGGAAATTCGCTAAAAACTGGTATACGACTTCACCTAGTTGAGTTCTATTGATATTAGCATAAAACCCCATTTTTTGTGTTCCTTGTTGCAGCAAACCTGCGTACTCAGCCCTAATGTTATTCTTATGGAGAATAATTAAAATTGTATGTATCGCTTATTTCTGAATATATTTTTATGAAACTTGGTAAGTGGCTTTATGTAGTATTAAGACATGTATATCTCCATTGGAAATTCGCTGAGTATGCAGGTTTGCTGCGACGGGGGTATTTAAAATTAAGCAGATAAAGTAAAAAATAAACATTTTTCAGCTGTTAGTGAGAATTTTCGCTTAGTGTATGAACACAGGCTTAACATAGAACTGTTATAAAACTGGTTGTTTTAGATTCTCGTTTATAGTTTGGACTAACAAAAAGGTAAAATCAGCATTTCTTAGTAAACTTGGTCTTAGTACTTGGCTTTAAAAGAAGTTCATAAACGATTCAAATACGTAGGTAAATTATTAAGATCCGAAAATAAACGTACATTTGGCTGTTCCCTTAAGTTGTACTACTTGTATATCTTCAATGAAAATAGCGATTAGTAAAATTGCATGTACAAAGTTGGGACAGTCTGTATCGGGTTCTATGTTATGCCTAGATTGTAACATTTGTATTGAAGCGAATATATGGTTTACTAATCTAAAATATTTGCTAATACTGTACAAATACGTTTAAGGTACGTCACTGAGTTGTGAAAGTGATTTATTAAAAACCTCTAGGCGGACGAGTGGTAAAAATAGCCTAAAATAACCCAGTCTCAGTCCACGCGACGGCGACGACGGCGACGTACGCTCTTACAGCTCTTGTTTAGTTTCTTACTGTACGGGAAAATGCTTTTCGCCGAGCAATTTCGTCAAATTTACAACAGTGCTACCGTCGTAAGTCAAATAGTTTTAACCATGTAACATTAAGCATTATTGTGATGGTTAGAGTACTATAAGATCGGTACAAGTGTGCAGAAAGATGGAGAAGTTAAACGGAATTTAGATTGTGGAGCGTGTGATTATTTTATAAGTTTTAGAGGATAGTTTGGCAGGAATTAAGTTAAATAAATAGTCAAATAAAACATTTTATATTTGTATTTTTACATTTCCAACACATAACAAAGTAACCAATTGTAAAGTTAAAGTTAGTTTTAAATTTATATTTATATTTATAAATGTATATTTATAAATTTATATTATATTTGTAAATTTATATTTTTATTTTTATTTGTAAATTTATATTTATATTTATAAATTTATATTTTTATTTATTTATATTTATAGTTATATTTATATTTATAAATTTATATTTATATTTATAAATTTACATTTATACTTATATTTATAAATTTATATTTATAAATTTATGAATTTATATTATATTTATAAATTTATATTTATATTTATAAATATAAATTTATATTTATATTTATATTTATAAATTTATAAGTTTATATTTGTATTTATATTTATAAATTTATGTTTGTAAATTTATAAATATAAATATAAATTTATAAACATAAATATATAAATATAAATTTATAAATTTACGTTTATATTTATAAATTTATATTTATATTTATAAATTTGTATTTATACTTATATTTATAAATTTATATTTATAAATGCATAAATTTATATTTATATTTATAAATTTATGTTTGTACATTTATAAATTTATATTTGTTAATTTATAAATTTATATTTATAAATGTATAAATTTATATTTGTAAATTTATAAATTTATATTTATGAATTTATAAATTTATAAATATAAATTTATAAATATTATATGCGGTTCTACAATATTAGCATGTTTTGCTTTCGTCCCTCCAAAGTCATCCAAACATTGTGAAATCTCCATAATGTGAATTCAAACGTGGAATGTTTGTATGTAATTTCGTCAGGCAGTTGGATTATGTTCTACTATTCATATTCGAATGACGTTCTGCGTCAACATCAATGCCATCCGGGCTAATCTGTCTTTGTTTTAACCTCTCCGCTTTGTGTTCGTCATGCGTGCTTTGATTTTCCAGACGTGTTTGTTGCTCTTCGAGTATTTTGTTGTATTTTCAGCAAATTTTGCTGTTCTGTATGGCCGTGTGGTTTGATTAAAAACTAAAAAATATTATGCATTTTTATTTTGCTGTTAAGTCTAATTTAACACAAACACATGTTTCATTGTTGCTGGATTAATAAACCCCAGCATAGATGCTAGGCACGTCTTCGGCAAGCGGGAATTTTGCGCAGGTTACTGGAAGGATAAGATATAGCAGGAAAGGAAAGGGTGGGATGGACAGGCAGCCAAATTGACCTTTCAGAGAGGCAACTCCCGTGCTCCTGTGATAGCTGCGGTTAGGCTCAAACAGGCCGACCCGCTCTGCCCTCCAACTGGTCAACTCAACTGATAGGGTAATTTATAAATATAAAATATGTTTATAAAAGTTTGATTTTAACTGTCAACTGTTATGTTCAATATTCAGTTTGTCGTTTTGTTCGCACTTAGTATAGGCCTATCAGTTGTTCTCGCATGTTGTTCTACGTATTTGTTTTTTTTTTTGTATGTTTCTAAAACATTGTACAATTTATTTTTAAAATGTTGTATTGAAAAAATATGGCCTAAAAGAATTTTCAATTTAGTCTGCAAAAATAGAATGAGTTGAAGAATTGAACTATATATACCTCACATTACTAAGGTCGAGTGAAAAAGTTTGTTACTATTAATATAACATTTCCTAATTGTAAAAGTTATAAAATGAGCCTTTATTAGAGAATACATTATTAACTCTGATTTTATTGTTGTTTTTATCCTTACAATGCCAATATTCAAATATTGGGTTGTTTAGTGAAACACACACAATATTACGCGATTCCAGTTATTTTGACAGTTTCGTAAAAAAATGTAGAGTTTTACTTAAATGATAACAAAAACTACATTTGTCAATATTATTGTTTGAAACTTTCCATTTTAATTCCTAATTATGTCTTGTAATGCAATATATCAAATATTATTACATAAATGGTAGTAAAAACCACATTTTATAATTTAGAAAATAAAAAAATATTTTTTGATTTTTTTTAAATTTTATATTTTATGAAAATTTTTTTTGAAAAGTCTATATACTTTTTAATTTAATAGCACATAAAATTGCATATTTCCCCTTCAAAATAAAAAAGTATGCCATTTAATCTTAAATAGAATGGAAGCTATAACATTTTTAGGGGTTAGCAGTAAAAACTGCTGTTTTGACCTTGGCACTCTAGGATACAAGAGGTCAGTTAGCACTGGACCCCAAGGTCACTCGCAGCTCATAGGCATGGCACTACTCAAATCGTACCTTAAAACTTGCCTGGCACCCAAACAAGCCAGAAATTGTGATTCATTCTTAAGTAATGTTTACCAAAGAATAATATTCTTGATGATAATAACAAACATCTGTTTTTCATATCATATGTAAACTTAAACCATGTCCAAATGTTAAATTTCAGTTTACAAGTTTCACACTTATGGCTTAGCCACAACAACTGTATAATTCGGTTTACATACACATTCATTACTTACATATACGCAATGTATATGTAAGTAATCCTTCCGTTTATGTATGTATATGTATGTATATGTATGTTCTGTATATGTATGTATTCCTTCCGATCTTTAAATGGTTGTGTTGTAAGTTTGAATTACCAAATTCATGAATGGATATCGTCTTAATTCTATTGTTAAGTGTAGTGGAGATTATTCATCTTACTTCATTGATACGTTGTATTTTAAGTTCTTTCATGTTTTCTTGAAACAGCTTTGTTCACAGAAATTTTACAAATTGATATTTTACCACGTTTAGTGTTAATTTGACGGCTCAATGGTTAATTTGATCAGCTGTTACGATTTGAAAATTCTTAAAAGCTCGATGTAAAAATTTAAAATTTTCAAATGAGTGTTCTAGCAAAATTTTGTTTTCCCTGGGATTGTTGAGTTTGCCAATCGACCCCCAAAAGCCCAAAAGAACTTTTTTTCAAAGATTAAGAAAAACTCTTCTGCGGGATTCCCAAAGCCATTTTGTAAACGCTGTTAAGTCTTGCAAATGCATTACGAACATTTATAAAGAACTATTCGATGTCCCTTCTTCTACCCATGGGAATCTTGCATACATAAAAATTCAGTTTAGTACAAACTTAAAATGTAAACAACAAAGTGACAGACTTAAGTACTACTATAAGGAGTTGACTTGGTGGCCAGGTAGTAAACAAAGGGGAAGGCCCCCCCTCCACTCTTCATTAGTGAATTTCCTATGGAAAGTGAAATATTAGCGACCCGCACGGTGAAACTTAAGCCCGGGACCACCATAGAAGTTCCTAATGAGACCCCCTGAACACGTTTTGGGGGTTCGTTCAAAATTTTATATATATATATATATGTGTGTGTATGCACTCTAGCGGTCGCATTTTTTGTCCGATATACTTCAAATTTGGTAGGGACATTCCTTTTTGTAATCAGTTGGACAAGTTCGTTGGGCAAAACAATCGGAAAACTCTAACCCACTTTTTTGGGGATTTTAAATTTAGAAATTTGAGTTTTTGTGCCCAAAAAGGGTCAGAAAAGCCTCGGATGTGAAATTAACGAATGAAAACCGGTGGGAATTAGTGTGGCGAAACTTTTAAGCCCTCTCTCGTCATTCTAGCATATATATTTACTGAGTTATTAAAGAAAATGTGTATTGACCAAACACAGTACGTTGTCTTATGGAGGTTTTACTTTAGAAAAGCCTGTTATTCATTTGTTGGTGTACTTTTATCATCCAGTGAATTTCCTTGGGAAAAGTGAATTATTAGCATGATCCGCACGGTGAGACTTAAGCCCGGGACCACCCGAGAAGTTCCTAACGTGACCCCCTGAACACGTTTTGAGGGGTCGCTAAAAACTTTATAAATATGTGTTCCCTCTCTAGTGGTCGCAATATTTATCCAATTTACTTCAAATTTGGTTGGGACATTCCTTTCTATAATTAGTTGGACAAGTTCGTTGGGCAAAACAATTGGAAAACTCTAACCCCCTTTTTGGGGATTTTAATTTTTATAATTTGAGTTTTTGTACCCAAAAAGGGTCAGAAAAGACCCGGATGTAAAACTAATGCGTGTGAAAAGATGGAGACTAATGAGGCGAAACTTTTAAGCTATCTCTAATCATTCTAGCACAATTATTTACCGAGTTATTCAAGAAAATGTTAATTGTCTTAAGAAAGTACGTTGTCTTATGGGGATTTTACACCGGAAAAGGCTGTTTTTCAATTCTTCATGTAGTTTTATCACCCCAAGACCGCAATACCAATTTGGTATCCTGACTATACTTCCTCCTAACCTTATAATGTACACCATCCTAATAGTGAATTTAAATATAACCAGGAGCATCAGTTCAGCCAAAAAATTACATTTTTTAATTTTTCAAAATAATATTACCAGTGTTGTTTTAAACCCTTTACTCGATTTTTCTAAAGGTTTTAATCCGGCAATTCAGTTCCCTCACGTCAGCGTGCTGCGTGCGAACTCTTCATTGTAAAATCTGTCCCTACTTTGTGAGCCAGGATTCAAAGAGGACGTAGTTATACTAATCACCAACAGAGTATACTTCTGTCAACTATTACTTATCCTCTCAAGGTGGGGATAATACAACAGTTGGTCATATCAATATCAGGAAACAAAGTTGATTATCGCTTGCTTTCTGGGGTGGAGATCTTTTATAAGTTAAGTAAATAACTAAAATAAATAGCTGACAGCAGTACAATCTGTCGGTGACTTAATCATACGTCCACTTCAAATTATTTTATGCCCTAACACTAAAAGAGGGTCAGCTGGCCCATAAAGATGGGATGTCTCCTTCAGTATACATAGTCAATGGCACTACCTTTGACTAATTTGTGTGTAACGAGCACATTATCGCCTACTCCGGAGCAGGTTCAATATCGCTAATATCGTTTGTTACGATATCGAAAAATGTCATCAACCGATTGGTTGTTCTATCGAATAAGTTTATAATCGTTGCTCACTGCTTGATGAATCGAATTTGATTTGTTTTAAGAAATATTAAATGTTTGTATTGTTTACTTATATAATTGTACTTAGTTACTGATATTGTACTTTATCTATTTTATTATCTTCTCAACTAATCAAATGTGTGATGTGATGTATAACCAACTGTATTTGTTTCTGACAAAATAAATATATATTTGACTTGACATGACTTGAATTGTAACTTTTAGGAAGTTCGACATGATACGCTAGTCCAGTGGATTTGTAGTCAGACTCACGATCATGCGGTCTGGGGTTCAAATCCTACTTCTGACGATTATTTTTTGCGGTCTGAAATTTCTGTTTAATTTCACTTTATGTTGTTTATACAAATCCATTTATTTGTAATTATGTTACACAACGAACAGCCACCATTCTGCAGAGTTAGGTTATGGTTTCCTTTTTGATGGTTCCAATTAATTAAAACTACAAAGAAAGGTTATATTACCTTTTGTCCGTCAACGTGATCCAGATATGCCAATCCGTACTGGCTACCACGGCTTTAAATAGTATTTTACTATTAATAGCATCGAAATCACGTAGTAGTCAGTTAGGATTACTATATCTGGGCCACTTTGACGGTACAAAAGGTAAAACCTTTCTTTGTAGTTTCAATATTCAGTTATTCTGAGCCCCAGCCCCCAAGAATGCAATTAATTAAAATTTTTGTTTAAATCTATGAAAATACAATTGCCCTAGATGTTGGTTGCATGTCTCGGTCGTCACTCTTCGAGATCAGTTTTGCCAAAGTGGATAAACTGGTTTTGTCAATGGCTGATTTATTATAACTGGATTAACTTTGCGGTGTGATTTTCTGAGATATTGTGGGAGATAAAAGTTAGTAGCGAGGGGAGTGGTCCCCCTCTTCAGTATTTCCTGAGAGAATGTTAATCAATTACAGTTCTTGCACACTCACCATTGGCTAAAGCAATTATTTTTTTCTTTGATTTTTGTTGCTGTTAAATATAACTTTTATTATAGCACGTTGTTTATAAATAATTACGTCAGTTTTGATAGTGCCGCAAGTCGTTTATCCTGAACCTGTTTGTTTTGTAACACGTTTTTTTTACACAATCACAGATGTAAATAAATAAAATCTTCATTGTAAGGCTGGCCGCACGCTATGGGAGCACAGAGCTGGAAGCAAGTGTTGCGCGAAATTACCTAATTTTAATATTTCTTTACTTGTATCACACTATTGTAAAGTTATAATACAGTATTTAAAATAAAAGCAGATTATTGTTATGAATATTACAAAGCATTACATTTCAAGCTAAGTATCACCGGAAAAATTATTAAAAACTAAAGAAAGAATTTGTATTAATTTTAATACGTAGTACTCGGAGGGTGAGCTTAGTTTATAGAAAGACAGTTGATTGTAAAACATAAATTAAGTTATATCAAGCCCCTGTCAAACCGAGCGGGTCACTTGGTCCAATCCTGGTCATTTGCGCATTGCTTGTTCGCTTTTCTCATACATGGCAGGTCGGTTGTCACCAGCTGAGTGGTTGATGGTCCATTCGCCTCGTGGTACTTCTTCTTAGCTTTGAAATTAGTATGACTCATCAAGAGTTCGGCGAGGAGACACGAATAACTCTCACTTTCTGTTTTTATGATTTTTGTATTCAAAATTCATAAAAGTTTTAATCTGTAATTTGTTTTACAATATCGGATAATTTAAAGAGGAAACTCCATTCCTGACTGCATTATTAACCAATATTATGTTAATTCATAAATTTTAAGGATATTGTTTGAGTTGTTTATTCTAGCATCGTGTCCTCGAGCAACTATTACTTCTTACATTAAATAAAATACAGGATATTTTCCTATTTAAATGGTTATTTTATAATTGCCTTACAAACCAGCTGTTCAGGCAAGTCGGGGAGCGAGTTAAGACGATTCTTGTTTACACGATCCATTTCAATTAAAGTAACGTCGACCAAAATTTGAAAGTGTACATTTGCTAAGTAATCCAAAAGTAAATTCTCCGTATAAATGTGTTGGTCCAGTTGATCCAGAGACCATACAGGAGTTGCCAACGTTCTCAGCAAGATTCACAGAGAGAGCAACATTTTCCGGAGCTCGCTGCGTTGTCAGTGCGGAAATTGGGTTTCCAGATATCCGCTTCTTTAACTTTGTTATTACAGATAATGTCCTTCCTTCCCGCTAACGCCAGTTCATCGCTGGTAATGTGAATCTTTTCTTAAGCGAGTTCTCGCTGTAAAGGTTTTCCAAATCGTGTCCTGGTGTTAGCATTTTCTAATTAATTTTCGTGAAGTTGTTAGTTGTAAGTAACCGAGATGATGAAGTTTATTTAATGTTTACAGTTGGCTACACTGAAATGTTGAAATACCGCAAATAATCTAAAGAAAACCAACATTTGTGTTATGTGACAATACATCTTGTCAGACTAACCTGAATTTAAACGAGATCGCACGCAGCACGCTGACGTGAGGGAATTGAATTTCCTCATTAAAACCTTAAAAATATCAAATAAAGGGTTTAAACCAACATTGGTTACATTATTTTGAAATTTGAAAAACTTTATCTTTTTGCTGTTTTGATGCTCCTGGTTATATTTAAATTCACTAACAGGATGCCAATGTTGTACATTAAGGTTAGAAGGAGGTATTGTCGGGATAACAAGTTGGTATACGGGTATGGGGGTTGATAAAACAATATTAAGATATGAAAAACAGCCTTCTCCAGTGTAAAATCCCCATAAGACAACGTACTGTATTTTTACAATTAACATGTTCTTTAGTACTTGTGCTAGAATGATGAGGGAGGGCTTAAAATCTTTGGCTTATTAAGTACAATAAGTTAATGTGCAATCGGTTTACCTTTGGGGCTTTTCTGACGCTTTTTGGGCCCAAAAACTCAAAATTTAAAAACTTAAAATCCCAAAAAAAGGGTTTTAGAGTTTTCCGATTGTTTTGCCCAACAAACTTGTCCAACTGATTATAAAAAGGAATGCCTCTACCAAATTTGAAGTAAATCGGTCAAAAATTGCGACCACTAGAGTGCGAACACACACACACACACACACACACACACACACACACACACACATATATATATATATATAAAGTTTTTAGAGACTCCTCAAAACGTGTTCAGGGGGTCACTTAGGAACTTCTTTGATGGTCCCGGGCTTAAGTCTTACCGTGTGGGTCATGCTAACAGTTCACTTTTCAATAGGAAATTCACTAACAAGAAATTTGTATTGACAAGATTTGTTAATTTATTATTTGTATTCAACTTTTTAAGAAACGCTTAGCCGTTTATGACACTTTTTTTACCTTGACTCGTCAAAATACTAATCAAAACCAGTAAACACTCAGAAAGTAAGTCATCTATGTTCCTGTACGTAGTATGACTCAAGGAATCTAGAACTGTTTATATTCTTTGATATGGCTGTTTCTACCCTGTTGACTATTGTTGGAGAAGTTGGCTGTTGCCGAATGTTGTTGACACCAGAGAGACGTCATTGAGCATTGAGCAGACGGTTACAACTCCCAGCTGTTATCTAGTGTCCGGTTCCGCCTCCAACGCCTGCGAACGACACCAGGAAGATACGGAGCCGTTACAACCGCAAGTTTCAAATTTAGTCGTTGGCTGTTGTTAGGAGAAACTATGCACACAGTGTGTGGAAACCCAAATGTTATCAGGGTTTGAAACCCCATAACACTCATTAGTCACACATGAATATAAATCAATTTCTGGAGCATCGTGACACGTGTTGCTAAAATCAAAAACCAACAATCAATTGGGGTAGACTTTCATAAGCGGAACGATATAAAAACCGAATTAAATTGGTCGATGCGGTATATCGATTAGGTCAATATTCGTATCGATTGCAGCATATTTTACCGTTTGTATACTAGTTATTACGTCATGTTTGTTTTGTTTAGTTTGTTTTTCATTTAAACTAAAACTGAACATAACAAAATAAACATGACAATGACACGACATGATAATGTTGTTTCTGGCAATACATGTTTGTTTAGGTAATAGTGGAATCAACGTTTGTTATAGAGACAAATTTAAAGACACAAACTGTAACATAACCGAAACCATAACCGAATAACCTAAATAATCGTTATACCGTATCGAACAATTTCATTCGGTTTTTATATCGTTCCGCTTATGAAAGTCTATCTACCCAAAATAGGGTACAAGGCGATCGATTTCAATCAGTCACACCGATCATCATCAGGTGCAAACAGAGAATGACTATGATTAAAAAAATAATTATTCCGTTTTTGTTGTTTCACTATTATTAAAAAATAAAACAACATTCTTCAAACTGATTATTTTTCTTGTTAGTCCTTTTAAGTCTTAAAATAATTAAGATTGTAGTTCGCAATATTCTGCCTACTCAAATTATTTCGTCTATAAATTCTGCCATGCTTTGGTATATACCGTAATGCTTTGTTAGTGTTTTAATCCAATTCACCTTTGTGTCTATTATTCTTTACCCGATGTGTTCGAAATTTGTTAATGTTTTAAGACATGTATTAACATCATTAATATACCTGTTTATTTAGTAAACAGCAATCTAGTAAATGAGTAAGCATATGCATTTTACAAATACTTCATTCATTTTGCAAGCGCACTTATAAGCTTGCAGCTGGCACCAATATTAGAAACTGCACCAGTCGGTTTAAATTTTAAACGATATTTGTTTTGTGAGCGTTTCTTTGGACGAGTGTGACAGGCAATCAGGCCAAATGCCACTGGTGTATATTTGACACTCCTCCACTTGATGAATGGCAGTTATTCCTGATGTTTGTGGTAGTGGGGTCAGTGGGGGGGTCCTTAATTTTCATTCGAATAATTGCGTTACTACCCTCTCTATAAAAAGCGTTACGTAACAGTACTGTAAATAATACAGTCACGCCGATAAAGTGCATACAACTGACGCATCTAAATTTAGTAAAACCATTGACTATAAATACTGAAGTAGTCTTCTCATTGTTATTGTAAAATCTGTCCTTAGTTTTGTGTGTGTCAGGACTCAGAGAGGACGCCAACACGGTACACTTCTGTCAGCTATTGCTTATCCTGTGAAGGAGGGGATGATACAACAGTTAACAGTATATTCAATGGTAAAACATTAGTTTTTTTATTTCTTATATTTTCATCAGCTTAAAGAAAACTTAATGTTTATAAGGAATACATGGGAACTTTGAACCCCCGTGGGGCAAAGCCCTATAGGACTTTTGCAACTTGAATATGCCTATATGTTACTCAGGACAATCAAGTACCTCTCTGCCAAATTTCAGCTCAATCAGTCCAATGGTTAGAGCGTGATTGAGTCACAAATATCTTAACAAACAAACATAAAAAACCTAAAAACTTTCACATTTATAATATTATTAGTAGGAATTTGGCGTAAAAAAGTGTTAAAAGTTGTTTAGTCAATTTCTTATTCAATCTTAAAACGATTGTTTGAGATTTGCTTGCTTTCTGAATAACCGAACCACACATTCACAATTGAAATATAGGGTTTTATTCATGCATTAAACTGTTCTAATTCCAATTAGGTCATTCCTACCTGTGTTTCAGAACACTCGTTCCAACATCAGGACCTTACAACGCTATCATTCTTGTGTTTTAGAAAAATAACTAGTTAAAATAAAAAATTAAATTTGTTTTGTTTTATCTCTAATATATAATATTCTCGTGTCACAGTACTATTTGTAACAAAACTCCTCCGAAACGGCTTGCCGGATTCTTATGGAATTGTGTGTGTATATTCGGTAGGTGTGAGAATAGGACGTAAACTTTTTTTTCGATAGGCGAGTTAACGAAGCGAACGAGCTCATATTGATAATTTACGAGTATTTGACATAAAACAAATTCAATGACATTAGGTCAGGACAACGTCTGTCGGGCCAGCCCGACAATATAAAGTGCATAAATATATAACACATACATAGATGTACATTTAAACATTATCTACTTGTGTTACCGGCCGGCAACATACACCGACTCACATGTGTAAGGAGTAAGGAGCGATGATGCAATCTTTGGTGACATCTGATGACATTGGCATCTGACATCGAAACATCCACGAGTGTAGCGCTGGTCGCTAATTGTTTAATTGCTCTGGTTGATTGTTGTGTTGGCCAAGTGCTTGTTCTACCATAAGTAGAATGATGCAAGCCATTTTATTCCTTTTCCTTCTTGTCTGTAGTAGTTATTTTAATGTTTAAGGTTTTTTGGCGTCAACCGCAACTTGTTTGCGGGGAATAACCATTTTACTTTGTTAACCAAATACCTAGTGTAAGAGGTCACTGCAACAGTTTTTTTAAATATTTTCATTACATTGTAAAATATATAACATAGACCGACTTATGATAAAGTAACTGAATTCTCTTAATAGTTTTGCATTTATTTAAAATTACACTAGCGATTTTTTGGTGCTTTACCACTATTTTATGTTGATGCCTTCATCAGATTAATTTTTACGATTTTGCACTACCCCTTTCTTCAATTAATTCGAACGTTGACATTATGTATTTTTAAACTTAGGTATGCATTTTTCTGTTGGTCCGTAAGCTCATTTTAGTCACGCTATTTTTAACATGGATTTAAACAAATATATCGTTAGTGACGAGCCGCAATGTTGATTTAATTCACTAATTTGAAATTTAAATATTTAACACTATGTGAGGCTTTTCTCCAGCCATCATTTTGTCTGGCACCATCAGAAAAACTCACAAACTGAAATAGTTTATATTTACAATAATAATTTATATAAATTAAACAATATAAATATATGATTTTAAGAATTTAAAAGTGGTATAAGTTTGAAATAGACGCGTATAAGTTCATATTTATAAAATTAAATGTATAATACAATTAAATTGTTGTTAAACAATCTTCTTATAGGCTATACGTGTGTATTCTGAATTTAATAACGGCTAATTTGGAATTGTAATTAAAACTTATAACATTTTGATATTCCTCAAAGCATGTGCTTTTATTGTTTTTTTAATTAACATAATTATGTTTAACCTATTTAAGTGTATGAGTATGTCATTGATGGAGAAAGGCCTCAAAAAATGTTAAAATTATTACGTATCGTTAAATTAAAATTAGACACAAAATTGTTTGTTTGGATCAAACCTGCCAGCCCGCCGCCGCCGCCGTGTATGAAGCAGCAACAGCTGTGCACGGATGCAATATCACAGCTTCCGCGCCTATGCCGGCTCTCGCGCTGTACTTCCATCCGGGATATTCTGCCGGGTTTAGTTGGCAGGTTTTATTAAATAAAATCTTAGAGTTAATACTAAAATATAGTGTTTATTTTTTGTATTTACTACTTTCTGGCTTCTTAAACTTTTACGCCTACGCTAAAAGAGTCTTTTATCAGTGATACATTGACTTAAAGTAATATTAGGTATTAAGACATTGTGGATGTAATTTAATAAATTAGTAAAAACTTATGCCTACGCTGTATTGGTTTAAAGAAGAAGTTTCGTTGTGTGTAAAAATCTAGGATGTGAATCCCGTCCTCAGGTGTGAAAAATGTCCGTATCATAACAAAGTTGTACATTAGCGACAACTCAGGCAGAGGTAGTGAGAAGCCACGTACTGCTGAACAATTTAAAACGGCGAACTCGCTTAAAGGTTTTGAAAAACGATAAAAATTCCTCGAGCGAGATTGGCGTTGAAACAAAAGAACATACGACCCAACAATACACTCCTTTAAAGAACAAAATGAATGTGAGACAATAGAGGTTTATAGGTTTATTTATTGGATCTCAAGGAACAATTTAAAAATTGTAATGTGATTTTTGGACTAAATTTAAATTAAAAAAGGTTTTACTAACAGTATCAACATTGGGTGAAAAATTGACAATCTCCATTATGAAAAATTATTTGTGTAAAAATCGAAAAAGTAAGAAAAATTGTGAAAAAATAATTTGAAGTGTTAATTGTATAAATTATAAAATTGACAACCTTTGTCTTAAGGCATCTACAGTGAAAGAAGGAGTTAATTTGTATTAACAAATTATAATTATATAATCCTCTCTAATTTCTTTACACATGCTCGCCATTATGAACAGTTATTTTAAGCTAAAAGATTTTGATGTTGTCACTTGACATATTGTAATAGCATAACAATATATGTTACTATTACCAGCGACGCATGTGTGAATATTTCGTTACTAAATTCTTTAGAAAAAGGTATAGTTATAAGTACTTTCGGCAACTGCATTATGTTGTCAGGTATTTCAAGTGGAACCGAAAATGGAGCGAGTGCGGCTTGGAATATATGAAATAAACATGTTTAAGGGGGATTGTTGGGCTGAATAATGCCGGTATCAGCTGAATAAAGAAGCGTATAAGGGTATAGACGTCTAAATAACTCAGGAATATCTCGCAGCATAATATTGCCACTTTTATTCAATGCGGTGACGTTTCCGTTTACTCAGACTATCTCGGTGGTCGATTAACCCTTGCCAGCAATATTGAGTTGGGTGGTAATATCCTGACGACGTTTTAAAAAAACTTTACATTTTAAAAAAAGTTGTGCCTTGTGATGTGAGGAATTACTTCTACAGAATTTTGAAACAAATAAATTGCCAAGCATTTTTGTCTGATATTGTATATAGCAATCAAATATTCAGTTAGTCTTTGCAAACATTATCATTTTGTTAATCGGGTGAACTTGTACAATATTAAATTCAGGCATGAATTAAAATATATACCCCCGTAGCAACAAACCTGCATACTCAGCGAATTTCCAATGCATAAAATTTATCTTAATACAACATAAAGCCACATACCAAGTTTCATCAATATACATTCATAAATAAACGATTTATGACATTTTAATTATTCTCCATAAGAATAACATGGCGGCTTAGTATGCAAGTTTGCTGAAATAAGGAAACTTAAAATGGGTTTTTATGCAAATATCAATATAAATCAACTAGGTAAAGCCACATACCAAGTTGTATTAATTTATGTTCATAATTAAAGGAGATAACACGTTAATTATTCTCCATAAGAATAACATGGGGGCTCAGTATGCAGGTTTGCTGCTACGGGAACTATCGACCAAAAAAATGGGTTTTTGTGCAAATATCAATAGACCACAAGGAAATGAAGCAATGCACTAAGTTTCGTCAGGATAAGTTAATAAATAAGCAAGATATACAATTTTTCTTATCCTCCATAAGAATAACATTGGACAACGTACTGTGTTCAGGACTTTCGATATCTCAGTAACCAATTGACGTAGAGCAATGATTAAAACACCAAATTGTGCGTCTTTTTAAGCTGCTTCCAATAAAAAATTTGACTTTTTCAAAAATTATATGTAAAAAACTCAAAAAAACATTTTTAGGGTTCAAAACCCTCCCAAAATACCCCTTCGGATAGGTCGAGCTGTCTGGTTTCACACACACACACACACACACACACACACACACACACACACACACACACACACACACACACACACACACACACACACACACACACGCACACACACGTGTGTGTGTGTGTGTGTGTGTGTGTGTGTATATATATATATATACAGTTTCGAACGAATGGTGTTTTTGGCGTTTGGGGACCTCAAAACTAAAAGTTATCATGGTCCCGGGCCTAGGTCTTACCATAGAAAAATAAATCAGGTAAATTTTTCTATGGTCTTACCAGCCCGACTACGGTAATAGCTTCTTCCCTATAGGGGAAATATAAACACAGCACACCGTAAATCTGTCTTAACAAATCTCTTGACAACAGATAATAAATTATGGTTACTGTCTTAGCTGTAGCAGCAACCTTATCAGAAGGAAACAGCCCTTTTCAGAATAAAACCTATTATAATATAGTATATTAAAAAAGACCCTCGTTTGATCAACGCAGAGACGCAACCCTTGAGACTAGAGTTTGAAATAAGAGGAGGTACCTCAGGAGAATTGAGACTGCTCAGAAAGAAATTACACAAATTAAATATCTGAAAGATAAAAATGAAAAATTATAACATTATAGACTTATGGAGACTAAATTTTAAGATCGAAGATATTAAAGAAATTGAAATTATCCAACCTTTCTTTATCGATGATAGTTTTTATATCTTATACTGTATCGAGAAAATGGTTGTCTATCAAGACAACCATTGCCCCCATTAGTGTGGCCTATTATATTGTAATACAAATATATTTTTGTTTGTTAATCGTATTTTGTATACCTACAATAATGTCATCCGTACCATCAATCTGCAGATGTGGTACTACTATTTGTACTATTTGCGAGGAGGGCGACTACAGTAGTGGTAGGGGAAGGGACGTGGGGCTTAAGCGTCCACCAACCCCCCCCCCCCCCCACATAGGGCACAATCCGCTCACCGCCCCCGCCATGCCCAAACCGCCTTTGATGCGATGTGACGTCAGTAATTACTTGTCAGAACCAATGGTTACTGCAAGTCTATGTTGAACTGGTGTACACATAATAACGTTAATTTAAGCGAAATTTGTCTATCATAGAGATGTTTCTCGAAGGTTTTTTGATCAGTCATAGTTTGTTGTTACCTATTTATCCTGATTTGGGATCTTTATGTAAAGGGACATTTACTTACGAAGGAACGAAGAACATTTCCTAAAGCTCAGCTCGGACCCGAAGGAACTACGTACTTAAGAGGGGGTTCCTGTCACGTAATATTTCGCGCTTCTACCTGCCTATGTATTTGGTGTTGTCTTATCTACATGTAAAGCCACGTTTACTTACGAAACTTTCAAAAACTAAAGCTCGGTCCCCAACGATCTATGCACTAAGAGGAGGCTCCAGTAACGCAACATTACGCGTTTCTCATAAGGTCAATGTTGAATTTCAAAGCCCTCCTTAACAAATTGTACTAATTCGTTGATGTATGAATAATTTTAAAGAGCAAAATAATACCAAGCGATTTCAGTGAGCAGAATATTGATATCACAGATATTCGCCCGTAGAAAAAACTTAATATTGAATATTTTCTCATTTTAGCGAATTTCCCCTATAGGGAAG
This sequence comes from Allygus modestus, assembly GCA_963675035.1. Lineage (NCBI taxonomy): Eukaryota > Metazoa > Arthropoda > Insecta > Hemiptera > Cicadellidae > Allygus > Allygus modestus. The sequence continues at coordinate 109,022,786 of OY776115.1, read as the reverse complement.
AAGCTATTACCGTAGGACTTAAGTCCGAGACCATGATAACTTTTCATTTTGAGGTCCCCAGATGCCAAAAACAACATTCGTTCAAATTATATATATATATATATATATATATATATATATATATATATAAATGTGTCCGTAAGCACGATAACTCTCGTAAAAAAGGTCCGATCTTAATGAAATTTGGTACAAATGTGTAAAGTACTATTTTTTTGAACGAGTTCGAAAACCAGATGAATCGCACCATCCGAAGGAGGGTTTTGGGGGGGTTTTGTACCCCAAAAATATGTTTTTGGGGTTTTTCACATGTAATTTTAATTTAAATCAAATTTTAATTTATACCATTGAATTCAGCTTAAAAAACAAACAATTTTGTATTTTGATCATTGCTCTACGTCAATTGGTTACCGAGATATTGAAAGTGCTAAACACAGTACGTTGTCTAATGTTATTCTTATGGAAAAAAAGGAAAATTGCATATCTCGCTTATTTATGAACATAAACTGGCGAAATTTGGTATATGGCTTGATCTGGTTGTGGTTTATTGATGTTTGCACAAAAAAACAATTTTTCGCCTATGGTTCCTGTAGCAGCAAACCTAGGTACTTGGTCCCCATGTTATACTTATGGAAAATACCTAAAATGTTATATATCGCTTATTTATGATTGTATATGGATGAAACTTGGTATGTGACTTCACTAAGATGAGTTCTATTGATATTTGCATAAAAACCCATTATTTTGTATGCCTTGTTGCAGCAAACCTGCGTACTCATCCCCAATGTTATTCTTATGGAGAATAATATTTAAATATTGCTTGTTTGTGAATACATTTCTTATGAATCCTGTTAAGTGTTTTAATGTGTTATGTTATATATTCATTGGAAATTCGCTGAGTATGCAGGTTTGCTGCGACGGGGGTATTATTGCACTCATTAGGTATGTTTTCCAAATTTTGCTTACTAATCCCTATACAATTTTTTGCTCGTTAAAATTATTCATGAATCAACGATAAAACTTCTGTTAAGGAGGGTCGAGCTTTGAAAGTTAACATTGGACTTACGGGGGAAGCCGGTAGAAAAGCGTAATGTTAGGCGACTGGAGCCCCCTCTTAAGAGGGCGTTGGAGAGCGGCCGTGTTGGATATTACCTCCATAAGAACAATTTTAAACTTAAAACCATATATCTCGCTTATTTATCAACATACGATTATAAAAGTGTCTCAAATTAAAGGTATTTTGAAGACGCAGGTGTTTTGCTCGCTATTTTATAAATAAAATAATACATTTCCAAAAATATAGTAATTTAAAGTCTATATTTTTATACATATTTTGTAGTTTTTCCTAGTCATTAAAAAATAAAACTCCCAGCAAACACTAATCAAAACTTTACAAAGATTCAAACAAAATTTATTCCAAATCAATAGGTCAAACAGTAACAAACAAAAATGCTTTTCAGTAAAGACATGTTTTGTGCGTTTTAACATTGAAATAGCCCGTTGCGCAAGTGTCAGCGACGATATTTCTCCGGACTCCAACGTCCTCTTAAATTGTTCCCCCTTACACTGTAACGAAAGTTGGGGTTCCTTGTACATTTTTACTTGCGGGCGCAATTCATTCTTAAAGGAAACTACATCTAAGCAATGTTTCTTTTTAAACCTTATGGATTATCAGGCGTGGATACAGGGGGGAGGTAATATGGGGCCATGACCCCCTACAAAAAAAAACTTAGACCCTCATTAATATGGGGTCATGACCCCCTACAAAAAAAACTTAGAGCCTCATTAATATGGGGCCATGACCCCCTACAAAAAAAAAACTTAGACCCTCATTAATATGGGGTCATGACCCCCTACAAAAAAAAACTTAGGCCCTCATTAATATGGGGTCATGACCCCATACAAAAAAAAACTTAGACCCTCATTAATATGGGGTCATGACCCCCTACAAAAAAAACTTAGACCCTCATTAATATGGGGTCATGACCCCCTACAAAAAAAAACTTAGACCCTCATTAATATGGGGTCATGACCCCCTACAAAAAAAACTTAGACCCTCATTAATATGGGGTCATGACCCCCTACAAAAAAAAACTTAGACCCTCATTAATATGGGGTCATGACCCCCTACAAAAAAAAAACTTAGACCCTCATTAATATGGGGTCATGACCCCCTACAAAAAAAACTTAGACCCTCATTAATATGGGGTCATGACCCCCTACAAAAAAAAACTTAGACCCTCATTAATATGGGGTCATGACCTCCTACAAAAAAAAACTTAGACCCTCATGCATTTTATAGATTTTTCACCGTATAGGTCATCGTATTTTGACAATTTATATCCCCCCCTTTAAAGACAGTCTGTATCCGCCCCTGTGGATAAACTACTGTTATTTTACTTACGTCTTCAATCCAATTTTGTTCGTGATGAACGCGTTTCGGCGCTCCATACACCGTACACTCGTTTGTAAAAGTTTACACCCTTTGGATAAAGTCCACTTAAATACAAAGCTCTGGGGAATGCTGGATGTAGCTGTAAATATTGGATAAAAACCTGTGAAATCGATTGTTTCATACATTCTTTTACCGTAGTCGATAAAATAATTTCTACACAAAAGTACGAACAGAGTAAGAATTATTTTTGTTGAATACTTCAATGGAAAACATGTTCGACTCCGTTTTTGACAAGGTGATAAGCGCGATTTATAGACTTCGCAATAATGAACCGTGTCAAAGGCGGGAAGTTCACAAGAATCAGTAAATATAACGGTAGCTTACACCCCCCCCCCCGCCCCCCACCACTTCGCTCACATCGATATAATACATGGAAGCATCGCGTGTTAGGCTGAACGCCGTCCTGAAAACATTCCAACTATTCAAATATGGAACCACGGAAGTTGTTGATTGTTAAATAATTTATTTTGTTTTTCCTCCCTTTCTGTTTACCCCTTCGCTATTATTGGCGAACTTTCCTGTACACACTTTCGCTGTAAATGAGTTTTATTTTTACGTTCAGTGTACTAAAGTCGTGTTTGTTTTCCACCCTTGGTTCTCTTTCGTATGTAGAGTGGTATAATAAAAACTATCGTGGGGGTTTCCTCTTCAAAATGCGTTGAGTTATAGTTTACATTTCGTATGTGTGTCATTACCCATTTAACTGTTTAGTAACTCATGTTTGTTTTGTAATTGGGTTTTATGTTTTCGTGAAATAAATCCTTTTTACAACTATATAAAAACACTGTAAAATAAATCCTTACATAAAAAAACTTCATAAACTAAAACCGAACTACTGTAGGAGTACTCATATTCAGATTATTATCTATCGTCAGACTTATTTTTCTGTTTTTAAATTAAACATTATTGGAAGTTTTGATTGTATTTGTTGTGTTTTTATTATTAAAATAGGCTTGCAAATTGATTAATCTTAGTAAAAACGTACCGGCCCTTACTTTAAAATATAGCCTTAAACTATACCAAATACGTTTAAATGTAGTTTAACTTGGAGTAACAATCTGTAACTTGCATTGTAATATCTAAAACTGAAATGGTTATTGATAAAAAAGAACTAAAGTAAGCAAATGGGTATACACCTAGTTTATAATAACTAAAGACTATATGCTTCCTTCATTTCATATTCTTCCCATACACTTTAGTTTCGGATATTGCTATGCATGTTACGGATTGTTATGTACTGATAAACAACTGCCGGTTCTCTCCAGCTAGCCAATATCAGTTGTCTGGAGTGGAGTGGGAGTGCCGGGAATGTCGATGTGCAGGTTGTATTGTTCATCGGACGATATTGAGCTCGATTGTTCAAACGCCACTTATTGTGTAGCGTCTTCCAGATATCAGTTGTATTGAGAAACGTGTATTGCAGTTATTGTGTATTAAACATTTTGCCCTAGATGCGAGCTCTCGCCCGATATTGATTATATATGAAGTATTTTACTTACCAGCTTCTACAGAAATCGAATTTCCTATAGTGGCTTAAATCTCCTCAATTTGAGTAAATTTGAAACTAAAACTTAAATCTCTAATGCGTCAGGGAGCTTATTATACAGGGTGTCCCGGAACTCTCTGGAACATTTCATACAAAATTGTTCCTTAGGTCATTTTTGTCATTTCTGGGCTGAAACATCATGTTTTATCTTATAAAAATAACAAAAACTCAGTTTTTTATTATTCTATAGTTAATATCTCCATTACATTACTTTCAGGAAAAAAATCCATAATGTTTTTTATTTATACAGGTTTTTTCATAAATTTTACGGTTTTTAAGACATTAGCTTTGAAAAAAAAAACGGCCGCCATTTTGAAATGGTACAAAGTAGAAACTTCATCTTTCATACCAAAATCTTTCATCTTTCATGGGTCTTATTAGATGTAATGCATATACCAAGTTTGAAGTCGATATTTTCAGATGTCCCTAAGATATAACACGTTATATTAAGTAAAAAACACATACAGACCGACAGGCGGAAAACTAGCCATCGGAGACCCATGTTATATTGTGAATCATGTTTGTCTCGTCCTGTATGAAAAGTTCCAGAGAGTTCCGGGACACCCTGTATATTGTAAAGTGATTTCTAAGTAACCCCAACTGTTAGTGATTATAGGTTTAAGAAACGAAACTGACTTTTGTAATGTTATAGTTCGATATAAGAGGTTTTACCTTTTGTTTAGTGAACATGAGAGTAATTTTAATTTATATCAGTAGTGATAATACTGTATTTGATGATATTATGCAATTTTTTGTTGTTAACCATGATTAAGAGGCCTAATATCTCCGAGTACCGAGTAGGCCCCCTACTATGTACAACACCCGTCTGTTTCGTTTGCGCACTATTTGCCTCGTTGCGTTGTGTAGTAAAAATATACATTTATAAATGCTGTAAACATGTTCTATCATCGCCAGTTAAAAAATATAATTGAAATACTCACATTTATCGTGATTAACCATCGCGTATAATTTGTGAGAAAAAAGGTTTTGATATGTAATATGATATTTTACAAGTATTAGGATATTGGATTACTATACCTGCTCAGGTAGGAGCTTGGACAACAAAATCGCAAACGTTAATGTTCATTCAAAATAAGAAGTGTATTTTTTAAATTTAATTATTAAAATGGTAAATAACTCAACTTGTAACTATCATCGTCAGGTTAAGGGTAAAATAATGCGTATAGATAGATACGTTTTAAAAGAATGTATTCAACGTAGCTCGCAACAAAAAAAACTGCTATCGCGTTGCTTCTTTAAAAAGAAATGCCGGGTGGTTTTCTACACACTACGACTTTGTCCTCTAATCCTGTTGACTCCCAGATGTATTTAGATCGTTCGCAGTATTCAGCCTGGACCGGCTCCCTGAGGAACCGCCGCACTGCTTGACCTCTGCAGGGAGGTTATCTCAACCCCCTACAGTCGCTGGAGGCTAGACTGTCCTCGGCACAAGACTCCATCCACTCAGCTATTCTCTCTGCGCCCCCTCGAGGCCGAGATGTCTTTATTTACTGCGAGCACCTCTCAATTCGTATCATTGTCCCGACCTATCTCTGGAGCTTTATTATCCTTGACTTTGGACTATCCACTTATCTTTCCGCTCGGCATTTCTCGGTTAAGGAAGCCGATTTTTTTATATATATTTGTAGATTTAACGTTTAACTGAGACGTTTTCTTCGGTGGGTTTAATTCATTAAATATACCTGCCTTCACAATGTGCATTGAGGTATCATATGAAGGTCTTGCTTGCTTGCAACTGTTATGTCAAAAAAGGTTCAACAAGTTTTAAAGATTATGGCTAAATTCAATTTTAGGCGTTTTTGATTCATTTAGGCTATGTGATTATTACTAATTGAAAACAAATCTAGTGGATGTTAAACATTGTCTTCGATTTCTGAGTTGAGTTGTGGTAATCTGTAGGACGTAGCATCCAGGTGCACTGACTCATCAGAGGTCTACGGCGGTCCATGGGATCCAAGGAGTACTCCACATTTCGAACACTGAATGCGCTCCACAGAAACCGCTGCGGTATATGCAGTTTCAAGAAACAAAATTATAAATATGCAAATTCCAAAGTACCTGTCCTGGTTTGAAGTGTGGCCAGGTTGAACGATCCCCCTCCCTCCCCCTCCCCCTCCCCCCGGGGGCTAATTGATGAAAATTAAGGTACACCACAACCCATGGTGGTCGTTATGTTCAGCGCGGCGCGTCGCTTACATCAGGCTTGATTGTTTTGCTTCGCTTGCCCTCATTAATACGCGAGTTTGACTCTTGGTTTAGTTATTTTACTAAATTAATAGGTCTGTAGACAATTTGTAGAAGTTATTTTGTACAAAATGTCCATTGATTGATTGGGACTTCAACGCCAAAGTCTTTTTGTTAAAAACAGGTGGTAAATTTGAGTGAAAATTCGCTTAAAGACTTGGATACCGCAGGAAAGAACGCCCTTAAATCCAAGCCCAGGTGCTAATCGTCAAGCAAAAATTGTTTTTTGTTCGGAGATTGCCGAAAAACTTTAAAATTGTATACAACTAATTCGTATCGACGAAAAACCTGTTCTCCTACATAACTTCTCGAAATTAACTTTAAAATTGTATACAACTAATCGTATCAACGGAAAACCTGTTCTCCTACATAACTTCTCGAAATTCGAATTAAAGACAATAATATAGCTAAACCCCACATGATTTCATAATTTCAAATCAAGTGGAATGATGTTATTTTTCAATCGGCTGAGTATCTAAATACATGTGTTTATAAATATGTTCTGCTTGTGGTGCATAAATCTCTTTACACAGAATTTAATATGTATACCTCTCGATTCGGTGAGCACTTCGCTGAAATGTCTATGAATTTGGTTTGCCAACTTTGAACTTTGATCCCTTTAGTTTGGTCCAAAAAGAGATTTTCATCTGAAGTTCTCTCTAGTTTATGTCGATATAATGCCATAAAGTGAAGGAACAGACAGATAAAACCCCGATGTTGTATTTACCTTTGACAACAGACAAAAGCTGTACAGTATAGCCGAAATGTTACTCAGGTTTGTCTTGTATAGTTTTTGTGTAACCTCATCGTATTATGAGACAAATTGTCCGTAATATTACCGTATTGAAATATATTTATTATTTGTAATCCTTCATGGTAAATAAAATACGTCTTACAACACTACAAAGTATATTTACACTTATGATGTACTTACATACAAGACGGTAAATATACACACAAGACAACAAGGCGATCGATTTCAACCAGTCACACCGGTCATCATCAGGTCTAATCAGAAATAACCACAAATGTTGATGTAGGTCTTGTTTCTGTCATCCTCTGATTGGGCCTGATGATGACCGGTGTGACTGATTGAAATCGATAGCCTTGTTGTACCATCTTTTGTGTATATTTTACCGTCTTGTATGTAAGTACAGTATAAGTGTAAATATACTTTGTAGTGTTGTAAGACGTTTTTTATTTATCCTGTTTTGTTGTAACAACACGTATCATGCTACTAAAGTAATTATTTAATCCTTCAAGTAAGGAATAAGTTCAATAGACATACATAATTTGATGTAATACATTTAATTTAAATTTTTACAAAGTTTTAAATACTTATTGCATTTATAAAACCTCGCAAAATCGCTTGATTATTGTTCCACATGCCCATGAGAAAAGCGTCAGTTGATGTCATGATATCAAATCGTTTTGTATGGCTTTCAAATGTACTTTAAGTACAAAGGAAGTGCCAACCACCCGGTGGCAGTCGAATCATTGTACTGTCACTACGACTCTTGGAAATGCAAAGCAGTAAGTTCCCCTTTACAGAGTATTCAGAAAAAAATTTCAAAAGATTTAGAATGTAATTTTACACATACAAATAAGCAAACAAGTTAAGCTATTCCTGAAACATAGTTTTTCGTTCCCCTGTAGAGTATTCAGAAAAAAAATTCAAAAGATTTAGCATGTAATTTTACACATACAAACAAGCAAAAAAGTTAAGCTATTCCTGAAACATAGTTTTTCGTTCCCCTGTAGAGTATTCAGAAAAAAATTTCAAAAAGATTTAGAATGTAATTTTACACATACAAATAAGCAAAAAAGTTAAGCTATTCCTGAAACATAGTTTTTCGTTCCCCTGTAGAGTATTCAGAAAAAAAATTTCAAAAGATTTAGAATGTAATTTTACACATACAAACAAGCAAAAAAGTTAAGCTATTCCTGAAACATAGTTTTTCGTTCCCCTGTAGAGTATTCAGACAAAAAATTCAAAAGATTTAGAATGTAATTTTACACATACAAATAAGCAAAAAGGTTAAGCTGTTCCTAAAACGTAGTTTTTCGTCTATCTGCCATTAGGTGTTTGTTTTTAGCGAATTTCCCCTATAGGGAAGAAGCTATTACCGTAGTCGGCATGGTAAGACCTAGGCCCGGGACCATGATAACTTTTCGTTTTGAGGTCCCCAGACCCCAAAAACACCATTCGTTCGAAACTGTATATATATATATATATATATATATATATATACAGGGTGTCACAAAAAAGTGTGATGGGCTATACAGGACCTAATTCTACATGCAAATATAAGTCAAAAATGAAGAATAACATTTTTTGGATTTCGGCTTAGTTTAGCCGTAATCCGCCATTTTGTTTTTTTGGGAAAATATTTATTATTTCAAAAACCCAATGAGATATTTTTACGAAACTTGGCAAAAGTGTTAACAATAAAGTAAGTAACATTTGTAAAAAAAATATTTTTTTACCTTTCCAAATTTCAAAATGGCGGCCATTTGAATTTTTTTATGCCAAATTTCATGAAAACCGGTACCTAAATCAAAATTTTTCAAGACACAAAAGTTTTTGTATTTATTATAACAAATCCAACAAAACAAAAATGAATAAAATCGGTTCCTAAATAAAGAAGCTGTGTTTATTTTAGTAATTTAGACTGAAATTACTTAATTACATTACATAAATTATTACATTAATAATTTCAGTTATTTATGAACCGATTTTATTCATTTTTGTTTTGTTGGATTTGTTATAATAAATACAAAAACTTTTGTGTCTTGAAAAATTTTGATTTAGGTACCGGTTTTCATGAAATTTGGCATAAAAAAATTCAAATGGCCGCCATTTTGAAATTTGGAGAGGTAAAAAAATATTTTTTTTACAAATGTTACTTACTTTAGTGTAAACACTTTTGCCAAGTTTCGTAAAAATATCTCATTGGGTTTTTGAAATAATAAATATTTTCCCAAAAAAACAAAATGGCGGATTACGGCTAAACTAAGCCGAAATCCAAAAAATGTTATTCTTCATTTTTGACTTATATTTGCATGTAGAATTAGGTCCTGTATAGCCCATCACACTTTTTTGTGACACCCTGTATATATATAGATATATATATATATATATATATATATATATATATATATATATAATATAAATGTCCGTGAGCACGATAACTCTCGTAAAAATTATCCGATTTTGATGAAATTTGGTATAAACGTGTAAAGCAACATTTATGACTTTAAGTTCGAAAACCAGCCAGAGCACTCTATCCGAAGGGGTATTTTGAGGGAGTTTTGTACCCCAAAAATGGGTTTTTTGAATTTTTTACATATAATTTTGGATATAGTCAAATTTTATTTTTCCCATTGGATTCAGCTTAAAAAAACACACAATTTTGTATTTTGATAATTTCTCTACGTCAATTGGTTACCGAGATATTGAAAGTGCTGAAAACAGTACGTTGTCTAATGTTATTCTTATGGAGGAAAATAAAAATTTTATATCTCGCTTATTTATGAACATATACTGACGAAACTTGGTATACGGCTTTATCTGGTTGTGGACCATTGATATTTCCTCAAAAACATTTTTGACAAAGGCTCCCGTAGCAGCAAACCTGCGTACTCAGCCCCATGTTATTCTTATGGAGAATAAGTAACGTGTTATCTCCCTTAATTATTAAAATAAATTAATGAAATTTGGTAAGTGACTTCACCTAGTTGAGTTATATTGATATTAGCATAAAACCCCATTTTTTTGTGTTCCTTGCTTCAGCAAACCTGCATACTCAGCCGCCATGTTATTCTTATGGAGAATAATTAAAATGTCATAAATTGTTTATTTATGAATGTATATTGATGAAACTTGGTATGTAGCTTTATGTGGCATTAAGATAAATATATATGCATTGGAAATTCGCTAAGTACGCAGGTTTGCTGCTACGGGGGTATTTATATTTAACATATCTTACGAACCTCTTGAGGCATCAACTTCAAAATAGGTACATCAATGATGACTAATATGACCTATTTAGGTATGAATAATCAAGTAACTGGAAAAATTCAAAAAATTGTGTCCGATTTTTGCTTCTACAGCTTTATCTTAAAAATAGATTTTCTAGAATTTTTTTAGAAAAAATACACAAATTCTGACATTTTACTCTCTAAAATATTGTTGTTTGTCAGATAAGTTAAATTATTTGAAACCCACAAGACAGATAGACGGAAGACTAGGGGTTTTAGGAAATATCTTCAGATTTCTGAATACGCTATATAAAAGCATATCTTCCCAAAATAAACTGCCCTATCCCACTTCGCGTTCACACCGGTTTACGAACGGAAGGAGACGAAGAAAACGAGCAATCTAAGGGCGGATGACCCGGTCCTCTGGGTGACCCAGTTGCGCGCCTCCGCCTCCCCCTCCGCCAATCAATACCCGAGAGTGCTGTGTGCCGCCCCTGTATTGTGACCAGCCCTACTGTCGGCGGTGAAAACATCTCCCCCGCCTCCTGTCATTCAATATCTGGACACTGGTCGACAAGTACATTAAACTTCGCGGTCACCAGACATTTATGGTCTCATTGTTTTAGTATGAAAAAAATTTATTACGTGGGATAATTTTTTGTTCTTTTTGAAATTTAAGTACAAACTTTTGTATTGAATATTTAACAAAATGCCATTAAATTATAGTCTTGCTATTCTAATGCTATAACTATCAGTTCACCACGTATTTGAAGTGACAAATGGGAGGAGGCATGTTGGTGGAGATTAATGATAACCGGAGTAGCCAAAGGCTGAGACAATAGCTTACAACCTCGCAGTGTCGTAGCCATGTAGTGTGAAAAGATTAGTGATAACCTGAGTAGTCGAGGGCTGAGAACAATAGCTTACCACGTCGCAGTATAGTAGCCGTGTAGTGTGAAATACACGGAGCTAGTAACATGGCGAGAGGAGGCATGTTGGCGGAGATTAGTGATAACCTGAGTAGCCGAGGGCTGGGAACAATAGCTTACCACGTCGCAGTATAGTAGCCGTGTAGTGTGAAATACACGGAGCTAGATACATTGTGAGAGGAGGCATGTTGGCGGAGATTAGTGATAACCTGAGCATCTGAGGGCTGGGAACAATAGCTTACCACGTCGCAGTACAGTAGCCGTGTAGTGTAAAATACATGGTGAGAGGAAACGTGTTGGCGGATATTAGTGATAAGCAGAGTTGCCGAGGGCTGGGAACAATAGATTACCACGTCGCAGTACAGTAGCCGTGTAGTGTGAAATACACGGAACTAGTAACATGGCGAGAGGAGGCATGTTGGCGGAGATTAGTGATAACCTGAGTAGACGAGGGCTGAGGGCAATAGCTTACCACGTCGCAGTACAGTAGCCGTGTAGTAAGAAATACACGGAGCTAGTAACATGGCGAGAGGAAGCATGTTGGCGGAGATTAGTGATAACCTGAGTATCCGAGGGCTGAGAACAATAGCTTACCACGTCACAGTATAGTAGCCGTGTAGTGTGAAATACATGATGAGAGGAGGCATGTTGGCGGATATTAGTGATAACCAGAGTAGCCGAGGGCTGGGAACAATAGCTTACCACGTCGCAGTACAGTAGCCGTGTAGTGTGAAATACACGGAGCTAGTAACATGGCGAGAGGAGGCATGTTGGCGGAGATTAGTGATAACCTGAGTATCCGAGGGCTGAGAACAATAGCTTACCACGTCGCAGTATAGTAGCCGTGTAGTGTGAAATACATGGTGAGAGGAGGCATGTTGGCGGATATTAGTGATAACCAGAGTAGCCGAGGGCTGGGAACAATAGCTTACCACGTCGCAGTACAGTAGCCGTGTAGTGTGTAATACACGGAGCTAGTTACATGGTGAGAGGAGGCATGTTGGCGGAGATTAGTGATAACCTGAGTAGCCGAGGGCTGAGAGCAATAGCTTACCACGTCGCAGTACAGTAGCCGTGTAGTGCGAAATACACGGAACTAGTAACATGGCGAGAGGAGGCATGTTGGCGGAGATTAGTGATAACCTGAGTAGCCGAGGGCTGGGAGCAATAGCTTACCACGTCGCAGTACAGTAGCCGTGTAGTGTGAAATACGTGGTGAGAGGAGGCATGTTGGCGGAGATTAGTGATAACCTGAGTAGCCGAGGGCTGGGAGCAATAGCTTACCACGTCGCAGTACAGTAGCCGTGTAGTGTGAAATACGTGGTGAGAGGAGGCATGTTGGCGGATATTAGTGATAACCAGAGTAGCCGAGGGCTGGGAACAATAGCTTACCACCTCGCAGTATAGTAGCCGTGTAGTGTGTAATACACGGAGCTAGTTACATGGTGAGAGGAGGCATGTTGGCGGAGATTAGTGATAACCTGAGTATCCGAGGGCTGGGAACAATAGCTTACCACGTTGCAGTATAGTAGCCGTGTAGTGTGAAATACATGGTGAGAGGAGGCATGTTGGCGGATATTAGTGATAACCTGAGTATCCGAAGGCTGAGAGCAATAGCTTACCACGTCGCAGTACAGTAGCCGTGTAGTGTGAAATACATGGTGAGAGGAGGCATGTTGGCGGAGATTAGTGATAACGTGTGTATCCGAGGGCTGAGAACAATAGCTTACCACCTCGCAGTATAGTAGCCGTGTAGTGTGTAATACACGGAGCTAGTTACATGGTGAGAGGAGGCATGTTGGCGGAGATTAGTGATAACCTGAGTATCCGAGGGCTGGGAACAATAGCTTTCCTCCTCGGATAAGCGACTCCCCTCCACGCCATTATTTATCGTCCGCAGTTTTACGCTAAATGAACGAATGCCTCCTGCTGAAAGGATTACTTCCCTCCCCTGAGAGATCTCCGAGGTTATTTGTTTTGCTTGACGTTTTTCCGTGTTTCTGAAATTAAATAATGTCGGCGTCGAAATTGGTATTTCACGTGATTTTTTATTTTTGTTAGTATTTTTTTATGTTTTTCAGCTACATATAGTTATGAAAAAAATTCTATCGTCTTTCCGGGAAGCAAAGTGCTGCGAGAGACGTATAAGAACAACATGTAGTGTTATTTAATTGCTTTCCTGTAATATCTGGCATAGAAGAACAATTTGTGTGTTTTTTAACGTAATGGCTAATTAAATATTTGGTTTTTACAAGGGTCAATCTCTATTGCTAAACAACATTTTTCAGTTCTAGTGCAGCTAGAAAATACAGGTGACAATGTCAAATAGTTTCTTATTATACATGCAAATTTACAAACTAGTAATAGACTCACGGTTAGGCAACACACAATTTTAGGCCTACCTAAGAAAGTACAATGCACAACGTTTGCAGAGTAAAAGTGTTCAGACTTTGATATTTAATTTAATATATATAAAGATCATTTATTTAAAGAACATTAATATCTTTTTACACAACTACTAAATTACCGTATGACCAACTAAATTACCGGGTTAGATTACGGGAAGTGCCTCATAGTTTATGTCAGTGAACGAGTGAACCCGTCTTGCTTTATATAAGTAGAAGTAGACCGTCTAGCTTTATATAAGTAGAAATAGATAATGATTGTTAATATATATTTTAATTAATTTTTGGTCCAACAGTTCCTTAACAAATCCTTAATTATAAATGTAAAAGTACATTAGGTTTAAACAATTTCTAAAATCTGATTTCAATAATTAGATTTTCTGTTTGATTCAATTAAATTGTTTTATTCTTTTTCAAATTATAAATATAATCTTAGAGGACATTTTTGAAATTCTGGAAGAAAAGTTTTATTTGTGGAAATTTATATCAGTAGTTTCAAAAATTGTTTAGGATACAAGGTCAATTTTGTCAAATTCTTTATTTTTATGTTGTTTGGGATTGGGAAGAACATTAATTTTAATTTTACATTCATACTTGTTTTTATTGAACGCCTTAAAACTGTAGTTCTCCACAGCATTTCTGAAAATGTGTTCTTTATCACTTAACATTTATTTTATAGGCTATTGGTTTTATCAGCAAATATTAATACGATATGCTTTGGACATGAATTACCATTTATAATGCCGTCTCAGTGTCGCCACAGATGTTCACGTATCTTGTCTCGTCATATTGGTAGCAGAGCAGAAGTGGTTCCCGCGTCGGTTTATCGCTAGACTGCCGGTCTGTGAGTGACAGCGGGGGGGGGGGGCCGAGCCGAGCTTTGTGGGAATTGTTTTGCGTGCTCCAAATGTGTAATATTCAGGACAGCAGACGATATGCCGTAACAAAATGTCCCAAGAGGGGCTTACTTGTGTCGACTTAAGTGGTTGTCTTTTATTTTGTCTTTACTTTTACGAGAAACTGTTCTATTAAGTATAACTTAGGAGGTCATACGGTAACTTAGTTGGTCATACAGTAATTTATTTGGTCATACGGTAACTTAGTTGGTCATACGGTAACTTAGTTGGTCATACGGTAACTTAGTTGGTCATTCGGTAACTTAATTGGTCATACGGTAACTTAGTTGGTCATTCGGTAACTTAGTTGGTCATACGGTAACTTAGTTGGTCATTCGGTAACTTAATTGGTCATACGGTAACTTAGTTGGTCATACGGTATCTTAGTTGGTCATACGGTAATTTATTTGGTCATACGGTAACTTAGTTGGTCATACGGTAACTTAGTTGGTCATACGGTAACTTAGTTGGTCATATGGTAACTTAGTTGGTCATTCGGTAACTTAGTTGGTCATACGGTAACTTAGTTGGTCATTCGGTAACTTAGTTGGTCATACGGTAACTTAGTTGGTCATTCGGTAACTTAGTTGGTCATACGGTAACTTAGTTGGTCATTCGGTAACTTAGTTGGTCATACGGTAACTTAGTTGGTCATACGGTAACCTAGTTGGTCATACGGTAACTTAGTTGGTCATTCGGTAACTTAATTGGTCATACGGTAACTTAGTTGGTGATACGGTAACTTAGTTGGTCATTCGGTAACTTAGTTGGTCATACGGTAACTTAGTTGGTCATACGGTAACTTAGTTGGTCATACGGTAACTTAGTTGGTCATTCGGTAACTTAATTGGTCATACGGTAACTTAGTTGGTCATTCGGTAACTTAGTTGGTCATACGGTAACTTAGTTGGTCATTCGGTAACTTAGTTGGTCATACGGTAACTTAGTTGGTCATACGGTAACTTAGTTGTTCGTACGGTAACTTAGTAGGTCATACGGTAGTAGGTAGCGTTTGATGAATTTAAATTTGTTTAATGTTGTTTAGTTAGTTCCGGAGTTGTTTTATGCAAATACTATTTTACCATTTTTCTAATTAATATTTGTTTCACCTTTTTATTCAGGAAAATGTGAGAGGACCAATCTATATATATATTTATATCTTATAACATTTATTTTTTTGTGCAGATTTCTAGCACATACTGTAACACTCCTAGTAAAATTGTTGCTTGTCAAACTGTCGAAATTCGGTGAAGTTCCATTGAATTTATATTACTTTTGTTAATTAAACCATTGAATGTATATTATTATGTTTTCTAAACATTACATAACACATGTTTTAATTCACAAGGTAATAGGCATACTAAATCCCAAGCACATCGGGACTCGAAAAAACAAATTAAAATTCATATTTTTTGTAAGGTATGAAATCTCCTCTCTCCCCTTAACAAATCCAAATTGTCACCCTCCGTGTGCGTAGAATGGTAAATTAGCATTAAGATTTGAACTGTAAATTGAGGGTCCTACCTCAAACAATAACCATCAAACAAAAACTGAGCACATCAAAAATATTACTTCTGTTTACTTTCCTCATGTTTTAACTTGTTAGTAATTTTCATTTTCCTTTACTTCACGACAAACACTGACACATTTTAAACATAAAGGATAACAATGTTTATTTAGCGCCTGATGTATTTATCAGCTGTCTATTATTTGTCTCCCTCGTTTCAAACAATCTCTCTCCTCCCCACTGCAACAACCTTATCATTCTACAACCTCCCCATCATGGTTATAAAACTATCTGCTATTGTTTCGTGAATGGAGCCCCCTCTTAAATAATGTTTTGCACTTGTACTTCCTGAGTTCGCGAACTGTGTGCGTTCACAACTTGCAATAATTCAAATTTTTGAAATGTCACTCAACATAAGCGAATCCACCCTCTTGTTTGACGTGTCCCTGAACTCCAACCTTTTTTAAGTTAGTGCGGAGGAAGTAACTGAGAATTCGCTCAGTAAAATAAACAACTTGTGTCAATTTCCGAATCGTTCCAATACAGTATGCTAATGAATAAGTGCGTTGTGGGTGTTCGTATTGTCGCAAGGACACAACGAGTTGGTTAGGGTGCGGGGGCGGCCCGTGTGGGTGGTGGTGGGGCGGCTGTGTGGGGTGGTGGGGGTGGCCGCGCCCACGCGACTAAATATTCCTGTCAAACCCTAATTATGTGAGAGACTTCGTTTTAACTTGGATTATTTTATTCAGCTTTCAATCTCAATGTTTAAATGGAAAAGTGTCACTTTCTTTATGTCGACTGTGATGAATAAATTATAGATAGTAATAGGGACAAAATCAATCGACGCTTCAAGGTCACTCATGAAATTCAGTTATATGTAAACATATGCATATGTATTCTACTGTATTGTTTGTTTATTATTTTGAAAATTATGTTTCTCGACTTTTTAATGTATTTTCCACTCATGTCCAGAAACAAAACCACTTCAGTGAAATAAAAAAACATTTTCAAAAAATAAACAAAACAATAAATAAATCCATCAATAAAACTGTTATACAAAGAAAGTAAGAACACGTGCATTACCTATAAAATATAAACAAAACATAAAATGTAAACAATAGTCAGGTAAAAAATCAACAGTACCATTTGATTATTTGAACAAATTACACAATTAAAGCTTGACCTTGAAGCGTCTATTGATTTTGTCCCTAATATGCAAATAATTAGGAATAAAATTACATGCTGAGTGCAGTATACAGTAGGCTGCTGTATTTGGATTTTTACACTTGAATTTTGAATCTTGCTCCTCAACAAACCCTCGGTTCTAGGTATTAATGACATGTTTTGTAGAATAATGCCTGAGAAGGGATTTTATTTAAATTGAGTTTCTTCTCAAGAGATCTTCAGGCTGAAAAGGATACATTCCCGATAGTCGGCGACGTTAGCGCTGCGTTTTCGATGATCGGCGACGTTAATGATGCGTTCTCGATGGTCGGCGACGTTAGCGTTGCGTTCCCGTTGATCGGCGACGTTAGCAATGCGTGCCCGATGGTTGGCAACGTTAGCGATACGTTCTCGAGTGCCAGCGTCATTAGCGTTGTGTTCTCGATGATTGGCGACGTTAGCGTTGCGTTTCCGATGGTGGGCGACGTTAGCGATACGTCCCCTATGATCGGCGACGTTAGCGTTGCGTTCCCGACGGTCGGCGACGATAGCAATGCGTTTCCGATGGTCGCTGACATAAGCGATACGTTCTCAGTGGGAGGTGACGTTAGCGATACGTACGTAATGGTCGGCGACGTAGTGATGCGTTCCCAATGGTCGGCGACGTTAGCGAGACGTTCCCGATGGTCGGCGACGTTATCGATGCGTTCCCGATGGTTTGTGACGTTAGCCATGTGAGTGTGAGAGCTATTGTTGAGGAAACTTTACGAAATGCAGTCGCGATTGTCGGCAACAGTTTGTATTAAGATCAATAAGATTAATTTGAATGTTGTTATAAACAGTGGGTAATAAGAAGTGGCTTATTTCTAATTATAAATTGTTCTCTGGTCAAAATTGTTAATCGTTGATATGGAGCTCTGTTTATAATATTTAGTCTTTGGCGTCGCTGGATAATTTGTTAAAGCATAATTGGCTGGGTAGTGTATAAGTGGTCAGGTTGGTCGCTTCATAATCTTAGGTTTGCTGTCAGATTAATTCGTAGCTTAAACCTTGAAAATGTTTGGAAAGTTCAAAACTGGATCCATTCGCCATAACGTTTTCTTAGAAAATTTTTAATTTATATAGTAACGAGATCAGGGTTTGGGTCCACTCCCAATCAAGAACATTGAAATATGCCTTTGTCGTCGGTAGACACACAAAAAAAATGTACATACTATTTTCTGATAATAATAGATAGTATAATTCCAAGGTTAAATGGAAAAATATAATTGGGTGTATCTGTTGACATAATTTCCCCCTCCTATCAATTAATAAATTGTAATGTTTTTATATAGAGAAAAAAAATCAAGTTCATTAATATAAATAATTGGCCCAGCGTATATACCCATTTTTTTAGAAAGCGTAACAGATATGAGATATAACTTTAAAAAATATAGGCCTATGTATACTTCGTAAAAAGTTATAATTTTTTGTTAAAATAGCACTTAAATTTATATTGTATATCCTTATGGGTGTTGCAAATACATAAATAATGCCGCGCGAGTTTACCTGGAATATTGAGATTTTTACCTGGAAAACCTGGAATTATGCATGAATTTTTAATTGCAACTTTGGTGGCAACCCTGCCTAGTATAGAAAAGGGATCAAAAGAAACAGGTTGCAATTTGTGTGACACCTAAACAAAATTAAGTTCTTAGCAAATAATAAAGAACCGGCCTTAGTAAACCAACCAACTATTGGTAAACATATGAGCTATCAGTTTATACCCAACAGAATGATCATTAGTTCAAACAAAATTCATTATAATATTACGTGATAAAGCGGTCTCAGCGATTTCTGCAGTTAAAATGTGTGTCTTAGCTTTTAAAAGCTTGCATTGTGCTAAACAACAACACCATGTTGTCCTTTTGTTTCAAACAGAGGACAGCATTTTCGTTGAACGCTAACAACCGTGAATGGGAAAAGGGCCAATTTAAGGATAGAATCCCATTGTACATGTTAAGGTTGACCCAGATTCCCCCCTCCCCATAAATGTGAAAAGGGGGAGTGGGGGAGGTTACAATCAATATTAGAAGTACGTTAAACCTCGTAGAAAATCTACTCCCCATGCTGAAAACATCTGATCCCATTCATAATACACTATGCCTAGCCCCAGTCTCTAGTGGGTTTTCTCAACATGAAATATTCAGCTACGAAATCAAATTAAGCAAAGTATTGGCTTATTTAAATTTCTACAACCAATTTAGATACCACTTATGTAATAGAAACACAACATTAATACCCAAAAGAACGATAAAGTTCAAATTTGAAAAAAGGACTATCAGGTTATCAATGAATTTGTGTTTATCATTGCATTTTTTATATTTATATAAATAATTTTGTATTTGTCATATGATAAATTGTTTTAGATATATTACTCACCATGAAATAGGAGAAGCCAGCAAACTTGTTCTTTATTAGAAGTCTCTGTTGTACATTATTCGTCATTTTGTTCTGCTTACATTATGGACTATGCCGCATTGAGATCTCTAGGCATCAGAATCAGAATCATCTTTAATAATCACTAAAATTGCAAGTAGTGTCATTAATAGTAAGTCATATCAGTCATTTTCAGCCAATATCCTAAATAAGTTCAAAATTGCGTATGATTTTGAACGGTTAGTCCAGTAGAGACAAATTTTTGTTTTAAGACAGATTATAACTTAGATCTGGTTGAAGTTTTGAAGGAACTGGCTGCTATGCCCGTGCTTCACAACGGGGTAAAAGTTCAGAGTAGACAAATTTTAAACAAGACAATGACAGTCTGTAGTTAGATATAATCCTTTTAACAGCTGTTTATTTAAATGATTTGAATGAAGAAAAAACATATTTGACATTAACCAAATACAACTCTCCTCCATATGAATAACATGGTGACTTGGAAGTCCCATGGGGCAGAGCCCTGAGGACCTTTCTAAATAGCAATATGCCTATGACACTCTTGGGTTCATAGACTATATTTTTGCAAATTTTCAGCAGAATTGGTCCAGTGGTTTTAGCGATGGACAGATAGACACCACCTCATGTACATAATAGGAGTGTTAAATCATTAAATGTGGTAGAACTATCAACTATTTTCCTTCTTCCTCAAGACTATACTTACTTAGTGGCACTGAGTTCCGAGTCCGATTCAACTCTTACAGGTTTATAATATGAATATGTTACGTTTATTTAAGTATGTAAACCAATTATTTCCTTTAAAAAATATGAATATCTCCCCAATATATTGAGTAGAAACTCTAGGACTTGGGGTATAAAATTAGTTCATGAGTATGATACTTGTGTGTCGAAACTATATGCTTTATCACACATATGTTTTATATAAAAGTAGTTCCAACATAAAATCTCCTTTAATTTTGTACAGTGGGGACGGGTGGAGAGGTTCTGTAAGCAAGAAAGGTGGGGAGGTTTTATTTCGTAATGCTTCTAAATGCAACTTCCGTGTTGTCCCATATATTTTAACATATGCAGGTTAACGTACGCTTTCAAAGACACATCTATGTTCATTTCATGTCTCTTAATCCGAGTGACCTTTTACTTTGTTAACTCTTCAAAAGATGTAAATCTGTTTAGTCAAAGTCAAAAGTCAAAATTCTTTATCGTCGTAAGCAAAATGAAATGCGATGACAAAAGTCGGTAATATGTACATGGAATTATAAAAATGTTTGACGATATGTACAATACTAAACTTACAACACAAACTTATAACTAAACAATTGAGTCATCGTTTAAAAATAAATGTACACTGTAATATTCTTTAACAACTAAAAATTCTTTCACGCTTTTCCTGAATATTTTAAAATCATTTAACAATCTAAACTTATTTGGAAGGCTATTGTACATCTTTATTGCTGAATCCAAAACTTGCTTCTGAAAAAATGTGGTGGAATGTGGTAGGATTGCCAGGCGGTTGATAGGGCGAAAATTGTATGAGGAGGACCTTTTTTTTAAATATTCTCGATTTTTCATAATTAAACAGGTTGATTCCAAAATATATAGACAAAGGAAAGTCAGAATTTTATTCTTTCTAAAAATTCCTCGACATGACCTAGACGATCTCAGCCCGAATATGACTCTCAGTGCCTTCTTTTTCAATTTGAATATGCTTGCAGTAGCCGTTCTTTCCTATCCCCAGATAGGAACAGCATATGCAAGGTGTGGATAAAAACGACCATAATATGCTGCCATTAAAATATCAAGATTAGAGAAAGTAGATAACCTACGCAGTATAAAAATACCACAGCTCAGTTTCTTAGACACTTTATCAATATGGGATGAAAATTTCAGATTTGAGTCAATTATTAAACCTAGAAAATTAGTTTCGCAGCAAGAATTAAGTTCAATATCACCTATTAAGACTAACTGATTAGAAGATTTAGATCTTATACAAAAATCAATGTACTTAGTTTTATCACCGTTAACAAGAAGATTATTTGAGTCCAACCACTGCAATAAGGAACTACCCTGAATAAACATCTCAATTTCAAGTTGATTTCTGCTTTTGTTTGATACACAAAATGATGTATCATCTGCAAAGAGGCAAATATTACCTTTACCAACTGAATCAGTTATATCATTCATAAAAAGCAAGAAGAGCATCGGACCAAGAACCGAACCTTGAGGAACACCAGAACTTATCAAAGTTTGAGTTGATTCATGGTAACGAAGACATCCAGAAGGGTCAATGTATGGCATTGTTACAGACTGAATCCTTCTCTTTAAATAAGACGATATCCAGTCCTGTGCGACTCCTCTTAAACCAATACGCTCTAGTTTTGAAAGCAATAGATTATGGTTGACAACATCAAATGCCTTTTTTAGGTCCAAAAAAATTCCCATTACATGTTCGTGACTATCCAAGGACGAGACAATATTCGAAATAAAATAAAACATAGCATCAAGGGTAGACTTTCCCTTCTGAAAACCAAACTGCTTGTCAGACAGAACATTATTTGCATTCAAAAAATTGTTTAAGCGGATTAGAAAGATTTTTTCCAATAATTTAGAAAACGTGGATTGGATTGCTATTGGTCTATAATTTTCTGCCTCGTCAGTGAGCCCTTTTTTAAATACAGGCTTAACCAATGACATTTTTAAAGGAGCCGGGAACTCACCACATTGGAAGGATGCGTTAATCAAATGACACAAAGAAGGGGCGAGTACCTCAACACACTCTTTCAGGACCTTAGAAGATATGCCATCTCTACCCGCAGAACAACTTGAACGGAGAGAACGTACAACCTGAATCACCTCACCTTCAGTTGTAGGCAACAAGAACAATGTTTTATCCATGAAAGGTATTAAAGTTCCATGGTTTGGAGAATTACCGTCCTTAGATCCACGCCCTATTCCAGCAAAGTATGAATTAAAGAGCTCCGAAACAGACTTTGCATCTGTAAGCAAAACTCCATTTTCATCCTTCAAAGATACTTGTTTAAAGGGCTTAGGTACTTTACTAGGATTGAAATCATTAATCACTTTCCATATGGTTTTAGGTAAGTTTTGGGAAGAACTTAATTGGTCAAGCACACTTTGCGCCTTGAATGACTGAACACTATGTCTGAATTCCTTTTTCAAATCCAAGTATTCTCTCCTGAGGTAATGAGTTGATCGAAGGTTCCTAGTCAAAGAGTACATCAGTAACATCCTATTGCGCAATTTTAGCACTGAAGAATCGAGTTGAACTTTTCTAGGAACCTGGTTACTCTTGCACTTTACTGTGCGTTCAGGAAAGGATATTTCAAAGTAATAATCAATACAACTTAAAAAACATTGCCATTTCTGAGAAACGTTATCTGAAGAGAATATGTCATTTCAGCTTTCTTTATGCAGTAAGTATTTGAAAATATGTTTATTAGCTTGAGAGAATTTTCTCCTGAGGCTATAAAGAGGAAAACACCGTTCCTCAACACCTAACTTAACATCAGCTACCTGTCCATGATGATCCGAGACCGCTGTAATAATTACTGACGAATCAAACATATGCGATTCAATATTAGTGAAAATGTTGTCAATAAGACTCTTAGAACTCCCAAATTCTCGCGTGTATGTGACAATAGTATTCCTCATTCCAAAAGAGAGCATCAAATTTATGAACCTCTCTGAATGTTGACTATCAAGCAAGTCAATGTTAAAATCTCCTACTACAGAAATTAAACCACTAGGTTTGACAACACTCTCAAGGCAATCAGTCAACGTATCAAAAAATATCAATCTCCTGGAGTTTAGATATCGGAGGTCTATACACTACAATTAAAACAAGTTTTGAAGGCAAGTATTGAAGATCAAGTTTGATCCCTGCCATTTCACAAATCCCCTCATGACAGAAATCACTAATGTCAAGCGGTTCATAGCACAGAGAATGTTTTGCTAAGATACACACTCCTCCCCTCCTTAGAGAAGAGCGACCAAATCCTGATGCAAGAGAGAAACCAGGCATGCAGAACTGACTTAAGTCAGAGTGGCTCAGAAAGTGTTCAGACAAACAAAGAACGTCAGGAAGCAAAGATTCAACCATAATTTCAATCTGTTCTAATTTAGCCATTAATCCTTGAACGTTCTGGTGAATCAGACGGAAGGGAGGTGGGACATATACATTTTCTACATGCCTCTCTCTAACTTCCTGTTTTTCTCTAAAAAAGTTGACTTGTCGTTGAAGACTTTAGAGACAGTGTCAGTACGGGTGGTGCTTCTCCTATTCCTAGCTACAGGACGATGGTTGGTTAGTATTACAGGAATCCTGTTAATTTATTGGATATATTTATATTTGCATACTAGTTATTTTTATATTTGCTTAATCGTTTATAATAATTGTTACTAGTTGTCTTGTTGCTCAAATCCAAGCAAGTTTATACCCAACGAAAGGTTACTTCAGTTGTTAACAAACATAACAAAACATCTGATATTAAAACGGATGATAAAAACGTACGTGTTACAATCAACACGTAGTTTAGACTTCCGCCGTCGGATAGTGCCACTGTTTCGAAAATTCAGCCCTTTACTGTATTTAAGTGATGCCATTTCTTAAAATTCTGAGACGTATTGGCAAATCTACTTAAAAATACCTTTAATTTGACACCTCAAACGTTAAAATCCGTCCAGCTGTTATCGAGTTATGACTGTGAAGAAAAAACCCCCTAGCGTATTAATTATAGATAACTAAGTGTCTACAACTTTCCTATAAAATTCCAAAAGTTATAAAAATCAGGGCATTTTCTATGATTCTGTTTCAATGGGTTTGTTCCTTAAGTTAGAATTATCAAAGTACACCCAGTGTATCAATAGTATTGGAGTTGTTAAGATTTTCAAGATTTCAAGATTTTTCAAGATTTTTATTGATCGTTTGGCATACAAAAATTGATGCATTAGACAGTGTCTTAAAAGTAACTTACCATTGCATATACATTCATGAAATCTGTTATACTGTATAATGTAAAATCTTAATACTGTATTAAATCAAATTAAAACAAAAAGACAGCATAACAGTTCATTCACATCCTAAGAGGTAAACAGTGTGCATATAATGAAAATTCATTAGAATTAACTGTTTTGCCAATATTTTAACTTAAATAAAATCTATATATAAAACAAAAGCAATAAATTACGGGATTGGCTTCTGCGATTTGCCAAACTCGCACAATTTTGACTTAACAATTTCGCTTACAGAAGTATATAAAGATGGGCTAAATTGTAATCGTGCTTTGTTTATATGCTAGTTTATTTGTTTATTTATTTATCCATAATTACATTTTCTTCTATAAAGCAGAAATTATTAGGGACATTTTCTATGCCTTTTTAGAGTTTATAAAAATGGCATTGTACTGTAAATTTCAAAGTAACTAGGTATAATTTTTTGTTTATTGTAATTTACTATTATAAAGAACAATAATTGTCAGGACCTATTCTCTTCAGGAGGCTTCGTTTGAGCGAGGATGATAACAATGAGGCCTCGCTTCGTTATAATGACTGTTTTTAGCAGGGGGAGGCTCATCTCGAGGGAGGTATAACGTCGAGGAAGCCCATCAGAAATGCAAGCAAACGTTTCTTATTTAAATACCAGTAATGGAAAATATATAGGGTTTCTTCTTTGAGAATTGTAATTACAAAAATTGATGTGTTTGTTTTTTAAGTTCACAATTTAAATTGACAGAGTAGAGTAGGCCTATAGAGTTGAACAAGTTTCAGCTGGGATAAAATTGTTGATAATCAGAACAATATTGGATAACATAACCTACAGCTAGAAACATTTGTATTTTATAAAAAGCCGATAACAAAAAAATCATTCTTTGATTTTATGATGTTTGTAATTAAAGCAAGGGCTAGTGTGAAGTCCTGGAGAAACCTGTGAAATCCCATTTTTGGTCAAGCTCCTTTCACCCTGCTTTTAGGTGAAGGGATCTTTTTGATTTAAAATGTAAAGCAACGGTTGCACCGCTAGCTACCAAATTGTTAAATACCCCCGTCGCAGCAAACCTGCATACTCAGCGAATTTCCAATGAATTATAACATAACACATTAAGCCACTTAACAGGGATTCATAAGAAATATATTCACAAACAAGCGATATTTAAAATATTAATTATTCTCTATAAGAATAACATTGGGGATGAGTACGCAGGTTTGCTGCAACGAGGAACACAAAATAATGGGTTTTTATGCAAATATCAATAGAACTCAGCTAAGTGAAGTCACATGCCAAGTTTCATCCATATACATTCATAAATAAGCGATAACATTTTAATTATTTTCCATAAGAATAACATGGGGACCGAGTACCTAGGTTTGCTGCTACGGGACCCATAGGCGAAAAATTGTTTTTTTGTGCAAACAACAATAAACCACAACCAGATGAAGCCATAAACCAAATTTCGTCAGTTTATGTTCATAAATAAGCGAGATATACAATTTTTCTTTTCCTCCATAAGAATAACATTAGACAACGTACTGTGTTTAGCACTTTCAATATCTCGGTAACCAATTGACGTAGAGCAATGATCAAAACACCAAATTGTTTGTTTTTTTAAGCTGAATTCAATGGTATAAATTAAAATTTGATTTAAATTAAAATTACATGTGAAAACCCCAAAAAACAAATTTTTGGGGTACAAAACCCCCCAAAAACCCCCCTCCGGATGGTGCGATTCATCTGGTTTTCGAACTCGATCAAATAAATGGTACTTTATACATTTGTACCAAATTTCATTAAGATCGGACCTTTTTTACGAGAGTTATCGTGCTTACGGACACACATATATATATATATATATAAATATATATATATATAAATATATATATATATATACCCCCGTCGCAGCAAACCTGCATACTCAGCGAATTTCCAATGAATATATTACATAACACATTAAAACACTTAACAGGATTCATAAGAAATGTATTCACAAACAAGCGATATTTAAAATATTAATTATTCTCCATAAGAATAACATTGGGGATGAGTACGCAGGTTTGCTGCAACAAGGAACACAAAATAATGGGTTTTTATGCAAATATCAATAGAACTCATCTTAGTGAAGTCACATACCAAGTTTCATCCATATACATTCATAAATAAGCGATATATAACATTTTAAGTATTTTCCATAAGAATAACATGGGGAACAAGTACCTAGGTTTGCTGCTACAGGAACCATAGGCGAAAAATTTTTTTGTGCAAACAACAATAAACCATAACCAGATCAAGCCATATACCAAATTTCGCCAGTTTATGTTCATAAATAAGCGAGATATACAATTTTTCTTTTTCTCCATAAGAATAACATTAGACAACGTACTGTGTTTAGCACTTTCAATATCTCGGTAACCAATTGACGTAGAGCAATGATCAAAATACCGAATTGTTTGTTTTTTTAAGCTGAATTCAATGGTATAAATTAAAATTTGATTTAAGTTAAAATTACATGTGAAAACCCCAAAAAACACATTTTTGGGGTACAAAACCCCCCAAAAACCCCCCTTCGGATGGTGCGATTCATCTGGTTTTCGAACTCGTTCAAATAAATGGTACTTTACACATTTGTACCAAATTTTATTAAGATCGGACCTTTTTTACGAGAGTTATCGTGCTTACGGACACATATATATATATATATATATATATATATATATATATATATATATATATATACATATATAAAAATTTGAACGAATGGTGTTTTTGGCATCTGGGGACCTCAAAATGAAAAGTTATCATGGTCTCGGGCTTAAGTCTTACCATGAGACCTACGGTAATAGCTTCTTCCCTATAGGGGAAATTCGCTAATAAATATATATATATATATATATATACATATATAAAAATTTGAACGAATGGTGTTTTTGGCATCTGGGGACCTCAAAATGAAAAGTTATCATGGTCTCGGGCTTAAGTCTTACCATGAGACCTACGGTAATAGCTTCTTCCCTATAGGGGAAATTCGCTAAAAGTCCCTCTGGCGTTGACATTCAAACAAATACCCCCGTAGCAGCAAACCTGCGTACTCAGCAAATTTCCAATGAATATATATGTCTTAATAACACATTAAGCCTCTTACCAGGATTCATAAGAAATATAATCATAAATAAGCGATATTTAAAATATTCATTATTCTCCATAGGAATAACATTAGGGATGAGTACACAGGTTTGCTGCAACAAGTAACATAAAATAATGGGTTTTAATGCAAATATCAATAGAACTCATCATCTAAGTGAAATCACATACCAAGTTTCATCCTATACATTCATAAATAAGCGGTTTATAACATTTGTATTATTCTCCATAAGAATAACATGGGGACCAAGTACCTAGGTATGCTGCTACAGGAACCATAGGCGAAAAATTGTTTTTTTGTACAAACAACAACAAACCTCAACCAGGTGAAGCAGTATACCAAGTTTTGTCAGTTTATGTTCATAAATAACCAAGATATAAAAATTGTATTTTTCTCCATAAGAATAACATTGGACAACGTACTGTGTTAAGCACACTTTCAATATCTCAGTAACCAATTGACTTGCAATGATCAAAATACCAAATTGTTTGGTTTTTTAAGCTGAATTCAATGGTGGAAATTAAAATTTTATTTAAATAACAATTACATGTGAAAACCCCAAAAAAACCATTTATGTTGTACAAAACCCCCCCAAAAACCCCCCTTCAGATGGTGTGATTTGTCTGGTTTTCGAACTCGTTCAAATAAATGGTACTTTACATATTTGTATCAAATTTCATTAAGATTGTACCTTTTTTCCGAGATTTATCGTGCTTGCGGACACATGTATGTGTATATATATATATATATATATATATATATATATATATATATATATACATTATATAACAATTTGAATGAATGGTGTTTTTGGTATCTGGGGACCTCAAAACAAAAAGTTATCATGGTCTCGGGCTTAAGTTTTACCATGAGACCTACGGTAATAGCTTCTTCCCAATAGGGGAAATTCGCTAAAACCAAAAAGCAATCCTGGTGGCTGACATTTTGAAAAACAAACTTTATAAAAATCTGAATATAAATATAAAAAGTGTAGTTTTTTGATACAAAATAAACTTATAAGACATTTGACTACCTATTTGTATCTACCAAATTTATCAACCCTTCAAAAATTTAGGTCGAAATTTCATCTAAAACCTTGCTAACGTAAAGCAACAAAAAAAATTATTGTTATTGTTAAATTATTGTTTATTGTTATTGTGTGGGCACTTCTTATAGTGGTTTTATGCACTTGTAACATTTTATTTTGGTCTATCTTAAAACCGATATCTATTGAAACCAATTCCGGTTCCTTAAATTTTATAAAAAAATAGTTATTGGTGGAAGAGGATTGGAATTTGAACTGAATTAATAAAATATGTTAAATGTTCAGTTATGACATGTTTATGGCAAAGTGATTTCAGCAAACGTTTGATTGGCAGAGTGAAGTATTCGTGAATCTATGAATATCAAGTGTGCAATGGTTTATGAATATCTATCAAACAACTGGACATGAAAACTTTGAGTCATTCATGAGTATGAAGCAATTAATTTTAAATGAATATTCATTAGTTAACTGTGTATGAATATCATATGATAAACTGCATACAGATACAAGTGTTTGATTGCATTGCAATATTTAACTTATTTTTAAATACTTTACCGACTTATTAAATTTTTGTCAAAATTATATTAATTGCCACTGTTACTTCATTAGGGTTTTCCAATATGACATTTGTCAAGCAATCATGCTACTGAAGAAATTATTTATGCATTCATTTAATTCCTCGGACGGAGCATCTTAAGTTTGTGCTTCTATGTCAAAAACTTAACATTGGTTTTCTAAAACTTAAAAATTTGGAAGAGTTATCTTAATATTTAATTCCGTAAGTGAATCGGTCCCCACGAAATATCTCGAGCTAGCAAGAAGTTAAGTTAGGTTATGACGATTCATTTGAAAACTTGAGGGCCAAGGACGGTGGGTAATATATCAGAAATGTCAAAAATTATGTGGGCTACGCCCCACTGGACTTCAAAGATCCAGCGATTTTCTTATGGAAATATCACTACAGTGTTTTTGTTAATAAGCAAAATGAACTAATGATCAGCTGTGGTTATCCACTTACACAAAAACTATATGTTAGGGGCTACAGCCCCTGTAAAGCTCTAGTGTATATTTAATTTGAGATTTTGACACTGGTTTTATGCAGATGATTCTAAATGTTAAGTTTTAAAGTATGTTATAAAGGAAATGCTTATGTTCAGTACACAGCTTGCAGTAGAGCCTGTGAAGAGATTGGGACTTTACCAAAACAAAGTGTACTTCTCTCTTACAGCAATGTTCTTTTGTTTCTGTTGATTTTGAGCAAGAGCTTTGTGCTTTGTGTGTTTCACAGTTTCGAGACAAAGTTGTTGACATAACACTTACTCTTTAGTATAACATTTTAATTAACTGAGTTTTACTATTTCTTTGGTGAGAGAAATTGGAATGTACATTTTGACACTAAATAATTTATAAGGGTTATTTTAAAAGAGAGGGTTTTGTAGTGAATTAGACTTAATTGAGTGTATTAAACAAAAGGGGCCGTAAAAAATACTAATAATAATATTTTGATCATAAAATTATAGAATTTGAATATTCATTTCCATGTCTTATAATTCAAATTTTTAACAATAATAATTCAACAACGGTTTAACATATTCAAATTTCTGATTGTGAGTAATTTTGCTCAATTTATTCTAATTTTATGTTTTGTTAACTATTTTGTGTAATGCTGAATTTTAAAAAAATAAGCACGAGCTGTTGTTTTTCGGTGCCCTGCTGTAGAAAACCCGCCTCAACTTAGTATGTAAGTATATACTGTGTGTATATATAGTGTGAGATACATTCGGTTTTGTTTTACATTCCGGCTGAATAGCAATTTATTAGTCCTTTTATATTTGGAAACTATTCCAAGTTTCGATCTTAGTTGTCATCAGAAATCGATTGTATGCAATTTGTATCAAAACTGATTATTATAAACGATAAAAAGTTGTTGGAATGAAGTTACGTAATGTCCAATCTAAGAAATCTATTGAACAAAGGAAAGGCTATTTTTTATAATATTTAATCATTTAATTTCATAGTCAACATGATATTTGGCTTAAATATAAGTTACATGAATTTATATGTGAATGTAAAATCTTGGTTGCACAGAATATGTAAAGAACGCGTCACCACGCACAAGCCCTGGAGCGAAAATAATTATATTTCTTTAAATTAGTGATTTGTTTGTATTCATTTGTAAATATTGGAAATAAATGTATTTGATTTGATTTATTGTAACACTTATAAAAATATAATACCAAGGAATATAATAATATAATGATAACAAGGTATATATCCAGTTTGTTTTAACTTATAAGAGAACTTCAGGGTTTTGCAAAATATTTATTTATACTTCTAACTGTTTTATATTCAAATACGTATTCTTGAAGGCCTTTTTCTCAAGTTTTTGTCTTCTTTATTTCAATATTTTGTGGGCTCGCTGTTGATCCCTATAGCGGCATCTATTACACACGTGACAACATCTCTTGAGTAATGGACTCGACAGACTGTATGACATTTTACTGATGGTTAATTACATCCATATTTTCTTGGAGTACATCAAGTGTTTTCATTCTTTCCCAAAATAATAGATTTAACAGCATAATATATGGGCTTCATGATGACCAAGCAATGGGCACCCACTTCTGATCCATCTGTCACCAAACCTAATCGTTTTAATTTGATGTACTCAATTTTTGTCATAAAGGGGAGCTCCACTTCTCTGGAAAAATAAGGGACAAGCTTCAGTTCCAATATCACCTAATTGTGATAAGAGTGGAAGATATACTGTAGTTCCGCCATGTCACAGTCAATACCACCCTTTATTGACTCCTCGGCTAAAATTGACAATCCAGTCACACGGCTATGCATTAAACCAGACCAAACATTGATCTTTGTAGAATCTCTTAGCTTCTGACGGATATTGTCGCATGACGGGATCATTGCGTTATCACTGGACACAACAAAAATAATGCTGTTCCAAAGCAATATAATTTCTTCAATTTAAGTTAAATTACACATTGGACTTTCTGTGGTAGTGTCGCCATTGTTACTGCTAAAACGCATGTGAAATCATACAAAGTATTACGTCACACAGTATGGCAGTTTCTTTCTCATAAAAACAACGAATACTATAAAATAAAAGTACACAGTTATATTGTAAAGTAATTTTTAATGTTCCACGTTTTAAAACTTAGCTGAAATGATTTGGTTCAATCCCAAAAATTGGTTGTGGACAAGCGGTATTTAATTGTTTGGTTTGGTTTTCGGGTTGTACCTGGTTTATTTTATACAGAGGGAATCATTTCTGAATTACATGATTTTTTGGTGGGGTGTAGTTTATTCTCTGTTACTAATTAGGCTTCACCCACCTTAGAATATTCTGTGTGGTAATAAAGGCTCCGAGGTCAACACATAAAACACAGTCACAACAACGAACACACGGACTTTTAACACAAAAATCGGGCGAAACGTCGATGTTGTGCGAGGGCCCGATTTTTGTGTTGAAGTCCGTGTGTGTTCGTTGTTGTGACTGTGTTTTATGTGTTGACCTCGGAGCCTTTATTACCACACAGAATATTCTAAGGTGGGTGAAGCCTAATTAGTATCAGAGAATATACAGAGGGTTGAAAAATGTTAGCAGAAATTTCACTACATAATATTCGTATTTATAAAATGTATAGAATGAAAGCCGTTATATATGGTTATACTTTATCTTTAAAAGGGTCAAGATTGTAAAACATCAAGCTCAAGATCATATTTGAATACCATTCATTTATTAATTTAAAACTACTGTTCCAGTCCAATACAATACAATTTTACCTATTTGCAGTGTTTTATGACTTTTTAAGTATATTCAAGTTTAACCTTTACTCTAGTATTATTTAAACAAGTTAAGATAATTCAGTATATAGTTAGGGTGCATATAGTAAAGGGATTAAATTAAGAAAATTAAAAGGTCGTTGTGATTTG
Source organism: Allygus modestus (assembly GCA_963675035.1). NCBI lineage: Eukaryota > Metazoa > Arthropoda > Insecta > Hemiptera > Cicadellidae > Allygus > Allygus modestus. Next base: position 108,990,056 of record OY776115.1, on the reverse strand, counting down.
GCACAAGCTAAAAAAGGTTCACAAAGCTGCTTAGTAGACAGAATTAGCATATTGCATATATTATCCTTGTTGATGTACGTCACCTCTTGCATATTGGTGGGGTTAGGTAAACATCTGAAGGCAGGTATTAATCCAGTGTTAATAATTTTTGTGTTCTGTAACTGCTAAGTAAATGAATATTTTAGTACTTGTAATAACTAACACACGTCGTTTGTTTTTCAGTATATGACAGAGAAGATGGGGGGGGCGGAGGGCACCAAACTGGATTTGGAGTTCGTGGATATGGAAAGGGTAAGTTTTTCAAATTCAAAAACTGTTTAAAATTATATAGTTCTTTAAAATAAAATATGTTAATAACTCAAACTTTTCATCCCAGAAATGTCTACTAAAATCCATTGGTGCTTGCAAGTATTTATTGATTAAATACGACATACTTTGCTTTATGAGGAAACAAATAATGGCTTCTCAGCCCTTTATAAAATTTAAGTGTGTAAATGTTTGTTTATAATTATTTGAACACATGGTAATTACTTGGGATTTTTAATAAGGAATGTTTTATGTTGTCCTTTTGATGTGATATTTAATATTCAGTTGTGGTTTTAATTTTTAAGATTTATCAAGATTTTTTTCAACAAACATTAAAAAAGTTGGTCACATAAAATTCATTTAGGTTAGGAAAGGTTACAACTTTCAACTTGTTACAAGTTTGTCTTACATAGTGGTAAAGCTCTTTAACTGTGACCTCGCAATGAGATCATCTGTAGAGAGGTGATCTCCCTGTGACAGGGTACGAGTAAAGTCAAAGCTAAAAGTGCTCATCTGTCTTTGTCTGTCTTTCTAACATTCCAGCGAAATTGCGTTGTAACAACTTTGAAAGGTATTTTATCTTTGTCGGGTATTTGTGTCTGTTCGGAGGGGAAGGATCAAATTTAGACTTGCGTTTGATTTTAAGTGTCTATGCCAGCTAACATGAACTATATTTCTTCAAAGCTATCATTCTTGTGTTTTGTTACATAACTATACATTTTATCTGAATATATTTCCAGTGAAAAGTCTTAGTCCCCTCGTTTTTTAGGCGATATATTCCAAACTCAAGGCAGCAATCCTGATGTTTGAAAGCCTAATCCTGGCTAGTTAATGTTATCAGTTCTTCAGCTATGTAAACTGTGTTGTAAAAGCTCATCCCTTGCATAGCTGAAGATATTCCAAGGACAAACCTTAAGGTCTGTAAGGTGAAGTAGTGTAAGGAATCCCACAATCCAGTGTACTGGATTTGTACTCCACTGAGACTTTTAACTGTTTGTTGCAAGTCGTTCTTCTGTAAAGTTTTCAAGTTTTATACACTCAGAATCTTAGTTTTTTCATAAACAAAAGTCCCCAGAGTGTACATGAACTGAACGCTGCCAAAAGTAAATGAATATATCACCCCTGACCAAATCATTTCTGGATGTATCTCTTCCACAGAGCGCATATTGACACTCACATGTTACACCGATTTGTTACGCTACGGATTCTCGTACAACAAAAATTTCACAGATGTCCTAAACCCCACATACTGCATTCTCCCCACCTCTGCACCGAAGAACTGTTCTATAGCTACTATAAATGTCACATCTCCCTCACACAGGGTTGAAGAGCTGCTAAAAAACAGCAGTAAAACACCCGCATGAATCAAAACCATCACAGAATTTCTGATCAATTTGATACATTTTTGAAAAGTACAAGATATGAAGAGTACAAGTTTTCGTTACAGGGAAAAAAGGCCCACAGTTTATAGAAAAACTATGTAGACCAAAGTGGTCCCCTCCTGAGTAATCTCCTCACGGGACAGTGGGAAAAGAGCTTTCTCCGCAGACAGAAAGAACAGCCATTTTGTTAGATGAGATACATGGATGACATCTTCTTTTGATTTATAGCAAACAGAAGCTCAACTATTCCTTAACAAAAGTTGTACACTTTGAAATTCACATGGGATTACTCTATTGAAACGGTACCTTTCCTAGATGTCAGAGTCACAATTCAAGAGAACATATAAATATTTCAGTACATGCAAATACAGTAACAAGCAACAGTTCTTATATGTTAGACTATTGCCACTCCAAAGCACTCCCTGCTCTTAGTGGAAAATAACAAAATATATTCAAAAACAATTTACTAAGTACATTCACTTCTTGGGTTTACCCTAAAAAGCTTGTCTCATAACACTTTCAACCGTGCATGGTCTGCCAATAATATATTCCTCCCTAATAAGAATGAGCTTATCTTATATAAAGATATTGATTGATCCAATTATTGTCTCCATTTTATGGAAATAAGAAAAAATCAGACTTGATGAAATTAACATGCAATGAAGCAACAAGTGGATGGACAAATTTCAAGATCCTGTCTCCAAGGGGTGGTGTGCTTATATGGGAGTTATACAGCATTCAAATATAGGTTGAACTCGAGTCTTGTATTTCTACAAAAAGCTTTGACGCTAAAAATTTGTTGGTGAAGTCAGAGGTAGAGAATAAACGTAATGAATTAATGCCGTCATGCAACAGGGCAACAGGTGTTGTGATGATGGCGGGCCTGTCCGGTAGTCCGGTAGCGAGAGAGAACCAAATAATTAATCTGGCTTGGTGGAACGTTACATCACATTTGCTCCGTGTCTGACCTTCAAAACACAATTTGTCAGTTTGATGTCACTCTGGATGGGTTTAATTTTAGTTGCAGTTTTCATAAAATCAACTATTACTATGTTGTCCTGTCGCCCTATGCCTCAATATGCTAACAGCATCTGGTTCCGAGTATTCTGGTCAATCGGCATGTCTGTGTATGTTATAAATTTCACTACACCTAATTACAGTAGCTTATTTTACAAATTTTTTGAAAAATTACTTTTTTATTAGTTTTGTTTCCTTTTATGGACTTGGCAATTAATTTTCGAGTGACTGATTAAAGCACTCTTCCTCACTCTTTGAATTTTACTCTTTGTGAGGAATATTTCCACTTATTTATTTTTATTATATTTTGTATAATTGTGATTTTGGAAATAAATATATTGCAACTTACATTATAACTATTCAATTTTCCAAAAGCAAAACATTAAATTTTAAAATTTGAACATTGCTTACAAATAAATATGTGCTGATTTGTAAGAAGTAGGAACGATAACTTAATTTGCTATTTAATAGCTTAGAGATTGGTTTTAGATCTCAACATTTACTCTTTCAGGTTATAATTGTTTCTGTGAATATACTACCACATCTGTTGTGTTGAGTAAATTTAAGCTTTTATCATCGAAAAAGGGTTTGTTTACTAGTTTTTTTTATTCTTTGAAAACTAATCAATGAATGTGTTACAGAGTGTCCCATTAATCATTTAAAAAATTTGGTTTTGGTTTTTATATTAAAAAGAATAACTAACTTTGATATCTTTCTTTTCAATTTTATTTTAAAGGTATCTTCTTCACCTAAACTTCCTCATTTGACATCCAAAACGGTGTTACAGTATGATCCAAGCTTCGTAATCAAAGTCTTTCTGTTATCAATGGGCTTCTTGTTTGTGCCTAAACTCAGACTTCGACTCAATCTCGAACCTCATCTTGCTTTTACTTTGTAGCTTAAGCTTGAATTGAATGTTAGAATTGTCATAGTTCTTCTTTTGAGTAAATTATTCTAGCTGAAAAAATATGTATGGACTGGTTTTTGTGTTTTGAACTGATCTTTTTTTCAATACCCTCTAAAGCTGAGAATTCAACGTCTATGTTTACAAAATTTATAATTGTATATATTCCTTCAATAACTTCTGCCGCTGTTACGATTTATCTTAAAAATATATCATACTTAATTTCGAGGATGATCTCGCCAGTTGGTTCTCACCATACAGCTCTGGAAGATTCAAGTGTACTAAAATACTCAGGTTATTTCTGTTCAAGAGTCGAGAAAACAAAAAGTATTTGGCAGCAAAAAAAGCATAAGTACTTCCAGTTTTGGGAGGATGGATGTTGTCCTCAGTATAAGTAACGATGTCTTGCACATAAAATACTATTTTATAGAAAGTACTATGTTATCTCTAGTCATTTTAGCGAATTTCCCCTATAGGGAAGAAGCTATTACCGTAGGTCTCATGGTAAGACTTAAGCCCGAGACCATGATAACTTTTCATTTTGAGGTCCCCAGATGCCAAAAACACCATTCGTTCAAATTTTTATATATATATGTGTCCGTAAGCACGATAACTCTCGTAAAAAAGGTCCGATCTTAATGAAATTTGGTACAAAAGTGTAAAGTACCATGTATTTGAACAAGTTCGAAAACCAGATGAATCGCACCATCCGAAGGGGGGTTTTGTACCCCAAAAATGTGTTTTTTGGGGTTTTCACATGTAATTTTAATTTAAATCAAATTTTAATTTATACCATTGAATTTAGCTTAAAAAAACAAACAATTTGGTATTTTGATCATTGCTCTACGTCAATTAGTTACCAAGATATTGAAAGTGTTAAACACAGTACGTTGTCTAATGTTATTCTTATGGAGAAAAAGAAAAATTGTATATCTCGCTTATTTATGAACATAAACTGGCAAAATTTGGTATATGGCTTGATCTGGTTATGGTTTATTGTTGTTTGCACAAAAAAACAATTTTTCGCCTATGGTTCCTGTAGCAGCAAACCTAGGTACTTGGTCCCCATGTTATTCTTATGGAAAATACTTAAAATGTTATACCGGGTGTCCAAAAAGTCCCGGGTCGGTTAAATATTTGTCGAAATATTTAAAATAGAGCTACAAAACTTTTCACAACGTTACTGGACATAAAAATCTATTTTAAGACATATTCAGTGATCCGCTACTTCCTCAGGGGGACGGCCCGCTAGGATACAGAAGGAAATCTTAAATGTAAGCATAGGTTGATATGCATATCAAATAAAAGGTCTTTATTAGTAGAGTACAGAGCCGCAAACCCGACCTCAAACGGATAACTGAGTAAAAAATGACAGCCGTTCAAAGATGGCTTGAGTTTGCAACTTAGGTAAATGTAATCAAGTTCATGGAACACAGTATCAGTCACAAATAACTTTCTCTTTTAGGTTTATCATGGCTCATTCATTTTCCTTGTTTGTTTTATTTTCGATCCCTCTCAGATATAATGAAACTTATTACTCTACAACAGTATTAATTTAAACAGTTTTGGGTTAGTAATGTTAAAATCAAAAAGCTCGTCAGTTTATTTTCTACATTAACCTAAGTTGCAAACTCAAGCCATCTTTGAACGGCTGTCATTTTTGACTCGTTTCTCCGTTTGAGGTCGGGTTTGCGGCTCTGTACTCTACTAATAAAGACCTTTTATTTGATATGCATATCAACCTATGCTTACATATAAGATTTTCTTCTGACTCCTAGCGGGCCGTCCTCCTGAGGAAGTAGCGGATCACTGAATATGTCTTAAAATAGATTTTTATGTCCAGTAACTTTGTGCAAAGTTTTGTAGCTCTATTTTAAATATTTCGACAAATATTTAACCGACCCGGGACTTTTTGGACACCCGGTATATCGCCTATTTATGAATGTATATGGATGAAACTTGGTATGTGACTTCACTAAGATGAGTTCTATTGATATTTGCATAAAAACCCATTATTTTGCGTGCCTTTTTGCAGCAAACCTGCGTACTCATCCCCAATGTTATTCTTATGGAGAATAATTAATATTTTAAATATCGCTTGTTTGTGAATACATTTCTTATGAATCCTGTTAAGTGTTATGTTATATATTCATTGGAAATTCGCTGAGTATGCAGGTTTGCTGCGACGGGTGTATTTATGAGATGAATAGATCCTTGCTGAAATCTCTCCATGGCTTTTTAATTGTAAAAACAACAAAGAAAATTGTACAAACAGCAAAGATTTTAAGTAAAAAAAAAAACAATTACTATTTTTTCCATTTAAAGTAGTTAAGATAAGCTGACAATTGACAAGTTCATCTTTCTGAGAAATAATACAGAAAATTTTAACAGTTTTTTGTGGATTAAAAGTCAGTAATGATCGGCACTGAGTACTGGCGAGGCAGAGGTGGTATCATTAAAAAATCTCAAATTATTATTATTAATTTGGTAGAACATAAAGAAACAATATTAAACACCCATCCAGAATATAGAACAATGTAGTGTATAGAAAAACTGAATATTGTAAAGCTTTATTCATCAAAAAACACCCCTCTCGTGGTGGAAAAATAATTTAGTCCTTCCTCTTTGGAACAAAGAAAACAATTTTAAGAACTAATTTTCTCTTGGCTCGAGGCAGTACGCTGTAGAAGCCCTTTAAATGTGACATTAAATCACTGTTAACAACTTTAAATTCTATTAGTGGGTCATTCGTCTTTATTTACTGCCCAACTGGCTCCGCCCTTTTTAATCACTTTGAAACTACTGTACTTATATCTCCGAAATAACTTGGGAAAAGTTTGCAGGCTCTACGTTTTTATAGATTTAAATTATTTATGGAAACTTTGTGAATTTGATTGAGTAGTAATAAGTAACATTTGAACCAGAGTGAAGTTGAACGTTTTTCTTCATGACATTATGACTTAATTTAGCAAGCAGTTTGTGTGGCAAATATTTTAATAATATAAAAGGCAAAGCCCTGGCTGATTGACTCACTGACTGACTGACTCACTCATCAACTAATTCTCCACCTTCCCATGTAGGTAGAGAGCTGAAATTTTGTACACTGATTCTTTAGGCATAAAATAGGAAAACTAAATGGTTTTCATCCTGATCTGACCTTAGGGCTCTGTCAGAGATCCTGACAAATTTCCCATGTAGGGTATTCCTTATGGACATTCAATTTTGTTTGAGCAATGAAAATACAAATAGCTGATCTTGATTCGTAGTAGTTCCACGGGCTAACCAATAGAATGCAGCACACACAACTGTCATAGTTTTTATAAATTATTTGCGGAGCGAAGCCTGCGGGAACAGCTAGTCTATTAATATTTGTAAGTTTTTTATTTTCAAATATCAGTAAGGCGCCTCCTGCATATGGAGGGACAAAAATGGAGGTTTTAACAACAAATTATAATTTTTCAATAAATGTAGAGCCTAACGTATTGCCTTTATTCAACTATGAATTAATAGTAAATCGAGGTATCTGATAATACTCTTGTTTATGTTAGCACGTTAAATTCAGGGTTGCTCATTGACCTTTTTCATTTATGCGTGCTGGAAAAGTAATAATTAAATCTTTAATCAGGGCAACAAAAGCTAAATTTGATCTGCTATGAAAAAATATTGCATATTAAATAACAGAAAAGATTGATGATTGATCATGAATCCAACAATTTTATTGGTATAAAATGTAATGAAAAACTTACGTAGTTAAACCTTACGTAATTGCAAGGCACTTTTCAGTTACATTATATTTGTGAGTGTACAGTGTAATTCAATCAATTTATTGTTGTATAAACAAATTATGTTTTTAAAGTACAATGCCGCATTATAGAAATAAATGTTTGAGTTCTGTTGATGTTTTAGATAATACAAATCCACGTGTCTCGTCGTTATGAAGTAGTGCTTTATCTGGGGGCATATGTTCAAGTACTTTTATTGAGATTGAATAAAATAACTCCTTAAGATAACACTGGAACTTTATAATTATATGCCGGGGGTCCACATTCTGGAAAGTCAGGGAAAAAAATTCTGGTCAGGGAAATAGGAAAAAAGTCTGGAAAGTCAGGGAAATCCGCCCCAATGATGGATTTGAGGGGACTTTTCAATGCTCTAATCGGCCGTAACCCCGACTAATGTAGCATTTTTCAGGATTTTTCAGAAATGTACGACAATTCAATTTATTCAAATATTGTTATAGTAATATTGTTGTAATATTTTTGTTGTTGTAATAATGTTGTTGTAGTATTGTTGTTGTAATATTGTTAATGTTTTGAGTTGTCTTAAATAGGCTAAATTTAAGTTCAATTTTGTAAACACTTTGGTAATTTAATAAAAAATAAATAATAAAAGGTATATAGGAAGGAAAAAAGAAAGTGGAGAGAGATCTTTGCCAGCTATGGGGACGGAGGAGACTGGGTTTTCTTTTTTCCTTCCTTATTTTGAATACCATATTTTTGCAAAATTAATTATTCCATTGTAATCTGTTAATACATATTTCAGTATTATCTGTTATATAACTTGCCTAGGCACTAATATTTTGTTGTGTATGTTTTATTATAATTTTCGAGTAAAGTTCGTGGTCAGGGAAATCAATGGTAAATGGTCAGGGAAAGTCAGGGAAATTAATGAGAAATTTTCTGTGGACACCCTGAGATGGGGCAGAACTGCAAAAACTAAAAATACCAAGCCCTGACGATGCACAGATGAAAAGATCCATCTTCTTATACCAAATATATCTTCAAAATTTTATATTTATAAGGTGAAAACTGCCATGAAAAATTTAAAAACTGTACTCCTAATTTAGATCATTTAAACCTATATAATAATAAAACAACTGTAACAACCCTGACCATTAATTGTGTTTCACTAACGACTTTGTAATGACCATTATATGACATGAACATGCAGTAATAGCCAGTTATGGCAGGGTTTATTGGGGTGGTTTATAACTCACCGAATCATTATTACCTCGTGGGTCATAAAACTGTATTATATTATGTGCCAAAACAATAATCTTGAATTATATCGTGCACTGTCATTTTTGGTTGGCTATTTATTATTTTTTAAAGACTCTATTTGCATTTGGCACAAGATTATATTACATTTTAATCAAGTTAAGTTCAATTATATTTAGGGTTAATGTCACATCAAAAAGCCTTAAAAAGAAAGAAGTGACGGTTCTAGAAAAATATTGAATATGAGTTTAGTATGAGAATTTAAAAAAATCACAAAGACACATTAAAGTATATGTTACTGTACTTAAAATGTTCCGAGTTTATTTCTGTGTTTTATTAGTTTAATGTATATGTAACAATCCGATCTTAACTAAAATCTGTTTTGTGATAAGCTGATAAGGAGGGATTTTTTAGCCTCTGTTAAAATACGTACTACTTCATTTTATGGAACACTGCTCAGGATTTACTGTAAAGATTGTAACATAGAAGATACATTTGTTGCAGAGTTTGAATGCTGTTTATTGGTGAAGGCTTGTTGATTGTGGCTTACAAATTAAAACGTACTACGTGTGTGCTAAAAGTAAAACTTGAGTCTCTGAAAGTAATCAAGTGTTATTAAAAGTATTTTTGTATGTTTATACTTTATTTTTTGTGAGCATCAACAAACTTGTTTTGCTCCATAGGCCTTTCAGCGAATTTCCCCTATACGGAGGCTATACGGAAGCTATTACTGTAGTCGGCATGGTAGTCCTAGGCCCGGGACCATGATAACTTCTCGTTTTGTGGTCCCCAGATGCCAAAAACACCACTCGTTCAAAACTGTATAAATATATATATGTGTGTGTGTGTGTGTGTGTGTGTGTGTGTGTCCGTGAGTGTGATCTCTCGTAAAAATGGTCCGATTTTGATGAAATTTGGTACAAACATTTAAAGCAACATTTATGACTTTAAGTCGAATACCAGCCACATATCACTCTATCTAAAGGAGAATTTTAGGGGGGTTTTGTACCCCAAAAATGGGTATTTTAAGTTTATTACACATAATTTTTGAAAAAGTCAGATTTTAATTTTTTCCATTTGAATTAGCTTAAAAGACACACAAATTGGTGTTTTGATCATTGCTCTATGTCAAATGGTTACAGAGATATTGAAAGTGCTAAACACAGTACGTTGTCCAATGTTATTCTTATGTAGAATAAGAAAAATTGTATATCTCGCTTATTTATCAACTTTCCCTGATGAAACTTGGTATATTGCTTCATATCGTGATGGTCTATTGATATTTGCACTAAAAACATGTTTTGGCCGATAGTTCCCATAGCAGCAAACCTGCGTACTCAGCTCCTATGTTATTCTCATGGAGAGTAAGTAACGTGTTATCTCCCTTAATTATGAACATAAATTAATCAAATTTAGTATGTAGCTTTACCTTCTTGAATTATATTTATATTTGTATAAAAAAAACATTTTTTGTGTTCCTTGCTTGAGCAACCCTGCATACTCAGCTGCCATGTTATTCTTATAGAGAATAATTAAAATGTCATAAATCATTTATTTATGAATGTGTATTGATGAAACTTGGTACTGTATGTGGCTTTATGTGGTATTAAGGTACATAATACGCATTGCAAATTCGCTGAGTACGCAGGTTTGCTGCTACGGGGGCATTTTATTTTACATAATGCTGTTCATTTATTTAGTATGACCTACTGAAATTTTATGTAACACAGGCCACGTGTGTGACTGTTCCCTTTGATCTTTTTGACCTCCGTCAGTCAGGGATAAGCCCTGAATCCCTCTCTAATTGGCAAACATATTCAAACGTTCTCCGCTTCTGTCACCCTCACAATCATTATGGTTTGATGCCAAAGATTAACCGTTAACCCCATATTAACCCTTTAGGATTATTAGGTTTTCATTTACATCTCAATCAAAAGTTTCAGGGTTGTAAGAAAATTAATTAAATAGCCAAATATTTTAAATAAAGTTCTCTACTACACTTTTACAGCCTCCTAAATTAATTCTCAACATAAGATTTTATTTCATAATTTCATAGTGAGAGATAGATTCATTAATACGAACAATATCAAGTCGAAGGCTCATCGGCTGGATGAAGAGCCCTTGTGACACAACAGTGGAGAGTCAGCCACGGCCGATGAAGCAATATCGGCCAAACTGCCGCCAAGTATTGGTCTTCTAAACTTCTCCCATATCTCGTGTTATTAATTCTTTTACTTTATCAGCTTTTTTTATGATAAAATCAATATTGGATTATTATTTTACTGTACAAATTTTGTTTCAGTGTGTTACACTTTTGTACACAATGAGATTATAGCATAATGGGAGATTAATTTAATGAGATGGGTTCGGTGTCCGTGGTTGAAAGAACGAGGTATGGATTTTTAAATTTTCATTTTAATAGGGATTGCACCATCAAAGGGCATGTAGTGAACTTATGAGTTTGTTTCTTTATTAACAGGTCATTAGAGTCCAACCTATACTTTTTTTAACGTCCATTTGAAATTTCATTTAAATTAGGAAGGCCTTTTTTCCGCTAGTTCTACTTTCTTTTATATTTCAAATTAGAGTCCTACAAATTGCACTATTTGCAATTTAACAAATTTCTAAGTGTTTTTATTTTAAAATAATTAATGTTCAATAAGAACAAATTTTTAAAAACCTATTATTTTTCGGCAGATATTTTTATTGATACTCTTTATGACATTGCTAGCATTCACTTTTTTCCAATTACATTCATCGATACAGTTTACTTTTTCCTTTGCAATGTAACCATCAGGAACAATTTCATGTACCTTCCAATTGGAAAATCGACGAGAACAATTATTTCTTAAAATAACAGCAAGTTTAATTAGAGAGAGTGGCTGGATCATTAGGGAGTCTAAGGGTCCTTGGCCCTTGCTCACTCCTCTGCATATTTTACCCTTTTTTCCACAAAACAATCCTTTCCAGTAAAAAATTTTAACATATATTGTTAAAATTTATATAACTTTTTTAGTATTTAGTAAATTCGTACTATTTATTATCAGAAAAATTGTTCTGCAGGAGTTAATGTAGATTAAAATTTTGAAAGAGCAAATCTGGTACTATAATTATTTTATTTTTACTTATATTTAAATAACAAAAACAAGCAATAAGAATTATTAATCATGCCAAATACGACAAGCCAAGTTACAAACTCTTTGAAAATACACAAATTATCACAGTTTAAAGACTATATTATAGAAATTTTTAAGCCATATATAAAGCGAAATTAAATAATTACATCATAATTATTACACTTGAAAATAATTCATGATTTAACATAAAATTCACAGAATCATCACAAATTCTCCTCAATTCATGATAAAAAGAGCAAGAAATAAAATTAAAGAAGTATGCAAAATTGAAGTATTAGAAAGAAAATAAATCAAATAAGTGAAAGAAATACTAATTAATAATCCTTTATATTCAGTGGACGAATTGATAGAAGGAGATGTTTAGACAAGTTCAGTCATAGTATATTTAGACTTAGAATGTTTGTAAAAGCCAACTAAATTTATAATTTTTTAATTTCAAAAATCCTCATTTCAAAAAATTTACTTTTTCTCTGCTTGCTTGTCTGATTTAATTTAAATATCAAATAAAATAAGGTAGCTGATCGACTCGCAATATTTTAAAATGTGTCTTTTTGAGGTTGATGGCGTTGTTTTTTATGTTCCCCCGCTACGATTGTGTTGCAGAAAACAGACGTGACGTTCGAGCTTGTGGACGAGCTGCAACTAAAGACGCGGGAGTATCTGCAGCCGAACCCCACGGCGCGCGCCAAGATGGCGGCGGTCAAAGGCATCTCCAAGCTGAGCGGGCAGGCCAAGGCAAGCACCTACCCCCAGAGCGAGGGGGTGCTGGGCGAGACCATGGTCACGTACGGCAAGAAGCTGGGCGACGACTGCATCTTCGGTACTGTCTCACTGTAGTCGGATGCTAAAGTAGACTTCTCATTGCCATTGTAATAGCTGTCCCTATTTGTGGGTGTGCCAGGGTTCAAAGAGGTCGTAGTTACACTAATCACCAACAGAGTATACTGCTGTCAACTATTACTTATCCTCTCTCAGGAGGGGATAATGCAACAGTTAGTTAGTTTGTCCGGAATCAAACATAAAATGATTATCACTTGGTTTCTATGGTGGAGATTTTTTTAAAGTTGTCGTAAATAACTAAAATAAATGTAGCAGCACAATCTGGCAGTGATTCAATCAAACTACGTCTACTTATAATGCTGGCTAATACTAAAAAAGGGACAGCTGGGCTATATAGATGGGATGTCTTCTTCAGCATACATAGTCAATGGTTTGGAGTAGAGGTAAATCCTGTACCTGATTACCATATCAGGATTTTGGGATTGACTTAGGACCATTTCGGGATCCGGGATTACAGAGATTCATTTTGTAGTTTTGATTGTAATGTACTGTAATGTTCGTAGAGGTCTGTGATCGCTGGAAAATAACCAGAAAAAGCCGATTGTGAGTGGCTCGGCTGATGCCGGTTAGTAGAACGTGCCGGATCTTAGAGTGCTGGATAAAAGAGCTTCTGCTGTATCCCTCATTACAAAACTAAATTTTAAAAAAACACTCAAAGTTGCAATCAAACTAAGTGAAAAAACAACACTGTTTTGAATTAACTGCGGTTTTGTTGCCTCAATAAGCACTGGAAAACAACAACTAATTTTAAGTATGTCGATTAAAATTGTTTTAAAATAAATGTGAAAACTGTTTGGGGAAGTCAAAACAAATATTTCCTGCCTGTGATGGAAATGGAAATCTTGTGCGAGTGCATTTTGGCGAAATATATTGTGATAAGGCCATAAGCGTAGTTTCAGTATTTTGTTTGGAGGGGTACAACACAGAAAAAAACTATTCAACTAATTCAGTTGTGTTTCATTTTTGTATGTTCCAAATTGACAACATTTTATGTATTTCAGCCAAACCAGAATAAATGAGCCTAAGTGATAACAAATAATACCCCCGTCGCAGCAAACCTGCGTACTCAGCGAATTTCCAATGCATAATATATGTCTTAATACCACATAAGGCCGCATACCAAGTTTCATAAAAATATATTCACATATAAGCCATATATACAATTATAATTATTCTCCATAAGAATAACATTGGTGATGAGTACATAGGTTTGCTGAAACAAGGCACACAAACAATTGGTTTTATGCAAATAGAAATAGAATTTAACTAGGCGAAGCCACATACCAAGTTTCATCAATATTCAATCATAAATAAGCACTATATAACATTTTATTTATTCTCCATAAGAAAAACATGGGGCTGAGTAAGCAGGTTTGCTGCAACAAGGAACAAAAAATGGGTTTTTATGCACATATCAATATAACTCAACAAGGTGAAGCCACATACCAAGTTTTATTAATTTATGTTCATAATTAAGGGAGTCATTACATTTGACTTATTCTCCATAAGAATAACATGGGGGCTGAGTACGCAGGTTTGCTGCTAAGGGAATAATCAACAAAAACTCAATTTTTTGTGCAAATATCAATATACCAGTACTACGTGAAGCCACATAACAAGTTTTATCAACATACATTCATAAATAATCGAGATATCAAATTTTATTTATTCTCCATAAGGATAACATTGGACAACGTACTGTGTTTAGCACTTTGAATATCTCAGCAACGGTTGGGTGTAGAATCAAAATTTAAAAACTAAAATGATTGTTTTGTGGAACTGAACAGATTAGTAAAAGCAAATATGAAGTTTACATTCAAATAAACTGAGGAAAAGCCAAAAACTGTTTTCCCATAAGATTAACATGGGAGATTTTATGAGTACGTTTTTTGGATTTTCTCCGCAACCACTTAACCTAGGTTAATAATTCAAAAAACCATATTATTTGTTTTTTTAAGCTCTATAACATGGTCACAACCAAAATTAGGTTTTTAAAAACTTTAGGGTGAAAAATGCAAAAAACTGATTTTTGGAAAATTTAAAAACCCCATAAACCCCCCTTCCCATGGTCCGATTTTTCTGGTTTTCGAACTTAAAGTCATGAATGTCATTTTACACATTTGAGCCAAATTTTATCGAAATCGGACGTTTTTTACTCAAGTTATCGCATTCACGGACACATATATATATATATATATATATATATATATATATATAAATTTGAACAAATAGTGTTTTTGGCATCTGGGGACCTCAAAACAAAAAGTTATCATGGTCTGGGGCTTAAGTCTTACCATGAGACCTACGGTAATAGCTTCTTCCCTATAGGGGAAATTCGCTAAAAATACCCCCGTAGCAGCAAACCTACGTACTCAGCGAATTTCCAATGCATATATATGTATCTTAATACCACATAAAGCCACATACCAAGTTTCATCAATATACATTCATAAACAAACGATTTATGACATTTTAATTATTCTCCATAAGAATAACATGGCGGCTGAGTATGCAGGTTTGCTGAAGCAAGGAACACAAAAAATGGGGTTTTATACAAATATCAATATAACTCATGTAGGTAAAGCCACATACCAAATTTCATTAATTTATTTTCATAATTAAGTGAGATAACACGTTACTTATTCTCCATAAGAATAACATGGGGCTGAGTACGCAGGTTTGCTGCTACGGGAGCCTTTGGAAAAAAATTTTTTTTGAGCAAATATCAGTGGTCCACAACTAGATGAAGCCGTATACCAAGTTTCGTCAGTATACGTTCATAAATAAGCGAGATATAAAATTGTTCTTTTCCTCCATAAGAATAACATTAGACAACGTACTGTGTTTAGTACTTTCAATATCTCGGTAACCAATTGACGTAGAGAAATGATCAAAATACCAAATTGTGTGTTTTTTTAAGCTGAATCCAATGAAAAAAACTAAAATTTGACTATTTCCAAAATTATATGTACAAAATTCGAAAAACCCATTTTTGGGGTACAAAACCCCCCCAAAATACCCCTTTGGATGGAGCGATCTGGCTGGTTTTCGAACTTAAAGTCATAAATGTTGCTTTACATGTTTATACCAAATTTCATGAAAATCGGATAATTTTTATGAGAGTTATCGTGCTCACAGACACATATATATATATATATATATATACAGTTTCGAACAAATGGTGTTTTTGGGGTCTGGGGACCTCAAAACGAAAAGTTATCATGGTCCCGGGCCTAGGTCTTACCATGCCGACTACGGTAATAGCTTCTTCCCTATAGGGGAAATTCGCTAACAAATCAATTATGTTTATTTTAAATAACAGTGCTTATAAATGACTTTAAAATGTCAAAATCTAATGTAGTAAACTTAAATGGTTTTTTGAGCCTTTCAAAGATCATACACTAAGCCTTGGCGTAATGCAGTGTTTGTATCCTTATTTTGGCACCCCTGATGAAACAGTGTTGCTTCCTCCAGATGACAGACTGTCCTTCCTGTTAGTTACTTTACGTCTAAATTACTAAATACACTGTAGTTTGGCTATTGTTGCAACCATTCAGCTGAGAAAAATTAACGAGTTAAAAGCCCTCGTGGTGTCCCATAGAGGGTATCTATCTATATTTATTGCTCAGGAAGTATTAACACGTTCGCTACCGAGCGACGCATATTTGCGTCGGTCCAGTCACTCCCACAGACCAAAATAAATAATCTGAACGTTGCAAACAGACCGAGAGGTACAGGAGTAACATTAACAACAGACCTCAAGAGAAATTGGGTTGAAATGAACTAATTTACTTCATAATAACCTAAAATGCATTTGTAAACAATAACAATTATTTTTTATTTTACTTTGAACAATTTTAAAAACATTGCATATATGCGTTCGTCGGTCTATGCAATGGAAAATAGTAAAAAATATGTAGTAAAAGATGTATTTTTGTTCAATAGACCAAGCGACGCACATTTGCGTCGTTGTAAATTTAATCATTTGTAGACCTATTCCGTTTCTTTGTTAATGTTCTGCACAGTAATCAAACAAACACCACTAAAGCACATCCAAAAACTGTAAGGTTAGCCACGTGGACAGTTGTACACTGATGCATCGAAAATGACAATGTAAACAACAGTTCTGCCAATTGTAATGTGACGTCACCAATCGTCATACCCACAGACCAAGCAACGTGCATGTATGTCAGATTTTCCTACAGACTGATATAAAGAGATCAGGGCTTTAAACTATATTGTTGCTAAGAAATACACGCTCGAATAACAATGGGACACTGACGCAAATTCGCGTCGTCAGTCTATTTCAATATGACCAGCCGACGCAAATGTGCGTCGGTAGTCTACCGGGAGAAATTACTCGACCCACAGCTGCGTCGCTGGTCTATGTGAATGACAAATTCCATAAATTTCCATAAATTGGGGTAGCGAACGTGTTAAAAAAGATAAATAATAATAAACTTTGGAAGTTTTGTTTTACTAAGGTAGAAAGTTTATTATTCAAATACAATTGTCAGTATATCCCTTGTCAAATGAAATAACTATTCCCGAGCCACATATTGACGAACCAAAAACATTGTCAATTTCTGTGATGTCACTGATGCATGCTATGTCCTATATTGGTAACAATTTACATTCAAATATACATTTCCTTTTTTCATTTAATTTCAGTTTCAGATCTTATTTATAATTTATCACCCGGTTTTAGAGTTGGGAACTCATCCTTTAGTTGAATTATAAAACACCAAGTTACAATTTTGCCCTACAACTCTTGTGAGAACTTTCATTTGGTTATAAAAAGATTTACAGCTTATGATATAATTTGTAAAAAGATTACCATGGGCTATAAAAGCAGTGATTCTGTGTTTTTGGATTCTGTTAGAAATATAAACATTTGTACAATTCATAACGGTTTTATTCCATTTTATTGCCACAAATGTTCTTTAAAATTAAATCCACCAATGGAAATATTACGGCATAATTTTGATGCAGTTGTAATATTTGGAGTGAATAGAAATAATAATTATTTTCTTCATTGATTTAAACATGTTCATAGAATCCTTTGTTTTATTTTGCTATTCTGTTAATTACTTTTTTAATTTTTTTTATCTTTACTGTATACATTTAAGACACAATCCAAAAATATTGTTGATGTATATTGCATGACTTATTGGTAAGGTGACCAGACGTCCCATTTTCAACAGGACAGTCCCGTTTTTTGTAGACTAGTCCCTTTGTCCCGACCAACACTCTTGGGACGCCCACTTTTCCTGTTTTAGCTTTATCTGTTCCTGGTTTGCTCTTTTATAAATTTTTTTATCTGAAATAATCCGTCTTAATTTGTTAACTTAGTGAATACAATACTATTACATCCGAATAAGTTTGGCCATGACTCCTTTGATTACACATCCCTTTGTTTTCCTTAGCTTCCTAACCTCTAAACAAACCAAACTACTGAATCTGCACAAATTGAAAGTAATAGTTTGAACAGTGAGTTTTAATAGCCACAGAGCTTAAAAAACTACCCCTGAAGTTCCTCAAAACCCACTGTTTTGCCCCTCACACCTCCTGGATTCATGGGTCCCATTTTCATAATAAAAATCTGGTCACCTTACTTATTGGTAGCACCTGATTAACCTTTTTTTTAGCATTTATTGTTTGAGAAGAATGCTCATTGTAGATAAGTAAAAATTTGATAAATCATTAAGGTTTTAGAACAAGCCATTACAAATTTGACTTTAAGCATTATTTACTTTTTCCTATTTGCTTATCAACTGAATTATCACTACTGTCAGTCGTGTTCATCACACTTTTCTAAATGTTTCATTATATCGGAGAAGGCGATGTTATAAAGCTATGTTGTTGCAGGCCAAGCTCTGGCTGAGTTCGGTGAGGGTCTGAAGCAGATGGCAGACGTGAAATACGCTCTTGATGATAACTGCAAACAGAACTTCCTGGAACCTCTGCACCACCTGCAGACCAAGGACCTCAAGGAAGTGATGGTGAGTTGGGCAAACGTCTGACACGGCTGATAGGTTGGGCTAGGTTTGGTGTAGCTGTTAGCTTAGGTTACGTTTGGTGTAGCTGTTAGCTTAGGTTACGTTTGGTGTAGCTGTTATGTTAGGTCTGGTAAATGATCAAATTAGGTTAGGTTAAGTCTGTTACGGCTGTTAGGTTAGGTCTGCTATAGCTGTTAGGTTAGGTTAGATCTGATATAGCCGTTAGGTTAGGTCTGGTATGGCACAGGTCTAGTAAACTGTTAGGTTAGGTCTGGTATATCTGTTAGGTTAGGTCTGGTATTAGGTTAGTTTAGGTCTTTTATAGCTGTTAGGTTAGGTTAGTTTTGGTATAGCTGTTAGGTTAGGTTAGATCTGGTATACCTGTTAGGTTAGGTTAGGTCATCGTAGGTGATTCGACGAGGTCCAGTCATCAGCTTGTAGGAATGCAGAGATCTCTGTGCTGGGAAACCCTAGGGTGCGTTCAGATTAGGCAATATTGTTTTACAAATTGATACACAAGCAATGCTAAAGCGGCCATAGAGAAAAATGAAATCCCAAAACTTAATACACAATTCCATGGCAATGTCACTCCAAAATTGAAGATTGTTAATACTCAGCGGCGAGATCTTCAATCCAAATTGCTTTGGATATTGCTTACTTTTTCTTAGAACACAGTTTTATAACTAACTATCCAGCGACAAAGTTGCCTAATCTAATCACACCTTAAGCAGCACATCAGACACTACTGAAGGTCAGATTTGCAGTATTTTTTAATATGTGAAAGTTCACAGACAATGATGAAATTTTTCAATCAAGAACAGTGATTGTGTCTACCAGCTGCTATCAACTGAGTGTGACTAACTATTCGATTGCTACAGAGTTACTCAGAATTTGTTTCCTTTCACATTTAACAAACACATAAATATATTTAGTGCATTGTAATTGCATTGTTATTTAATTGAATCATACCATAATAGGTTTGACTTTTCTCAGCACATGAAGAAAGGAGTAAAGTTTAATCCTGTGCTGGTGCCAATTTTGAGACCCATGTGTGCGGTTGAGTAAGGTTAAAAATGTCAAAGATCTCCCGAAAAAATTAACTTGATTTGTGATATAATTTTAAAAGCGTAACTTTCCCCAGCAAAGTTTTGACTTGTATAGTCTTTTCACACTAATCAAGAATATAGGTACTTTATAGTAGTATGACTGTATTTTGTGACTAAACCTATTGCGATCACGCTGTTATACTTGATTATAACGGGTAGTTTGTTTGTTCAGCACCACAGGAAGAAGCTACAGGGACGACGGCTGGACTTTGACTGCAAGAGACGAAGACAGGCTAAAGGTAGGCACTGCACCCTCCACACTTACTTTCTCTGTTTTCTTCTTCTTTCAATCGGTCATTTGTCTTCTCTAATCTGTTATGGTAGGATAGTCTAATGGATTTTTACATTAACACTCATTTCCTTTTCTTAAATGTAATTTTCAAGGAATAAAAAATAAATAATTTAAAAATAAAAAATAAATCGATTAAAATTTCCATATATTTAATGTAGGTGTGGATTCTCACTTGAATCTTTTAGTTTTTTGTTGTTAAACTGACACATTTGTTAGTAATTGTATATTGAAGGCATTCAACTTGAACTCGGTATTTTTCTAATTAGTGCATATTACAAATTACTTTCTAATTAGTGCATATTACAAATTACTTTGAAATATTTCTACTCATTTCAAAGTGTAATTAATTTCCCCTAATATAGGGTGTCTTTTAACTGTCTTTGGAAACTCTGAGAACATCAAACATTTCTTAATAAGTTTATTTTCAAAAGGTTTGAATGTTTATATTGTTTAATTAAATTGTAATTACACAGTAAATTATATTTTTTCTTTACATAACCACTCTTTATTAATTCAAACAAATATATTATACGGCCACAGTTAAATTTACAGTTTTAAATATTTTGGCCTGTAAAAATTACCAGTTGCACATTTGGATCAGTAAATGTTAGAAATTTTAAGCACTAAAATAGATTTATTATGGTTTAGACTTGAACTTTTTGAATCCAAAATTTTAAGCGGTTCTTTTAATTAAATGTTTTGTAAAAAATTGAACACATTTATAAAATTAAAAAGGCGATTTTATGAGCAAATCAACAACAAACTTTATTTGTTTTTTGTCCCTAAACATCTTTTTGAAGTTTTAGGAAAGAGCTTGGAAAAAATTCTCTATATTTTCTTTTTAATACCAGTCATCTTAACCAGTTGTCCTTAACTTTATTCTAGCAACAACAATTCAAGGTTCTTTTATTTTGCTAGAAAAAAATTGTTAAAATTATGGCACTATTGTTTCTGAAAGATCATTACTTTGTTATATTTTTCAAATTTTATTTATGGATACATTAGTTTCTTTTTCATTCATATCTCATTTCTGACCGAGATTTGGCTCTTTGCGGTTCTTGGAGCAGATTTCTTCGTTAAATCCGCTCCAAGCTCCGGGATGTATCACATTGATGTCTGCACGTAGCTAGTAGCCTGGCACCTCACTGCACCACTAAGTGTATGTTACGAAGAAGAAGCGATGTGTAGAGATGAGTCTAGCGGGGTGTCTGTTGTAGCCAAGGGTGCCGCCAGCCCCTACAGCAGCCCCGCTCGCTCCCCCGCCCCCGCCCATGCCGGTCACGTGGGTACGTTTTCCCCCCCGGCAAAAGTCCCTAGTATAGCGTAGTCCTCAACATCGATAGCATTCCAATATAGACTGGCTGAAACTGTTCCATTAAGATAGTGAATAGTATCATCTCATGGTAGCAAAGTTTTAGTGTAAAATAATCGATTAAGTGAAAGCCGTTTTAAGTTGCTTCTAGTCTTTAATTATTTTCCTAGTTGAATATGGATGAAAAAACTTATTCACAAAACGAGCTGCTCGCATAGCAGCAAAGTTCTGTGTCGAGTCTCTCAGGTCCATCGGGTAGTCTCAATCTCTTGTAACACCAAAACCCATTGCAGACTAACAGCCTCATTCATTTTACAATGCTAGGTTTTACTCTCAACTTTTTTAGCTCTGATGCTGTATGAAAAGTTGCCTCAAGTTTATCGAAATATTATACCCCTTCTGCTTATTTAGTTAAGCGTTCATACCGGCCAGTTGAGATCGTATTTATTTACAAAACCTGGATCAGTCTTGTACTATAGAAATTGACATCCTTGAACAGGTGACACTCGCTACGAAGCACAGAAACTCCATCGAGTGGTAACTCCTTTGACATTGGCTGCTAAATCCCTGTGTGGTGACATCATTTCACACCACATGACTTTTATCCCACTGAGACTTTATCCTAGAAAGACTCGGTGATATACCCGACACACACGACTACTTTTCAACGTTTTCTACGCATTTGGTATTTTAAGTATTGTAGATAGATTTATTGCCTTGTAAAACAGAAGTTGTCATCCTGGGCGAACATGTTGTCCAACATTATAACAGTCTAACTCACTTGTTAATTTATTTGGAAACAATTATCATAATTTAGTTGAAATACAGTTTGAATAAATGTTAATGCAGCCAAGGGTTTTCAGTAATAAAATCAAGTGCATTAATTTAATGACACAATAAGCACATAATGAACAATAACTTCACAGCTTGTAGAAAAAACGTATCGAGTTCTTAGCAACTAGAATAAATGCTCCTATCTGTACTTTGTGGGTTTGTTCACCCGAAGCACGCTTTTTATAGTTTTAAATTTCAGGCGTTCAAAACATTTTTTTTAATCTACCAAACAACATAAATTCTATAACTCCATTCTCATGCTTGGCAATAACAGGGTTTAAGTAAGATAACTCATGATGTAAGATAACATTTTTTGCAAATGCTAAGTCATATTTTGTCAGGTCGTAATGACAGAGCTTTAAGTTGGGAAAATTCATATGCTAATTGAGTTTATTACTCTAGTTACGTAATTATCAACTTCTTTTGGGTAGGAACCCATTATTGGATGTGATATTAGTTTTGTGAACCACACTAAAGAAAATTGTGAAACAGCCTTCTAAAATTATACCTAAATAGACCTTATATTGAAAACTAATGCAACGCTAATTGACGTGATATATAACACTTGGTAATACAGAAATAAATATATATATGTTTTTTTCTTGAGTTTGATTATTACAGACATTTTCAAACAAAGAAATGACAATTTAAGTTAATGGAACTTAAAAAATAAATAAACTAAATGACATCTGATATATTTTTTTTAGAAATAATTAAATGTGACTTTGTACAGATATAAATTTAAGTATCGTGTTGGCTGGCTTGATTCTATTTCTACCTAAGTTTGAAGGAAACTTGGTCTTTGCCTTTTATTGTACCCTTTTGGAATTTCTTATTATCGAGTTATCAGTTTAGTTACCTTTACAGTTTTGATGAAATTTGGTTTTCTAAAGGGTTTTAAGGTAATAGAAACCTTCATAATTGTGGTGGTGGTGAGATACATAATACCAATTGATATTTTTATCATCTTTATATTCCACAGTAAAACAGTAATACTAAATCAATACCAATTCCAGTAATACAAAATCACAAGGAGTTGGAGTTTTTGCCAACATTATTTTAGGACAATGTTTATACTATCCGTAATGTTTGTGTTGGAATTAATTTGAATTTAATAATTATTGGTAAACACTGTAACATTGCTTTTGAATAATTTGTAAAAGCCACTCTGAGGCTTGCGACAAGGTTCGCTGCTTGTTATGTTTTTAAATAGTTTTGAGGTCAGCGTTATTAATTTTGGGTCTCGTCCAACATATTCTTTTAATTTGGTGGCCTCGTAAACTCATCAAGTTGTCTGCAAAATTGTATGTTATGTGGGAATGATTTAGAAAACTGAATGCCACTTTCATAATATTGTTAACATTTTAAAGCCTAGAAAATTCTAACCTAGAAAATTTGGCTATGATATACCTATGATATACTTGGGATCATTTGGAAGGATTTGAATTTTTACTGTCATTCTTAGGCTTTCTCTGGTTTTCTAATTTTTTTTTAATACTGTAGGAATCAAAAACATAATTCTATTTATATACTACATTTTTTGAAACAGCTATCTTTTCCAAAGACTACGGTTGTCACTCTCTTTGATGTTGACGTTTTCATTAATAAATATAAATATTTAACTTTATGTGAAAGATATCAATAAAATACAACCCTTAAATTACCAGAACTTGGCCCAATTTTCACAAAAAGGTTTCCCCAAATAGTTTTATCAATTCGGCTTTAAAACTTAAAACATAGGACAGGCCCTGTTGTTAGGTTGTACATTGCCCGCTGAATGTGATTCAGTCGTGGTTGTGATCCACATTAACAGGTTGCTGTGATAGGCCCTTTACTGTTGATTTGTCTATGATTATAAACCTTTGTCGCGACCCACTACCGGGGGAAAACCACTGCTCTAATGTATTTCAAGTAATACCAATATTGTGTAAACAAACAAAACTCATAATCCTCAGTTTAATTTCAAAATTATTTACAGTTATCAATCTTGACACTTGAGTTACTTTACTGATTAGGTTAAGGTGTTTTAGTCTTTTAGAGAAGTGAAGTGGTTCCATACTTAGTTTAAATAAATTTAAAAATGTAAGAACAAAAAAGGTCTTTGATTAAATCTAGTTTTCTCTGGTGGGTTTTAGTATTCATTGCTTAAAGTTAGGTATTTTGCTATATAGCATACTTTAACATTCTTTGACCTAAACACCAATTGTTTTACTCTCCAGGGATTAATTTATGACCCTTATAACCAAAGTCCAAGAACTATTGTTTGGCTAGAGAGAACACTAACCATTAAGCTAACGGTTAGCTAACTATTTAGACCGGTTAGTTAACCGTTTTTAGCTAACCATTTAGCTAACCATTAAGATGTCTGATTGTTATGCTAGACACTGTATCGCAGGGGCTGATATCTCTGTTTATAAGTTTTCCAACTATCTAATATCTATTTGACATTAACTAAGCAACTCAGTATATTCTGAATTCAGTATTTTTTGTGGCAGTAGTGCATCTGTGTGTGTACAAATCATTCCATTCTTACTGCAACTGTAATTTCCAACTACGAATATTTTTGAATTTAGAAATATCAGTTGTGATATTTTATTGTTTTATAACGTGCTTTCTAATACTGTTAATAACTAGCAAACAGCCTTTTAAAAATCCTTTTCATTTTTGTTCCTTGCATTTGTAAAGAATGTTATTTGAGAGTCACTAATTTATATTAATATTTGTTTAGTTGGTAATTTGCAGTGTTTTTTTTCTTTTATTAGTAGAGTTGGTTAAATTTAAAAAATCAGTATTCTTTATTACCTATTTTTTATATGTAATGCACATTTTCATGGATTTAGTGGTTTATTGGATGTGTCATTTTTGTCTCTTTGTCATCGCTGCATGCCTCTCGTGTCGTCACTGCATTCTGTTATATTTCACTTCTCTCAGTGTGTTCTGTCATTGGATTGTCATATTTTTCCATTGTTAAAAAAAACATACACTCACGAGTTTTTTGCTTTGCCAGGAAAATCCAGTTGTAAGTTGAATATTTTTTGACAACATTTGTTGTAATATTCAAATGATGAAAATGTTTTACGTCATAGATTTATTTTCTTTACATTGCACTCATTCAACCCTTGGACATCAATCATATAGAGGACATTTGCCCCAATTTTTATGAGAAATCTTTTCTTTTCCATAAAACACATTTCAGTTAAGTTTTTGAGAGAGTAAATCTTGGTTAATATGTTCCAAGTTCCTGGATCAAGAGTCAAGTGCTATGAGTGGGGAACTGTTGTTGTTTACGCTGATATAAATTACAAAGTTGGTTACAGAGTTTAGTGTTTAAAATATCTAATTTCTTCCTTTAAGCCCTATGCCTGGAAAGTTTTGGAAACAACTATTGCTTCTAATCAGAACATGGGTTTTTTTTTTCGAAAATTAGTGTTTCCGTCCAAGTCATCAAACTGATACTTCTAAATAAGTGTAAAATCAAGTTATTTTAATATCATATATTTTTAACTTCAAGCAAAACTTATTGTCATTTACAACCATCCTTTTTCTCAGAATTAATAATTTTACTATCTTTATTTTATGCAAGCACGTAATCAATGCCTTATCTTCAAAGACCCTATCATTTTTACAAACATAACAAATCTTTAAAACAAAAATTTAAAAATAATTTACATTTTTGTACTTAACTCACCAATAGTTAGTGGGTTGAATTTTCTTGTGATTTCCAGACATCAAGGATGGTTGATTAAAAGTTCCTATTCACTTTTCAGTTTTATTATGACCTCAAAGTAATTGAAGAATAAGAATACTTATACAAATTCAAGACAAGAAAAAGCTATGGAACTTTCAAAGCCTAAAACACTATGGTGTTATTGTTTTAAACATTGTTGGAAATGCTTCTTCCAGTTACTCTTTTGAACCGTGTCAAACGTTTCTCTCCTTTTATTTAATAATAACCTAGCAGAGTATACATTCCAGTGTGGTACTTTGGTGTTATGTAGCATGGTGTGATGAGGGCTTCTTGGAGGCAATGGAATGGGTGTGACACATTTTCAGACTTTGTGTCTGTGAATGATCCGTAAATTAAGAAACTGTTAAGTTTTACCTGCCCTTTTCTTTGTCTCAACTGTTTATATCTCATACTGATTTGCTTTGTTGGCAAGTGTGTTCCAAAGTTATGGATTTTTGTCCACCTTGTAGAATGCAAAAAGTTAAAATCTCTCAGAAGCTGGACTAAAAGAACGTTGGAAATATCATTCTCAGAGACTCGATGTATTCCATTAGTCATTGTCAAAATTGGAAGAGGCAAATCATATCTTCAGAGAAATCTGGAGAAGACTGTTATTATGACATTCTTCCATACAAATTAGAGTAGCCAATCTGAAATAGAGAAATTATCAGTTTTCTGATCTTGGTGTTCTTCTAGGTTTCAAGTTGTTTACTTGTCAAAAGGAATTTGGAATTTTTGACATGGATTTTCAGCACTTCCAAATTATCTTGACTTTCTATAAACATTTAGTTGGGAGTGTGACAGCATTGTGTGGATCAGTGACAGGCCTAGGAATGACTTTTTAACAGTTTGTCTCATGTATGGTCTCCCAGTTCCCTGTATTCATTGGGATAGAAGTGCATTTCCGAGTTAACCTTCCGCTTCTCGCTTTACATCATACCAATGTGGATGGTATAACCTTTGTCCCTGGAGTACTTCAGTGTCATAGGGGGTATTAACATTGAGTACAGGTTTTAGATTTCCTTCTTTAACATCCTTTCTGGTTTCCTTTGTTAGATTGACCAACATCTTCATTCGGGTTTGTGATCCCAAGATGTGTTAATTTTGTCAAGCATTCGATGAGCGGTTGGGTTTTTTATTGTCATGCTAATCTTCAAAAAATAAGTTCTATTT
Source organism: Allygus modestus (assembly GCA_963675035.1). Taxonomy (NCBI): domain Eukaryota; kingdom Metazoa; phylum Arthropoda; class Insecta; order Hemiptera; family Cicadellidae; genus Allygus; species Allygus modestus. The sequence goes on along the minus strand of OY776115.1, from coordinate 108,963,030 downwards.
TGGTCGTGTATCACCCGATCATCTGACCTGGAGGTTAACAAGCATTGTCCATCCTCAATTGTCTTGGGATGGTTGCTAGTTCATAAAGGGGTGTTAACACAATGCAACTGTTGCTTAAGTGGCTTAGCAACTTGGATTGAACAATTTCCCTTGAGTTGAACCAGAGCTCCTGTAACATTTTTATCATTGTGGCAATAGTATTTCCTGGATAAAATGTATGAGTTAGCAATTATATATTTCAGAAAGTAACATTGTCGCTTGGATGTGCAACTTTGGGGTTTTTAGTTTGCTATAGAATATCTGACAAAGTTATTTAGTTAATTTTTTAATATTCATTTGAATTAAGTACAAATGAAGTTGATAAATAATCTTCCACTGTTAACACCCCTTAAGGAGAGGGGGGTAAGTGGAAAACCTGCCTTGCCTAAAAAAGGCATCAATGTATCTTGCTCTTAACAATTCTTAGTGGGAAACCATTTTGGAAATCACCACACAAAAAGTTTATTTAGTATTTAAATGCTCAATGTGTTAATCAGCACTCGTAGGGGAGAAAAGCTGCATTATACCGAACCAGAAAAATACCGCACAAATCACAATTTTTTCAATAATCTACCAGACACTGGTTTACTCATAGAACTATTTTTATTTATTTATAGTTAATAAAACACTTTAATTTATAGTTTGAAGTTATGATCTTTTTTTAAAACCACTTGCAAAAGTAATAACTTCTGTTTTGTGATTAATGATTATTCCTAATCTGGGTTAAGTTTGTTATCGTTCATATGACTTGTTATATTTTTTTTGCAAGTGCTTGAGAAATCATCGTTCTTAGCTTGCAATATAACCTGGTACAAGAAAGTAAATATAAAAATTAAAAATAATAATTTTGGTTTTAAACTAAATTTGAATTTAAAATTGATAACTTAACACAGAAAATATCCACTATTATCAACAATTGCAAAGCTGTTTATAATTCATATGATACCTAGATAACCAAAAATTTATAACCACTTCTCAATTTTTATAGTTGAAGTTTTAACTTAGTAAGATATATTCTTTAAACCGCTCTTTAAAAGAGAAATGAAATCCCCTCAAGAAATTAGAATAACTCCTGAATACAAATGGTCCTTTTCTGTTACCAACCTCATCTGATATCACAAATGCCCTCGATGGGGCAATTAATATGAAAGTATCAATTGCTTTTGCATTAGTTAGCATAGAGCTTTTGTTAGGCTTTGATCACTTCACACAGTTAACTGATTCGAACATGATATATATCTCTTTCATTTGATAACTAACATTAAATTTAAATGTTCCCAATGATGTGTTGGCATTACTTCATTTAAGACATTCTTTTACCTTATTATTTGTATTGATCAAATTCCTGGAACCTTTTAGAGATTGCTGTCTAAGGTTGTAATATGAAATATAATAAATTTTTCTTTTAAAATAATTTTAATAATCAGGAGAATTTTGGGACGTTTTTATAAAGTCTACAAAACTCAGTCAATGAAACATTTGTGTCATTCATTTTTAGGAAATAGGGAGAGAAAAACTGCATGTTAAATAAACAGTACTGTACAAGGCTGTGATCCGTAAATTTAAACATTTTTACTTTTGAGATGTCAGTTTACTTACTTAATGTAATTCCATTTATCTTATTCATATTTGCCTCTGGGATTGAGTTTGACTGAAAATTAAACAGGTTTACATACCTTTCTGTTGTCAATCCTTCGTTTAACTAGCAAGATGACTAATTTCGGGACTACTGTCCCCATTTTCAAATCTGTATGTTAAATGTTATAATCAAAACATGTAGTCCACAGTAATTATGCATACTAACACAATAGAAATGGACAGAAAAAAAAAATTGGCTAGTCGTGTCAAAGCCTTTGGTGTGAGGTCCTGCTGTTTGGACTTTTCTTTGGCCGGCCAAGCTAAATAAATGTACTGTTCATACCACCCGTGACTGTGACTATGTGTTTTGCTTTTATCATACGATGCACAGATTTGATGATGAAACTAGTCATCCAATAGTTGGATACATTTTTTATGACAGCAAGGTATGAAAACCTGTTTAATTTTCAGCAAAACTATTTTCGTTGCGAATTTTGTTTTTGTGATTGATTTGTTTCTTATCAAGATCAACAACAAAATACATTTTTAACCTACCGATAATGGTGCATCCAAGAAAAGTAAATTCACATTTTCAATGTTCATGACCTTAAAAATATATCCCGTGGGGAGGGGGGGGGGTTGTAATGAAATTTTTAAACAATAAATGTATAAAATTATACAATTTACAGAATATTAGCTTCTGTGTTTGTGTGTTCAGGGATCAGCTACGATAAGGATCCCAAGATATAAAATCCAGTTACATTTCAAAGTATATGAAAACTGTTCATTTATCCTTTTTCAATTATCACTATTCACAAAGTGGTTTAAAAACGTTTGAATGTTTCATTAGTTTGCCTTATTGAATTCTAATTTTAAAATTACACTAAACTAAACCAATTTGCCGCCAAAGATTATTTAGCTTTCAAGACATATAAATTCATTTTTTTATGTTTCTGAAACTCAGATATGCGGGGGAAATTATGAGGAATATTAGTGATCTTAATGCAAAGTTAAGCATTTCTTGTTAACAATTGTTAAACGAGTTAGATTAATTTAATTTGTTTTACTTTAGTATTGTGCTTGTGATTATGAAAATACTCAGACATCATAAACTAACTATCTTAATCAAAATAATGGCAATGCTAATGCAGTAGCTAATTTAATTTCTTTAGAGTAAATTCAGTTGTAAAGGATGACTTGAATCACAGAAAAAACAAGTTTTTGTTTGACACCTTTTAATTTTAGGAAACCGATTTATTTCAATTCACTAACCGCAGTCAGGATCAGAAAACAGAATGCATCCATCCCCGTCAATCCCAAAACTGAACTTCGGAAATTAGTTCTAACAGTGATATCTCGTATGGTTCAACGTAAATTTAAAAGTAAAATGGCTGCGTAGGTGACATAGTGAGTAGCAGCGTGTAGTAGCATGTGTCGGTTAACACAGCAACGTTCACCGTTTCACACATTCCTTCTTCTTCAGTAGTAATCTTGGTATTGAGGTAGTTGCACGTCCGAGCCTACGCACAACATTATTACTGAAGAAGAACCTCGGTTGTGTGGAAACTGTGGACTTTGTGTGTTGCCAGGGCTGCTGGCGGCTATAGACGTGTTCCTTTTGCCCACCGGTGAGTCATACTCTTCACTCCTTTGCTTTTTGTATTTTTTTTTGCTTTGCTGTTTTTTCTCTATTTTTTCCCCTCCAAAGATTTAGACTCCGAATTGTGACTCGGTGAATCATTAACTACATAAACGTTACAGATTTGTATTCCTTTTGGTAAATGTTTTTTAAATTATTTTGTACTTTTGTCATTTATACTTTGATTTTAAAATATTTTGTGATAAAAACCTACTGGCTCTGGTCTACCCCATGAAAAGTGAAATGATACATAATATTAAGTTGTTTACGTTGAGAACAAGAGTGTTCAAGAAATTCAATGGATTCCCAATCAAAACTTCAATAACTAATTTGGTAACACATCTTAAACAAAATTTAAAAGAAGAAAATTAAAGCTTCTCTTTGTTTACATTTTAATAATTATGTTTTTATTCTACTGCAAAAAAGGCTTGTTTTATATACATTCAATCAATCAATCAATAATACTTTATTCATTAGTACATAAAATGCACAGAATGGTGTCAATACATACATTGTTTAGGTGTATGCTGAAAACAAATAATAAAATACAATAATTCTTAACAAACAATAGTTCAAATTAAATAAAATCATGGTTCTAATTCTAACTCTAACTTGCCAAGTTCACTACAATAATCATGAAAAAAAGTCATCAATACTATACAGTGGCTTATTGATAAGATATAGCTTTACTTGATTTTTAAACGTTTTAAGATCTGTTATTCGTTTAAGATATTCTGGCAAAGAATTAAAAAATCTTATTCCAATATATGAGGTTTTTTTGTGAAAATGAAGAATTATGCTTTCTGTATGCCAGTTGATTACCTTTCCTTGTTTCATACTGATGAAAAGAATTTAATTGGGGTAATTTTTGAAAGTTTGATCTAATATGAACTACTAACTGAAAAATAAATAAACCATAAACTGTCAAAATTTCTGTATTTTTGAAATGTTCTTTTACAGAGTCCCCCGGTTTCAATTTTAACATAATATGAAGGGTTTTTTTTAAGTAATAGTATTCTGTTTAGATTATTGTTTGAAGTAGAACCATAAAGGCATAAACCAAAAGCTATATGCGATTCAATTAGAGCATAATAGACAATTTTTAAAGTTTCAAAACTACTGAATTTGGACATCTGTCTCAATGCATAAAGGCCTGAAGATATCTTTTTACAAACTGAATCTACATGAATAAAGTCTGTCAAATTACTGTTTTTCGTTTGAGTAGTGGAAAGTTAACTGGTGTACAATTTGAGTTTTTCAAGATACTATCCTTAAAATTTGTGTTGTTTCACTTATCAGCAACAATACTAATTGTACTAGTTAGACCTTATTTCGCAGCTGGAATGTTATTTTTTTCATAAACAAATATTTATGGTTTTGTTGCAGATTATTATATTTTTCATTTAAATACATAGAAGACCTTTAAAAATGAGGAAAACTATGTTCATCACTTTTAGCGGAAGTTCATTTAGTGCTTGGTCATATTTCTGAGCTCGGTTTCGCCTTGGTCGTAAAACACCATTGTCGGTAGGCAATCGGCAGATAACACTTAAATTTGCTCCTAGTGATGAAAACTATTATTTTGTAATAAGTTATTATGGTTTGAAAAATTTTATTTTATACATTAACAAAAAGATTATAAATAGAACTAACTTAAATATATTGAAAAAAGTAATAAACACAACAAAATTTCAATTTTGATTCTTAGGTTTGCGGGGATGGTGTAAAGTGTGACTCTACAAACCCTCGCATTGCGCAGTGTGGCAGGGGTAGGCCAGAGCTTTCTCAGATTTTGTCAAATTCACTAAATGTTACGGAATATTCCTTCAACATTATTTTCCCTCTGTGTCCGATTTGCTGGATGATTCATTGTGGTTTAATATAAGAGTTTACTTTCTGTTTTTTTATGGCGCCGGTTTTTTGTTTTTTTTGTGTTTTTTTTGTTTTTTTTGGTTGATAGCCTGAGACAAAAAATGTTTTCTAGATAATTAGGATTTATGATGGGTGATGAAATATGTTTTTAATCCAACATAAACTTTTCCCCAATATTAGAAAATAATAGAACAATGTGAAATATCTTTAATGGATTATTTGGCCCCTTTTTTTCCCCTTAGATGTGATAGATTTCAAATCTATTTTTTATGTTTGCATTGAATATTTTTGGAATGCCTTTTTTGTTTTGTTTGCTATATTCCATGTGAATATCTTATTTTAGGGAGAATCAGGATTATTCATGGGTACGTTTAATGTACCAGTGTATTTTCTTCTTCCTCCTCATGATCGTTGTTGCAAGCTTGGGGAAGTTGCTTCGTCTGTTGTCGTTGTCACAAGGTCTTTATAACTTGCAGCTTTGTTCTTTTCAGTTTGAAATGAATTTTAAAACTTCAGTTTTGAATGAGCTTAGAGGGTACCACCTATTTCGGTGCCCTGTTTTGTTTATTTTAAAGAACCGTGCGAAAAGGCATAGGCAAGTGTGAATGGATAATGGTACAAGCAGGTACAAACGGTTTCAGTCAGGAACTGAAAGATGCACAACGCTTCCGGCAGGCACAGACTGTACACTCTAGAGACTGTGGGAAACACTCTCACAAAGCAAACGTGTCTTCACTTTCCTACTTGTAATCTTTCTTCACTGCATGACTTTGACAAATCTTGCAGCATGTTCGCTGTTTCGTTGAAACATGTTTGTGTTGTTTTCAGAAATCTCTCGAGGAGTAAAAAATATAGTTTCTTTTAGTTTTAAGAACTTTCAAAGTGAATACCCAGTTTGAACAGTATAACTCAGTTATAAGTGTATGCTGTGATTGTAGTATCAAATGACTATACTTCCAAATTAACTTTAATGAAAACTTGTTCAGACTACCAGACCAGATTATCTGAAAGTCATATTTTCATCTTAATGATATATTTAATTCATGTTAATTGGTCTGTTATTTTCTAATAAATTACTGTGCATTACAGTAAGCCCTAGAGTTTTTAAACCAATACTCCGAAGCACAGTGACAATTGCTACATCACCATTTATGTAGTCAGTTCAAGAAAAAAAGTATCATATCAATAATTTACAAAGAGTTGTGTTAAGTTATTCCAAATCTAGAGTTTCCTAACCTAAAAGTGTTATTTTGAAGCCAGTTCAAAATTGCCCTAATGTGGTAGGTAGTCTTTATTATGATGGTGTGAAAATTGTGGGACGAGGGATAAAGTGAAATTTTCAATCTTAGATAAGGAATATGTTATTTCATCAACTGGAAACACTGCTCTTAGGAGACCTTCGAGCTGAACTAATATTGCACACAATCTTGTGTAGTAGTGTTTGCGGGCTGGTTAGTTTGACACTAAAATAGGTGAGATTGTGAAAGTTTACATTTTTTATAAAAATGTAGTTTGTTCTTTTTCATACTCTGACCCTAGAGTTACCCATAAACTTGAAAATCCCCAAAAATTGTGTCCGAATTACGCAAATGTTTGGTTTAGCTAATTTAGATTATTGGGACTCAAGAGTAGTATGTTCAGTAGTAGAATATCATAACCATAATCAACAGTAGAATATCATAGCTGTAATACAAATTATTCGTAAACAATATGTTTCTAGTATAAATTCAGTTTACAATGTGTCACATAGTATTTAATTCAGAAAAGTAAAAGCATCCATTTTTTATTTTCGCTATTCAATTAACTTTTGAAAAATCAATTTACCAACTGATTTGTTTTGTTTCAACCCCTTATATAAAACAAAATCATTTGTCTATTGTCTCAAAGATGTAAAGACTGACCAAATTTAAATACAAACAAGTTCACCAATTGAAACGCATGACTGGGTATTGTTTCGCTCAAGTAATTAGTTCTTGAAAGCGCAGCCGTTAGTTTTTCAAAGAAAAGTGGATCTTTTGTCCCTTCCTGCTTATAAAAACTGTTCAAGCTACTCCTTAGGAATATTATTACTTTATTGTAACACCACTCTCCTGCCTTATAATGTAACATATTTGATGCTTCAAGTTTCAGCCTTTTTTCAGCTATCCAACATAAATTTAATTTTTGTAAATACACTGAACATGTTTGTTATCTATCTATGTGTTGTAGTGTAAAACATTTTTAGATTGTACTATTTATTAGTTTTTTACCTTCTGTATGTTTATTTACATTTATTATTAATTTTAGTTCAATTTGAGTTTTATTTTTATTTGACCATCAAACCATACGGCCAAAATTGTAACACTAGTGGGGTTCAGGTATAAAATTGCCCAAAAAAAAACTATTCAAAATCGATTTAAAGAAATTAAGTAAAACCCTTGTTCAAAATGACAGCTGTTTAAAAAAAAACACATTTAAAAAAGTGTAATTGTATTTTTTAAAGTTCCTATTCCATATCAAATTTTATTTTATTCCTTAGTATAGAGATTCTTATTTCTGCACAATTTTATTATTATAACAGCGTCCAAACTATAGAAGCATCACCAAGGTCAAGAGTTGACCATGTCATATACAAGACCCAAGAATGTCATATGACCCAAGAATAAGTCATACATTATTTTATCTCAACTTAAATCATTCGTTTTTCACAGAACTGTCTTTACAAGTTATTTTGAAGTTTCGTATCTCTGTAACGCATCCACTATGTTGTGAAGAAAACTAACGCTTCTAAAACTTGAGGGTGACAGTGATCGCTTGTATCTCAGACGTCGGTCGGTTTGATGGTCGCGGTGGCGGGTTTTTTTCTGTTTGCCGTTTGCCTGGTTGACCCTGACTGACGTGGCCGTGGCCTGGTGTCGTGTTTGACAGGGTCTAACATTGCAGATGATGAGATCAAGCAGGCGGAGGAGAAGTTCGCAGAGTCGTTGCATCTCGCACAGATGGGCATGTTCAACCTGCTGGAGAACGATGTGAGTAGATGTCCTCATTGATGTTGTATCGTAGTAATATCAATGTATGAGTAACGTTACGTTGATGTAAGGAGCGTCTTACAGACACTATTAAATATCAAAAGTAATTCGGGGGGTCTCGGGTTTTATTACAGGCCATTCTGAGATGATTTTGTACTGTTTCTCATCTCACTTAGGCAAATGCCAGAATGGTTCCCAAAAAAGGAAAGATGATACTCAGGCCTACTTTACCTGTTTGAAAGATTTCCGCATAAAATAATGTTTTTGTAAACTCCGATACATTGTAAGTCATTGTCATGAAATCAATATAATTATTTATTATATACAATATTTAAAGATAACCAAGCTCAAAATTTCATCAGAGGTGTTTATTAACGTGTTGAAACAGAATGTCCATTCAAGTTATCATGTTAAGTCCATGGTAATTGACAGTTCAGGTTAAATCACTTAACGTCTATGGTACAATTATTAGCTTTACCCTTTCAACACGAGTATTACATTGACAGCTCACTGTACTCTGCCCATGTTCACCAAGCAGTATGAAGCTCTCATGGGCAATGTATTTCAAATGGCAATTTGAGTTGTACTAGCCATCCTGAAAGCATTTACCTGAGCGACTTCACTAGAGTCGCAGGGACAGTTGATGCAACCCACTTAGCACCAACAATATAGGTACTCAGCTCAGGTGTAACACGGCCATCCCCCATGAGACCTGTACATATCCTGGTCCGAGTACTGACCCGAGTGTGGCTTGTGACAGGTGGAGCAGATCTCACAGCTGACCTCGTTCGCCGAGGCGCTCTACGAGTACCACCAACAGTGCACGGAGATCCTGCGCACCGTCGTCGAGAACTTGCAGGAGAAGTGAGTATACTCGACACAGAGCCACACAACTGTATCGCCGGCTATTAGACAAATGTGATACTTAAGCCAGAAATGAATGTTAAAATGGGAACCATGCGTTCGGCCAATTTGGCGTTGGGGCAACGATGATGAATGAAAACCCTGTGAGCCAATGAAAACGTTCGGTGTCGTTAACAGATTAGCTTTGTTTCGTTACTTTTACTTATAGGTAACATACATAACTATGGATAAAATGCCTGGTACATTATATGACGTAAAATATATTATAAAACAACACATTTAAACTAGGCACTTTACCACACTAACTGTGATTGAAAAGTGATGAGGTAAAATAATGTACTCATATCGATCGATGTATGAATTAGGTTATAATTTTTATGACAATCATCTGTTTACTATTCTCTCAACTTGTTTATTATCTTAATGTCCATTCTACTTTTAACGCACTATCGTTTTAAAATAATCAAATAAACCTTCTCTTGTGGAACTAATTAGAGATATTTTTTCTCCAGTACTTATGTTGGTACTCATAGAACAGAGTGTAAAAATGATCAATGAAAATATAGTAAAGCCTGGACTGACAGGTGCTTTGGCGAGCTAACAGCTGATTGGCTCTGATCGTTGCGGCGAGCTCGCGTTTGATTGGCTCCGCTAAACGGGACCCAATGAGAGCCTACCGTTGCCCCAACACGGAATTGCCCTGATGGCTTGTTCCCGTTACAATATTGATTAAATTTACTAAACATTATTATGTACGTCATGAAAGCAAACTTAGTGACAACTGAAAATAAAAATTTGTTTAACACCCAGAACTGATAACCAAGAACCGACAACCGTTTTCTATTAAAATCCAAACTGCAACTGAGCCGAACTAAACTGTAACTGGATCATCCCTAATTATGACTTATTTCAAGTGCATTCCAGACACCGGATTGGGCTTTTGTTAGGTTTAAAACACCCAAGCTAGATTGTGAAAAGCATTGTTTTTTTCTTACTGTGTTTTGTGATCAACAGTAAACTATATATCAATTTTCACTTTAATAACTTTGAGGTATCAACTTAAATTCAAGGTGTGGAATATTTACACTAAAACACAAATCTTGTCAACACACAAAAAATCAATAAATTGGGGAAAACTAAACAATCAGTAATTAACGAGAGATTGCGTGTTGCAGGAGGAACGAGGCAGCCAACAGACCGCGGGCGGAGTTTGTGCCCAAGACGTTGGCAGACCTGCACGTGGAGGGCATCTCGGAACACGGGGACTACAACGGTGGGAGCATGTTCCACGTGAACACAGAGCGAGATGACCCGTTTGACCCCTGGACCAACAACAAGCCCCCCAGCCGAGGTGCCGTTTGTGGTGGTTGTACCTGGTGCACACTTCTTGACCGGTTTGATTCCCAAGGAAGCCTGTATGACCTTCGAGAGGTTTGGATCATTGTCCCTTTACATGTAAAGGTCCACTCAGAGTAACTTAGGAAAACCTTAACGGTGATCAGTATATCCACAGGGGCTACTGATCTCAAGTTCTAATCCCCGAAATTCCAGGGGATATCCCCGTTCCCTAAAAATAAAGGGCAGAAAAATTCATAATTGAAGAGTTGATCCGAGCAATGGAAGCTGAATTTAGATAACATCTTGCCCTCTTTTAAACACAATTTTCAAAGCTCACTTTTTTAATTGTTAACACATAACAAGAATTTTAAAAAATTAACAATAATCTAAATTTTTAGAAATCAATCTCATACAAATTTTTAACTTAACCCATTGAATACTTTTCACAGAACGGTTCTGTGACAGCTGTTTTGGCCCAAAATCTTTATCACGGAGGGGTTCTGTGATGATGTAATACCATGTATTAAAAAAGATGATTTTTCTATTTTTGTATTTAATTCATTTTAGGCTTATATCTATGAATGATTTTTGTTGGTAAAATATTGCATTGGGATACATTTTTGGCAAACGGGTAAAAATCCAAATTATTCAAGAAAAAAGTGGTTTTACTAAAAAATTCATAGAAATTTTTTTATGTTAGATAAAGTAAAAAACTAAAAAGTTTTATGTAAGGAACTTTTATTAGGACTTTTGTAAGGATGTCTTATTTTTCACTTTACCATACAACTAATTAGACATTTATTTTTATTTTTTATTTTTACTTTATACTTTCTTTCAAAATATATTTCAATTTTTAATTTTTATTTGTATAAAAATATTATAAAATATGAATTTATTTTTTTTTTATTATTATCATATTAAAAAGAAAATATGTCCAGCTTTAAGAAAAACACTAGTTTGCCCATTTAGTAGCAAAAGTAAATTTTTTACAGTTTATTTACTAAAATACTGCAAAATATTGAAATTTAATTGGGTTTCTAGGGCCATACGGTCATTAAAAAAACTAAGTATCCAATGGGTTAAAACTATATAATAATTGTATTGATACTACCATGCACATTCACACGAATAACTCAGTTTATTTGTAACCTAATGTTTTGAGAGCTGGTTATTTTTCGCTTAGTAAATTTCCTAAATCAAATACTTTCTATCCTTCAACAAATTGTATGAAATATAGAATGTTGTAAAGGCTGCGTCAAAAAATATGAAGTATTGCTCAGTTTTATTGAGACCTGTTAAAATATCAAAAGAAGTGTGCACCATATTATCGTTATTTTTTTATTTGCTCCCTTAGTTTGTGGCTTTCTGCATTTTCAGTTCTCATTTATTTTTACCAGTACAGTCTAGGTTGTTTGCCTCAAATAATTTTCATATGTATATTTATTAGTAATTTTTAGGCTATTATCATTGACTATAAATCTAAGATTTATAGTCAGTGCTGATATTCACTCCTTTATCCTGAAGATTATATGGGTTGTAATCGTTGACAATCTCTTCCCCAATTATTCACCAAGTCGTTATCAGTTGAGTGAGTTAAAGCATCAGTATAAGTATTTTACTTTTAAATTAGCCATTATGCAAATGTGAATACTCATATATTTTCAAAGGTCATTTACATGGTAATTTTTAATAAATGGTAAGCAATTCTTAAAAAATGTTTTTATTCAGGAATTGTATTTACTCTACATTAAATACATGAAAGCAATAGTACATTGAAAAATATTCTGCTGCCAAAGAAAAATGTAGTTTAAAGATGAGAATTATGGTATTTTCTATAGAAATTGAGCCTTTTAAGACCTTAAGGCCTTTTTAATAAGTTCATCAGGTTAATCGGTTTGCCTGATCATTTATTTATTTATCTATCAACGGTCAAAGCCATTTACAATGAAAGAATACATATAATATGATTGTCATGTTTATTTGAAATATTTTAACTTTCTTTAACTCTGGTTTTTAAACTCTCTAGTTTTTAGAACTGCCAGATCTATTAATTAGGCCCTACTATTTACTTGGAGTTTATATTTTTAAATTATCGCTTAATATTACTAATAAATGTTTCCTTTTATCAAAGCAACATTGGTTCCTCTGGTTTGTATAAGTTTAAGATATATTTTTTCATTTGTATGACTCACAAAGAAGATTATAATTATAATATTAGCTTGTATCGACTGTAGCCCCTAGATATTTGTTATGCATTATAACTGCTGCTTCAAAAAAATTAAACGCTAGACACTCAGAAATGGAAACGAAGCAAGAGTTTTATAATCCCCATGTGTTTTACTAGAACAATTTTACCAATCTCAACAGTTGTTTGCATACAAATTAATTCCCCCTGATTTTTTGGGCCAAGACTTTTTATATTGATGATTTACATCATTCTGCAATTTACAAAACATCAACAACATGTTTTCCTAAATTTGGCTTGCAGTATTATAAATATAAAAAATAATTTTAGTCTCAATAGCTTATTTTATGTTTTATCTTGCTTCCAGTTTTGCATGGTTTTACATACAAGCACCACAAACATACTTGTAATTTATTCAAGTGGTATTTCGCTCTTGTGTAAGTTTAGTATAATATTTTCTATGTTCATGAACTAGTTTTAATGTGTGGTATTATTGGTTATTACAGATTTTTTTCTCAGTTCTCAACCTACTTTAATGTTGACTGATCAATATACTCTTAAAGGGGATATGTTAGGATGTACAGTTTATAAGATACTTGTATAAATCATAAGGTGGGTCAAAAGTGGGTACTTCAGTTTAGAAATTTTTTTTAATACTCTTATTTCTTGAGCTTTAAACAGTATTATCCATTTTAACCATATTAGACAGCAAATGTATGACTGGTCTTTGGAAAACTTGGTTCAGAAATGGAAGAGTACTTATGGAAAAGATTCTACTGTGGGTAGTGTTAAAGTAATCAATTATGATTAGTTACTCTCTACTATGTGTTGTAGGTTTGGTTGGTTTATTACCATTCAAACTTGGACTGACCAAACTAACCAGTTCCTTGATCAGATCTTGTTTGTGTCATGTAAATTCTTAAGACGAACATTTTTCTGTTGTGTATATATTCTCATAAAACTATTGTTAGTCCCTGCAGATGTGATTGACAAAGGGAATCTAGTTGATGTATAACAGATGGAAGGAAAAAATACATTAAGTATAGATATCCTCTATCATGTACAGTCACTATCTATTGTGCTTTTACCTCACAAATTTTAGAGAGTGTTTTGGAATTTCGTTGTAGATTATTCAATTACAATTTTTAAAAAATCTTTTACACTTATAAATTGAAAATGTGCATTGTTTTATCAGTAAAGTAACTTTTAAATTTTGTTAATTACTGTTCTTGTTTATCTCTTTAGGTTTATTCCTTGACATTGCTGACGAAAAATCAGCAAATCAACATCATGGTCAGTTTAACTACAAATTTTTAAAATAAGCTAAAGCTTAACTTCAACTGTGAAGTTTTGCTTCAAATTGTTACCTTTTCAGGTACCATGGATCATATACCCCTCTTATTCGATCATATATTGCAAACAACATTTCAGTTTAAGTCCTAATGAATGTGCTCTTTACTTAGGCCAGGGGCTTGACTTGAGCTTGAATCTATTTTGAACAACTATTACCTACATTCTAGGTGTGGTTTTGCAGACTGGAGCCATTGACTATACACCTGTAGTAGACGGTAAATGCAATTCTAGGATCCGGTAACAAAGAAAGCAGCACAATCTAGTGGGTGCGGTCGGCAACAGGGGCTATTACAAGTGCTTCCTCCTAGTAGACATTACGCGAACTACTTGGAATCGCAGAGACACACGAATAGACAGAGTACGCTTGATTGGGGCTGGTGAAAGAGCTACGACGTCAACAAAAATTGTATTACAGTTTTTTAACAGTTATTACAATTTAATTGTTATTTCACACAAACTTTGTTAATACAGCCTTTTGCTAAAACATATATTAAAACTTCTAAGCTGAAAGCAGAGCGAGACAGTTGTTTGTTAGCAAAATGATATTTTAAAAACCCGCCACGGCCGAGCTGAGCGCGCCAGAGGCATGACCCAGAGTTACGTCCGCCATTGTGTGTGATGGTGGCGATTTCTATCCAGTGCTGTCAGAACTACGTGGAGAATCCCGTCTTTTTTTTCACAGAACCACCCGTAAGGTTTGCAGTCCCCTACAAGTGTATAGTCAATGCTGGAACATAACACATTAAATCAGCTTCAACATTCAGTTTTTCATATTTGATTTTTTTCTCCTGAATCAGTTACTTTTACTGTCAATAATTTATTGGCATTCTTTAGTGTAAATTTGTAGTAAAACCAAATTGATTTGAAATTTCACATAAATATTTAAAAATTAAATATGTTAATAAATGAAAAAACTGTACAAATTTTAAGAAAAAACTGATTATGATCGGTGCTATTAAAACAATACAATTCCAGTGGTTAAGCTAAAGTAAGATGATTTATAAGTCGGCAAGTGGTATGTTTAGCAGGTTACTCAGTGTAGTACATGTCTAAGTTGTCTGTAGGAACGTCTCAAGCCAACTCACCGACTCATAAGCCCAACCAGTTGGAGCTAATTACCAACGCACAGCCACGCTCCACCAACGGTACGATGCATGATTGTGCCCCCCGCATGAGTACGCCATCTTGTATGCTTACTGTTCCGTAATAGTTGTTGGAACCCTACACTAAATTAGGAAAACACTGGAGGTTCGCTATAAGTTTTGCAGTTTTGGAGGTTCGCTATAATTTTTGCAATTTTGTCACTCACAAGCAGTTTTTAAGCTTTTATTTTATTTTTATTTTAATGTACCGTCAACTGGGGCTACTTTGACTCACAGGGTAAAACTCTATTTTTTTTACTTTTAGTATTTTTTTTAATTTAGTTTTAGTAGTAATGATAATTACCGTTGCATTAATAGTTTCCTTTTAGCTTAGGTAATCTTATTTTCATACTCACTTAAAAATATATATTCTTCTTTATCAGAAAAAAAATGTAATACATGAACAACTTTTTTTGCAAAAAAAAAAACTTACCCAAACTTATGTATGCACAACCTAACCAGTTTTTCCCATTTTATATTGCATATTTTAATGATTAGTCTATGTATCTGGGATGACAAAATTACAAATCAATATAGATTTTCAACTACCCCAAGAAAGAAATTTTTTTTTAATTGACCAAGGTTTCTACTTCCAGGGGCTACTTTGACACTGTTTATTTTAAACACGAGTTCCAGAGATTTAACATTCAATAAAACCCCTGACATCATTCAGCTACAGCAGACCAGACGTCTGTAAGGGAGTTGCGACCCTTGCTTCTGGAGCAATATTTCTCGGACACGCCAAAAAACCCAGATACTTTGACACTGTTTATTTTAAACACAAGTTCCAGAGATTTAACATTCAATAAAACCCCTGACATCATTCAGCTACAGCAGACCAGACGTCTGCAAGGGAGTTGCGACCCTTGCTTCTGGAGCAATATTTCTCGGACACGCCAAAAAACCCAGATACTGTAGGGGACTTCTTTCTTGTTGCCCTTTATTTTCTGGCTTTTTCTTAATATATACCTTTTTTAGCTAGAGTTCTAGTGCTTATTTTAAGAGAGTTCTTAAATTTTAAAAATAGCCCATAAAGTTCAAAAGTTTGAAAACAGCACTTTACTAACTTTTTTGTAGCATCTACAATTTTTAATTTACAGTATCCAAAGTTGTGTCATAAAATCACAGTAACCCCAGCTTCTAATTGGCATGTCAAAGAAGCCCCTATTAATAAATGTTACAAAGTTATATGCTTTAAAAATCCATTTTATAAAGTAGCCCCAGACCGGGGCTACTTTGATAACCGCCATTTTTATTTTTTACTGCCCAAAGTATATAATATATATTTTTTTCAAATGTAGCACTCAAAATAACTAAGTAAACTACACAATTTGATGTTTTTTCATAGTCCTACCCCTTAAAATAAAAAAGTTACAACCAAAAATAAAAAAAATTTACAAAGTAGCCCCGATTGACGGTATTCTACTAGCGGCTTAGATATATTTCCTAATAACTGATGTATGTGTACGTCGGCAAGAGGAGAGAATACTCCTCGTCGGCTAAACAGCTTAGCTGTGCTTGTGCGGTATCATGGTTCATCAGCATCTTGGGGTTACCAAATGGCAACAACGAATGCCATATAAAGCGCTAGCGGAGTGAGCATATGGTAGCGCCAACCATTTTTGGCCAGATTCCAGGAGTCTTCTTTCCTCTCGCCGACTATATGTGGATATTCTATTTCCTGTTTACATTCTGAGTAAAACTAAAAATATGAAAGTATGAATACGTGTTAATACATAAACAAAGCAGAATCTTAAATCATATTTTAAATTTACAGCTGATGATTAGTTCATTTTCAAGCGTTGAATTGATATTTGTCCTTTAAGGTGATATTTAGGGGCAAATAAAAAAAATTGTGTTCCTCATCTGATTGTCTACGAACGTTTGCCGTTTAAGCCTGTTAGGTCTTAAAATAGCTTCAGAAACGTTCGCTAATACACAGATTTAAAAACAATTTTCATAAGTAAATAAAATTTAGGATAATTTTATGATACCTTAAGTAGTATGGATACCAAAGCCCTTGTTATATTATATATTATCTGAGAGAAGGTATGGTACCCTTATTAAACGCCATTTATGTTAACACCACTGTATGATTTTTTTGTTATTGGGGTCCTACTATATCAAAAGTTTTTCACATTGTCAAAAGTTATAGGTTTGTTTCGCTATTATTATTAGTACTACTAAAATATGTATTAAAAATACAAAATGTAGGTAGTTGGTTTTATAAAAAAATCCTTTCCATTTTTTAAAGTGGATTCGGTTTGTAAAACATTTTATTTCACACAATGAAGAAGCACTGTAAAAAGTGGTATAATCACCACTAACGTGATTATATACTGCTGCCATATTGTTATAGTAACAACAGTTCACCACCAAAAGCTTTTATTTTTATTTGCCGTTTGTTAGTTTTTTTTAAAGCTTCTCTTTGATGGTTTTTCAATTATCTCAACAACATAAATCTCTGAGCTGCCATTCTTCCCCTGAATCATTCAAGTTTTAAAAGCATTTAATGTAATTGTAGCTTAAATCATGTAAATAAATTGAGAAAAAGGACATGCTCTTTATTTATACGATAAAATACTGCTCTATGAGATTTCAGGTACATGCAAAACTTTGCCAAAATGTTGCTCTATATAAGCAGTATTTTACGCTTTTGTATAATTTTTTTATTTATTTATTTTATTATAAGACCCTACCGGTACATTAATCATAATACATTTAATCAATAACAAAAATCTATGCAAAAGTGATAGTTTCAATTTGTTTTCCTTGATTTGAACCCAATTTTGTAAAACAAGTATGTTTTAAATAGAAAAATGTTAGCTGTTTTTCACTTAAACATACAATAAGCAAAAATAGTTACACATTTAGATTTATATTTTCCCCTGATGACTTGTATTAATCTGTAGTTTGAGGAAAATAAGCAAAAAATATTGATAGTAACAATTATAGCAACAATTATTGTTTAAGGAGTTGTGGTTTTTTATTAGCGAATTTCCCCTATAGGGAAGAAGCTATTACCGTAGGTTTCATGGTAAGGCTTAAGCCCGAGACCATGATAACTTTTCATTTTGAGGTCCTCAGATGCCAAAAACACCATTCGTTCAAATTTTTATATATGTGTCCGTAAGCACGATAACTCTCGTAAAAAAGGTCTGATCTTAATGAAATTTGGTACAAATGTGTAAAGTACCATTTATTTGAACGAGTTCGAAAACCAGATGAATCGCACCATCCGAAGGGGGGTTTTGTACCCCAAAAATGTGTTTTTTGGGGTTTTCACATGTAATTTTAATTTAAATCAAATTTTAATTTATACCATTGAATTCAGCTTAAAAAAACAAACAATTTGGTATTTTGATCAATTGCTCTATGTCAATTTGTTACCGAGATATTGAAAGTGCTAAACACAGTGCGTTGTCTAATGTTATTCTTATGGAGAAAAAGACAAATTGTATATCTCGCTTATTTATGAACATAAACTGGCGAAATTTGGTATATGGCTTGATCTGGTTATGGTTTATTGTTGTTTGCACAAAAAAATTTTTCGCCTATGGTTCCTGTAGCAGCAAACCTAGGTACTTGGTCCCCATGTTATTCTTATGGAAAATAATTAAAATGTTATACATCGCTTATTTATGAATGTATATGGATGAAACTTGGTATGTGACTTCACTAACATGAGTTCTATTGATATTTGCATAAAAACCCATTATTTTGTGTGCCTTGTTACAGCAAACCTGCGTACTCATCCCCAATATTATTCTTATGGAGAATAATTAATATTTTAAATATCGCTTGTTTGTGAATACATTTCTTATGAATCCTGTTAAGTGTTATAATGTGTTATGTTATATGTTCATTGGAAATTCGCTGAGTATGCAGGTTTGCTGCGATGGGGGTATTAATGAGATATTGCCGTCCAAACGTGAGGTTATAGTAAAATTAGTTCAGTGTTTTATTCCACATCACTAAGCATATAGTGTGTTCAGATGTCAGTTAATTATAATAATTGACAACAGACAAAATACATTACATACAAAGTCTCTTATTTACAAAACACTTATATTAATCTTATTAGTATTAGTGCAGTTAACATAAGAAAAGGTTAGTGTTAATTAACCCTCTTAAGTTATAATGTTAATTTCCTCACATATTTGAGCTTTTTAGGCTCCATGATAATTTTTGAAATTATGTGGATTCAATTTGTTAAGGAGTAGCATCTGAGATATTCTCTATTAATCTTGGTTGTAATTTTACAAGGTCTAAGATCTACAAAAAAATATTATCTACGTGCATGAGCCTTATGATTCTGCATGTAATTAATGTAGATAATTTGTAATGACATTAGTTTCCTTTTGTTTTATTTTGTTTATTATTCTGGATTGTTTATATATTCCGTTACATTGTTAATGCTTGAAAAATTTACAAATTGTTAAAATATAGTACATTGAGACTAGGTGGATTTAAATAAGGTGGGTTATTGAGCATCGTAGCGTGACGTCATCTGGAGGCGGAAGCGCGTCACCAATGTATTCTGACTATCCTATGTGAAGGAGTGGGGGACATGGGGTAGTCAGAATACTTCGGTGACACTTTTTAGGAACGAGTTTGCAACAATGGGAAACTTCAGCGGCGGCTATAGCCTAACCAAAAAATCAGGTCGGGATCAGAACGTCTACCTTCCCTCCGTCCCCACCACACCGGTTATCGTTGAGAGAGACGTCATCTATTTTGTACATTGCTAGCGAATTTCCTTTAGGAAAAAGAAGCTTTGGATTTTTCTGCTGTCTGTCACAACCTTCCTGCGTTTGGTCTTGACGCGCCAACATTGAAATTTACCTAAAAGTTTCCTTGTACTGGCCAAACCGAAACTCCGACAAAAAAACCTTGAAAAAAGTAAAATAGACATTTATTTTCAATTGGCTAATCTAAAAATGACCCCTTTTACAAAAAAGTGCCACAGAGGCTTGTATTTTACAATACACAAGTAAAACATGGTAATAGTTTACCATCACTTAAAGTAAGCAGTTTTGGTATTTGGAATATAAAACTTATAACATTATTAAGCCTGTTTCATGCAGGCCAGGAATATATCAGCGTAATTTACAATTAAATCAGCCTAATTTGGAGTTGTGGCAGTGGCAGCGAAACTCTGCAAGTTTAGTCGCGGCCGCGGTGTTGTGGATGGAGGGAGGGTATACGTTCCGATCCCGACCTGGGTTTTAGGATAGGCTCTAGCCGAGAGTAACATCAGCTGTCACTGTAAACCAGCTGATCAAATAAACACCGTGACGTCACCTGGAGGCTGTGCAGAACATGCTCAAATTCGTCCTTCTGAATATCACACCTTACTTAAATCCACCTAGCATTGAGATGGGATGAACGCGCATGACCGGTTTGGCTCAGTAGTGAGTAAAGAGTAAAGCCTTGCTTGCCAGTGAAAACACAACATGCTAAAACATGAAATGTTATTGGCAATTATTGCCAAGTTCATTGAAGATTTAATGTAACTAGCAGGGTGCCAAAAAGAAATCCACGCGGCCATTCAAATTGAATTGAGATGTTTTGTAAAAAAAAACAGGGACATAAGCGAAACATAAGTTTTGCGTGTGATGGTTTCTGTGGTGGTTGCAACCACTCTAAGAATAACATTTATTATTTTGTTAAGCATTGAATACATTGTAATTCTAGTATTGATTCTATATTAACATTGCCAGATAATCTACACAATAACTTTCAAACTTTTTTGCGATAATTTGGTTTGCCTCATCACTATATTGGAACAACTGTTGCTCAGTATTGTCACTATATGAATGAATCTGATTTTTACACCTAAATCGCAAGGTGCCCGTAGTGAGCTTGCTTGCTTTGATTGGCCGAGCCATTTTGGCACCGGCTGGAAGCTGCCTGCCAGTCATGCGCTATACCAGTCATATGGCTCTCACAAATTCTTAATCTCGTAAGAATAACTTACTGGTGTATGTCAGTGTTTAGCATTTAAGTTTATATTTTACTTTGTTTTGATTTATGTTAGTTAGTCCCCCTTTTTGTTTGTTATTTTAACGAGTGTAGTATGTTATATTTGATGATAATTTTAATTTTTAATATTATTTATTTTTAAGTCAACTAAAATTTAATCAAATCCTTGTTGGTGTAAACCTTCAGATGTATAGTCAAAATCATAAAATGGTTACCATAAGAAGTGTTATAAAAAAAGTTAATTTCCTGTTCTATGCATTTGAAGGTTTTTTGATATCTAAAGTTTAATAATTTTTAAGAGGCCCTACTGGTTGTTTTACTGTATTTTTTATCTCTCTGTAAGACGCCGATACAACTAGGGCGTATTTTTATTTTTAAGTTGATTGTTAAGTTAATTTATGGTGCATTTCCATCATTCAAGTAATAATCAATTCAATATTCAATGTAATATTTTGATCACTGGTTATCTCCTTATAATTCCAGTTTTGCTTTTGACCATGTTGACATACTTACTGGCTTTTAATAGACATTATGTTTGAAGAGTTGCCTTTTTTGAGTTTTAATATTTTCCAAATTATTTGTCCAAGATTGTAAATTTTTCTTAGTTCTACATATTTCATGTAACCTTTATTATATTTTTGTACATATATGTTATATGCCATAAAAAAGCATTACATGCTGTGTTGCTGTAATGCTTTAAATGTGTATCTAAAGTTATATACACGTGCTTTATAGGTCTTTTAGCAAGGGGATGGTATTATTGCATAATGATGGTAAATAAAAATATTTGCTAACCACTTATCACTTATGGCAAAAGAATTTTTGGGGTATCCTTCGCCATATCACTACTATGGGTCTACAATTATTAATTGTTTAACCCAAAAATCAATTTTATTTTCTAATAACCTGAAATAATCAATAATTGTTATCATTTACTGATAAATGGAAATTTTAGGATTACAGTTTTTAGAGTTTCTGGTAATAATTTTCTTTCTAGAGAGTGATATTAACTAACTTAAAAACTACCTTGATCATATATTATATTACATGTATCATTAACCAAGGTTGTGCATTACGTGATCTGAAAAGAAGGGAAGGGTTAGCTTGAAAAAATTACATCATTTTAAAAATACTGATTTGTAAAAAAATTTACAAATAATAAATCAAAAACTTCAAACAAATTAAGGGATGCATAAGTACACAAACATTACTTAAAATTGTAGAAAAAGTGTAAGAAAACAGCTTAGAGTAAACAACACTATTAAAAATACTTTTGCGTTATATTTAAATGATTCAAAATGTTGTCAGAGATGACGTCATTTTCCGTGCTATGGGGTGGCCGAATTATGATGGTAGGATGATTGTAAAGGAGGGGTCTGGGAATTGGGAAAACTGGTATCATAATTTATGGACGGCCCCTTAAGGATGATTAATTAATTAAACCTTGACATTTATAAATTCAGTGGCAGCAAAGTTTTTTAGTCTTTTCATCAATGATTTTGCACTATAACACTCATTGCTTTAAATTGTTGTATTGATTGATAGTATAACAACACAACTATATTGTTCACCCCGTAGCTAACTGTTTTGTAACGGTTTGTTGAACAGCGTCGCCTTTGTCATCGCCCATCAAGAACTCCCCGGCCAGGACCCCGGCAGGACAGACCCGCGGCCCTTGTTGCACAGCCCTCTATGACTTCGACCCCGAGAACCCGGGAGAGCTTGGATTCAAGGTTTGTGGCAGTAACAACGGTTATGTAACTACATAAAGTGCCATTTGGAATTCACTGAGTTCACGGGTTTGCTGCGACGGGGGTATTATTGGTTGAAAGAAGGTTGTTAAAAACAAAATGGGAAGAGTAGGAGGGACAATGTTTGTAGTGCGTTATTGCAGAAATCTATTATCAGGAGCAGGAAAGATGACAGTTGGGCTCCAGCCATTAGAAAGGCTTCATGCTGACATTGTTGCCATTTTGCCACGGAAAAATATCACTCGTTATGTTAGTGTGCAGTTTGACATTGCAGCACGTCTTGGTTGACAGCTCTGTCAACCGCGCCATTAACTGTCTTTTTTCCTGCTCACAAGAATAACAAAGCCTCTGATGAGTACCCTCCGAGTAGACTAATTAATGGCTGGATTATTAAGAGAATACCTCGATTTTTGCCCAGCAGTTTTTGGCTTCTAAAACATTGCATACATATTTAGTTTAAATCAAAAGCTCTTACTCTCTAGATGTGTCTTTTGAAGTTTTGAACATTGACCTTCAAATTCCCCTTGGGCTTTCAAAATTCCAGTATTAATCTTATGGACCTTTTTAAATTCTTAGTCAGCTAGTTGTAAAGTAAATTTATCAAAACATCTGGGCTCTATGCTTGGCTTGAACGGGACACCGTCTAGTTTTGGTGTTTTTTTTTTTTTGGCCACATTGGAATAAAAGTAAACAAGTTAAACTAAAAAGAAATGTTGAGAGAGGACGTTGTCTGTGGAGCAAGCAGAATGTTTCTAGATTTGGCCATCTTAAGAAAGGCTTTTTATCTGGCTATGAGAGGTAGGCCTCAATCAAAAGTATTATTTACATATGTTTCTTTTAAATATCTATACTCTCTATTAAATTATCACGCTAAATTAGTAACGCTTTACTAACTCGTATTTAACCTCTTTAGGAAGGTGACACAATAGCGCTACTCAACAAAATCGATGACAACTGGTTTGAAGGTAGCGTGAACGGTCGCACCGGCTACTTCCCCGTGACTTACGTTCAGATCGTCGTGCCGCTGCCGTAAACATCGCAATGTCTGCTCCCTGCATCACTGCAACTCGTCATTCCGCAAATATTTACGTTATATATAACATTTGTAAAGATGAATTTAGTTGTACCGCTGCATGTTAAGATTGTTTGATGTGATCAGAATATTTTTGTCATCCGATACGATGTATTTATAAATACATCGGTTTAGTAATCTTTGCACTGTGCGATTGATTGTGATTAACGATTCGTACAAAGTACGTACACCAGAAATAATGTTTGAAACGATTTTTTAAATCTTTTTGAGAGTGCTTATGTCTACAGAATGTAAGTTTTATTATCGGTGTTTTAACTACATACGGTACCTTATTATTTAATTGTGATTATAAAATATTTCTAAAATTATTTTTAATTTATACTCAAGAATCATTTTGTATGTTTAAAGCCATTTTGAATGTTAAGAATGATGTTTTCAGAATGGACGAAACACATTTGTTGCCGATCGATCATGTATATTTGGAGTTATTATATTTTTGGGAGGGATCCACAAATAGTATTGTATGTTTTTATAATAATTGTTTTTCTATTTGAAATATATTTGACCTCACATGTGTTTAGTTGTTTGTCCGTACTGAGTCATGGTGCGCAGTGATGTCAGGTTTGGTGAGGCACAGGTAGGTAGATCATAGATCATAGATGCTGTTTTGTTTGCGTCCTACACCTCAGAATGTATATAATGTATTTAGACTATCAATAATTTCTTTTAGATTAATATACGTATCATTTAGCAAATGTTAAGACTGTGTTATATACATTTTTGATTTAGATGTAGTTAAGTTATAGTATTTGAGGAGGAGGAATCGATGGGCATATTTTCACTTTTTGGCAAAGGGAAAAACTTGAAATAATGTTTGA
Organism: Allygus modestus; assembly: GCA_963675035.1. NCBI lineage: Eukaryota > Metazoa > Arthropoda > Insecta > Hemiptera > Cicadellidae > Allygus > Allygus modestus. The sequence continues at coordinate 108,938,365 of OY776115.1, read as the reverse complement.
TAAGAAAGACATTTCAGTGTATGTTTGGTTAAAATACAGTTTTGTTTGTAATGATCTGAAACCTTATAACTGATTATAAAAATGTGCAAAAATTAGATTTTTTGTGGTAAATTCCAATAGAGGTCAAAAATATTAAGTTTTTAAAATTTGATAAAATATTTCAAGTATATAATGTTTGTTAGGAACAACCTATTTACTATTTACATTATTTTTTTTAACTGTGATTAATCTATCTATATATGTAATATGCTAAGGCACTTTATATAAACATAATTCTTCCATTATTTTTTAACTTATTTTGATGATTGAGGAGTTAAAAATATGTCCTCGATCCATATTTGTGTAAAGTGGATTTCATTATTTGTAAGTTCCATTGCGTAGAACTGGCCGCCTCAAAGGATAACATGGCCTAAATTTTAATTCATTTCTTAAATTGCTGTGCAGTACAACTCAGTTTTTAGCGAATTTCCCCTATAGGGAAGAAGCTATTACCGTAGGTCTCATGGTAAGACTTAAGTCCGAGACCGTGATAATTTTTTGTTTTGAGGTCCCCAGATGACAAAAACACTATTCGTTCAAATTTATATATATGTATATCTATATATATATGTGTGTCCGTGAATGCGATAACTTGAGTAAAAAACGTCCGATTTCAATGAAATTTGGCTCAAATGTGTAAAATGACATTCATGACTTTAAGTTCGAAAACCAGAAAAATCGGACCATGGGAAGGGGGGTTTATGGGGGTTTTAAATTTTCCAAAAATCGTTTTTTGCATTTTTCACCCTACAATATTTTAAAAACTTAATTTTGATTTTGACCATGTTATAGAGCTTAAAAAAACAAATAATTTAATATCTTGAATTATTAACCTAGGTTAAGTGGTTGCGGAGAAAATCCAAAAAAATCTACTCATAAAATCACCCATGTTAATCTTATGGGAATAAGGTTTTTGGCATTTACTCAGTTTATTTTAATTTAAACTTCATATTTGCTTTTAGAAATCTGTTCAGTTCCACAAAACAATCATTTTGGTGTTTAAATTGTGATTCTACGCCCAACCGTTGCTGAGATATTCAAAGTGCTAAACACAGCACGTTGTCCAATGTTATCCTTATGGAGAATAAATAAAATTTGGTATCTCGATTATTTATGAATGTATGTTGATGAAACTTGGTATGTGGCTTCATATAGTACTGGTATATTGATATTTGCACAAAAATTGATATTTTGTTGGTTATTCCTGTAGCAGCATACCTGCGTACTCAGCCCCCATGTTATTCTTATGGAGAATAACTAAAATGTTATATAGCGCTTATTTATGATTGAATATTGATGAAACTTGGTATGTGGCTTCGCCTAGTTAAATTATATTTATATTAGCATAAAAAACAATTGTTTGTGTTCCTTGTTTCAGCAAACCTACGTACTCATTACCAATGTTATTCTTATGGAGAATAATTAAAATCGCGTATATGTGAATATATTTTTATGAAACTTGGTACGCGGCTTTATGTGGAATTCAGACAAATATTATGCATTGGAAATTCGCTGAGTACGCAGGTTTGCTGCGACGGGGGTATTTTAGCATTAACACATCTTTTATGAGCAAAGAAGATAACTACTGAAATTGGTTCACAAGTGAAATATCAACACCATTATTATGTCTCAATACAAGTTTGGTTTTATATTGTATTTTAACAAATTTAATGTGATTTGAAGTGACCAAGAATATTCTGAAATGTTGTCTGGCAGACCTGTAAAAGAAGGTAATTTTAATTAGGAATTGAGGTAAGCATCGTTAGTATAACAAGATGTTTACAGCTTTTTGCAGTTCATATTTATATAACGAGAATTTGACGATGTTTTAATATTGTCATATTACGTTTCTGCGAAGATTCCTCCTCTAATTTAGAAACATACTTTAAAACACTAATTAAAGTGATGATTTAAACCAATATAACTTACTAAACACTATAAATACCATAAGATTTGCCATATTGGATTAATGCCTGGACAGAATGTAGCCAGCCATCAATTGTTAACTTTTACCAGATATTTATCTTGTTGTTGCATTTCATCTTCAAGTCAACTTGCATTCTGAAGGGTGTTTCACTTTCCACATGTTAACTTCAAGTTATTTTTGTATCACAAAATTAATATTTTGTACGGGAATTATTAATAAAGAAATTATAACATTGAACAAATTTAGAAATACATTTTACAAATTTTAAAGTATTAAATTTGTTAATCACAAATATTGAAATATTCGAGTAATTCATGACAGCGTTGTGTACTCATTACTCTTAATGTTTTATTTTGATTCAATTTGTACTCGTGATTATGCTATATTATTGTGCACAGTTACATTGGTGTAAGAAAAGTACATTAATAGAGCAGTGCTTCCTCTTAGACATCAGTATTATACAATCGAGTCTCACAAACTCGACACTCCGTGAAACTCGATGCCTTTGTTTTCCCATACCTCCGGTATTTTCGACCGTACCTCACACGCTTCCGTTGTTTTGGTCATTCTTGGAAAATCAGAAATAGATTTTGTAATACACAGTACTGTAAAGTGTTTGAATATGATTTAAAACTTGTTTTTTTCCTCCTCCTAATGTAACTCCAGGAAACTCAAGAGAGTCTCAATCCAGATGGTATCAATTTTGTGAGACTACTGTCACTAAGCCAAATCCTAATATTTAAAAATTCCAAGAAGGATTATTGATAGATCTTTAATCCATGAAAACTGATCCGGTTGGTTATTTTGCTTAACCTTTGAATGGACATTTTAAAGAGTCGACACTTTAATCCAAATTTATAATCTTTAGATTTTTGACTCCACATAAATCCTGTTATCTTAGAGTACAAAATCTCAATGCATTTATCACACAGAGTTTATGAAAGTGAAGCACCCAGTGTGTGGGAAACTGTGTTCAGGTAGTTAGACACTTTAGCTAGTCTGTCTTGTCTGAATGTTGCGGAATTTCTTCGATCGTAGCTCTACGGCGTTGCTCGGCTGTGCCACACTCGGAGAACTGAGGGCCTAGCAGAGCTGAATCCAAACGGTGAAATACTGTTGTGGAAATTGATTTGTGTCCTAAAAATAGATTCTCCAAGATGATTAATGTGCAGATGTATCGTTATATGTTATTAAGGTTGTGAATTCAAAATACACTCATCGGTTTTTCATGAGGGAAATCGATTTAAGTTTAAACAATGAATTGTTAATATTAGGGATTATTTGTTTATAAAAGTAAAAATTCATCTTGAAAATTGTTAAACTAATACTACCTAAATTTTAAATGAAACATCAATTAATATGTTTCACTTAATAGGATTTCATCAGCCAATTAAGTGAGCCGCAGTAATAAAAAGTCTTGAACATTACTATTCAAGATTAACAACGGCTCAGTTCCAACAAAATTATTTTCAAACATCTTTTATAATGCACAATGTACAAATTGATGAGTTTCGTCATTATTGATTAACTACAATTACTTAATATATTATCAAAAATAAAAATTATAAACAAAATACATGCGATAGTTGTTTTAAACAGGGTTATCACAGTACGTTTATAGATCCACCATTGAACTGTCTTAGGAAAATTCCAATGTTTAAGCTCGCATAATCTCACAACCACAATCCTTGAGCCTATATTAATATAACTAAACGAGGAATTGTTACAAAATGGTGTTGATTTACTCGTGTCGAGTGTGGACAGCAGAGTAGTCGCCCAGGGCGGCGATGCGCGTGCGTGATGTGATACCCCGGCATGTCACGCAACTTGACAATACTCCCGCCACGGACAATATTCCCGGCCTCTAGACGTTGTAGATGTCCCCCGCTCCTCCGCCGTTGCTGGCATGGTCACTGATGTCCGTCTCCCGTGGCAGTTGCATGCACAACGATTATTGCACTCGTACGTGCTATCTGTAATGAAAACTCTTATCGTAGAGTTGTTGTCACATTTGCAATGCCGTTCATCATCGTAACGTCATTAATACATGTGTGTATTTGCTGTGCAAGTAACACACTCTGGTTTTCATTTTCTCTTTTGGCCTTTAGTGCATAGTGCTTTATACGGTCAAACCGACAAGCTAACTTGAAATTTTAGTTTGTTTTTGACGAGCGAAATTAAACAATAACATCAGTGACCAGTTAGAAACATTTTCTCTAAAAATTCCACTCGTGTCACTTTGGGTATATTTTTGTGGATGTTTACATTTGCTGGGTGTAACAAACAGCGCAGCATTGTGAGTGTGAAAGGCTATATATTTTCTATAACTAAAAGTACACTTTGATCATGTATTTACCGATAACGGACAGTCAAAGCTAATGCTCCCCGTAGCCGTGGCTTGGACAGCTTCGGGGTGGTCGCAGGCTGCTGTATGCTTTATACAATTAATATACAAAGTATGTAAATATGTCATCGATGTCGATTGCCTCCATTTTATGTAAATTTGTTTTCAGTACGGTATTTACGAGTATTGATTATATAATTTTTAGACTCTAATGTGATTTTGTTAAGCTCTAGATGTTTAAGATATAGATGGTATTTCATTTTATAGTGCATGGCTCATCGTTTAGTTTTACCGTTGTTATTTGTTATTGAATTTTCGATATTCGTTCTTTTTACTTGGTGAAAACGTTTGAACAATGTCAATGAAGAAAGCAATTTAACTTTTATATGCCTTCTGTATCATACGAAACTTATATTTTGTATTAGAAGTGGAATTGAGGGTAATTGAAAATAACGAGTATATTGTGAAAGATAGTGTATTTTATAAGAAAAACACACAGTTATGCTAGAAAATTGCTTTGGAATATTTATTTGTAATGTAGAATGATTATTATCTGTGAAAGCCAATGCTCGTTACCGATTTTATTTGTAAATATGTTTATACACATAACTTAAGATTGTTATCATCTATTTTCTTTTACTTTTCCCAAAACATCTATTAATTTTTACCTTTTCAAAATTTAGGGCTAACTAATTGTCACAGGGGTGCTTTATATATCAATTTTTTACATCAAAACAGTACTCTCGCTTGAAAGCTATTTAAAATGTAAAATGCTTTTTGATTTAGTACCAGTAAAATCGTCTAGGCGAAAATAGAAACAGTAATTAGAAGTTAAAGCTTTTTAAGGTGCTCAAAAGCTATTTTTCGTAACAGAAAAACATGATGTTTTGAAGTTGATTGTTAAATGGTTCCTTATGTTGTTTTATTGAATTTTTCTCATTTTTTATGTCATCATTGTTTTTGCATGCCTGTGTGCTACTCAACTCTATCCTGTTAACTCTTCATAAAGTCTGTATCTGTTAAAAAAATTAAAGTGAAATATACAAAAATATTTTAATTGTTGTTACCTGTTTCCTAGTTACCCGTTACGTTGTGTAGTCCCTCTACATGACACTTCCTCACACTGATGTACATTATGGAAGATACAATAATTATATGATAATTGTAGCCTTTTGACTTTTATTGACCCCTATTGTTGAAGCCAATTAGAATTGTGTTTTCTTTGTAACCGAGGGAAGTTGATAAACCGAGATTGTATCTGAAAAGCCCAGAATGGTAACAGAACAGAACATTAAGCCTGTAGCATTCAGGTCGATCCATATGAAATGATCCAGTCAAAATATTTTTGGTTACTTGTTTACTTATTTTGTATATATTAGAAATTATAATTAGAAGTACAAAAATGATTTTATTATTTTATTACATTTATATTCTTGCACATTTGTTTTATAAAACAGTTTTTTTACAGCATGCACCAATTCTGGAGTTTGCAGACGTTACACACTCATTTTTCTTAGGAATGGAAAATGCTGCAACACTTCAACAAAAATCACTTTATTCAACATAACCTCCTCTTAGATTTGTTTTCTCAGCATAAAAAGCTTTATTTTTATCCTTAAGTGAAAATTGTCCTCAAGTTTGGCAACGGAGTTTAAAAAATACCAATTTTTGGAGCCTAAGTTTACGATGAAGGGGTAGCATTCACGGTTGGTTTTTTAACAATAAAAAAGTCTGCAAACTCCTGAATTGGTGTGCTGCAAAATTAAAATGGCAGCCCCAAACAAGTTGGCATACAAATTTAATAATAGCTATTTACGCACCTAGGGTATCAAGAGCCTCATTACAGCGTGCGCATGTGCAGCGTATGCGTTAAACACCCGAAGGTGACTACTCGAGGCGTGTATCCCCCACCCCACAATATAGGCAACGTAAATATAAAAAATAGTTTAGTTTAATTCGAGATTTATTATGAACAACCAAGATTGGAGAAAAGACAGCTGATGCTAATTGTATGTTTTGAAAACTTTGATAGTTTTATTGGAACATGTACAAAGCGTTATTGCAGACTTCCTTGGTCTGCAATAAAGCTCATTAATTACCTCTATAGGGACATAGCTCGCTCTTAAGGAGCTACAGGTACATTAAACATGTAGTGGGCGATAAAATCATGTTTGTACTTCCGATAAATATGGCAGTACTATATAGGCCTGTATATTTTTATATATTTAAAATGGTCAAGCAACCTTCATTGGATTACTTCATATGGATTAAGAAACAGCTATGAAATGAAAGGGATGCCAGAGAACTTATCTATTGAAAAGAAGTGTGAAGAGTCAAGAGGAAAGCTAATTCACTGGCAAAAAGTCACACAAATACACACAGAAACTTGATAATTTTCAGGACAACTGGTCCCTTTCTCAATCAGTCGAGGAAGTGTTTGTTTGCCCTAAATGGAAGCAGGCTTGCCAACTTAATCACTTACTATTTCACTATTACTATATACAGTTCAAGTTCCTAAATGTTCTCTGGCTATGGAAAAAGGATGGGATGGTAGGTAATGCAATTTGAATTATTCTCCATAAGAATAATATTGGGGATAAGTACGCAAGTTTGCTTCAACAAGGAACATAAAATAATGGGTTTTTATGCAAATATCAATAGAACTCATCTTAAGTAAAGTCACATACCAAGTTTCACATTTATAAATAAGCGATATATAATATTTAAATTATTCTCTATAAGAATAATATAGGGACCGAGTACCTAGGATTGCTGCTACAGGAACCATAAATACGTGAAAATTTTGTTTTTTGTGCAAACCACAACCAGATGAAGCCATACACTAATTTTTGTCAGTTTATATACATAAATAAGCGAGATATAAAAATTATATTTTTCTCCATAAGAATAGCATTAGACAGTGTACTGTGTTTAGCATCTCCATTATCTCAGTAACCAATTGACGTAGAGCAATGATCAAAATACCAAATTTTTTGTTTTTTTTAAGCTGAATTCAATGATTACAATTTGATTTAAATAAAAATTACAAGTGAAAACCCCCAAAAAAACATTTTTGGGGTAAACCCTCCCCCAATCCCTCCTTTGTAAGGTGCAATTCGTCTGGTTTTCAAACTCGTTAAAATAAATGGTACTTTACACATTTGTACCAAATGTTATTAAGATCAGACTTTTTTTATGAGAGTTATCGTGCTTACAGACACACACACACACACACACACACACACACACACACACACACACATATATATATATATATATATAAAAGGCAAAGCCCTGGCTGACTGACTAATTCACTCATCCCTAATTCTCCACCTTCCCATGTAGGTAGAGAGCTGAAATGTTGTACACTGATTATTTAGACATAAAATAGGAAAACTAATTGGTTTTCATCCTGATCTGACCTCAGGGCTCCGCCAGAGATCCCGACAAGTTCCCAAATATTTCTTATGGACATTAATTTTTGTTTGAGCTAGTGAAAATACAAACAGCTGATCTTGATTCGTAGTAGTTCCTCGGGCTAACCACAGAATACAGCACACACAACTGTCATAGTTTTTATAAATTCTTTTCCGGGCGAACCCTGCGGGAACAGCTAGTATATATATAAATACATATATAAAAATTTGAACGAATGGTATTTTTGGCATCTGGGGACCACAAAACAAAAAGTTATCATGGTCTCGGGCTTGTCTTATATGAGACCTACGGTATAGCTTCTTCCCTATAGGGGAAATTCGCTAAAAAGGTTTTTATAATAACTCTGATTCCTCTTCATTGTAGGCTAAAAATTGCATTGGTCCAAACCAAGAGAGACCTTAACTAGAGCCATAATACAAGGTTTTTTAGAAGTTAGTTGATTAAAGTTAACTTGCAAATGAGTAAGCCAAATAAGTGGTGCAAATTCACCTATCAAATGTGATGAAATTAAATGGGAAACGGGCAGTAAGGGCTGGACCCCATAGTCAGCATTTTCAGCCCTCAAGTCACAGACGCTGACTTGTAACACTTACTTAAGGGTGATTTGTAACACTAAACAGCTAGCAAAATGTTAGAGCAGGGAATATTCATATAAAACTCAATAGTACTTAAATTTATTCAGTTTCTGATAATATCACAATCTGGTCACTCCCCTCCGGTAGACATAAAAAACAGTTTGCTAAATAAAGAGAGCAAATGAATAAAACAAGTACAGATGAATACAAATAGCTCGTACAAACTTCCCAACAATATAAGAAACGACACTGTTCAGAGTTGTCATGCCTTGATAAGAAATTAAATAAATATTCTGGATCAAAGCTCAGCCTATGATACTCGTAGACTCTTTGCATTTTAAAAAATCAAATAAACAAAACTAGTCCATCTTTAAAGCATTTAAGACATATTTTTGGGAAGAATCAGGTAGGTACCGTACCTTATTTAATAATTAATTGATACATGTACAAGAGCTACTCCAAAGACTGAAAACTATATCTTTACTCATAAAATAATTTAACCAAGCATAAGATCTTTTCCGAAATATCTGTATTCCTTATTGACTTATATACGATTGACTTATTGGGATTTTCACTCCTGGAAGACAAGAAGAGACATATGACATGTCTTGCTTTTATCAGAATTTCCGTAGAAATCATCATAACGGTGCTCTGATTTCACCTGATTGTAAAAAAGAAATTTTAGAAGGCTAAGACTGGTCTGTAGGAATGCAGGGTTCTCATTCATTCCAAGTCACCTTGCTGGCAAATGTGGTGTGCATTATCACCTAGGTGTAATTCTGGATGTCACTGCATTATACAGTCAACCAAGTCACACAATACTACCCTGTAACCACCATGATGTGTGGTGGAAGACAGAAATAATCCTCACCTTTCCTGCAGATTAAACAGCCTTAGCTTTGAAATCAGTTGGTGGATTTGATGTAAGCACACAAGACACCAGACTAAACTTTGTTTGCTCTCAGGGTCAATGGTTGAAGCCAACTATTATTCCAATGATGAAGGGTTGCAGGTTTTCATCGCCTTTTTATTTTACCAGACAATGGAATTCTCAACGCATCTGCCTCTGTTCAAGTTCTGCCAATCTACCACAAATCTGTCTTACATTAGACCCCCATAGACCAGTTAGTCAGTGGCGGATCCAGCCAGGGGGGCGCCCCCCCCCCCTTGAACTCAGAAAATGTTTAATTAATGGGTAATAGTGTGACGCTGTTCTCGTTTTTGTTTTCAATATTCGCAAACACATTATTTGCACCAACACGTCTTACCTTCTGGGCGATGCTTTACAAAATGGAGCCTCCCCTAAAACGGGTCTCTACGAATAGTTTTAACAGTACAATTATCATGGAATGTGTAGGCCAAGATAGTGAGCCCCGGTGGTAGGACGGTAAGGAAGCAAGTCGCCATAGAACGATACGTCCTGTATGTATCCAAACTAACTGCATCCAAAATGTTGTAAGATAAACCGTTGCCGATCGATACATAAAATTAGGGAGTCACTGGGCTCCTAAAATCCGACAAACACAACTTACTATCTGTAAGGTAAAGGCACCAGCCACTTGCTCTTGGCTATCTGTAAGGTAAAGGCACAAGCCATTTGCTCTTGGCTGCCCTAGGAGCACACACCGCAGCACCGGCCTAAGGGCTAGGGTCGAGCATCCCTTAGGTAACGCACCACAGCACCGGCCTTTTGCCTTAGGCTGCCCTAGTGGCACACACCGCAGTACCGGCCCTGCAGTCTTCCTCAATCTTCTTCTTTTCTGAAACCTTTGTGTTCTACCTTAGCCATTTTGTGCGCGTCGGTTTAGCCTTGAGTAGTGCGTGTAAGTAAATAATTTGATATAAAAGTTTGTTTTTCGAGGTAGGCTAGTAGTTATATAAATTGTGTATATTTATGTACCTACTGTTTATTGTATCAGTGGAATATATAAATATTACACAATTCACTGTGAAATAAGTGTTACAATGTGATATTTTATTTGCTAGCATAATGAGTGAATTGAATTTAGCGAGTAGTAATCCCGTTGCTGCGGGACGTTATCGTTTAGTGAGAAAAACAAAAACCTCAAGAGCGCCCCTCTCAAAAAATTCCTAGATCCGCCCCTGATCATGGTCAGCAGCTGTGGTGACTTTAAAAAATTCACTAGTCTCCAAATATTAAGATTACCTACCCATGCAATTAATTTTAGGCTATTAGAAAATATTCTCAATAGGCTTAACTTGTTTAAAACATATTGTCTATTGCAGATTTATAAAAACTAAAACTCAAAGCAGTGTATTGATCATTGGGTTCAGACAGTATTTTCATGAACGACTGCAGAACCCTTTATGATTTTGTGATTCTTCACTGTTACGTCTGTTACAGATTCAGGTTTGTTTTCCTGCTTCCATGACTAAAACTAGGTTTTATATGAAAAAATCTATGTTTTCAAGCAGAAAATCGATGTATATATATATATTTATTTATTTATATGAGAAAAATTATTTTCAGTCTGTCTTTACCAGCCCTTGTATTATGTTCAACGTGCATATGACTTTGAGCTTATAATATTGATTTTGCAAGTAGCTAACAATTTTTATATTTATATGCCACCTAACTCTACCAGGCCTTCATATAAAGTACTTGGAATTTAAGGCACTAATATAGCAAACAAGTGCATTACATTCACATTTCAAGAATAATTATAAAAATATTGCTATATTTGGCAGTCTTAAGAATATTTTTAAATAAAGTTGCAAAATAGGTCAATGGGTAAAGAAAAGCAATCTGAAACTTAGTTTACATTAGGTTAGGTGTTTTAGATTACATTAGGTACCTATATTGACAGCATCGTGCTAAGCTGTTAAATAGTCATAATCAATCAAATTGCAAACACAAGATGGGACGTCACCAGAAGTGTAGGACATGGATGCTGTACATGCTCTGCAAGCACAGTCTGGGCAGCGATCTGCCACTGCCACACAGCATGATGGACCTCTCGTCCAGTGTGTACAGCCTACAATTCCGCTTGATGTCCCACACCTCCAGCACAAAGTGATAATCCACCCCTCCGACCAGAAGAATGTTGTTTGTCAAAAGGTGAACTTCCATCACTTCAAAGTCAACTAAGAAAGACACTAATTCTTTCTGAGTGAGCAAGTCAACAACTGTAACACTGTTACTACTTCCAAAAACGAGGACATCAGTATTCGAATCTAATGCTTTTGGATTCATCGGATTGTCAAACTGTTTCTCGACGATTTTCTTCCCCGTCACAGAGTCTAAGAATGTGTAACTTCCGCTGTTTTCCCACTGGTCGCAAGGCAAAACAACTACTTTTTCTTCAAACAGCATGAAAGGTATCGAATGATTGGACTCGACATAAAACTGTGTATACTCTAGCTTTTTCAAATCGTAACTAAAGATTTTACAGCGGACACCTCCCAAGGTGGACTTCCTCGAGTTGAGGTACAAAGCTATGAAGAGACACTTTGAATTTTTCCCGGTGCAAATGTTTTCCACGGTATCATTGGCTCCTGGGATAAAGTCTTCTTTGAGTTTTCTTCCAGAGGATAAATCCCAAATATGCATTACAGAATCGTTACCGTGCTCTATGATTCCTATGAAGTAGTCGCCCACGATCTCGTTCAAACTGGAAAAGTCACAAGGATACCAACCGATGTTGGCAGAGTACCACATGGAAATCTGATTGATATCAGGAATATTATCAGAAAAATGTTCTTCTTTATCGAATATTCTACACATTTTAAGGGAAACTACACCATCGTCAATGAAATACACTTGTAAAAGATTACATTGCACAAGTAGAAGACAGTTTCCTACTGCTTGGAAATGCTGAGTCCCCATTTGTTGAAGCAAATAAGGCACGGATTGAACTTCAAAAGGTTTTCCTTCGATGTCCCACACATGAAACATATTTTTATAGCTATCGTTCAAAAATAGATACTTGTTTATCACTTCTGACTTATCGACATTACTTCTTGAGAATTTATATTCAACACAACGATTATTTCTAAAATTGTTACGCAAGTGAATTTCCCGCATGTACTTAAGTCTATATTCACAAATCGGAGTTAAACTTTCACTGTTAATTTCGGAAACTTCAAAGGCAGGACTGACAATACTTTTCATATTTTCCAAATCTAGGTTAGCGTTGCAATGTTGTTTCCATATAACATTCTTATTTACAGCAGTTCTCCAATCTGAGTTCACCAAGCAGCATGATAGAAGGTCTTCAACAGGCAGAAGGACAAAGACTTGTTCGGCCACTTCTTCAGGTAAATCTAAAGGATCCATTGACAATCTGGAACAATTAAATGCTGCTTACAATAAAAGTAGGCTGTACTGTAATAGGTAAATAATAGGAAGGCAAAGAAGCAGCAAAAAGCAGGTGACAACTAATACAATAAGAAACCAAACAAAGAAGTGTAGCGTTCTTTACTGTGATAAAAAGATTAGTGTACAATTAAAGTATAAAAATATTAAAGTATGATTAAAGTATAATTGTTAGCCTATTTAAAATTTTGACTTGAAATTCAGTTAGTGAGAGATCTGCTGCAACGGGGGTATTTTAACAAGTAATTATAAAGAATAGTGTGCACTTCAGTCATCTGTGCTAGGCATAAGTTGTAATATGCTCAAGTGTAAACCTTGACCCAGGCCACAAACATGCTTAATTTTACGCTCAGTTTTAATATAATTTGTTTTAGCTCACAACACGGTAAAACATTTGTAAAAGCAGAATTTTAAATATCATGTTTCCGCTAGGTATGTCCCAACTAGAATAGTATAAAATAACTTGTCAAGTGCACAGCAGAGGTGGCCATATCTGACGTCTGACACCGCCCCAACCCCAACCCCACACCCCAACCACTAACCCAACTTGATTTCCAGATATTTTCACTTGTCGCCAGTTGGATCTCGTCTTTTGATATATTCGTGATCAGCTTGAAATTCCGCACAAAGTATAATTAAATAGAAAAAAATAAATTCCCGTCTCTGGAATTTACTGACTTTCCACCAGAAAAGCTGATATTTCCAGAATCATGTCGTTACTTGAGAAACAATTTTTGACTTCTTGATAGGTCCTGTAGTTGAAATAAATGCCACTACATTAGGTAATTAAAAACTGAAAACTTGGTTGGCGATGACAGAAAACTGAGTTATTCAGATCGATCCTGAGCAAAATCTGAACATTTTGTAAAGGTTCACTACTGGACCCAGCTGCCATATGTCACTAGGCTATTAATTAATGATTACTTCTATTAACAAGGCTAGGGTTTGGATCGATCCCTTTCAAAATGCTAAAAAATGCCACTGGCGTATATAGGCTAAAATAACCACCGAAACAAAAACAACTTTGATGCCTACAATACTTCAAAATAAATTTACGTTTTACTGGGAACAAGGATCACTTAGAAATAAATTGAATGCAATTATCATTCGGGTACAGTACGATAAGCGTCCACCAACTAACTGGATGCGATATATCGAACTTAAACATTTGATATATCAAATCAAAACACTCAATATTTTTTAACACATTTTAACAGCGTAAGTTAACCTAGGCTAACTGTATATCAAAAATTATTCACTCGATTTTTGTATTAATATTAAATCTAAACAATTTGTATACCGTCAATAATCACAAAAATAAAAAAAATATTATAAAATACAATAAATAATAAAAAAACGTATGTCTAAACTAAAACATAGTTATCTTTGCCAGGGAAAAATGTACGGGCTGCTTTCGTGAAATGAATGAACGGATCTTCACCTGAAAAATTCACTTCACGACGATATAGATATTCGGCTAAATGATTTGCTTAGTAGCCGCTCTTAACCCTAGCAGTGGCTTAATGTTGAAGTGGAAAATGGCCAAGCAGATTTGGCGACTTTGCAGACCTTTTTTGAAAATTTGTATTACCGTAGAAGTAAACCTAGCCAACCTCATATTCATTTTGATCGGAAAGAACAGGAGAACCTCGATATACTAAAATAAAATGATCTAGGAAAATATTTGTTCTGTAAAGTAAAAAAAATAAAGAAATTGAATTTTTTTATAAATTTCAAAAACAGCCTCGGTGAAATTTTTTCTACAGATTTGTTTGAAAATTCATTATATAGCCTACATTCCCTACACAGAAACAATCTAATTCCCTACATAGAAATAAATAATATGTTGGGGAAAGAATTTTTTTGTAAGTTTTAGTGGCGTAATATAATAAGAAACGGGAATCCGAGATACGTGTAAACTGTATAGTGTTAGTTTGTGTTGTAAATAAGTCATGTTATACTAATATGATATAAGTGAGGAATCCAAAAAATTTATAAAGTTGATAGTAAACAATTTGTATTACTTATATATAAATAAATGTAAATAAAAGAATGTTTTGCTATTTCTGCGTATTTGGAAAAAAATTAAATGTTGAGGAAAAAATGTTAAATTTACTCCAATAAATACAGTTGAGAATTGGATTTAATAAATTTTAACTCATTCAAAAAATGAGTTATTAATAAAAATAAACCAATATTGTTTGTATCTAGTATATAATTTGTTTGCCAAATGTTTTACCCCCAAATCAGTATAAACATGTTGTAGTACATTCAATTCCCTACGTAGGAAGATATAACATGTTATACATAGAACACATAGAAATATACATATAAATATATAACTCAACACTAGGTCTACCAGATAAATAATCCAATTAGCCTACGACGCCTATGCTATAACACATCAGGAAAGTCGTTCACCTCAATATCACTGCCTATATCACCCTCTAAATCGTCATAATGTCACTAATACTTTCTTCAAGAGCTCCCCGAATGTCACTACAATCCATTTTTGCATAAATTTGGCTAAATAAATAACTAAAACACTCTTACACAACTGACAGCGGTGAATCAATAACATAGCGCGCCATTTTGGACTGGGACTGGACATTGCATATTTCAGATGTCATGTCATAATGTCAACAAAAACACAACACATCGAGACAGACATAGGAATAAAGCCTGAAATCTGCTGTTTACAGAGATACCAAATACAATACAGTTTGGAGCGAGCCAAACAAACTGTCTGAGACTTCGTAAACAGCTGTACAGTTGCCGATTAGGCAAAAATGTGACGTAATGAAACAATTCCTTGGTGATGAAGCCAAGGACAAACAGTGCTGCCAACGGCAAAACTAAATTACTCTACATTTCTTCCTCTTCAAAATCACATATTATTTTACTAACTTAGTAACTATAACATACACTGCATATAAACACGATTTTCTGATCCGACCAATTTGGTCGGATAGGCCATTATACAAAAAAACCAAAAACACCTGTTTTCAGAAAATCATATAACTTGTCTAATCAATATTTCATTCTAAAAATCAATACAGCGCTACTCTTTAGCTGTGCATTGGTACCAACCGCATCTTCCTGCGAGAAAAATTACCCAATCTGGGTAATTTCAAAAATATATCGTGTTTTGCCATTGTCAGAGCGTCGGCTGCAGCAACTGCGTTGCGTCAAAACTTTATTCGATTTCTAATCATCGTAACATTGTTATACAGCTGCTAAAAATTTCATTTATGTAATAAAATGAAAGTTCAGAATGTAATCTTTCAAATAATATATATTGATCACTTTTGAGTTTATTATTATTGGTTTATTAAAGTTACAACATTTTCAGTCATATCCGACCAATTTGGTCGGTGGCCACTATAGGCGACATAAAAATCTGACCAAATTGGTCGGAGGGCCACTGCTAGGGTTAAGTTAAGCAGCATATAAGCCAAGGCCTAAATAGGCCATATAAAAAGAATGACATTTCGCCAATAAGTTAATTATACAAGGTTGTAGACTAAGTTATAAGAATTTGCAACGAGTCATAGTCATTGGCTTAGGCCTAGGCTATTGTAAAAATATTTTTCCAAGCTTACTTACAACATGCAATGTAAAATTGTCATGGCTGGTCCAAATACCTTAATTGACTAACAAACAGAAAACCTAAAGAACCTTATGGAGGAGTACCTAATCATAATTATTAAAATGGAGATATAATATGGTAGAGATATTATTCCATACACCAACTCATAAAATATTTTGCCGGATTTTTATCTAGAGCCTTACCTCAAATCAAATCAGTCACCAAGAGGATTATATGAGTGCTAGCACATCCATCGGTTTGTGAAATGTTTTGATGTTCATTATTTAAGTAAGACCTGTTCGACAGTACAAATTGTTCAACAAGTTATAACAAAATCATGGTTAATAAGCAGTGTTGGCATCCTACTTTGGTAATTTTCCCCGCAAGTGCCGCTATAAATCCCCGATTTTACCCGCAAAAATTCCTAAATTACCCGCGTCAATCCCCGATTTTACCCGGGGTGCCGGAGCCTACGATAGCGCTCCAGCCTACGATAGCGCTTCGCATTGAAATGTCATAGCGACATTTCAATGAAAGAAGGGTCTATAGATATGAAATTGTGTATAATTTCAGTAAAAGTAATAATATACCTCAACTTTGAACAATTCAACAACAACAACAAAAATATCACTATAAACTCTAAGCGTACATTGGCAGTATAACGATTATATTATATATGGCAGTTTTAGATCCGAACAAAAAATATGTGATACTTTACTAATAAAGTTTGTTGTCTATTGTCTATAAAAACGTTTGTACAATTCATTATAATTGTATTGAAATGGAAAACCAGGAAAAATTGAAATAATAATAGGAAAAGGAATAATTGTAGGAATAAAATACAAGTTAGAATTTGTTATATAAATTCATGATTTATTATCTAACCAATTGAAAAGGAAAAGCAATTTTACATCGTAAGGAGATGAAAAAATATCTCAAACTAATGACATCCTTTTTGTTTATACTCTAAACACACAATATCCTTAGACAAAAATCAATGGAAACATATAGCACATTTAATTACTATTGTATTGCAATATTAGTACGTCATAAAACTTAAGTATGAAAACTGTTGTTATAAATAAATGGAATGAATGAAATTAATACAATTTACAAACCGATTTATATGGAAATTCAGTTATTAGAACAATTTTGAATGGAGAATAGGCGGTACACGTATTATTTTGTGGAAATCCCCGAAAATACCCGCAATTTCAGATTACCCGCATAAATCCCCGCAAACCCCGTAAATCCCCGAAAATCGGGGAAAATACCCGCTTTTACCAACACTGTTAATAAGTTAAATAACCTATAAAAAACATAATAGGTTAGGTTAGATGATAACACAACTAAACCCAACCCTAATTGATTAGTGAAGATGGTTATAAAATACAAGATTATAGAGCAGACAAGATTTGAGGCATTGATCATGTACACGCTGATATTATCGTCCAGACACCACCATTTTCTTAACTTCCTCAATTCGTTTGTTTTGATCTAATTTAATTTGTAGACGAATCCATTTTGGAGTGATCAGTGATATTCCCAGAACTTCTTAATGTAATCCCTAAGACTCCTGAAAATCATCAAAAGTTTAGCTAAGCTTCCGCAACGACCATTCCTCTACCAAGAAGAAATAGACCTTAATATACAGAGCCTTTTAACCATGTCGACTTAGTATGAAGCAGCGGAGATATCGGAGCGACTCAGGGGAGAAACGATGGACGACTATGATGTCACTGCTCACAAGCATGACGTCGTAGTTTTCAAGTGGATTCACTTGTTTGCACAATTTATTCACTTACTCACAAGTTTGCAATTGTATTTTTTAAACTCATAATAGCGATGGATTTGAATTTATTTTTTGATTTATTTGGACTTTACCTATCGCTTCTAGTGTTTAAAACTACACTACGTTTCGGGAGGTAAGGAAACTCCTCCCGTTATCAAGTGAACCCTACTTACATCTAAATATCAAACTCTTACACCTAACTAACCTACATTTTTTTGGATTTTTTTGATTTTTCTTTTACATTCTAATTTACACTAACACAAAGATAACAAAAAATCAAATACAATACACTAACACAAAATTTATATACACACCTAACTAACCTACATTTTTTTAAATATTTTCCTTTACAATTTAATTTGACTAACAGAAAGATAACAAATATATATACAAAAAATCGAATACAATACACTAACACAACATTTATATATACGAACAAATGAAAAACTGACAATACATTACCTGTTCTGCATCGTGGCCTCCAAGCTGACGGGCAAACACGGGAAACGGGCTCACGTCCATCCACAACCAAACCGCACACTAGACTAGTGGCTAGCGGCAGTGGAGGGGGGAGAGCCGTTACCCCCACCTACCGACAGGGGCACGTGACGACACAGCTGTGGCTACCCACACGTCTTTGTCGACGGGAACATGACACGGAAACCAAAAACTGCACGATTCCTCCTAGAATGCTACACGGGCACCAGTACGATATTCTCATAGAGATTACCGCATGCCTCCAAGGTGAGCATTGGGAACTGGTCATGCAATCAGGTGGCCGTGTTTCCTCCAAGGGCGATCACGGACGCATGTGTCGTAGCCGCATTGGATGGACTCTAGACGCAGGAGCAACTGTAACACAAGGAACTGGCGTGTGTTTGCGGGGTGATTTTTGACTGAAATGGTTTTTAATTAAGGGAATCCATAGTGGCCTGACATCAATACTACTCTGACTTATTGGATTTTCATGTAATTTAATTAATGCCCCTTCAACAAACTTTCTTTTATAATAGTGAGACTCATGATGTATAATTTTTGCCTCTTCCCAACTAAATTTATGATCATTTTCCCAGGCGTGTTTTGCCAATTTAGATTTTACTGTTTCGCCATTTGTTGTGTTTCTTTTATGTTCGTTTATACGAACTTTTAGCGGCCTTTTAGTTTCCCCTATATATTCACCCTCACATTCACATTTTATGCTGTAGATACAGTTTTTTGAGGCTTGTTCTTCATTTTTTGGTTTTACTTTAGTTAGTTGCTGTCTCAGAGTGTTTGACGATTTAAAAGCTGTTAAGATCTTATATTTTCTGGCAACTCGCCTTATTTTTTCCGACAGTTTTGGGACATATGGGATGCTTATGAAAGCTGTTGGTTTATCCACATTTGGAACAGTGTTTGGCTTTGTCCCCCTTTCCTTTTTTCATCTGCTAATTATTTTTTGAGGATAACCATTCTTTTTTAACTCTTGTGAAATTTTATTGTGCTCCGCGTCTAAAGTTTTCTTTTCACAACAAACTGATTTGGCCCTGTCGAAAAGAGAATAAGCTACTGATTCTTTGACTGATTCACAGTGGTTTGATTTGTAATTGAGGTATCGACCTGTGTGTGTTTTCTTTCTAAAAATTTCTGTTTTAAGGGCGTTTCCATCTTTAACTACATTTACATCCAAAAATGCTAGTTTTTGTCTTGTTCTTTTTCTGTTGTGAGTTTAATTGTTGGTGAAACTTTATTTAAATGCTTAGTAAACTCGTCTAACTTTTTATCGCCATGATTCCAGACTGCAAAGACATCGTCAACGTACCTCAGCCACACTTTCGGTTGAAAACAAGCAGACGCAATAGCTTTCTGTTCGAATTCTTCCATAAATATGTTGGCAAATATTGGTGACAAATGCGATCCCATTGCCATTCCCTCATCCTGGTGGAATATTTGGCCCTCCAATTCAAAATAATTTGACTCAGTACATAATTTAAGCAAATCCATAATTACATTTACTGGGATTTTGGTTCTTGTGTTTAAGTTTTGGTCATTGAGTAACCGTTTTTCAATGATTTCTAGTGTTTGGTTTACGGGGATATTAGTGAAAAGACTTTCAACATCAAAACTAACTAACATGTCCTCGTCTGAAATTTGCATGTCTTTTACGATTTCTACAAAATGCTTTGTGTTTGTTACATGTGAATCAGTATTTCCTGATAAAGGTTTGAGTATGGGCAGGAGAAATCTACACAGTTCTCTACTTGGGGAGTCTCTTGAACTAACAATGGGTCTCAGAGGAACACCTTCTTTGTGTATTTTTGGTAGCCCATACATGTGAGGAGTTTTTGAGTGGTGTGGTGTAAGTCGTTTGCGCTGTGCGTCTGTAAAAAATTCTTTGTGTTTTCTGAGAGTCTTTTCGATTTTAGTTTCATAACTTTTAGTTGGGTCCTTCTTTAGTAGTGTGTATTTTCCAGCTTTAAGAACATCCTGAATTTTATGCGAATATCAACTTTATTTATTAGCACAGTTGCATTTCCTTTGTCGGCTGGTAAAATCTTTAGGGTTTCTTCCTTTTTTAAAGCATTTAAGGCCTCTTTTTCATTTCTTGTTATGTTTGGTTTCACTGGTTTTATATTTTTAAGTGCCGCACTGGCCTCAGAAAACGCAAAGAATTTTTTACAGACGCACAGCGCAAACGACTTACACCACACCACTCAAAAACTCCTCACATGTATGGGCTACCAAAAATACACAAAGAAGGTGTTCCTCTGAGACCCATTGTTAGTTCAAGAGACTCCCCAAGTAGAGGACTGTGTAGATTTCTCCTGCCCATACTCAAACCTTTATCAGGAAATACTGATTCACATGTAACAAACACAAAGCATTTTGTAGAAATCGTAAAAGACATGCAAATTTCAGACGAGGACATGTTAGTTAGTTTTGATGTTGAAAGTCTTTTCACTAATATCCCCGTAAACCAAACACTAGAAATCATTGAAAAACGGTTACTCAATGACCAAAACTTAAACACAAGAGCCAAAATCCCAGTAAATGTAATTATGGATTTGCTTAAATTATGTACTGAGTCAAATTATTTTGAATTGGAGGGCCAAATATTCCGCCAGGATGAGGGAATGGCAATGGGATCGCCTTTGTCACCAATATTTGCCAACATATTTATGGAAGAATTCGAACAGAAAGCTATTGCGTCTGCTTGTTTTCAACCGAAAGTGTGGCTGAGGTACGTTGACGATGTCTTTGCAGTCTGGAATCATGGCGATAAAAAGTTAGACGAGTTTACTAAGCATTTAAATAAAGTTTCACCAACAATTAAACTCACAACAGAAAAAGAACAAGACAAAAAACTAGCATTTTTGGATGTAAATGTAGTTAAAGATGGAAACGCCCTTAAAACAGAAATGTTTAGAAAGAAAACACACACAGGTCGATACCTCAATTACAAATCAAACCACTGTGAATCAGTCAAAGAATCAGTAGCTTATTCTCTTTTCGACAGGGCCAAATCAGTTTGTTGTGAAAAGAAAACTTTAGACGCGGAGCACAATAAAATTTCACAAGAGTTAAAAAAGAATGGTTATCCTCAAAAAATAATTAGCAGATGCAAAAAGGAAAGGGGGACAAAGCCAAACACTGTTCCAAATGTGGATAAACCAACAGCTTTCATAAGCATCCCATATGTCCCAAAACTGTCGGAAAAAATAAGGCGAGTTGCCAGAAAATATAAGATCTTAACAGCTTTTAAATCGTCAAACACTCTGAGACAGCAACTAACTAAAGTAAAACCAAAAAATGAAGAACAAGCCTCAAAAAACTGTATCTACAGCATCAAATGTGAATGTGAGGGTGAATATATAGGGGAAACTAAAAGGCCGCTAAAAGTTCGTATAAACGAACATAAAAGAAACACAAAAAATGGCGAAACAGTAAAATCTAAATTGGCAAAACACGCCTGGGAAAATGATCATAAATTTAGTTGGGAAGAGGCAAAAATTATACATCATGAGTCTCACTATTATAAAAGAAAGTTTGTTGAAGGGGCATTAATTAAATTACATGAAAATCCAATAAGTCAGAGTAGTATTGATGTCAGGCCACTATGGATTCCCTTAATTAAAAACCATTTCAGTCAAAAATCACCCCGCAAACACACGCCAGTTCCTTGTGTTACAGTTGCTCCTGCGTCTAGAG
Organism: Allygus modestus; assembly: GCA_963675035.1. NCBI lineage: Eukaryota > Metazoa > Arthropoda > Insecta > Hemiptera > Cicadellidae > Allygus > Allygus modestus. The sequence goes on along the minus strand of OY776115.1, from coordinate 108,916,137 downwards.
TCCATCCAATGCGGCTACGACACATGCGTCCGTGATCGCCCTTGGAGGAAACACGGCCACCTGATTGCATGACCAGTTCCCAATGCTCACCTTGGAGGCATGCGGTAATCTCTATGAGAATATCGTACTGGTGCCCGTGTAGCATTCTAGGAGGAATCGTGCAGTTTTTGGTTTCCGTGTCATGTTCCCGTCGACAAAGACGTGTGGGTAGCCACAGCTGTGTCGTCACGTGCCCCTGTCGGTAGGTGGGGGTAACGGCTCTCCCCCCTCCACTGCCGCTAGCCACTAGTCTAGTGTGCGGTTTGGTTGTGGATGGACGTGAGCCCGTTTCCCGTGTTTGCCCGTCAGCTTGGAGGCCACGATGCAGAACAGGTAATGTATTGTCAGTTTTTCATTTGTTCGTATATATAAATGTTGTGTTAGTGTATTGTATTCGATTTTTTGTATATATATTTGTTATCTTTCTGTTAGTCAAATTAAATTGTAAAGGAAAATATTTAAAAAAATGTAGGTTAGTTAGGTGTGTATATAAATTTTGTGTTAGTGTATTGTATTTGATTTTTTGTTATCTTTGTGTTAGTGTAAATTAGAATGTAAAAGAAAAATCAAAAAAATCCAAAAAAATGTAGGTTAGTTAGGTGTAAGAGTTTGATATTTAGATGTAAGTAGGGTTCACTTGATAACGGGAGGAGTTTCCTTACCTCCCGAAACGTAGTGTAGTTTTAAACACTAGAAGCGATAGGTAAAGTCCAAATAAATCAAAAAATAAATTTGCAATTGCATTGCATTTGCGATCTGGCGTTTATTTGGCGTTAGTTAGGGATTTATTTATTTGAGAGATAGTACAAAAATGGTTGTGAAGGATCCTACATTAAAATCAGTCAGCAAGTCTTATTTAATTTATTAAAAACTCCTTCCCTAACTGATTTTTTACATAGGCCCAGAAAATAAAAAAGCTTATTATAAATTTTTGTTCGACCCACACATGTTGCTGTAGTGTTTACCTTACATTGATTTCTAAAATGCACTTCTAGATCTGAATGCTTATGTTAACAGTTAACTGCACAACAGTTTTACTGTTGATGACCAACAGCTAGTTAAGCTTGGCCAATTTAACATAATATAGGCTAATAAGTTACACATTATTGTGATGTTTATTTATGTATGTTATCCACAATGTCGGAAGTTTGACTATTTGGTATTTAAATACCCCCGTCGCAGCAAACCTGCATACTCAGCGAATTTCCAATGAATATAATATAACATAACACATTAAGCCACTTAACAGAATTCATAAGAAATATATTCACAAATAAGCGATATTTAAAATATTAATTATTCTCCATAAGAACAACATTGGGGATGAGTACGCAGGTTTGCTGCAACAAGGAATACAAAATAATAGGTTTTTATGCAAATATCAATAGAACTCATCTAAGTGAAGTCACATACCAAGTTCCATCCATATACATTCATAAATAAGCGATATATAAAATTTTAAATATTTTCCATAAGACCATGGTTCCATGGGGACCGAGTACCTAGGTTTGCTGTAACGGGAATCATAGGCGAAAAATTGTTTTTTTGAGCAAACAATAATAAACCACAACCAGATCAAGCTATATACCAAATTTCACCAGTTTATGTTCATAAATAAGCGAGATATACATTTTTTCTTTTTCTTCATAAGAATAACATTAGACAACGGGCTGTGTTTAGCACTTTCAATATCTCGGTAACCAATTGATGTAGAGCAATGATCAAAATACCAAATTCTTTGTTTTTTAAGCTGAATTCAATGGTATAAATTAAAATTTGATTTAAATTAAAATTACATGTGAAAACCCCAAAAAAAGACATTTTTGGGGTACAAAACCCCCCAAAAACCCCCCTTCGGATGGTGCGATTCATCTGGTTTTCGAACTCGTTCAAATAAATGGTAATTTACACATTTGTGCCAAATTTCATTAAAATCGGACCTTTTTTACGAGAGTTATCGTGCTTACGGACACACACACACACACACACACACACACACACATATATATATATATATATATACATATATAAATACCGCCGTCGCAGCAAACCTGCGTACTCAGCGAATTTCCTATGCATGAATATATTTCTTACTACCACATAAAGCCACTTACCAAGTTTCATAAAAATACTTAAATAAATAAGTGATATATAGCATTTTATTTATTCTCCATAAGAATAACATTAGGGCTGAGAACGCAGGTTTGCTGCAACGAGGAAGATAAAAATATGGGTTTTTTGCAATTATCAATATAACTCAACCAGGTGAAGCTACATACCAAGTTTTAATGATTATGTTCATAATTAAGGGAGATATAAAGCTTTACGTACTCTCCATAAGAATAACATTAGGGATGAGAATGCAGGTTTGCTGCTAAGAGGATAATCAACAAAAAATCAATTTGTTGTGCAAATATCAATATACCAGTACTAGGTGAAGCCACATACCAAGTTTCATCAATATATGTTCATAAATAATCGAGATATCAAATTTTAAATATTCTCCATAAGGATAACATTGGACAACGTACTGTGTTTAGCACTTCGAATATCTCGGCAACGGTTGGACGTAGAATCACAGTTTAAACACCAAAATGATTGTTTTGTAGAGCTAAACTGATTGGCAAAAGCAAATGTGAAGTTTACAGTAAAATTAATTAAGGAAATGCTAAAAACCATTTTTCCATAAGATTAACATGGGGGATTTCATGAACACTTTTTTTGGATTTTCTCCGCAACCACTTAACCTAGGTTAATGATTCAAAATACTATATTATTTGTTTTTTTAAGCTCTATAACATGGTTGGAACGAAAATTGTGTGATTTAAAAATTTCAGGGTGAAAAGTGCAAAAAACTGATTTTTGGAAAATTTAAAACCCCCATAAACCCCCCTTCCCATGGTCCAATTTTTCTGGTTTTCGAACTTAAAGTCATGAACGTCATTTTACACATTGGAGCCAAATTTCATCGAAATCGGACGTTTTTTACTCAAGTTATCGCATTCACGGACACATATATATATATATATATATATATATATATATATATAGATAGATAGATAGATAGATAGATATATATATATATATATATATATATATATATACATATATATAAATTTGAACGAATAGTGTTTTAGTCATCTGGGGAAGTAGTGGGCATTTGGGGCTTCTGGGCCAAGTGATTTATGGCTTCCGGTCACGTGACCGGAAGTGCTGAGTCATTAAATACGTCATCTGAGGCTGAGCCAGTGACGTAGGCGGTTTTGTGACGTAATGAGGTAAAGTTCAAAGTTCAAGGACACGGTGAAGTTTTTTTAAAAAAATCTACCTCGCACTCGTAAAATCCGATTGTGATTCGATAGTTTTAATTCGATAAAATATCGAATGAAAACAATCGAATGAATCAATCGAATGAAACGAGTGCGAGGTAGTACTAATACAAATATTACTTTATTTTATTAACAATAATTCATATTACAAATATTACTTTATTTACAATAATTCATGTTTACAATAGTTCCCCGTTGTTCGTTGTCATCGATGTTGTTGATCCGGACGAGTTGCGGCCATCAATTTGCTTTCTGAAGAAAGACGGTAGATACTTCGTTCCCTGCGCAGAGTCCATGTTGTTTTTTGATGCGTAAAGTTCCAAAGATAAATCGTAACCGGACGCAATAAGAAGTCTTAACTCTTCACTAAACACCTCGAGGTCTTGGTAAGTCGCAAGATGAATAGAGTCATAATGAATACACCTAATTTTAATGGACATTTTAATATAATGTTTTACGTTTGTGAAAAGCACTCGATGTTCACCAGTCGAGAGCTGGAGGTGTACTGACTATTCGCTAGCTAGCGTTTTGGTATCAAACAAAATGGTGGGGGTAAATGTGTAGTAGAACGAAGCAGATGGTGGACGGCAGATGGGTGGCGGCAGGTGGCAGGCGGCAGGTGGCAAGTGTGCGGCAGATGGTAGTCCCCCACTACACCAGTCCCCCCCCCCCACTACACCAGTCTCCCCACCAAGTTTTACAGCGCACAATAACTCGTTTACATGTGTTAGTTAGGGTTTAGCTCTTAGACTGACAAGACCTTACCTCCGTAACTAAAAACTTCAATAATGTTTGCGCTTCAACGCTGTATAAGTATAACAGCTACTATGATCTAAACCGGTGCATGTATTCATATGGTTCTTTTTGCGTAGCAAACAACTGGCTAAAAGTGTTTCAACCTCGATTATTCTTCGACAAAACCTCTCATTGTCCACTAAAAGTGTAGACCTTCTGTCTTCATTGTCAGGGAAGTAGAAAGTAGTGTCAAGGGGACTACTGAAGGTCACCTTCCTCATGTTCCTGTAAAACTGCGACATTTTTCAGTCCCTCTAGGTAGATGTTCATCCGTCAAGAGCTGGAAGAATAATGATGTAGCGTTATCGTGTATGATAGACACCTAACCCCCACCACAACGTTACCTTGTCCTTCAAACCATCGTTTTTACGCTACGGATGCTATACTGTTGGTTAGATTTACATTTAGATTGCACCTTCTGGTTTGGCTTGTCAAGCCGCTTAATTGAAGTACCCACATGTTATACTTTGAACCAAAACAAAGAAGTTATTTAGGTTTGTCCTTGAAAATAGTTGTTTTTTCGCTGTTGCTGCTATACCCTTTGTCGGATCTAAATTCTGTTTGCACCAACTTGTTCGTCTGATCAATCCGCGTAATTTGAGTACCCACATGACATACTTTGCACAAACTTTATAACCCCCCCCCCCTTTTTTGGGTCATGTTCAAGGTCATGGTCAAGGTCAAGGACCTTGGGACTTAGAAATTTTTACAAAGTGGGCTGCACACAAACATAAGACTAACAGTCTCCTGCCTATGTACAGGCCAAGTCCCTAACTTGAAATGCTTAGGGTGGTCCTGAAAAGGACCGTTTTTGGTGCCATGAAGAGGAGTCCTGAAGGAGTTGCGGTTAGTCGAGGTGGAGGAAATGGACAAGGGATGTGACAATTTATTTAATTAGCCAATGCGCCTTGCCCTCTTGTCTGACGAAAAACAGTTCCTTTTCGGATGGGATTCTAGGTGGTTGCGGCAGGGAATGAGGCAGTTGGACCTTGAAGTGAAAATCTTCATGTTGCAAAATATAGCTGTTTCCGCTGAGCCTTGCCACAAACTTATATTCGATATTTGTTTTTAGCTTTCTAAATTTAAGTGATGTGAAGTTTAGATGAGTGACTAATTCTTCTTCCTTCAACACCCTCGTCCGCTCCATCACCTCATCCACGGTGAGAGGTGGAGTTGAAGGCCGAGGCTGACTTGTAGTCGAAGTCGAAGGGCGATGCTCAGATGACGGATGTTGGTTGAAGTAGAGCGGATGGTTCTTAAAATTTCTTCTTATTGTGGCCTTGAAAGAAGTTGGTCTCTTAAAACCACTTCTTCTCTCAACCGTCTCCTTCAGGGACTCCTTCAGACGTCGCAGTTTCTCGAGGCTCACAGGGGAAGTCATCGTAGCGCTGCTGATCGGCACGTAGTTCCAGTTCGAGAGACAAAGCTGGAATGAGGTTGCAGACGGCGGAGCAAAGCGGCTCGCCAAGTGTAACCTTGACATTTCCATATACGGGTAGAAAGCTAAGAACCGGTCTACATCCGGTTCCCCTTCCCTTCATGACGACACATCCCCCCCCCCGATTTGGGTCATGTTCAAGGTCACCCCCCCCCCGATTTGGGTCATGTTCAAGGTCAACCCCCCCCCCCCCCGATTTGGGTCATGTTCAAGGTCACCCCCCCCCTCCCCCTGACGTCACGGGGCGGAGTCACCTCCCACCACTGACCGCCGCCTTTATAAGCGGGAGCAGTCCGCAGTCTCTTCGCAGTAGGCTGCCGCCCGTTCGTGATCTACGTCCGTCCGGGTTGCATTCTGCTGCAGCGTAGGTCTTTTAAGTGTGCGTTGGGCCCGACGCGCAATTAAGAGATCCGCGCCTTTGCATGTGCATGGTAGTTTGTTAAGCATGGTAGTTTGTTTGTTAGATTGCTTGTAGATTGCTGCTAATTAATGTAGTTAGTTTAATGAATGTTGGTGTTGGTTTCAAGTGTTTTATTTAATGATGAAATATGTACCTTCCTTACACATCCTTATCCCTGGGTAAAGTCTTTATATCCGTGGGGTTTGTTATCAAAGTAATTTAAATGTCGGTCTTTGTAAACTACCTTGGTCAAAACACTGGTTCGCAGTAGCCTGACGCCCGTTCGCTGATCTACGTCCGACTGGGTTTCAGTGTTGCTGTTGTGACCTTTGTTAAACTGACCGCAGTATCCTGACGCCCGTTCGCTGATCTACGTCCGACTGGGTTTCAGTGATACTGATTGTTCTTTGTAAAATTAACTTTAACTCTAACTGACCAGTTTGTTTCAAAGTAATGTAATTTGTTTCTCATCCTTTTCCTAACCCCCTGACAATAAGGTTCGGCCCTGAAAACCGGACTTGTCAATACGGCCATGTAAACCGGTTGACATTACCTTTCTTAGCCTGAGAAACTGTTGTGATTTTTCTTTTTTAGGGTTTTTTTCTTTATTTTTCGTTATTAAAATCATTGCTTGTAATTACCTGTCCCCTAATACAGAGCGGGGAATAGAGCACCAATTTGTGCTCTATTCCCCGCTTTGGCAACAAGTTCAGATGACCTTGACCCACTGACAGGACTTATAAAACTTTTGTCTGGTCACATATAGAAAGATTAATATTTTAAACCATAGCCTATCTCCATCCCCCCCCCTTCCACTTATATTGGGTATAAAAGAGGCTTCCCATCACTGGTAAGATCATTCTGCTGCTTGTGCTTGCTCACACTCAGAACTATGGAGTCACACCCGATATCACTGCCGACTTCTGCATCACCCTCGACTTCTGCATCACCCTCGACTTCTGCATCACCCTCGACTTCGGCTGCTGGTTCAATTCTTCGTCAGGCTCTTTTAATGGCCCTGATCATCCCTGAAAAGACAACTTCACCACCCATCATGGATCGATCAACATCTCGCTCACGTTCAACTTCTCCTTCACCATCATCCTCAAGATCAAGGTCTTCGTCGAGCTCCTCCTCGTCATCCACCTCGAGATCAAGGCCTTCGTCGAGCTCCTCCTCCTCATCATCTACCTCGAGATCAAGGTCTTCTTCGAGCTCCTCCTTATCACCCACCTCAAGATCAAGCTCCACCTCAAGCTCTAAAATATTTACAAGACCCCCAATTGAAATTCCACCTTCCACTAGTTCAACCAGACCTTCAGTAATTTGCACAAATATTCAATCTCCTTCAGAGAAATTCAATCAATTAAAGTCATTGCATAGGAGGTGCATACGTCCTGCACAACTATGTAATTATGTGTTCAAAAAAGGTGCAAAGAAAGGCGAACGCTGTGCAAAACAGTGTACTTTAAATGAAGAACTGTGCAATCTTCATTTAAAAAATACCGCTTCTCCTTCTTCACCACATCCGACAGTGAAACCAGCTAAGACTCGGATTAATAGGCTAGCTAAAAACAAACAATACGTCTTTGTAAAAATAATGGGATTCCTGAAGGTCATGTTAAAATGTGGAGACCGTCTTTACATTTTAAGATTACCTAAAGGCATGCGTCATCCCAAAAACCCTACGAAAAAGCACTATCTAATCCGAGGCGATTCAGGAACCACTGTGTGGAGAAAATTGTAAAAAAAAAAAAAAAAAAAAAAAAAAAAAAAAACATTCTTTCCAAATTAAATAAAGTTTTTTCCAAATTAAAAAAAAAAAAAGTGTGGACAACCTATTTACAATTTGTAGCATATGCTGCAGAGTGTAAATAGGTTGTCCACACCTTTTTTTACAATGTTACAACGACCTTGACCTAGATAACGGACTTAGATATTTTACACTAAGTCAAAGATAAAACTTAAAAGGAAAAAAAGGAGAAATATTATACTGGAGGGGGAAATGTTTTATATACTGCAACAGCGTGGTAAAAATCATCATATCGCTATGGAAGCTGTAGGTGTAAACACTTGGCTTGTTCCTTCTGAGCTTGCTTTGTCAGAAGCATTTCTCACTATCCTTGCTTTTGAGTATCGAGGGATTAACTTAAAAGTAGAGATGGAGCTTAGGCCGTTACACAGAAATGATGTGTATCGTGTTTTGATGATATGGCAATCACCTTCCAACATGGAAATTTTCCATTTTATCAAATCATTGTACAATGAATGTTGTGTAAAACGGATAACTATAACCCTTGTTTGATCTTAGAGCTATCTTGCGTTTCTTAAAAAGTAAAATAGCAAAGGTAAATCCTTTGCTATTTTACAAAACAGTTTACTTGACCTTGACCCAGTTAACGAACTTGGAATATATCAATGTGCACTTTATATCGTCGCGACAATAGTGTAACCCCCCCCCCCCCACCTCCCTTTACCTCCCACCACGGATCGTCGGCTATAAAAGCGGGGGCTGACCGCAGAGGTCTCACAGTCTCAGGCTGACAGCCTAGCTAGCTGTTCGCCTTAGCTGTCTGTAATAGCATCTTTAGTATATAGGTGGTACCCCTGTATACTAAAGATTCTACCTTAGCATATTAGTATGTTATGCATGTTAGTTTGTTAGATTATAGCTTGTAGTTTGCTGCTAGAAAATGTAGTTAGTGTTGGTGTTTGTAATTATTTGTGGTGTTGGTCTTTGAAGTGTTTTATTTACTAATGAAATATGTACTTTTCTTTCACGCTTTAAAACTGATCTTGGTCAAAACTTTGGTTCGCAGTTGCCTGGCGCCCGTTACTGACCAACGTCCGACTGGGTTTCAGGATGTTGTTGACCTTTGTAAAACCGACCTTGGTTGGTATGTCCTTTTCTTACACGCTATAACTAACCTTGGTCAAAACTTTGGTTCACAGTTGCCTGACGCCCGTTACTGACCAACGTCCGACTGGGTTTCAGGATGCTGTTGACCTTTGTAAAACCGACCTTGGTTGGTCTTTGTAAAATTAACTTTAACTGATCAGTATGTTTCTCATCCTTTTCCTAACCCCTTACAAAAAGGTATGGCACGAAAACCGACCTTTGTCAATACGGCCATGCAAACCGGTTGACATTACCCATCTTACCCTCGAGAAACTTTTGCAAGTACTCCCTGCAAACTATCTGTAACTTCCTTTTGTTTGGATAAATTAATAAAAGGTTCTGTTATCAGGTTTATTGCCTATAACTGTGACCTTTCTTCAAAATTCACTTCCCTAATACAGAGCGGGGAATAGAGCAGTTTGTGGTCCAAGTGAGAATCACTTACTGCTCTATTCCCCGTTTTGGCAACATGTTCAGATGACCTTGACCCACTTCGGGACTTAGAAAATCTTTGTTTGGTAAGATATTGGAAAATGTATTTATTTCTTGCGGTCAAAGTGAAACCGCTTACTGCTCTATTCCCCGTTTTGGCAATATGTTTAAGTGACCGTGACCCACTGACGAGACTTGGAAAAAATTTGCGGATAGTAATTGTTAAATAACATATCCTTTCCTTATCACTTACACCCCCCACCATCTAAATCCTTTGACTTTAATAGTGGGGGTAAACATATATAAGGCGTACAGCTTTAGAGTATAGTTATTCAGCTATGAATAGCCCAGCAGAGTTGATGCAGCCTACAACATCGACGCAGCCTACAACATCGATGCAGCCTACAACAAATAACAAGGAAAAGAATGATGAGGCAAGAAGAAGGAATGCTAGAGAAAGAGGAAGGATTAAAAAAATAAATCAAACATATAAGTTATTACAATCAAAATTACCGTTTATGGATAAAAAAAGTTCAAGGCATGCCATTTTGATACAGGCGATAAAATACATTAATGCGTTAGAAACGTTGTTAGAAGGTGCATCACTTCAACAAGATCTTCCTGAAGACCTTCTAGCATTCGTAATTGACTAAAGATGTTTTGGAAATACTGAACGGGGGGGGGGAAACAGAACGGGGAATAGATCAGTTTGCGGTCAAAGTGAGAATCGCTTACTGCTCTATTCCCCGTTCTGGTAATAAGTTAAAACGACCTTGACCTACTTACAGGACTTAAACATCCTTTTTTCATAAACATTGTTACATATATTTGATACAATAATACCCATTTCTTATCACTAGTTACCCCCACCACTTAAATCGGGGAATATAAAAAGAGATTTCTCATCAGTGCTTATCTCATTCTGCTACTTGTGTTAGCACTAGAATATATAGCAGCTATGCCACCAAAGGATAATATATTTCCTTCTGCAAAATCAATCGTAGGAATTATAAAACATATTGTGATTGAAAGTGAGGATGAAAATGAAGACGAATTGGAAGATTTTGAATTATTAAGTGATATGGATGCAATGGAAGATTTTGAATTATTAAGTGATATGGACAGTGATGATCTTGAAGCAGGATATATGGAACAAATTGAACCGTTAAGTGACGGGGAATCTGAAACCTATAGAATCTATCAGCATCTTCTCTGTTCTGAAGAAATACATGATGAAACTCCAACCACTAGTAGTAGTAGTTTGGATGGGTTATTTTTAGATAGTGCACGAGGGGTATATCATATTCGTCGACGACTATTTCTTTCCGATGCTTCTGATACAACTGATTCCGATTCATCAAATGAGTCTGATTAAGTGTTGTCTTTTTCTTGTCAACTGACAAACTTTAAATACAGAACGGGGAATAGATCAATTTGCGGTCAAAGTGAGAATCGCTTACTGCTCTATTCCCCGTTCTGGTAATAAGTTAAGACGACCTTGACCTACTTACAGGACTTAATCATCCTTGTTTCATAAACATTGTTACATATATTTGATACAATAATACCCATTTCCTATCACTAGCTTTCAATTTTTTTTTTTTTTTTTTTTTTTTTTTTTGAAAAAGTGGGGGTAACTTATACATTTAATGGTGGGGGAACGTCTATTTAATGTCGATGCAACAGTGAATATTTATCATATCGGCATTATGAACTCACCAGCAAACTCCGTTTGTTACAGCTTTCCCCTCATCGATATCGATGATGTGATGAAACTTACATCAATAACAAAACGGTTTGAAATCGAAAGGCGACTAATAAAAGTAGACGTAATTCCACAAGATCTTCGTTCGGCAATGTTGACCATCGAATATGTTAAAGATGAATCTACAACTGAAGATCCCTATTGTTTTATGAAATTTTTAGTTGATCGAGATGCAATGTGTACAATCCGATTTCACATCCGAGTTTAAAATATATTAAATTTTCCTGTTGGAGAAAATTGTCCTTCTTAAATACAAAGCGGGGAATAGATCAGTTTATGGTTTAAAATGAAATCATTTACTGCTCTATTCCCCGTTTTGGCAAATATGTTCAATGACCTTGACTTAAATACAGAACTTTGTAGCCTCCAGCTACGATAGTAAATATAAAATGTAAAAAATAGAAAACTTAACGTAATACGTACCCCCACCACTTTTGCTAGGGTATAAATAGAGGGGCATTTGCAGTGTTTTTCATTATTGCGTTGACCCTTGTGGAGATCACACCTACATTATGCATCGCTGCAATATTTGTAAGACTTCATTTAAGGATGAATTTCTTTTAATAATTCATAAGGAACTAAAACATAACAACAACCATGATGAAGAATATGAAGAAGAAGAATTGAAGGAAATAGATCAAATGTTAGCCCAACACCAACATTCCAGACCAAGTGTTATTCAATATGCACCATCAACAACAGCTGCATCGAATTCTTCGTCTGCTCTGTCTACACTTCACCGTCCTTCAACATCAATAGCTGCATCGTTTTCTACGCCTGCTATGTCTACACTTCATCATCCTTCAACATCAACACCATCGACTTCTACGCTTGCTATGTCTACACTTCACCATCCTTCAACATCAACACCATCAACATCGACTTCAACGCCTGCTATGTCTACACTTCACCGTCCTTCAACATCAACAGCTGCTATGTCTACTCTTCACCGACCCTCAACATCAACAGCAGTAGATGTGGAACTACACGCTCAAGCACTACCTGGTAAGGCAGTAACACATTTTAAAATTGACAACGTAAAATTACAACTTGAAAACTTTTTACATAACGCCAAAGAATTAGTAACCAAAACACTAAAGAATGAACAAAAAAGATTAAATTTTATCAAATTTGGACTGTTGCTAGATGCCATATTCACTAACATTCAAAACGAAACATCACCAAGAGGTTTCATGACAAAAAACCGAACCATCATGGCTGCGTCAGATATTGAAAAGATTGTAACAGAATGTATTGAGGAACTTTTGACGAAACTACAAGAGCATGAAGGAAGAGGATCTGGATGGAGTTTATTAAGTATAACAAGTCTGGATGTTAGAGTTCATAAACACGGTTATGGAATGAGAGGAAGTAGCTATATCCCTCTACCTCAAAAAATTATGAATACCAAATCCTGTATTAACGTGCAAAATGAAAATAATGAATGTTTTAAATATGTTATGTTGGCCAAATATGTAAAAAACCATCCGGAAAGACCAAGTCAAGCATATGAAGAAGTTCAACACAAGTATAATTTCCAGGGAATGACTTACCCTGTTGCAATTACTGATATATCAAAATTTGAAAAGCAAAATCCGTCGGCTTCAGTCAACATATTTGGTTTGGATTCGTCAAATAATGTGTATCCCTTGCGCATAACATCGAATGAGCGCAACAATCATACTGACCTGTTATTAATCAATAAAGGAGAGATATCACATTACGTGTATATAAAAGATTTTGAAGGGCTCGTATGTAAACAGTTAACAAAACATAAAAGTAAAATCACAACATGTAAGAGATGCTTTTGCCACGTGAGCAAACCATTAAGAAGAGGAGGTACAGAATGGTTAGTAGAACATCAAAGGTTATGTAGTGGAAACTATGAGGTAAGAATTAAATTGCCACATCCCAGCAGAGCGCAGATAAAATTTGATAAAGTAAATCACCAATACCCTGTTCCATTTGTTGTGTACGCGGATTTCGAAGCATCCTTACTTCCAATTGAACAACAAGAAGAGGATATCACAAAAAGAAGCAAATATCAAAAACATGCACCAAACAGTTATTGTATACTAACAAAATCCACGTTGTCTGAAGAACATCTTCAAGAATTTGGACTATCATCTGCTCCGAAGATTTATCGTGGTGAACAAGCAGCGAAACACTTTGTAGATAAGTTGTATTACATTGCCTCCAAGGTGGAAGAAATCTACAAAATTAAAATACCGATGCAGCCTATGGATGAACACCAACTTCAACATCACAATTTGGCAACAACATGTTATCTGTGTAATAACCTATTTACACCAGAAAACGTTAAAGTGCGTGACCACGACCATCTTACCGGAGCCTACAGAGGTGCAGCCTGTAATGCTTGCAACTTAAATTACAAAGTTCCATCTTTTATACCTGTTGTTCTACATAACCTTAGTGGATATGACTCTCATTTCATAATCCCGGAGTTAGGAAGAGATGATGGGGCAATAGATGTTTTGGCAACAACAATGGAAAAATTTATAAGCTTCTCTAAAAAGGTTGGCAAAATAAAACTTAGGTTTATTGATTCGTTTAGATTTATGCCTTCTAGCCTAATGAAATTAACTGAGAATTTAAAAAGAGAAGATCTAATAGAAACAAGCAAAATTGTAGCCAGTAGTAAAATGGATCTGGTTCTTAGAAAAGGAGTCTTCCCCTACGATTACATCGATGGACTGCATAGATTTAATGAAACATCACTTCCTCCACCAGAACAATTTAAGAACAAACTTAATGATTCGGAGATTTCACTTGAAGACTATCAACACGCATGTCGAGTATGGAACGAGTTGGATATGAAGACTTTAGGAGAATACTCAGACTTTTATGTAAAACTTGACGTGACTCTTCTCTGCGATGTTATGGAAGAATTCCGAAGAACCTGTTTTGCAGCATACGGTATAGACCCTCTACATTCATATACATCTCCAGGACTAGCTTGGCAAGCAATGCTGAAAGAAACAAAATGCAAACTCCAGCTGTTAACAGATATAGATATGGTTTTAATGGTTGAGTCGGGTGTTAGAGGTGGATTAACTCAAAGCGTGACGAGACATGTTAAAGCCAACAACAAATATCTACCTGACCATGATCAAGAGAAACCTTCAACGTACTTGGGATATTTCGACGCGAATAATCTGTATGGATGGGCCATGTCGAACCCACTTCCATTTGACAACTTTAAATGGGTTGATCCCGACTGTATTGGCGATATTTCACAAATTCCAAAACAAGGAGATACCGGATATATTTTGGATTGCGACTTTGAGTATCCAGAACATTTACACGATCTTCATTATGACCTTCCACTCCTTGCAAGAACAGAAATTTCACCAACTGGAAAACACCCCAAATTAATGATGACCCTTAACAATAAACAACGATACGTAGCTCACTATTGGGTTGTTCAACAAGCTATCGAATTAGGTTTACGTCTTACTAAAATTAATAGAGCTGTAGAATTTTCCCAATCGTGCTGGTTGAAACCATACATAGACTCGAATACTACCAGAAGAGCAGCCGCTACATCAGCCTTTCAAAAAGACTTTTTTAAATTGATGAACAATGCGATATTCGGTAAAACATTGGAAAACAAAAGAAGACATAAAAATGTAAAACTTGTTACAGATCCGAACAAACTACAGAAACTCGTACAACAGCCAAATTTTGGAACATCTATAATTATTAACGAAAATCTTGTAGCTGTATCTATGAAGAAAACAAGTGTGAAGATGGATCGTCCTTTGTATATAGGAATGTCAATCCTGGATATCTCCAAGACTCATATGTACGATTTTCATTACAAAAAGATGGTCACCTTTTATGGACGGGAAAACATCGGCATCTCCTACATGGATACAGACGCTTTTATATATTGGATAATTACTAACGATATGTATGAAGATCTTCGGACATTTGATTACAAAAACGACTTTGACTTTTCCGACTATCCAAAAGACCATCCAAACTACGACAATGACAGAAACAAAAAAGTGCTTGGCAAATTTAAAGATGAAGCCAATGGTGTTATACTTCAAGAAATTGTTGCACTAATGTCAAAATTATATTCTTTACAACTAAATGAAAACCAAGTCATTAAGAAAGCTAAAGGAGTAAAAAGTTTGTATTTAAAGAAGAATGTGCATTTTAATCACTATAAGAAATGTTTATTTGAAGATCAAGATATAACAGCAAAATTCAACACGATCAGAAGTTTCAACCATCAGCTGTACAGTGTGACGGAGGTAAAAAAAGCTCTCTCTTCAAATGATGACAAACGCCACATCCTTGCAGACAACATCCACACTCTACCATTCGGTCACTACTCCCTCAACCCTATTGACGAGTAACCCTTTCATCGTCCTACATCCCTTTTCCTTTTCCTTTCCGTATAAAAGGGGGAACACAGCAGTATTTTGCTGTGTTCCCCCTTTTATACATTAGTTTAGAATGACCTTGACCTATATAAGCAGATTTATACAAAAGAATATTTAATACCATATCAGCTGTCTTCGTGAAACCATCATGTCAGACCTAAAGGAGAAGATTATTAATGAACTACACAAACCTGCAAGAATAAAGTTTCCAAGAAGAAATACTGTTATAAAAGGGATAAATGATCTATATCAAGCGGATTTAATTGAAATGCGACCGCATAGCAGAATAAACAAAGGATTTAAATATATACTCACAATTATTAATTGTTTTACAAAAGTTGCAGACGCTTTGCCTCTAAAGGACAAGACTGGTAAAAGCGTAACAGAAGCCATGGAAATAGCCATAAAAAGAGATAAAAACAAAATTAAACATTTACAAACTGATGATGGAACAGAATACTTTAATACAAACTTTGCACAGTTAATGAATAAATATAAAATAAATCATTATTCTACAAATTCAGAGAAAAAAGCAGCTATTGTAGAAAGATTCAATAGAACCTTAAAAGGAGCACTGTATAAACAATTTTCAAAAAGAGGTTCTTACGTATGGTATGATGTTTTAACACAATTAATAAATGATTATAACAACAGGTTTCATAGAACTATTGGTATGAAACCTAACAAAGTAAATAGAAGAAATGCAAAAGATGTATTAAAACGCATAAAGAAAAATACAAAGCCTAAAGTAGAAAAAATGCAGCCAAGAAAATTTAATGTAAGTGATAAAGTACGGATTAGTAAATATAAGGGAGTGTTTACCAAGAAATACCTTCCCAATTGGACAAATGAAGTTTTTACAGTATATAAAGTGCAACCGACTGTACCTGAAACGTATATCTTAAAAGATAACAAAGGAGATTTGTTGCAAGGTGCATTTTATGGACATGAAATGTTAAAGTCAACAGTAGGTGATGTATATCTTGTTGAAAAAGTGTTACAAAGAAAAAAGGACGCAGTTAAAGTGCGGTGGTTAGGGTTTAACAAAACTGAGGATTCATGGATACCTATAAAGGACTTGGTTTAATGCAAGCAACTCATTTCATCGTTAACCTTTGAGCAGGATGGAGATTATTCACCATAAAGATCGATTCAATATTAATAACATAGATGATTTAACTGTGGATAACGTTAAAATCAACAATGGTAAACACGGTAGTTTATTTCCAAACACTGTTCGATGTATAGTAAGTGGCCCCTCAAACTGTGGAAAGACCAATGTTGTCTTTAATTTGATCACTAATCCGCAGGGATTAAGGTTTAATAACCTATATATTTTTTCAAAGTCCCTACAACAACCAAAGTATCAATTGCTGGATAAAATCCTATCTGATGTGTCCGATGTTAATTTTTACAAATTTAACGTTAGTGATAGCATTATGCAACCAAACGAAGCGAAACCGTATTCTGTATTTATATTTGACGATGTATCTTGTGAAAATCAGGATACTATTAGAAACTACTTTGCCATGGGAAGACATAATAACATCGATAGCATATATATAGGACAAACTTATAGCAAAATCCCAAAACAACTTATCAGAGATAATGCAAATGTTTTAATTGTATTTAAACAAGATGATACTAACCTAAAACATATATATAACGATCATGTAAATGCTGATATGGCATTTGAAAAGTTTAAAGAGCTTTGCGGAAAAGCATGGGCGGAAAAGTATGGATTTCTGGTTATTATGAAAGATCAAGCTATAAAAGACGGCCGTTATAGAATAGGTTTTGATAAATTTGTTTTACTACACTGATTAGCGGTATTACTGTACAAGTCGTCAAGGTGTGAAGATGGTTAACCAGGAAAAGCTACTAAAAGAAATAAAATCACTTAGTGATTCTATTAGACAAAAAAAACCGAGCTTTAAAATCAGGTATAAATGAAAGAGAGCAATTTTTAGAAACAACATTTAAACCTGTTACTGAACCTTTAAAGCGATTAGCACAAAATATGGAAAAACCTTCAATTCGCTTCGAAGGAGACAAAATGCTACCAATTTCCAAATATGAAGAAGAATTTCAGAATGATGAAAGTTTTGACCAGTTACAAACATCTGAAGAAAGCGACGAGTATGAAGAAAGCGGAGATATAGGAGATTTAAGGGAAAAGAACATTGCAGGAGATACAAGTACAGAAGATACAAGTGCGGAAGATACAAGAGCAGAAGAAGAGGATATCAACCCATCCAACTTAAGCAAATTAGGCACAGATATTATGTTTAAAGGAACACTTGGAAGAAAATATACATTAAAAATGTTACATGGCACACATGCTAATCGAAATTATCATACATATGGAGCTAGAATAGAGGATAAAGGATTAATGATTGGAGATAGAAAGTTAGATATAAACGAAAATGATGATATAGTTATTGGTGATAATAAATATAAAGGTACAACAGGTTTGTTTGAACTCATCTTTAAAAATAATCCTGGTAAATATACTAAAAAGGATTTACAATTGTTTAAAAATATACTAGAGTATACAAATGCACATAGAAAAAAATATTCCAAAGACCTACCTATTCATAGAAACAGGTCAATAAAATACACAAACATTATATCTAGTCTTTTCCCCTCGAAATCAAATAAAGCTCCAATTAAAAGAAGAGCTTTATCTTCTGCTGAATTAAATGTTTTGCATAAAAAAAGAAAAACAACTGATCCTACTACATCTGGAAGGGGATTATTAAAAAATTTGTATAAAACCAATATAATATATTACAACGATATAAATAAGTTAGTTGATCGAATGAGGTTATTACATGAAGCTATGGAAGCCGGACACACTGGTTTAGAAAACGAATGGGTAGCTTTGGTTGATGAACTGCGAAAACGAGAAATAATTGTTCAGTAGACGTATATATAGTAAGAACCTAAACGATAGCGATTCAGTTACATCATGAGTGTGGACAAGTTTGGACGGTATTCCGAGTTTGGAGTAAAATCTGGATATAGTGAAAAAAGAGCTGGGTTTCCGTTAACACCTGATGGTAATTATAATTTTGAAGGAAAAGTAATTCAAAATGTTGGTGATCCGCTTTTGTCTTCTGATGCGGTTACGGTACAATACATGGATAAAAGAACCCCGATTGTACACGAAGACCATTGGGGGTTTTCCGGTAAAAGGTTAAGCAATATAAAACATCCCATTTATGATGGTGAAGCAGTAAATTTAGCGACTTTAAAATTGTTAACGATTTACAAAAAGAATGAAACTGATACAAGCTATGATGTAAAAAAATTAAAATTGTCAAATGTAGGTGATTGTGAGCAGGATGGAGACGCTGTAAATAAGAAAATATTTGATATAGTACACAAGAAATGGACTACAGAATATGAAAAACATATGGAAAGGTTTGGTGCAGCTTTATTTAATTATATCCATCGGGCTTCAGGAAGAGCTGTAGCTTCAGATGTTGACAGCCACAATTATTTAGACTGGAAAAAGATACACAATCCAGAAAAACCTAATCAATTAGATAAACCGTCTGAGCCTTCTAAAGTCAAGACATTAGGAAAGGGGGATAAAGTGAATGTGATTAATGAACCAACAGAAAACGATGAAGATTACATAAGAGAAAAAAGAATTTAAATACCCATGATAAGGGATAAAGCATCAGACATATTCGAGAGATGATACAGAGAGGATGATGGAATCCAATATTACTGCATGGAGTTTAATATCTCAAGAGCCGAGATTTCCCCAAGGAGTGCTGACAGATGGATTTGTTCAACGGTTTGATAGATATATGGATTGGGAACAACTTTCCATACACTACCTCTTCACAATGACTATGTTAAGAATTTATTTTCACAGAGTTAACTGGATTCATATTTTACAAAGACAACAGTTTTCAGAAGACTTCCTTGTAGAGATGACATCAAATTTTAATAACTGTTGGGAAGTAATAAGTAAATATCAAAATCTCTCTGAAAATTACATTGACAATTTTAAAGATAAACTAGACTGGAATGTGTTATTTAATTATCAACGATTAAGTGGCAAGTTTCTAAGGGAGCATGACAACTATTTAGATTTTATTCATTTTACCGAAAACAACGATACCATCACCAGCGGAGAAACATTTGAAACATCTTCAATTACACCTTATTTCTATTTTTACTACTTTTATTTATTATGTCTACATTTAATTAATTAATCCATTTCTATATAATAAATGGATTTTAAACAGTATATATATATATATATATATATAATACAAGAAGCCAAGACTAATATTACATTCATTGTAAAACATTTATAGAGTGCACCTACTGATTGTAAGTTTGGCTATAAATAGTCATGCCGAGGGCTAAACGCATCAGTCATAATCGAGAGAGATTACAGAGAGGAAGGGGAATAGCATCAACAGCATTTTCTCTATTAAGTAAACCGGTTGGAGCTATAGTTAACAAGGCGATTGATTTATTACCTGTGGAATTACATTTACCTGGAGGATATCAATATTGTGGTCCTGGAACCAAATTAGAGAAACGGCTTGCTAGAGGAGATCCTGGAATAAATAAGCTTGATCAGGCTTGTAAACAGCACGATATAGCGTATTCCAAATTTGGTGATACAAAAAATAGATCAATAGCAGATAGAGCACTTTCTGAGAAAGCTTGGCAAAGAGTAAAATCTAGTGACGCAAGTATTGGTGAAAAAGCAGCGTCTTTAGCAGTAACAGCAGCAATGAAAGCAAAAACTACGTTTGGAGGAGGAAAGAGAAGAAGGCGTGGGAAAAGACCCGCTAAGAAACAAGGAGGTAATATTAGAAGAAAACGTCGATCTACTAGTGGTAAAGGTAAAAAGAAACCAACAATATGGTCAATGATAAAAAAGGGAGGAGGACTATACCTAAGACCGTATCGTGTGTATTAAATAAGAAAGAGCAATTAATAATTAAAAACAAAGAATTAACCAATGAAGAACTGATTACATATGCTTCTTGTTTGAAAATCCCATTTTTTAGAGGAGTATTTATGAAAGATGAATTACCGGTTAAAATGTGGAAAAATGAGACTGGTATAGTAAATTTGGATAATAGTGAAGGATTAGGCACTCATTGGGTGTGTTACAAGAAACTTGGTGAAACGATTTATTATTTCGACAGTTTTGGAAACCTTCCACCACCGAAAGAACTTCAACAATACTTTCGTGCGGCAGAAAATGTTTTTTACAATTATACAAGAAAACAACCTGATGATACATCCATTTGCGGTCATTTATGTTTAGACTTTTTAGCTAAAAGTGTTAGTCAACTTTAAGATGTCTTCGTATACAGTGTCATTAACCGGTAACTCATGTACTTTGCGCAGTATTCTGTTTCCAGCGCTACGTTTGCAAAAAGGAAGACTATGGGAAGCCGCATTATTGGATTTAACAACATATAACTCTATTCCAAACGTTAGTGAAGGAATTAATAACAAAATACATTATTACAAGACAAAAGATAATAAAGGAAAATATTCAGCTTTGGAAGAATTCAGTTTACCAACAGGAGCTTATGAAATTGATAATATAAATGAAGTTATACAAAAACATATGGGAAAAGAAAATATAACGATAAAGGGCAATAACAATACAATGAAAGCCGAAATTACTTCTAATTATTATATTGATTTTGGCCAAGAACGTTCAATTGGTAGTTTATTGGGGTTTTCTAAGGAAACAAAGGTATTAGAACCTAATACAACTCATTCTGGGAATAGAACTGTGACGATCATCAAAGTAAACAGCATAGACATTACATGTAACATTATACAAGGATCCTACAGAGATGGAGAAAATCGGCATATATTACACACATTCTACCCATCAGTCGCACCGGGTTTCAAGATAGTAGAAAAGCCTCAAAACCTTGTGTACCTACCGTTAAACACCAGTTTCATTTCAGACATCGTGCTGAACATAGTGGATCAAGACGGAAACCTTATTGACTTTCGAGGAGAAGCTATTACTGTAAGAATACATATAAAATCATCCGCTTAGATAATGGGGTTATCATTTAAAAAGAGAGAGCCAACCAGCAAAGAGGTCAGTAGCTCATCAGCTGTAGAAGGATTAACAAGTGACAACATTCGTTTTCTAGAAGAAATTGGATTAAAGGTCATTAACAATGGATATACTGGATATAGCGCAGGGCCCAACATTCGACGAGACCTTATGGGAAAAGGAATATCACACGCACAACCCTTACGCTTCGTCCAAATTAAACAATAACGATGAAATTAGGATTCCTATACAACAACAAGACATTTATACTCTTCCATGCGAAAGTTATTTATATATTGAAGGAAAAGTAACAAAAGCTGACGGTACTGTTGGAACCACTGTTCCGTTCATAAATAATCCTATGGCATTTTTGTTTGACGAGATTAGATATGAAATTTCAGGAGTTACAGTCGATTCAACAAAAAAGGTTGGAATTTCCAGTACATTAAAAGGATTAGCGTCTTTAACACCAAATGAGAAGAATCTGTTAGCTGTTGCAGGATGGGTTGCACCAGACAAAAGTATAATTACTCCTGACGCTTCGGGAAACTTTGATTATTACGTACCTTTAAGATTACTTTTAGGATTTGCTGAAGATTACAGAAGAATAATAATAAATGTAAAACAAGAACTAGTTTTATTAAGGTCATCAAACGATAATGATATTATTAAAGCATCTGCTGGAACAACTGAAGCCAATTTAGACTGGAAACTAACATTAGACAAGATTGTTTGGAGAGTACCACATGTGCGACTAAATGATGAACACAGGATTACATTATTAAGAAAGTTAAAATCAGATCGAGACATTGTAATGCCATTCAGAAGCTGGGAGTTTCATGAATACCCCGTTTTACCTTCAACACAACGGCATACATGGACTGTAAAAACTTCTACTCATTTGGAAAAAGCGAGATATGTAATCTTTGGATTACAAACAAAGAAAAAAAGTATATTAACTGAAAATGCTGGTGAATTTGACCATTGTAAATTAACAAACTGTAAAGTGTTCCTGAATTCACAATTCTTTCCCTACGACAACTTTAATATCTCTTTTGATAAAAAAAGGTACAGTGTTTTATACGATATGTACGCTAGGTTCCAAAATTCATATTACGGCAAAACAAACACACCTCTACTATCTCCCGTACAGTTTGAATCGAAAGCTCCGATTGTTGTAATTGATTGCTCCAAACAAAACGAATCTGTAAAATCGTCTAGTGTTGATATAAAAATAGAAATGGAATTTCAAGAAAACGTACCTGCAAATACATCTGCGTATTGTTTAATTTTGCACGATAAAATTGTTACATACACACCGTTGACTGGTATCGTAAAGACGGTATTGTAAAACGTTGTACCACCACCGGCACCGCCACTGTCGCTAACCTATAAATAGCGGAGCAACAATGCAGGTCTTCAGTTGATCGTCTATCGTCGCATGGGCAACATCTTCTACAAAATGAGTTCTCCATCTGTTGTACAAGGTGATGCAGAGGTAGCACCGTTATTGGAACGTGATAATACTAGTGAAGAAGAAATCATCAAGGAAATAACTGCATTTTTAAAGTTTGGTAAAAGAGATAGAGAGGAGGAAAGTAATGCAGACCCATCAAAGGTAGTATCAAAAAGGAAGAAGAAAGTTGAAGAAAATATTCCTCCTCACATTTTAACTGAAGTTTTTTTGCGAATCTTTTACCCCATCTCAGCATGCATCAGTAAAAGTGTATCAGTTGGATTGATGAAATCATTGGATTATTCCCCTACAGTAATACTACACCACGGAACAAAAAAGGTTTTATTTTCGCAAAATGCTTGGGAGTCATTTTTGAAACATGTGCATTTAATAGAATGTTATTTAACTAACAGTTTGTGTGGAAGGAAAACACATATTCGACTTTTGGATTGTGACAATGAAATTGATATTGTTAAACATCGTGGACAACTACAAGTGCGAATTAGAGACTTGACTCAACATGAAAATAAGATTCTACTATCACGTGAAGAATTCTACGTTTTAAACTACGCAACGGAACCTATTACAAGGTACATGAGACAGTTGGTATTTGCAAACGCTATTATTAAAGAATATTTGGTCGATACCTTGGAAAAACAACCTGATAGCACCATCGTGTACGGACCTGTGGATACATCTATTTTTAATAGAATACCTCATGAAGTTTGCATGTGGAGAAAGTTAAAGGATTTTGAACCACTTGTAGAAATCGCTACAGAAGCTACAGAAGAAACAACACAGGAAGAAGAAACGAAGAAACAAGAAGAAGAAGAAAACGAAACACAAGAAGAAGAAGAAGAAGTTAAAAAAGACTAAAGTTTGACTTAGTAAAGAAGAATACACGTGGGGTAGGCCTATTGGGGACGGTGCCCACGTTAAATATACACCAACGCGCCTGCAACTGTACGGCCTGGTATTTAACCTACCGTGGTGTGGAAAACAGTTTAGTTGTTCGTTAGGTGTCATGATGAGCGGAGGGGATAAAGAAGTGAGTGTAAAGCCTTGTGTAATAGAATTTCAAGCATTTCGAAATAATGATGATAGGTTTATTATCAAGGAATTAGTAATTTTAGACTTGCTTACATTTGTAGTTTACCCATTCACGTTTGAAGCTCCTTTTTCTTTTAACAACCTTAACGCCAAAGCAAAAAGTACAAACAAATGGATAACAAACTACTTTCATCACATACATTGGTATGAAGGGTTTATAAGCTACAGTAATCTGCACAGTATTATGTTTAACTTTTGCAAACAATATTCACATATATACACAAGAGGATTAGAAAAAAAGAACTGGATACAAAAGTACACGCACGGTGATGTTTTCGATATAACTATCGGTAAGGACTTTAACATTAATCTCGGTAATATTTGTGTTGCTGCAAAAGATCCTAAACACGGACAATCAAACTGCGCATTGCACAACGCATATCGTTTGGCTGCTTACTTGGAACAAACGCAGAAATGTGGTAGGGGTAGTGAAGAACCGGAATGTGGTGGGGGTAGCGGGGCCTATAAATACGAGGAGCCAACACCGCTCCGGCACGAGTATTATTCGAGACTCCGAAGAGGCAACATCACAGAAGACATCGCAACCACCACTGACGAAGATGGCATCACAACAGTTTCTACAAACACTGGTTGATCAATTCAACACTCATTCAAAATCCGACCTTCTGCTAACTAAAAAGTGTTCAGAATTAAAAGAACAAAAACACTACATTATTCATAACATCAAGAAAGTGGAAACCACACATGGAGAAGCAATTCTAGTTTCATTGAGCGAAGCACCTTTAACTTCAGGAGATGAGCCGAAGTTTCAAGTATTTCTTCCAAAACGATTTGTTCAACTGCTACAGAATGAAGATTTGCGAGATATTCAACCGGGGACGTTGTATTTGGTATCACACGGTGTAAGCGGCAACAACTCAACGGAACTCACTCTGCACATCATGCATCCTTGTACATAATGTCTCTGTTTGTATTTCTCTGTTTGTATTTTATTGTTTGTATTTCTAGTCATCAATGTTAAACTTAAGTTTATTGTATTGTAAAATGTTTGTTTAATAAAAAAAAGAAAAAATAAAAAAAAAAATATGAAAAAAAAATAAAGAAAACAGCAACACAGCAGTATATTATTTTAT
Organism: Allygus modestus; assembly: GCA_963675035.1. Classification (NCBI taxonomy): domain Eukaryota; kingdom Metazoa; phylum Arthropoda; class Insecta; order Hemiptera; family Cicadellidae; genus Allygus; species Allygus modestus. The sequence goes on along the minus strand of OY776115.1, from coordinate 108,890,898 downwards.
ATACTGCTGTGTTGCTTTTTTTTAAAATTCGAATGGATGACCTTGAACTTTCATTCAGGGTTAACTTATGAAGAGGTATAAAAGAGAGGGAGCAGTGAAGTTAGTCTCAGTCTTGTCTAACACACGCTGCAGCTAACATGTCGGTGCCACCTATGAACAATTTATTTTTCGATAACAATTTGAAGACATATTGTTGCGAGTTACAATGTTTTAAAATACCAGGCGATCAAGTTGACGGGAAAGCTTGTCGTAAGTGCAAGTGTTTTAACTATTGCATATGTAGATGTAAAACGTATCAAATGAACCGACAAGATAAAATACAAGAATTACGCCGAAGGATTGCATTACTGTGGCGGCGAATGTAGTAGCAACCATCTGCCTCGCACCAGCTGCCACCTGCCACCTGCCATCTGCCGCCCGCCATCTGCTCCGCCCCACCACACTTTTACCCCCACCATTTTGTTTGATACCAAAACGCTAGCTAGCGAATAGTCAGTACACCTCCGGCTCTCGACTGGTGAACATCGAGTGCTTTTCACAAACGTAAAACATTATATTAAAATGTCCATTAAAATTAGGTGTATTCATTATGACTCTATTCATCTTGCGACTTACCAAGACCTCGAGGTGTTTAGTGAAGAGTTAAGACTTCTTATTGCGTCCGGTTACGATTTATCTTTGGAACTTTACGCATCAAAAAACAACATGGACTCTGCGCAGGGAACGAAGTATCTACCGTCTTTCTTCAGAAAGCAAATTGATGGCCGCAACTCGTCCGGATCAACAACATCGATGACAACGAACAACGGGGAACTATTGTAAACATGAATTATTGTAAATAAAGTAATATTTGTAATATGAATTATTGTTAATAAAATAAAGTAATATTTGTATTAGTACTACCTCGCACTCGTTTCATTCGATTGATTCATTCGATTGTTTTCATTCGATATTTTATCGAATTAAAACTATCGAATCACAATCGGATTTTACGAGTGCGAGGTAGATTTTTTTAAAAAAACTTCACCGTGTCCTTGAACTTTGAACTTTACCTCATTACGTCACAAAACCGCCTACGTCACTGGCTCAGCCTCAGATGACGTATTTAATGACTCAGCACTTCCGGTCACGTGACCGGAAGCCATAAATCACTTGGCCCAGAAGCCCCAAATGCCCACTACTTGGGGACTTCAAAACAAAAAATTATCATGGTCTCGGGCTTAACTCTTACCATGAGACCTACGGTAATAGCTTCTTCCCTATAGGGGAAATTCGCTAAAATTTGAACGAATGGTGTTTTTGGCATCTGGGGACCTCAAAATGAAAAGTTATCATGGTCTCGGGCTTAAGTCTTACCATGAGACCTACGGTAATAGCTTATTCTTCCCTATAGGGGAAATTCGCTAAAATTATATAGAGTACCATTATTTACAGCACGCAACAGCAGTTAGGCTACCGGTAGGTTAGTTTATCATAAATATTTCAACCACATTTGTGTTCTTGAGTTCCGCTTGTCCCGACACCATCAATTATTTTTATTTTTATTAAGATAAACTAACCCAGAGTCCTAACCGTCACAGCAGACATGAAAAAGTGGTACCCTGTACTATCCGTTAAGTACCAATATATTTATGATAGACTGGCAGAGCTTAGAATAAGTGTCACACTGCACCATAGAAATTATCTTCAAAACATATTAATTTATCTGTTCACTCATATAATAAAGAATAATTATAATTGAAGGTACGTATGTAATAAAATACATGTATGGACACAACTGAGCGACTCATGTAGTCAATGCCTAAAGCCTATTCTGACAGTCAGAGACTGTGATCTGTGATGTCAGTTCAAACAGCAGCAGACGGCACATGCCTAAAAGAAGAAAACTACTGCTTGTGAGCAGTGACGTCATAGTCGTCCATCGTTTCTCCCCTGAGTCGCTCCGGTTCAAACAGCAGCAGACGGCACATGCCCAAAAGAAGAAAACTACGACGTCATGCTTGTGAGCAGTGACGTCATAGTCGTCCATCGTTTCTCCCCTGAGTCGCTCCGCGGAGATATGCATATATCTGTAAAATGTTTGTACTGCACGGAGATGACTTGATGCCTTGTTGGCCAGGTAGTAAACAAAATTACCTCCACTACAACATTCCTTCCTTTGGACAAATAATTGATTTGATTTGCTTTATTTCAAGATTTTCCCTCAACCGTTTTGTTATGGTTATACTAATTGACATCGCCGGATTTAGGAGCCGTGGGGCCCCTAGGCTCAACCTGAGGTGAGGGCCTTGTTGACGTTCAGATCCAAGCTGTAGTGGTGACATTTTTTGTATCAGGGGTTTTGCATGTGGTTCTGTGTGGTGCGGCCCCCCTAGACGCGCGACTATGTAGCCTATATGCTTAAATCCGGCCCTGCTAGTTGACCATCAAGTCATTTCCGTACCGTACAGTTTAGTAGTATAATAGTCTGTTTTACAGAAAGTCACCAAGTAGGGGGCATTGGAGGGTTCAGAACCAGCAAAGGCGCGGTGAGGAGCAAGTGAGGAGCCCCCCCCCCCCCCCGTGCCCCCCCCCCGTGCCCCCCCCCCCGGTGCCCCCCCCCCGGTGCCCCCCCCCCCCCCCCCGGCCGCCAGCAGCACTTTTCGTGATGACCTTGAACATGAGGAAAAAACTTTCGAAAATTAATAATTAGCCTATTTATCCACCGATTCCCACGGGACTTTTTCCAGAGTGTATGCCTATCCCCAGGGAAGCGAATGACGTAAGAACCCCATAGATCCACCATTAAACAAGGCCGCTATTAATTTATAACCGCGTTTTCCTTATGGGATCTCAGCTGTTTACCGACTGATTTTGACGAAACCTCACCACATGTCAGGCCGTGACCTAAGAAAACCATCGCTTAAAGAAAATTGAAAATCCACTGTTAAACGGGCCCGCTATTAATTTTTAAATGTGTTTTCCTTATAGGATCTCGGCTGTTTACCGACCGATGTTGATGAAACTTCACCACATGTTGGGCAGCGGCTTAAGTAAACCATCGCTTAAAGAATATTGAAAATCCACTGTTAAACGGGCCCGCTATTAATTTTCAAACGTGTTTTCCTCATGGGATCTCGGCTGCTTGCCGACCGAATTTGATGTGACTTCGTTACACGTTGTATGCCGGCTTGACTAAACCAAACTGCGAGTGGCTCCGTGGAGTCACGTGTCGAGGCGCGTGCTAGGGCCTACGTGACTGTCCCAGCCTGTTTACTCATTAGCGGCCTTCAAGACCCCTCCGTTCTAGAAGGTTCCGGCAAGTGCGTCGCATGAGGCCTCCTCCTGACTGGAGTGCTATGTATGAGCATGTCACGTGTCGAGGCGCGTGCTAGGGCCTACGTGACTCTCCCAGCCTGTTTACTCATCAGCGGTTCCGGGAACTGTTTACCGCTTACATTCCACTGCGAAGCTCCTCCAGAGTGTGATGGAAAGTTCCACGGCGTCATCAACCGGTCTATTTAAGCGCGTTACTTTCCCAAGCTACTTCAGTATCTAGTGGCAACTCGTCCTGTGAGGAGCTAGGTGTTTTCGCTGCGAGTAATTGTGTGACTGTGCAGAGCCTTGTCTTTGGATATCTTAAAATGTAAGTAACATGTAATTTACTTTTTCATCAACTAGTTTTCGATGCTCTAAAACCTAATTAGTTAACATTAATATTTCATCTTTTACATATCCCAGTACACGGGGTCTTGTCGTTTCCATTCAGATGGAGATGAGTGGAATTGTAATGACCTTGAAACAGTCGTGTTTTATAACGATTAAAATTAATAAGCCGAACCTAAAAAGCAAAATAGATTCACTACCACTCTTTTTTTATTTTTAAAAAGTTTGAGCAAAATAAAAGTAGTTTCTTTTGTTTTGTTTTTACTTTCCAATCGAAATGTTGAGGGCAACTGCGCCTTTGTGACGGATGGAGAGTACAGATACCCGATGTTGCAGATGGCTGTTCATCTGTGTGAGGTTTGCGGGCGCAGTTTCGGGGTTGCAAGAAACCTGACCCGCCACGTAGCATCTGCCCACAACGATCGCCATTACGATTGTCACGTCTGCGGCAGACGCTTCGGGCGAAGCGACAACTTGCGACGCCACCTCGCTGCAGTTCATCCTCCCACTCCTCACGACCAAGCGCCAGGTACAGTTTTAGTTTAAATAAGAAGCCGCCAGTAGATTTATTAAGTATGCTATTTCCTGGTGTCCTCACCCATGATGTCACGACAAGCCCGTGGACTTTGATAACTAATGACTTGTTTTTATGAGAGAGTAAACGGCCCTGACTGGGTAAACTGACAATTAAGACGAGAAAACAGACTCGAGAGGTAAACAAGAGGTTGGCAGCCCTCTGCATGTTCCTCACCGCCATCTCCTCATCATTGTATTTAACAGGCTTGGGTAACTGGCGATTGAGATGAGGGAACAGACTCTAGGGGAAAACAAGAGGTCGCCAGTCCACTGTATAGTTCCTCATCCTTGTGTTTATAGGGTAACTAATAGGACTTGTTTTCCTGTTCGCAGGCCATCCGTGCCCGTTGTGCTCCGTCGCCCTGGCGGGTCCCGAGGATCTTCGTCACCATATGGAAGCGGTCCACGGTGCGAGCCCGTCAGCTTCAACTTCCTCCTCCTCCTCCGCAACGCCACCCTTCAGAGACCCACGGCCCGAGTGCGACGCGTGCGGGCGGCGATTCTCCCGTGAGGACCTGCTCCGGCGTCACGTGCAGCTGGTGCACGCCAACGAGGTCCGCTGTCCCGAGTGCGGCGCCCTTTTCCGCAGGGCAGCGTACCTCCAGCGGCACATGGAGAGCGTCCACCGCGGCATGAGGTTCACGTGCGCCTACTGCGACCGAGGCTTCACCCGGCGCTACAACCGGGACCAGCACGAGGCCTACAACTGCCCCGTCGTGAGGAACCTCGTTGTGGACGAGATGCCGCACCTGCCCGTTCTGTCACCCGAGCCCCGGCCCAGCCGCGAGCCCCAGCCCGGACCCAGCCGCGAGCCTCAGCCCGGACCCAGCCGCGAGCCCCAGCCCGGACCTAGCCGCGAGCCCCAGCCCGGACCAAGCACGGCACCCGACGGGATGGTGGGTGGTGGCGGACTACCCACGTTCCGCACCATTCAACGAGGGTTCCGCGGACGCCTCCTGACCTTCGGCCTGTCCCGGCCCATGGAGGACTTCTTGACCGTGGAGGACGCGCTGGTGCTGCTGTTCGACAGCGTCCTGGAACTGTTGGCTGACGTCAGGACCCGACACCCAAACACCAAGGTCAACATGTTCCTGGAGTGTGAATTCGCCAACGTTCACGGAGCCACCTGTCTGCGGGCCTTCAAGACGAAGAACGTGCCTCTCACCGCCGCGTCCAACTTAGAGGACTTCCTGTCAGCGTCCTTCCACAAGCTGGAGGAAGAGAAGGAGCAGTGCCTGCTAGTGGGCAGCGGGTGGAGCTATCTCCGGATACGGGACCTGGAGATCCGCGTCAACCTCTACACCCCGTTGGGAGAACGCGGAGCCCGGTTCATCCTGCTTCCCAGGACCATCTGCGACACGCATGCCGTCATCAACGTGCGCAACCTCGATGACATGTGCTTCGCGTACGCCATCCTGGCCAAGTTCGTCGCGCAACACCCGGAGAGGCCCGCATCGTACACACCGGACGTCATGGCACGCTACGACTGGGTCGGCCTACGCTTCCCCGTGGCTGTGAAGGACATCAAGGTCTTTGAGAGGAGGAACGCCATCAGCGTTAATGTGTACGGGATCGAGCGCGCCATGGTGGGGAGACGCCCCGACGGATCGCCAAAGTTCCAGGACCGCGTGTTCCCGCTGAAGATCTGCACGCGGGAGTTGGAGGATCACCGGGACCTGCTGTACGTGACCACCGGCGGGGACAGTCACTACGCCTACATCGCAAACATGAGTAGGCTAGTGCGACCCCAGCTGACGTCCCGCAAAAGCGCTATCCACGTGTGTAAGCGATGCTTCGCCTACTTCGACAACCGGCCCAACAAGCTGCAACTGTCCGGTGCCGAGCGTCTGGAGGAGCACATGCGATACTGCACCGCCAAGGCTCCCCTTCGCCTGGACTTGTCGAAGAAGCAGCAGATCCGCTTCGCCCACCCCGAGTACACTCGGCGCGAGCGCTTTTGCGTTTATGCCGACTTTGAGTGTGCTCTGCAGCCCGTCACCGCTGACCCTGCGGAAGCGCCGCCTGGCACAAGGCCCCTGCAACTGCACGTCCCGTACGCCTTCGCTTACCAGATCGTGGACTCGCTCGGCCTGGAGGAGTTCGAGCCCCGCGTCTACTTCGGGGCAGACGCGTCCAAGGTCTTCATGGAGAGGCTCAAGACGGACGTGCTGGCGCTGTGGGAGTTCCTATTCAGCATGAGAGCTCTGCACCCTTCTCTGACCCGGCAGGAGATGGACGAGTACCTGGCAGCGACTCACTGCTACCTCTGCGGGAAGGAGTTCACGGACCAGGACGTCAAGGTGCGGGACCACAATCACGCCCCGCCCTACGAGTTCCGAGGAGCCGCTCATCGCTCGTGCAACCTCAGGTACCGGGAGCAGCGACACATCAACTGCTACTTCCACAACCTGTCCAACTACGACGCCCACTTCGTAGTGCGCGAGCTAGCCATCGACCCCGGCGACGTGGACGTGTTGGCCCACACGGAGGAGCGGTACATCGCTTTTACCAAGCGATTCCACTTTGGTCAGCCCGGAGACAACCAACGACAGAGCAGTTTCGCGGTGCGCTTCCTGGACACCTACAGGTTCCTGTCCATGAGCCTGGCCAACCTGGCGGCGGGACTCCCCACGGACAGGATGCGTGAGACGAGGAAGCGCTTCCCCGACGACCGGCTGTTCGACCTGGTGCGCAGGAAGGGCGTGTTCCCCTACGACTTCGTTACGTCCTACGACACGTTGTACAGGACCAGGGAGTTGCCTCCCAAGGAGGCGTTCAGGAACTCCATGACCCTGGAGGACATCAAGGACGAGGAGTACGAGCACGCCCTCAACGTGTGGCGAGCCTTCGAGTGTCACAACCTCAAGGACTACGCCGACAAGTACCTGCGGTGCGACATCGCCCTGCTCACCGATGTCTTTGAGCAGTTCCGCGACACCTCGCTGGCAGAGTACGGGCTGGACCCCGCCCACTACTACACCCTGCCGTCCTACGCCTGGGACGTAATGCTCAAGACCTGCGGTGTGGAGCTGGACACGCTGCAGGACTTTGACATGTACCTGTTCGTGGAGCAGGGGATCCGGGGAGGCATCTCTCAGGCCATCACCCGCTACGCCAAGGCCAACCACGACAGGTGCCCGGACTACCGCCCGGACGAGCCCACGCGCTTCCTCCTGTACCTGGACGCCAACAACCTCTACGGCTGGGCCATGTCCCAGCGCCTGCCGACCGGAGACTTCGAGTGGCTCAGCCGAGAGGAAATCCAGGCGTTGGACGTCGCGGCGCTGGACGCGGAGGCCGATCGAGGCTACATCTTGGAGGTGGACCTCCACTACCCCGCGCGCCTACACGACCTGCACAAGGACCTTCCCTACTGCTGCGAGACGAAGCGTCCGCCAACAGGGAAGTTCCCCAAACTGTTGACGACCCTGGACGACAAGACGCACTACATCTGTCACTACAGGGTCTTGCAGCAGGCGCTGCAAAACGGATTGGAGCTGGTCGCAGTGCATCGGGCGATCTCCTTTCGCCAGTCGCGGTGGTTGGAACCGTACATCCTGATGAACACGGAGCTGCGGAAGAGGGCCAGGACGAAGTTCGAACAGGACTTCTTCAAGCTCATGAACAACGCAGTCTTCGGCAAGACCATCGAGAATGTACGGAAGCGCCTCAACGTGAAGCTGGTGTGCACCCCGGAGAGGTTTTCCAAGTACGTCGCCAGATCCAACTTCCTGGACCGGACGTACTACACGGAGGACGTGGCCCTGGTGCATCTGTCCAAGGTCAACATCGTGTTGGACAAGCCCGTCTACGTAGGCATGACAGTCCTGGAGCTGAGCAAGTGGCTCATGTACGAGTTCCTGCGCAAGATGAAGGAGCGCTACGGTGACCGCCTCACCGTGGACTACATGGACACGGACAGCTTCGTCTTTGACATCGTGTCCCAGGACGTCTACGCAGAGATGAAGGAACACCTGGACGACTTCGACACCAGCGGCTATCCGAGGTCCCACCCCTGCTACAGCCCCGTCAACGCCAAGGTCATTGGAAAGTTTAAGGACGAGTGCAACGGCCTGTCCTTATTCGAGTACCTCGGCCTGCGGTCCAAATTATACTTTATGGACATCGAGGACGCGGCGACAGGCGGCAGCAAGGCTCTCAAGCGGGCCAAGGGGGTGGCAAAGGGCGTTGTCAAGAACGTCCTCACCCCCGACGACTACAGAGAGTGCCTGTTTGACGGGGTCCAAAAGCGCACCACCAACGTCCGCTTCCAGTCTCACTTGCACCGGGTCTACACCGTGGAAGTGGACAAGCTGAGCCTCAGCCCGACTGACGACAAGCGGTGTGTCCTCCCCGACGGCATCCACACTCTGCCGTGGGGACACAAGGACGTCCCGCCACTACCGCCAGCCAGGAGAGGAGGAGATCGACCTCAGCGGATGGAGGTGGACGGTGAGGAGGAGGAGGAGCGCCAGGACGAAGACGAGGAAGAGGAATTCCCTGTTTAGTTTTAAATATTAATTTTAAGAAAATTTGTAAATAGTATTTGTAAGAAAATATAATAGCTTTATGTACAGCACGAACCTGAGTTGTTTATTTCCTCCCCTTTGCTCACTCAAAAGCCGTTAGGCTTAAAGTGTGTGAGAAAGGCGTTATGGGCCGTTTGGCCCGGGCCGTGCAGCTTAAAAGCCCCCGCCAACCGGGAGCGGTTGGCGGCGCGTGTCGGGGGACGGCCCTGAAGGAGTTGCCCAGGAAGGAATTACTCAGCGGTCTGCTGACGCTCGAGGTTGCACCCTTGAATTGCTCAGCGGCTTGCTGACGCTCGAGGTTGCACCCTTGAGTTGCTAAGTGGTTTGCTGATGCCCGAGGGGTCTTGTGGCGCGCCCTCTTTGACGGCCTTCACTGCCGCTTGGCGGGGGCTCAGCCAGTGACACGCGCCGCTGGTATATAAACCTGAGGTCCAGCCCCGCTGCCTCAGTTTTGCTAATTTATTTTTAAAATTTAGTAAGGAGAAAGGAGGAATGAAAACACAAGCTTTATCATTATGAGGCATGTATTGTACAGTAATAAGGTTACATACTACAAAAACCTTACAAACTAGTTTTAAGCAAATATGGAGTGGAAGAGCCTGCGGACCAGAGCGTCGTTGACAGCGGGAGCGGTGAAGTCGAAGAGCTGGACGTAGTCGCTGAGTGACGTGCGGAGAACAACCCGGCAGTACAGGTAAGTGAGGCAGTAGTAGCCGCAAACAGAAGTATCGTAGCCCTGGAGCCGATACCTGTTGTAGACGTAGTGGCGGTGATGAGGATTGCGCCTCAGGAACCTTTGAAAGTCGGCCTGGTATGGCGGCCTCCCGTAGCTGTCCAGGTACTCGAGTCTGTCCTCTTCCGAGCAGTAAAACGCCACCCAGTGTTCGCCTCCCTCGGTGTGTGCTACCGTGTTGGACACGATGGCGGTGAGAGGCTTGACCGGCACGTCCGGTAGTTGGTCAGAGGCGTAGACCGCAACGTTCCTCAGTCCGGGGATCTTCGCCAGGCATTCTCTGATCTGGACGGTATTCATCGTGGACGGAAGCAGCACAGGCAGCTCGAGGTGGACGGGTCTGGACTGTCGTTAGCCACGAGCCAGTCCCGCAATACTATGCAGTTATGAAGGGCGCAACGGTTGTGGGAGCTCTTATGGTGGCGACAGCGCAGGGTCCGGTAGGTGGGCGCACCGTTGAGCGACCCGCAGCCCAGATCCTCCATGTCCTGAGCGGTGGTGGCGGCGGGCTCGGTTATGAGGTGGCGTTGTACAAAGTCCCTCTTCTGCGATCCTTTGACGTAGACCAGGGGGCGGTGGATGAGGCAGGAGCGCAGCTTGTCCAGCAGGGCGACGTACGCGATGTCCCCCTGGTCCCACTCCAAGCCGTGGCAGTGGCGAGTGACCCAGACGCTCTCGCGCTGTTTCTCGGAAGTCAGGAGGTCCTTGCTGAAGGGCGGGCGGGCGATGTGATGTAGGAGCAGCGTGCCGGTAGTCACGTCCACCACGCAAACCTCTTTTAGTAGAAAGTCATTATCACTGTCTTTAAAACACTGCATATCCATCACCACGCTTCCGTGATGACAGCGCGCTGGCGGCGGCTCGATGTAGATCGGTGGCGGCACGTCCATCCCGTACGGCTGACTGAACTCGACTGAGCGCTGGCGGGAGCGCGCCTAGCGGGATAACCTTGGGTGCGCGCGCCGCCATCACCTAACGGTCCGCGGTGACCTTGAGCGCGCGGCAACTCGTTTACCCGCCAAAACCTAACGGTGTGCGCGCGGTGACCTTGAGCGCGCGGCAACTCGTTTACCCGCCAAAGTCGACTGTGACGTTGCGATGACGGTCCACCTCCACGACGTTGTCCAACTCGGCGTACACTATGCAGTTGAACGCCTCCGCCAAGGCTTCGGAGAACCCAATCTCTATGCGCAGGTTACCGTTGCGCACCAGGTTCCAGTGGCTGGATTGAGAGGCCGCCATATCGGGCGTCAGATCAAACGCCATCAGGCAGTATCCGTAGGGGTATTCGTTGCGACTGACTTCGTTACCGCAGTCTGAGAAATTGATGCCGGTGCCGGTGTACAGCGTGTGGTAGGCGAGCACGCACAACTCCTTACCGAACGTGTAATCCGGTTGAAGCGGCTTACATGGCACTTGCTCACCGTCTATGTACAGCGCGAAGAAGTTCACGTGGCTGTGGGTGAAGTTGAACGGGTTCTTCTTGTAGTCCCCGTTGAACGCCTGATTGCTGACCAGGCCAACTATAACGCGTTTCGGCAGTTGTCCCAGAAACACACTGTCCAGAGTCTTGCTGCTGATACCGGAGGGTAGCGTGAAGGATTTCACTTCCACGCGCGTAATGGGATATTTGGCTGTACCCGACTCCAGCGTCCTGCTGTGAGCCAACAGCACGCTCGGGTTGATCTTACAGCGGCGCATGAACAGGTTGACTTCGGCAATGTCCACTTTATAGTCTGTCACGGTTTTGGACATGATGGAGAATGAGTTCTTTGACCTGATCAGGCGAAAGCGCATCTCCACGCCGTTTAACATGAACTTCTCCTGGTTGCACAGGTCGACGTGCAGATGTCCGACCATGTCCGCGTACCGGCTGGCCTTGACAAACTCCCTCCGGTTCTTGAGCCCGGCATTATCCTCCTCAGTATTGTCCATGTACCCGGCATAGTCCTCGTAGAACAACTCCGCGGTGAGGTGCGATGTCTTGGCATCACCGCCATAGGACAACAGGTTCTCCAGGTAGGCGCGATAGGCGTACGTGTTGTTTTGAGGAGACACCAGTTTGTTGTTCAGGTACAGGTCCACTTGACTGAACAGCGAGTGCAGCCAGTTGTTAATCGGACCCACCTCTTTTATCGCTTGATCACCCGTTACAGCGCCTCCGTTAGCCGTTCTAATGGTAGCCTTCACATGCAGTAGCGTCTGTGACAGATCCGTGTACTCGTCCCCGTGACCCGGAACTATGAACTCCACGGGCGAGTCGTCTGTCAGGGAGGAGATGGGCTTGTACTGCACCCATTTACCGCTCTCTATACTGGTCTGCGTGGGCGGTAGCGAGAACAGGTCCAACTCGGTCTTGACACACTCGCACGACTTCTGATGTAGAAACGCCATTATCCAAAAATGTCCTTCACGGTACTCTCGCTCTTCTTGCTTCTCCTCTTCTTAGCGACACGTTTTGCGGGCTTCCTCTTGGGGGCAGCGCTCTTCTTCCTCGCTCCGAGGAGTTTCGCTAGAGACTGAGGAGTAACCTGCTGTACACGCCTCCTCTTATAGGCGCCACCACCGCTCAGCACGCGATCCAGTTTTTCATCAGCCCTGCGTTTCAGCGACCCGGTAAACTGTCTGAGTCGGGCGTTGGCTGCGACTCGGGGGTCGGCTGTGCCCGCCGCCACGTCGCCCAAGAAGCCCACACCGGACCTCAGCGCCTCCTTGCCCAGCGCCGATGCGCCGGATCTGATCAACGGGACCACTGTACGCATCAGCCCGCCTAGGAAACTGCCGATGCCGTGTCCGCGTTGGAAAGCGGCTCCTCTGAATACGGAGGATACGCCATGGCCCGCCTGCTGGTGGCGGTAATACGCCAGATAGGGATCGCTCGGATTCATTGCCGCTGCCTCTCTTTCCTGAAATGAAGCTTCATGCACGTGGTCCCGAAGTGGAATGGCAAGTGTCGCCCTTGGTTGTCCCTTAAATCGATTTCCACGCTCTCGAATGAGGTTTTAATCACCGGCACGTAGTGCGGGTCTATTATATACACTGTCGTGTTGGCACCGTACGTGTAATTCCTGATGTCGATGTTGAGGATCTTCAGTAGTGGCGCCACAGCGTCGCCCACCAGTTGGGGTTCCACCAGGTCGCAATACACGTACATGTGTGATGGCAGACCGGCGAAGAGGTTAGCCGGCCTCACGGACCTGTGACGCTTGACGATATCCGTATCCACCTCGTAGCCAAACTGTAGCGCCAAACCGGGGCTCAGTTTGAGGCTCTGAACGGCTGAAGACGTCGACATCAATTCCACCCTGGAGGACCTCTCGTCATACGAGAAGGCGCACAGGTTACTCTTCATTTGAGGGTGGTTGTTGATTGCGTCTACGAGTTCCTCGGTACTACTGTAATTGCCCGGCTCCACTTTGATTAACAACTTGTCCACCACGGCCAACCCGCCTTTCGAGTCCCTCATTCCCAGCACTAGTTTGATGTAGGTTCCCTCACCGACGGTCAGAAAAGAGAAGGGGTAGTGCGCCTCCGCCAGAGCGACCTCCCACTCGCCGTCTGACAGATCAACGGTCGAGGGTAGATGGGTCGTGTAGTTTGTCACCATGTTGTTGGGATAGTAATTCATTGAACTGTTACTGGGCAACGTCAGGTAAAACTGGTCGTGCCTCGTCATCGCAGCTGTTGCACGTCCGCTGCGGGTACCCACGAGTTGAAGTCCTCTCCGTAACCGGCCCACTTGACTAGGTAGCGCTTACTGGAGCCTCGCCCTTTAGTGTCCAGTATTTTATCTATTTGATACAGGCGGTCCGGGGCGATCGTTACCTTTTGCATCTCGTGCTCGTAGAAGCGCCCTTCCAGCGGCGTCCCGTTCAGGTCTCGCAGCACGTACAATGGTAGAGGATGCGACCCGTATACGTGGTCCACCACGAACAGCTCCTTACTCCAGTTGGTCTCGTAACCTTTAGCGAACGTGCCCTTCTCCTTGGCTATGCGCACCGTGTCGCCCGGCTCGAACCTGGGCTTGTGTCGTCGGATCGCCTTTCCATACATGTGACGCCAAACCTTGTACACCGTTTTTCCATCGCCGCTGTCCGCGTCCACGGGTCGTAGGCCACCCAGGCTCTTGTGCGGACTGCGGTTGTAGGCGTCCACAAGCCTGTCCAACACGTCCACGTAGCGATACGTGTTCTTGTAGGTCAGGTAGCGCCACATGCGGGTCTTGAGCGTGCGGTTGACTCGCTCCACCACCGCCGCCTTCACTTCGGGGTTCTGCGTGGTGAAGTAGTTGACACCGTGACTCTTGAACACTCGCTTGGTCGCGGCCCCGGTGAACTCCGTCCCCTTGTCGGTCTGTAGGCAGCGGGGAGTCGCCTCAGCGAATATCCTCTCGAACGCAGCAGCCACCTCAGGCCCGCTTTTCCTCTTCAGCGGTACCGCGAACAGCCGCTTACTGAATACGTCTATCACAGTCAGCAGGTAGTTGACTCCGTCGTTGTACCGGCTCAGGCCGCGCATGTCGTTCAGGTCCGCCTGCCACAGCTCCCGGGGCCCGAACACGGCGTAGCGGTTGCGGGGAAACCGCTTGCGCACAGGCTTGTGCAGCGTGTAGGTGTCCTGGGCGCGCAGCCAGTCGGCTACCCGACGTTTCGGTAGGCGCGCGGCTCTGGCCAGGGCGGCCACCCCACCGAGGGAACCGGGCTGGCTCGGGTCGTAGTACAACTTCTCCATTACGGTGTGAACGGCTCCCAGTTGTCCAATGACGATTCCCGGTCGGGTTCCTCGGTTATTATCCTTCTCCTGGCCGCTGGGGGCCGCGGTCTCAAGCGGTCTAGCATTGGCGTCAACCTCGGTGAGAGGGGTGTTGAGGAGGCCGTTGTGTCTCCCCAGGGGCTCGATGCCGAGTCCAGTCCCACGCCTAAGTAACGCAACGCCGTGGGATTGCTCACGTATTCTTTGGGCACGTTCATGTCCTTCAAGGCGGCCATCACTTGATGCCAGCCGGTAGGCAATCGGTCCGCCCTTCGCGCTCTCACTATGCTGTGCGCGATGTCCACTATATTGGAATCGGGGATCTTCACCTTGTCCACGTACACCGCCCCACTGGCGTCCCAAGAGATGGGGCTGCCTTGACGGGTCATGAATCGCAACAAGTTGCGCGCCACCGACCTGTAGATTTTTGAGAACGATTCCACAATGTCCTCCTCCGCCGAGGCGCTAGACTCGCGCTTCATCTGACTCGGACCTCCCGCCGCTTCCTCCTCCCTCTCCTCACCCTCGATGATTGACAGACCTATGGGTTGACGTTTAGCCGCGGAAAAGTGCAGGAACCGCTGTAACACCTGCTGATATTGTTTCCATTTCTCCGTATCGTCCAGCCGTTTGTCGCTCAATATGCGATGCATCTCAGCGTCCAGGCTGGCTGGCTTATTGGCGCTACCTGCTCCTCCTCTTGGCTCCGGCCCTGGTTCCGGTCCTTCTCGCAATCTCTCGATGAGCTCCTGCGGTACAACCACCATTTTCCTAGCGTACTCCATGTCCGATTAGCTTCTGCGCTAGAACGGGCAGAACAGCGTTCAACAGCAGAGGTAGGAAGATCCCTCCGCCCCGTTGGACGAGGTAGTGTCGCTTCTTGGTCCAACCCTCGCCGCGTTTCACCAGCCGTCTGAGCGCCTGTTTGTGTTTGCTCAATTTGCGTTTGAGGCAGGGAGAAAGCGGTACGTTTCCGCGTAGCACGTTATACGCGCACTCGCACAACGACTTGATGCGACTCTTGTCGCACACTTTTAACAGGGCCTTGCGTTCTTTGGGCGTAGCGGGTATTAGGGCCCTCAGCAGCGCCGCGTCCTTCTTCACGCGGTGTGACATGATGACTGACGCTGGCGCGCGCTCGGCCTATTTATCACTTCTTCTTGGGCAGGTACACGTAGTTCACCGGATCGTCTGGGAAAATGGTTGAACGTACGCGCATCTCTTCAGGCGTGGACTGTTTCAAGTCTATGAGCAGGTAGGCGTGCGGATCACGCGTGGCGTCCGCGTAAGCCTCCTCCACGAATTTGGGGTTTTCCGGGTATACTTGACGGGCCAGGTGTTTGATCTGAGCGCGGTCCCTGGGATTCTTGAAGCACACTATGTAGTGGGCGTTCAGCGATATGTCGCGCTGGCCCCTGCCCTGGTGAAACAGGTTTTGCGTGATGAAGAACACGCTCATGTTGCGGTGGTGCGAGCCCTTGGTGAACAGGTCCGCCACGCTGGGGCCGGCCTCGCGCATCATGTCATCGACGATGACCAGGGCGGGCTCGCTACCGTCATAGTCGTCCAGGTCTGGCAGGCCGGCTACGTAGCGCACGGCAGAGTCCGCACGGCTCTTGCCACCGCCACTGCCATAGTGCCAAGTGATACGGGCGAACCGCGTATCGCACATGCGGTCGGCGTGCTCTATGAAGCGAGCCACGAAGTGCGACTTGCCGCTGCCCGAAGGCCCGGCCACGATGGCGGTGAACGGGTGTTTTCACCTCAAGTCCATGGCGTCTACTGACCGCCGTGCACCGCCACCTCGGCTCTTGTAACTAAAGGTTCTTTTCTTGCTCTTTTTTATTTGATTTTATTTTTTCAATTTTGGAAGGAAATTAGGGAATAGGAAATACCGTTTATTTTATACAAATTCCAGGAAAGGAGATTTGCTGCCAGGAGGGCCGCTCCTCTTTACAAGGCTCGTCCTCGGCCCCACGCCAACGTTGTACTGGGAGATGGCGTTGTCATCCAGGACCGTGAGGAACCGTCTAGGCATGTAGATCCGGATCGGGTCGTCGCCGACGAGACCCTCCAAGGTGGCCATCACCGCCTCGCCGTACGGTGTATCTACCCGCTCGAATGAGCGAATCGGGTACACCGCGTTGTCCCGCAGATCCGCGATGCGAGTGTAACCCGCGGCCTTGCAGCTGTTGAGGGCTGTCCTGAGGTCCATCTTCTGGTCCGTGTTGAGCATGGCGCAGCGGCTGGATGCAGAATGACTGGCTCTCGCCACCGAGTCGCCTTTTATTGGCGGTGTCTACGTGCCGACTCACGCGTATCAACAACATGATGACATAGTTACTCGCTCAATTCCAGGAAGGGTGATGTAATGGAAAGCTTTACTGCGTAAACAAGTGGATTGTTCTAGAAGCGTCTCGGTTATCAACTGCTTAGTGGAAGTTTCCACGCTCAATTCCAGGAAGGCTGACGTAATGGAAAGCTTTACTGCGTAAACAAGTGGATTATTCTAGAAGCATCTCGGTTATTAACTGCTTAGTGGAATTTTCCACGCTCTCTCGTTTACTGGGTAGCGCGCTTGGAGTGTGCGCTCCTCTTGGTTTTCCCTGAGATGATGCAATCGGTCTTTCGCCAAGTGGGTAGAGGAGTAGCGGTCCTAGTGATCCCGTCGTATCTTGACTCTCCCGTCTCGCTATTTGCCAGCCATAGGTTTTGCAATCTGGATAGCAGGTCCTCTAGACATATGCAGATTTCATCGTTTCGCTCCTCGTCCAAGTACAAGCCGCAGCTGAACGTGGGGCGACCTCCTTTGAACACATTCATCTTCAACAGTACGTTACCGCTGTTAGTAGGGTTCTTCACAGTGTACTGATATCCGCCAGCGGACCAGCACAGTGCCGGGGAATCGATAGGCACTTCCTTCCTCTTTACAGTCCACCCATCGAGCTTTTTCTTCTTTGACGCACATCCCTGCTGAACTGGCGGTGCGTTGGCGTTCTCATCGTTCATTGCGTTCAGCTCCTCTAGGAAGGAGCGGATCGTTTGGTCCACTTCGGCTGCGCTGACTCCGCTTCCGTTCATGGTGACGTCTCGAACAACACTGAGGTCGCGCGCGCGGCTCTGCCTCGGTTTTATACCCAGGTTGCACGCTTCAGCGAACCTTCTAGAAGCTTCCAGAAACGTGAGAGGTGGTCCTTCGCTAACGGGGAGCACTCCAGTCAGGAGGCCTCATGCAACACACTTGTCGGAACCTTCTAGAACGGAGGAATGTGGGAGTGATGAGGAGTCTGGAAGGCCGCTGATGAGTAAACAACCCCGGGCAGTCACGTAGGCCCTAGCACGCGCCTCGACACGTGACATGCTCATACATAGCACTCCAGTCAGGAGGAGGCCTCATGCGACGCACTTGCCGGAACCTTCTAGAACGGAGGGGTCTTGAAGGCCGCTAATGAGTAAACAGGCTGGGACAGTTACGTAGGCCCTAGCACGCGCCTCGACACGTGACTCCACGGAGCCACTCGCAGTTTGGTTTAGTCAAGCCGGCATACAACGTGTAACGAAGTCACATCAAATTCGGTCGGCAAGCAGCCGAGATCCCATGAGGAAAACACGTTTGAAAATTAATAGCGGGCCCGTTTAACAGTGGATTTTCAATATTCTTTAAGCGATGGTTTACTTAAGCCGCTGCCCAACATGTGGTGAAGTTTCATCAACATCGGTCGGTAAACAGCCGAGATCCTATAAGGAAAACACATTTAAAAATTAATAGCGGGCCCGTTTAACAGTGGATTTTCAATTTTCTTTAAGCGATGGTTTTCTTAGGTCACGGCCTGACATGTGGTGAGGTTTCGTCAAAATCAGTCGGTAAACAGCTGAGATCCCATAAGGAAAACGCGGTTATAAATTAATAGCGGCCTTGTTTAATGGTGGATCTATGGGGTTCTTACGTCATTCGCTTCCCTGGGGATAGGCATACACTCTGGAAAAAGTCCCGTGGGAATCGGTGGATAAATAGGCTAATTATTAATTTTCGAAAGTTTTTTCCTCATGTTCAAGGTCATCACGAAAAGTGCTGCTGGCGGCCGGGGGGGGGGGGGGCACGGGGGGGGGGCACGGGGGGGGGGGGGGCTCCTCACTTGCTCCTCACCGCGCCTTTGCTGGTTCTGAACCCTCCAATGCCCCCTACTTCACCAGTATTATGTTATTATGTTTTACAACGTCCTCAATAGTACAGTAGAGTTAAAGTATTATGTTTGATAGCGTAACGTGTTCTTAAAATAAAACGAGATCGCACGCAGCACGCTGACGTAAGAGAAGTGAATTTTCGCATTAAAATCTTAAAAATCTCAAAAAAGGGTTTAAACCAAAACTGGTTACATTTTTGAAAATCGACAAATTTTATTGTTTGGCTGTTTTGATGCTCCTGGTTATATTTAAATTCACTAATATGATGCCAATGTTATACATTATAAAGTTAGAAAGAGGTATTGTCGGGATAAAAAGTTGGTATAGGGGTATGGGGGTGATAAAATGATATTAAGATATGAAAAACAGCCTTTTCCAGTGTAAAATCCCCATAAGACAACGTACTGTATTTTGACAACTAACATTTTCTTTAATAACTCGGTAAGTACTTGTGCTAGATTGAGAAGGGATGGCTTAACGTCTTTTTACGTACAATAATTTAATGTGCAATAAGTGTATATTTGAGGCTTTTCTGACCCTTTTTGGGCCCAAAAACTCAAAATTTGAAAACTTAAAAACCCCAAAAAAAGGGGTTAGAGTTTTCCGATTGTTTTGCCCAACGAACTTGTCCAACTGATTATTAAAAGGAATGTCCCAACCAAATTTGAAGTAAATCGGACAAAAATTGCGACCGCTAGAGTGCGAACCCATATATATGTATATAACGTTTTTAGATACCCCTCAAAACGTGTTCAGGGGGTCACGTTAGGAACTTCTATGGTGGACCTGGGCTTAAGTCTCACCGTGCGGATCATGCTAATAGTTCACTTTTCCCCAGGAAATTCACTAATAAGGCTACAGTGTCATTATATAATGGCATTTTTTACTCTTGCTAATTCCTGTTCCAAACTGTCATACACTATTCTGGTATTTATTAGTTTCCCATACATTTTTACCTGTTATTAGTTATATTTCTAATCAATGATCATTCCAAATATTCATACCCTGTCCAGAAAATAATTTAACTTGATAAAATAACCGGTTTAATGCCTTCTAATCATTAGTCCATAAAAGTTTCTTTGACAGATTGTCTGTCAATATAATGACAAGAATTTCTCCTCGTCAGTTTCGACTGAGCAAACGCGCTGTGCAGAAGTGCAAGTATTTTGTCTCCTTTGTGTGTTTGACTTTAGCGTTTGTTTTTGTATTGCTTTCTCTGTTTTAGCTTGTTTGCGATTTATTCTAGCTTTGTCTAAATTGAGCTCCTAAGTTTGTTATGTTCTTGATTTTTCTTTCACCTGAAGACGGGATCAGATTCCAGATCCCGAAACGTCGTGCAACTTGCTTTTCTCTATCACGGTTGGAAAATACCCGCGATAATTACTCAACTGACATTTATTCTTGATACGCATTTTTCATACTCTCGTATGAACTTTTATTCTCATAAAAGTAATTATCACTATAATATTCTAGGCTATAATATTCACACTAGATATCAATAGTATTTTTATTCATCCCTGGAATATTTTACCATGTATTTTTTTACCTTTTTGATTTGCATATATTTTATTTAAATATATGCACTTTTCCTTGCACTCTAATTGCCGTTTTAACCTTCATTTCTTCTTTGCCAAAAAATTAAACACGTTATATATACGAAACGTTTGATTACTTATGTATCAAAGTGTAACAATGTCAACAAGGGAATTAAATTATTCTGTAAAATGGAGAAAGATGACAAACAGCAGTTGTGTGTTTGACTTGGCCAAACAAGAGACCGTCAATGTTGTCCTACAGTACGGCGTAGCCACAGTGACATCGGCATATTGAGCTAAACTGAAGACAAATATTGTGAGATATCCGTTACTAGACCTAAAAGCAAACAAACTTGCAGCCGATAATATTATGCTTTCGTAATTAAATTTCAACGAATTAAGAAGCAACCAAGTAAAAACAATGTTGATGGGGAATGATCGAATACTGTAGTGTGACTGAAAAATACACAATGTTTCAAATAATACATAGCAGTACATCTGCTATGGGAGTGCATTAACTGTTTTTAAATTTCAAATTGAAATCAATAAACGTTAAATAACAATCGCTTATCATAACTCCCTCACTACAAATTTGAAATTTTTGCTATTTAAATTCCACTTTCGGCAAACAGAAAATGTTAAAGTAATAAATGGCCTTGTTATTTGCCTCAAGGCTACGCTTCGCTTCAAACGGCCTTTGAATTCCCAGTGTTAATCATAAACATTACAGTTTACAAAATACTGTACTACCAAACATTGATTTATGATCAAGTCAAAGATAGTTTATTTCCACCACAGGGAAATTTGTTAACTTCATTAAACTATGTATATTCCAAGTTAAAGAAAATAGCGGTTGTGTTCTGTTTGTAGACGTCAGCAAGGATTTTGGCATAGGTCATATCCACATTTAACAGTGAGCATACACTAGTGTTCCATATAAACTACATCATTTTATAATATCCTCAATTAATGATAACACCAATGAAACATTACTAATAATTAGCTGGGCCAAAGATCCCCGCTTGCTTACCTAGTTTATCTTAAAATAAAATGAATTAGCAAATCTGATCAAGATATAAAATTTGTAAATGTAGAAGGGTGCGCCCTACCCAGATTGAATTCATTGTTGTTTAGCGCCGCGCCGGCGCCGCCAACAAGCAGGGCCATGCATATTTACGCTTGAAGACCATTTTGTTCTCCTCGATCGCACTGTTATTTTACAGATTTCTACCAAACTATTTGCAGTTTCACACTTTTCAGATTCCAATCTAGGGATCATACGGTTCCTTTTCTCCAAAATAATTTTTCTCCATACGTTAGGAATCTTTAGAAAAACGCTTAATTTGAGAACATTACTAATGGCCTACCACTTATTTTGAATTAAAATCACGATTTTTAAATCGTATGATCTCTAGATGAACGTTTAGTGAATTAAATAACATCAAATTATTTTTAATTGGTTAACAATTTAGCCTACAATGAGGGAGATGCAAACCCCTTACTTGAGCGTGCGGAAGGGAGGTACGGCGCACCCTTAAGGCCTTGGGTCTGGACATTTTCTTTGATTCATGCCCGAAAGAGCTGTTTAAAAACTAATATTTTCCCTCTAATCTTCTCACTCCACCTTTCATTCAAATACTTTATATATTCATGGTGTCAGGCTGCATCAGTTTTCTCAATAGTTCCTGATCCTGATCTAATTAGATCATTACTTGAACAGCTGTGTTCATTAATCAAGATACTTCAACCATCAGATTCTGTTTATTTAACTCACTCATAACTCATTCTGTTTACAACTCATAGCTACAAACTAGGGATTTCTGATTGCAAGAAATCCTCCAGCCACCTGCTTAAACCTGTTTCTCCAATAACATAGAGTAAAAATTACCTAGCGATGTCAGTGATAAGAACATCGATACCGCAAATAATAACTGTTCAATAAATTCCAAAATATTTGCGATTTTTATTATGGGTACGGTATTTGGTATAAACATTCTGCTAATTAATATGACTAGAAATTTTTTTGCTTTATGAAATGAGCCATTCGCCAATTTCGGAAAATCCATCCTTTGGGGATTTTGAAATTAATTTTAATTTTAAATTGAGATGGTTCGGGGTAAGTGTTTTGAATAAATCCGATTTGTAAAACCTTCCACCTGGTATTAATTTACAGTCTATATTTACATGAGGAAATTCAAGGAAATTCTCAACTCAGAATATTTGTTTGTGACTTTTTTATATTCCTCCTTCCATTTGTTGTTTTGTTTTAATTACATAGTTTATTAGTCTGTTGTGTTCCAAAAAAATCGTCATTTCGAATCTCCACTCACACGACGCGACAGGCAGTTGCAGCGCATATGAGTGTTGGTTATTGCAGTCCTGCAATTGCAGGCACTACGATAACACCTCATTCACATCTCTTTGATAGCATATCGCAAATATTGTTTATTATGACTTATTATTATATGACTTATTATTATAAGTAGTAAATGACTATCCCCATTACATTGCCAATGGGTTGAATCCATGTTAATCATATTGAGTTATTTTATTTAGTAATTTTCAAAACAACTAGCTTTATATTCCTGAGGGACCTGCCGTGTGGAGATCAGAAAACTAAAAATAGGACATCAGCTTAATTGTTTTGTTAAAAGTGAATTATCTACATCTACACACTCATTAACCGCCAAAGAATTCCTATCAGTATTTTTGAAACTTATAATAGGGGTGCATTTGAATTTGTTATTGATTTATTTGGTCTTTACCTATCGCTTCTAGTTCTAGAGAGATGTTATCTAAGAATTTACTGCGGACATTTTCCATCACTGATTACAAAAATACGACAAAGTTTCACGACGTTTCGGGATCTGGACTTTGATCCCGTCTTCAGGTGAGCAGAATGCCTAGAACATAACAAAATTAGTGGTACATCCTACCAAAGAAAACACAGACAAAAACAGATTGTTGCATTCACAAGCCCTTTTAATGTATAGGCTACATGTACATAAATGAGTTTTTTTAAACTACAACTTAAGACAGAAACATTATTTTTAAATTCTAAAAACTAGCATTAGTAGGATTAACTTCTCTTCTGCCGAATCCCGTTTATAGTATGTTGATAGCATAATTACCATAGCCGCAAACAGGGATCCTGCGGACCTCCGCAACGCTCCTTTTCCCTATCTTAACATGTATTTTCACGCGGCGGCGCAGATTTTTCCGTAGGGTAGACCGAAGCATTAAAATATCAGTCATACAAATAAAACTAAAATAAACCCTAAAGTCAAACACGAAAATTACAAAAGAGACACGAGAAATATTTGCGTAAATTAAGATGCAATACAAAAATAAAATAAATGGAGGATCGTTAGGTATATTTGTTCGATATTTAGATGTAAGTAGGCTGAGGTTCACTTGATAACGGGAGTAGTTTCCTTACCTCCCGAAACGTATGGTGAAGTTGTAAATTTTAGACGCGATAAGTAAATTCTAAATAAATCAATTACTAACTTCCTATTTCATCGTTAAACGACTCTTTCCCATCGTTACAATAGCAACATTTTCTCACCAACGACAATTTTCTATGGTTTAATCAATTCAATTCTCTATGGTTTAACTGACTCAACGGCACCCCGGCAACTATGACAGATAGAACTGTTCCGATAGTTTGAACGGTCCAGAGAGATCAACTAGCCTTCTGCGGGCCGAGAGGTGGCCGGAACAAATCGCCACACGGTTCCCGCCAAATCAGCCATGACCGTTTCCGGTCTAACATGGCCGCCGCTTCTTCCCGCCAACCTGAGGATAGGCCCTTACCAGATCATCTCGCTTGGTATATGTTGTATTCCTCGCAGAACGAGTTTGGCGTGATTTCCACCAATATTGGGATGCATAGCGGGTTTTAATGTAATTGGCTCAAATCTTATTGTGAAAACTTGTTACATTATTTTATACGTTTTTTGACACTTTATACTGTAAGACATCTGATCAATCGAAATAACTTTCAAAATGCAGGTTACTTACTTGTCATTGTATTATGAATCCTGTTCCCAACTGTATTCAGCCTATACCCTATTAGTTCTCATTTTATACTCTATAGGTACAACAATTATGATATATCGTGATACGTAGATCGTGATCCATTAGATTTTCCACGTTACTGGAAGGTTAAACCATAGATTAAACAATTCTTAATCCATGGTTAACCGAGGTACTAGGAGATTAATATTTTTAAATTGTTTTATATTATTCCACAGATTAATCTTGTAGTGTAATAAGACTTAAAAAGAATTGTACAATTATCAATTAATTGTACAAACTTATTGCCCGTTTGTAAAGGATAAATTACTGAAGTAAATGAGATTTTTATTTATGTTTATCCAACAAATTAATAAGTTGTTTTTTATTGCAGTGGGTGCAATGAAAAATCATTTTACATAAAAATACAACTTGTTCAAACATTATAAAGAAAACCTTTAATTGGAATCATAGTCAAGAGCTGCATTCTGTCGGGCGGTTACGAACTGTTTCCAAGTCGAGCCATCTGCAGTAAAATGGTGGGCTTTTTTTAAATCGGTGCTCTATAAAAACTGAGTACATGAGTATAATTAAGATTTTTACTTTATTTGTATGGTCACTTTTATACAATTTTTGAAAGATCTATCTTTATGTTTATAACACTCGCTGTCTGTGCATGGGCTAGGAAATATCGTTATAATCGGAGGGTTCAAAATATATCATACCCAAAAACACAAAGTGTTGACGGGTTGCCAAGTCCTAAAATGATATGATATCAAAATGTATTCCAAGTCAAAGAGAGTACCTTTGATCTGACATTGTTTATCATTACAAATTACTTAAATATGTTAAAATAACAATGCTCGAAAGATTGTTGGTTGTTTTTTATCTGATCTTGGCCAGCAGATAATGTATTATTATAATCGTTAACTATACTTTATTTAGATTTTTTAATTTCAAATTAAAGATTTTGCATCCGTGAAGCTGCTGGCCAAGAACAGATAAAAAATAACCAACGATCTTTCGACCATTGTTATTTTAACATATTTAAGTAATTTGTAATGATAAACAATGTCAGATCCTGACTGTACCTCCTCCTAACCTTATAATGTACAACATTGCCACCCTAATAGTGAATTTAAATATAACCAGGAGCATCAAAACAGCCAAAAAATAACATTTTTCAATTTTCCAAAAAAATGTTACCAGTGTTGTTTTAAACCCTTTATTAGATTTTTTAAAGGTTGTAATGGGGAAATTCACTTCCCTCACGCCAGCGTGCTGCGTGCGATCTCGTTTTATTTGTGGTACTACCAAAGTTGTCAGCTCAGTTGAAAAAAATTGTTCTTGATAAGAATAATTGATTTATAGGCCTATTTCATTAAATGTAGAATAATTATTACTAAATACAGTGTTTAGTATTATTATAGAATAATAACAAACACCGTAAATACTGGCAATACATAGGATACAATGTTACACAGAATCAAATTATATAAAATTCAAATTTATGCCCATGTTTTAATTTGGAAAATGTTTATCAGTTATAATTTTTCTGATTGTACGAATTTAACAAATATATTTAATGTATTGATTGCTTAAGAGTGAGAATTGCTAAAACAAGTCTCCAAGAGTTATATGCATGCATGAGTTAGCGGATGTTATAAGCATGAGTTAGCGGATGTTATAAGCATGAGTTAGCGGATGTTATATGCATGAGTTAGTGAGTGTTATAAGCATGAGTTAGCGGGTGTTATAAGCATGAGTTAGCGGGTGTTATAAGCATGAGTTAGCGGGTGTTATAAGCATGAGTTAGCGGGTGTTATAAGCATGAGTTAGCGGGTGTTATAAGCATGAGTTAGCGGGTGTTATAAGCATGAGTTAGCGGATGTTATAAGCATGAGTTAGCGGATGTTATAAGTATGAGTTAGCGGATGTTATAAGCATGAGCTAGCGGATGTTATAAGCATGAGCTAGCGGGTGTTATAAGCATGAGTTAGCGGGTGTTATAAGCATGAGTTAGCGGATGTTATAAGCATGAGTTAGCGGATGTTATAAGTATGAGTTAGCGGATGTTATAAGCATGAGCTAGCGGATGTTATAAGCATGAGTTAGCGGGTGTTATAAGCATGAGTTAGCGGGTGTTATAAGCATGAGTTAGCGGATGTTATAAGCATGAGTTAGCGAATGTTATAAGCATCCGTAATAAATAAAAACTAACTGTTAACGGAATTTTGTCTCAGCAAACCTAAAGGAAGGATTATCATTGTAAAGTATATTAATACATCGCCATATAAACAAGTAAAGCTTAAATAAACAAATATCATGGAAATAAAACACAAATAAATTCGACAAAAGGGACTGGCAGGGATTCAATCAGAATGTTTGGCAATGTTTGTGTGTTTGTTTGACTGTTTGTTCCATCGATGTAGTACCGCGCGTGGATCGTTGTAATGAAAGTTATTGGCTGTGTCATGAAATATCTGCGATGTCTGTTATTCTGTTGATGTTGAACTTGAGAACAACACGAATAGATATTGAGTGATATACAGAATAACTGGACAAGATGTAAATAAAGACTGTAAAATGGAAATACATCTGTGTTTAAGCAGTTATGTAAACCCTTATAATATCACGTTACAATCAAGTGCAAATAATCGGATTTTTTACCAAATAAAATAGTGATTTATGTATTAATAGCGCAAAGTAGGTCTTCCAATTAGGCTACATACAAAATTGCTCATACAACTACAAGTTTGGACACCACACAACATAACAAATTCACTTTCATCCATTTTTAGTGAATTCACGAGATTGAGATTATAAACAGTCTCATTAACCTTGGTGCTTGGTCCAAAGGAACAATCAATCAGCTGTTTATTACCGTCAGCGAGCGAAAAAGCAGGTATTTTTCGCTCGCTAAACAATAACAGCTGTTTTTCTTGTTTTTAGTAATTTCCTATGAAAAAGTGAACTATTAGCATGACCCGCACGGTGAGACTTAAGCCCGGGACCACCATAAAGGTTCCTAACGTGACCCACTGAACATGTGTGCATATGTGTATATGTGTGCGAGTATATGTGTGTATCCCAATTTTTGTCCGATTTACTTCAAATTTGGTAGAGACATTCCTTTTTACAATCAGTTGGACAAGTCCGTTGGGCAAAACAATCGGAAAAATCTAACCCCTTTTTGGGGATTTGAAGTTTTTAAATTTTGGGTTTTTGGGCCCAAAAAGGATCAGAAAAGCCCCGAATGTATACTTATTGCAAATTAAAATTATTGTACGTAAATAGCCAAAGATTTTAAGCCCTCCCTCATCATTCTAGCACAAGTACTTACCGAGTTATTAAAGAAAATGTTAATTGTCAAAATATAGTATGTTGCCTTATGGGGATTTTACACTGGAAAAGGCTGTTTTTCTTATTTTAATATCGTTTTATCACCCCCAATACCCCTATACCAACTTGTTATCCCGACTATAACTCCGTCTAACTTTATAATGCACAACATTGGCATCCTATTAGTGAATTTAAATATAACCAGGAGCATCAGAACAGCCAAAAAATAACATTTTTCAATTTTAAAAAAATGTAACCAGTGTTAGTTTAAACCCGTTATTTGATCTTTTTAAGGTTTTAATGCGGAAATTACACGTCAGCGTAATGGTTCCCTCACGTCAGCGTGTTGCGTGCGATATCGTTTTTAGCGAATTTCCCCTATAGGGAAGAAGCTATTACCGTAGTCTGCATGGTAAGACCTAGGCCCGGGACCATGATAACTTTTCATTTTGAGGTTCCCAGACCCCAAAAACACCATTCGTTTGAAACTGTATTAAATATATGTGTGTGTGTGTGTGTGTGTGTGTCCGTGAGCACGATAACTCTCGTAAAAATGATCCGATTTTGATGAAACTTGGTATAAACGTGTAAAGCAACATTTATGACTTTTAAGTTCGAAAACCAGCCAGATCGCTCTATCCAAAGGGGTATTTTGGAGGGGTTTTGTACCCAAAAAATGTTTGTTGTTAAATTTTTTACATCTAATTTTTCAAATAGTCAAATTTTAGTTTTCACCATTCGATTCATCTTAAAAAAAACACACAATTTGGTATTTCGATCAATCCTCTACGTCAATTGGTTACTGAGATATTGAAAGTGCTAAACACAGTACCTATACGTTGTCTAATGTTATTCTTATGGAGGAAAAGAAAATTTTTATATCTCGCTTATTTATGAACGTATATTGACGAAACTTGGTATACAGCTTCATCTCGTTGTGGTCTATTGATATTTGCCCAAAAAGATTTTTGCTTAATTTTCCCGTAGCAGCAAACCTGCGTACTCAGCCCCAATGTTATTCTTATGGAGAATAATTAAAATTGTATATATCGCTTATTTGTGAATATATTTTTATGAAACTTAGTAAGTGGCTTTATGTAGTATTAAGACAGTTATATCTCCATTGGAAATTCGCTGAGGATGCAGGTTTGCTGCGACGGGGTATTTATTTCAACGCCAGTGGAATTTTTACTAAGAGTACATTTGTCATAGATCTGTTTTTACATCGACTTTTACACTAAATGATATTGCACCGTTTTAATTTTGACTACAACCTGTTAGTTATTTGAAGTAAATTGCCTAATCTTGAATCATTAAGCACACTGTGAAAATGCATGGCCATTTTCTGCGTCTTTTGCATTTTATATTTCTTACTTCTTAATTTCAGCATGTTGTCAATAGGGAGCGGCCTAGTGTAGATTGTTAGAGGGCGTGTCTTTGGCCCGCTAGGGCTCTGGTTCGATCCTGCCAATCACTAGTGGCTTGTAGTGTAGGAGGTTCTAGCCTACTTTAAGTTGTGAGCACCTGTGTAGAAAATAAAAATTAGTAGGTCTCGTTAGGGTGAGGAAAGCTAAAACACTTTACGGGACGCCGACAATAACCCGTGCGTATTATAGGCGGATATGAATGAGTTGTGAATGTAGAATGAGTAGGCGGACTTGTTACTGGCTAAACAAGACTGACTCTTTGGCCAGGCTCATTAATTAATAGCCCAATGGCCAATTACAGTAGGGTTTAGTTTCTAACCTTCTCAAAACCTCTAAATTTTGCTAAATTATCGATCTGGCGAATTCCAATTACATTACTATATTCGTATAGTAGATATCATCCTCCACTAAAACCCGTGTAATCAATAAATAAAATTTAAAATTTGTATGTTTTATAAATTGTTGATTATTATAATAATTTATTAATTGTTATAATAAAAGCAGGAGTGACCGTAACCGCCACTTAACTGCAGCAACACAACCTGTTGACTGGCTGCAGTCGCCGCTAATCAGTTTGGACACCGAGCTACAACCGCGGAGAACGATGTCGACCAATCTGTACTGTTCGTTCGTATCTCGGGAGGCAAACAAGAAAACTACCGAAGGAAAAGAGAAGATCAATACAAGCAGACAGACAGACAGAGGCGCAGCGGAGTGTGATAATTAAATGTTTATTCATGACACGATAATCCGCCAGAGAGAGAGAGAGAGAGAAGGGGAGTGAGAAAAGCCTAATAAAAACACTACTAAAATATGGCTGCCGCTCAGTATGAAAGTCGTCTAGTTTTTTCCGGCCGTGTATATGTTTTGTGGCACCCTTCATGTGCTAAAGGCCTTAACACGGCCGGGAGTTTGGGGAGGGGGGGTAGAGGGTCATTAAGTCGGCCCTGCAAAGAATTGAAGAGTCGTGCCCTGAATAGAGAAGGGGGACTTTGCGTCGCGCTCGGCGGGTTTTTTACGCGGTGGGGACCGAGAGAGAAGGAGATAGCGTCTCCTCGGGTGCGAGAGAGAGGGGCTACAGTCCACGTGGACTGGACGAGCGTCTGTCAGCTCGCCGACGCCCCCCTCTCCTTCCCCCGGGGGGTTACACGGATCGATTCCCGCGGCCGCGGTAAAACGCTCATTTCGGCGCGGCTCTCGCTCCACTCCGCTCTACTCACCGCCACTAATTTCTTGTTGGGTGGCATTCGACGCTTATTGTTTAATAAGTCGATATTTAAAACATTCCGCGCGACCGGTGCGCCATCTTGCAGACGTGCGGGCAACTAACTCGCCGCGCCGACGACTCAGTACGTTGTCGCGCCGCTATACTAATTGTTGCCGTAACCTTTCACAGGACTTCCGCTTTGTTTCCCGCCTCGGTGGTAATCATTTGTGGCGCACAAGAAAGACCAGCTGGCAATTGTTCTGATATGGTACTTCTGAGAATTATGTCCTTATTTGTGTTGTAGAAAATGAAAATGGTGGAACAAATCAGGAGGAATTTCCTCATAAACAATTCTCACACAAGAACACGAGTATCGCATAAACGGGCCTATTGCAATATTAGCTAGAAGGCTCAGTCTCTAATTCCCCGCATATTATTTCACAAAGTTAGCTTGCTACATCCAAATTGACTCTCCAACAGCTTCCATGTTCTCTTACTACCCAACTTGCATACCCACTTGATCGTGCATTACCGTGTTTTTCATCGGTGTATGAATTTGAGAAACAAAACACGTTTCTTGATCAACCTGTGTATGGCATGCAAGGCCTTTGTAAGGGGGGCAGCGATGAATACCAGGAGCGGACGGGCAGATCTGGCCGATAAAAACCAAAACGGGTCAAGTAGGCTCCATAATTTATGACGGGTTTTAGGTTTCATCTTTTTGTCATCAAACACTGAATTGCCACGCTCCATCGGACGGCTCGGGAGTCTTCCTTGAAACGCTCCGTCTGGGACCCCCCCTCCCCCCACCTAGGTATACCCCCCGGTGCTACTCCCCCCAGGACCCCTGGGGTGCGGCGGTCGGGTTCCCAGAACCGGACCCGTGGGCTAATGGGCCTGACAAATGTTTTCAAAAATATTCCTGCTTCTTTTCTCGTCGCAGTTGTAATAACGGCGGGGTTGGGATGTTTACAGCGCAGTGACACAATAGACGGACGCAATTATGAATTTAATTATGCAACGCTATTTTTCACAGAATGTTCTTTTCCCAACTAATAATGTGCAGGAGACAAATATTGTTACGCAATTTTGCAAAGGTGTGATAATCTAATGTTCCGACTATCTGAAAGGGATATGTTAATAACCGGTTGTTTTTTTATTGAGATTTTTGCCCTTTGATGGTCCTATAATTTGCTGAACTACAATAATTATCCTAGACCAAATTTTGTCAGGTAAATAAACGTTATGAAGCAATGCATGTTCATGGCGAAAGTTCAATTTAAATTAAACTCCGTCATAATCATTTTTTTTTAACAAACAATAAAACATGCCCCGGTGAAAACAACGCACATTTAGTATTTAAATGTATCATTAATGTGTAAACAGAGTTTTGATTCTGATTCACTATTATTAGTCTAACTTCAATAATTCAGAATGACAAAAGCGAGTTATATTATTTACTTTGACGGTCTGTCTAAAGCAGGCCTGTGTGTTGTTATAATGTTATACAGTATTTCAAAACTTTACATGTAGACTTTTAAAGCAAACAAAATTCACTCGGTTAGATTGAATCGCTAAATAATTATAAACTGAGATATTTAAATTTTAAATTCGCCCATGAAATAAACATGTTCAAAACAGACTCGGGATGGAATGCAAATCAGGGCTCGATAACTGGATCGGCTGGGGCCATCCGACGCGAATAAAACTGTGGGAAATATTACAATAGAAATAAACAAATATTAATTGAAGTTTGATTTAACATCGGTTTTACATATTTATTACATTTAGTCGGGGCCGGGTCCGGCAGGAATTATTAGACCGACCGGTCGAGTTGCTGTATAAATTGATAAAAGCCATTAGAATAATGTAGGCCTAGGCTGCGATTGGAATCGGAGATGCCCGATGTGTGCCGAGACAGGATCGCCGTTATCGCTCGATCTAGTCCGAGTCACAATCTCGCGATATTATCGCAATTAATGAGATAGTTCGAGTATCGCATACATCCGAGTATTCGAGAGTATCGAATACGCGCTACCAATAACATGGAGCGGTGAAACCGGTAAATTTATATTTAAAAATGACAGGGATCGCAATTAGCGGTTTAATTACGAGTTGGCTTTACTCGCCCTCATGAGCGGCGAGTGAGCGAGAGTGCGCGTGCGTGTGAGGGACGGGTGTGTGCGTGTGTGCGCATGCCAGATGGCAGGGAAAGAGCACTTATTATATTTTGAAGATAATGGAAGCGGTTAGGAGCCAGTTCCTTACAAGAAAAACTTGTCCGGCGCGCCTACGAGTTGAGGAGCGATCGTCGTGTCGTTCTCACCACGGTGACGAGCTTGAGGAGGCATCG
The DNA here is from genome assembly GCA_963675035.1 of Allygus modestus. Classification (NCBI taxonomy): domain Eukaryota; kingdom Metazoa; phylum Arthropoda; class Insecta; order Hemiptera; family Cicadellidae; genus Allygus; species Allygus modestus. The sequence goes on along the minus strand of OY776115.1, from coordinate 108,858,597 downwards.
TCTTGTATTACCTGACCGCTACGATGGGGTTGAGGGGGTATCGTCTCGTAGTGCCTGACCCCTACGGTGGGGTTTAGGGGGTATCGTCTCGTAGTGCCTGACCGCTACGGTGGGGTTGAGGGGGTATCGTCTCGTAGTGCCTGACCGCTACGGTGGGGTTGAGGGGGTGTCGGTCTCGTAGTGCCTGACCGCTACGGTGGGGTTGAGGGGGTGTCGGTCTCGTAGTGCCTGACCCCTACGGTGGGGTTTAGGGGGTATCGTCTCGTAGTGCCTGACCGCTACGGTGGGGTTGAGGGGGTGTCGGTCTCGTAGTGCCTGACCCCTACGGTGGGGTTTAGGGGGTATCGTCTCGTAGTGCCTGACCGCTACGGTGGGGTTTAGGGGGTATCGTCTCGTAGTGCCTGACCGCTACGGTGGGGTTGAGGGGGTGTCGGTCTCGTAGTGCCTGACCCCTACGGTGGGGTTTAGGGGGTATCGTCTCGTAGTGCCTGACCGCTACGGTGGGGTTGAGGGGGTGTCGTCTCGTAGTGCCTGTCCGCTACGGTGGGGTTTAGGGGGTATCGTCTCGTAGTGCCTGACCGCTACGGTGGGGTTTAGGGGGTATCGTCTCGTAGTGCCTGACCGCTACGGTGGGGTTTAGGGGGTATCGTCTCGTAGTGCCTGACCGCTACGGTGGGGTTGAGGGGATATCGTCTCGTAGTTCCTGGCCGCTACGCTGGGGTTTAGGGGGTATCGTCTTATAGTGCCTGACCGCTCCGGTGAGGTTGAGAAAGTTTTGTTAGGCCTCTGCCACTATTATGTCAGATAATAAATGGAAGAATTTCTGGACTGGACATACCATTTCGGTCAATATATCTTCCTTGGTTATTCACTAGGGATTTTTGTGTGTCGCCAGCCACTTGTGGGAAGGAAAGCTGCCCCCTCCCTCCTCCCACGCTAAAAATAAGGGGAGGGATCACTAGCTGCTCCCCCGCAACATTTTGCGGTTGAAGATATAATCCTTATAACAGCTATTTATTTTAATGAATTCATTGAATTAGGAAATACACATATGACATAGACCAAATAACACTCTCCTCCATATGAATAACATGGGAAATTGGGGCAGAGCCCTGAGGCCTGTAAATATAACTCGAAGTTCTGGCTTCGTTACGACTTTCTACGCAAAATTACCGTCTTATCAAAAAAAGAATCATCGAAATCCGTCAAGTGGTTGTCTTGCAGTCTGCGTGAACTAAATGACCCGATTAGTTTAATATAGGATCAGATGTAGAATATTTTCTTATAAATATTATGTATATATTATTATAACATTTGTATACGTTAAAATAATTCAGTCTGAGTAGTGGTTTTTCCCCGCAGCTTTCCTCGTGGAACTTTAATATTAACCCGACCAGCACTATCACATCGTTGTTTACATTTTACCATGAGATCTTTGCAGTAGCTGTCAAACATCTCAACTACAGCTGGTAATTTTATAAACTATATCCTCCCATAATTATCGGAACTTGCAGGACCCGTGGGGTGGAGCCCTGAGGTTGAATGTAGACACTTTCAGATATATATTAATGTGAAATGAAAGCTGTGTTCATTCAACATTTTAGCTTAATCGGTCCAGTAGTTTTTGCGTGATGGAAGTCTAAATATACATCAGCATCCAATCTATTCGTGCATCCAAACTTTCACATTTATAATATTAGTAGGATAGATAGGTGATGTCGTTTAGAATAAGATATAAAGTATTGTTTATGAAATATTTTTATGACTATATATTTTTAATCTTCCCATTTAATATTTAAAATTCACCTGACGAAATAACTCTGACAATGGTTATCAGACATGCTGTAGTTTATTTTGAACAAATTAAGCGTGGATTGATTTTTTTTTAAGAACACCATTCCTAAAATATGAGTTCTTATGTAAATTTAAATTATTTGAGTATATAATTTGTCTGTTTAATTACCTGTCAAGAAGCACTCATTTTCTAAAGTAGAAGGAGAGAGAAAAACAGTCGCCGCAGTAGAAGGTATGAGCAAACAGGAAGAGAAGGGGTCGAAATTGGGCTAAACACTTGGCGTAATTTATGTATGACCCGTGATCCAAGCTGTGGCTGCTGGGGAGGGGAAGCACTGAGTGGCGAGTGGTCGAGTGGTCGAGTGGTCCAATGGAGTTGAGTGGCTGAGAGCCAGTGTCAGGCCGTGGCCACTCAAGTGGCAGCCCACAGCCGGACTGGACATATCTGTGCAGAGTGATATCACAGTGGAGTTGGTGCGTCATTCAACTGCATACTTGTAGTTGCTGACCAATTATGTGGTTCAAAATTCCTCAGCAATCAAAGATTTCGAGGATCAAGAAAACTTGAGCAAAATGTTTCTAAACTGTCTTGAGTAAATTTCGGCTGTGACTTCTAGCTAAAAGGTTGCGGGCTTCGTTTTTTCTTCAAGTGCATTTTTTGCTTAATATACCTGATCAATGTTTATGTAAAGTTTGCCTATAGCGGCTGAGGATAGCGTGTTACTATACCCGGGCAAGGAGCTAATCAAGTAGCTATATTGATTCATGCCAATTGTCAAATGCAATTCTATTTTATTTGTTTAGCCAGGATAGACAATATAATATTGAATTTGCAATAAATTAAATGCGTTACTAAATATTGTCTAAATCTATAACCAATGACTACATAAACTACAATTGTAGTATATGTAGTTATTGCTATAACTTAAAACTGATATAAATGCAGGTCTTTCATCATATTATCTACTCGTTATTCAAAATTGAGAAATTTCAACTTCTATGTCTTAGTCTTAAATCTTCGCCGAAATTCTTATTATTAAAACGTTTATTATTCTTGATTGATGTTTTTTTCGGTGGTGACATTTGTTTATGATTAATTTATGCATGAATACGATAGAATCCTTTTTCACAGAGCCATCACGTCATAAACTTAATTTTAATACTACTAATACTTTTCAATGGTTTTGGTGCATGATTGTATACATTTATAGCTGGGTTTTAAAAAGTCTCAGAAGAATGCTTCCGAATATTTAAATGCTTACCATAACTCAAATTATATTTGTATTCGTTATTTTTTAACAATTTTCAAAATTTACAGTTTTAAATTTTCAACGACATGAAATGTAGGGTATATTTTATCCATAGCTCGAACCCTAATAGTCGCAACGGTCGTGCAAACATCGTCGACGACCACCGAGACCGTCTACATCTGGCTTTGTACGATCGTTCATAAGCCATCGTTTTACATAACTCGAACCCTAATAGTCGCAACGGTCGTGCAAACATCGTCGACGACCACCGAGACCCGTCTACATCTGGCTTTGTACGATCGTTCACAAGCCATCGTTTTACATAACTCGAACCCTAATAGTCGCAACGGTCGTGCAAACATCGTCGACGACCACCGAGACCCGTCTACATCTGGCTTTGTACGATCGTTCACAAGCCATCGTTTTACATAACTCGAACCCTAATAGTCGCAACGGTCGTGGAAACATCGTCGACGACCACCGAGACCCGTCTACATCTGGCTTTGTACGATCGTTCACAAGCCATCGTTTTACATAACTCGAACCCTAATAGTCGCAACGGTCGTGCAAACATCGTCGACGACCACCGAGACCGTCTACATCTGGCTTTGTACGATCGTTCACAAGCCATCGTTTTACATAACTCGAACCCTAATAGTCGCAACGGTCGTGCAAACATCGTCGACGACCACCGAGACCGTCTACATCTGGCTTTGTACGATCGTTCACAAGCCATCGTTTTACATAACTCGAACCCTAATAGTCGCAACGGTCGTGCAAACATCGTCGACGACCACCGAGACCGTCTACATCTGGCTTTGTACGATCGTTCACAAGCCATCGTTTTACATAACTCGAACCCTAATAGTCGCAACGGTCGTGCAAACATCGTCGACGACCACCGAGACCGTCTACATCTGGCTTTGTACGATCGTTCACAAGCCATCGTTTTACATAACTCGAACCCTAATAGTCGCAACGGTCGTGCAAACATCGTCGACGACCACCGAGACCGTCTACATCTGGCTTTGTACGATCGTTCACAAGCCATCGTTTTACATAACTCGAACCCTAACAGTCGCAACGGTCGTGCAAACATCGTCGACGACCACCGAGACCGTCTACATCTGGCTTTGTACGATCGTTCACAAGCCATCGTTTTACATAACTCGAACCCTAACAGTCGCAACGGTCGTGCAAACATCGTCGACGACCACCGAGACCGTCTACATCTGGCTTTGTACGATCGTTCATAAGCCATCGTTTTACATAACTCGAACCCTAATAGTCGCAACGGTCGTGCAAACATCGTCGACGACCACCGAGACCGTCTACATCTGGCTTTGTACGATCGTTCACAAGCCATCGTTTTACATAACTCGAACCCTAATAGTCGCAACGGTCGTGCAAACATCGTCGACGACCACCGAGACCGTCTACATCTGGCTTTGTACGATCGTTCATAAGCCATCGTTTTACATAACTCGAACCCTAATAGTCGCAACGGTCGTGCAAACATCGTCGACGACCACCGAGACCCGTCTACATCTGGCTTTGTACGATCGTTCACAAGCCATCGTTTTACATAACTCGAACCCTAATAGTCGCAACGGTCGTGCAAACATCGTCGACGACCACCGAGACCCGTCTACATCTGGCTTTGTACGATCGTTCACAAGCCATCGTTTTACATAACTCGAACCCTAATAGTCGCAACGGTCGTGCAAACATCGTCGACGACCACCGAGACCGTCTACATCTGGCTTTGTACGATCGTTCACAAGCCATCGTTTTACATAACTCGAACCCTAATAGTCGCAACGGTCGTGCAAACATCGTCGACGACCACCGAGACCGTCTACATCTGGCTTTGTACGATCGTTCACAAGCCATCGTTTTACATAACTCGAACCCTAATAGTCGCAACGGTCGTGCAAACATCGTCGACGACCACCGAGACCGTCTACATCTGGCTTTGTACGATCGTTCACAAGCCATCGTTTTACATAACTCGAACCCTAATAGTCGCAACGGTCGTGCAAACATCGTCGACGACCACCGAGACCGTCTACATCTGGCTTTGTACGATCGTTCACAAGCCATCGTTTTACATAACTCGAACCCTAATAGTCGCAACGGTCGTGCAAACATCGTCGACGACCACCGAGACCGTCTACATCTGGCTTTGTACGATCGTTCACAAGCCATCGTTTTACATAACTCGAACCCTAATAGTCGCAACGGTCGTGCAAACATCGTCGACGACCACCGAGACCGTCTACATCTGGCTTTGTACGATCGTTCACAAGCCATCGTTTTACATAACTCGAACCCTAATAGTCGCAACGGTCGTGCAAACATCGTCGACGACCACCGAGACCCGTCTACATCTGGCTTTGTACGATCGTTCACAAGCCATCGTTTTACATAACTCGAACCCTAATAGTCGCAACGGTCGTGCAAACATCGTCGACAACCACCGAGACCGTCTACATCTGGCTTTGTACGATCGTTCACAAGCCATCGTTTTACATAACTCGAACCCTAATAGTCGCAACGGTCGTGCAAACATCGTCGACGACCACCGAGACCCGTCTACATCTGGCTTTGTACGATCGTTCACAAGCCATCGTTTTACATAACTCGAACCCTAATAGTCGCAACGGTCGTGGAAACATCGTCGACGACCACCGAGACCCGTCTACATCTGGCTTTGTACGATCGTTCACAAGCCATCGTTTTACATAACTCGAACCCTAATAGTCGCAACGGTCGTGCAAACATCGTCGACGACCACCGAGACCGTCTACATCTGGCTTTGTACGATCGTTCACAAGCCATCGTTTTACATAACTCGAACCCTAATAGTCGCAACGGTCGTGCAAACATCGTCGACAACCACCGAGACCGTCTACATCTGGCTTTGTACGATCGTTCACAAGCCATCGTTTTACATAACTCGAACCCTAATAGTCGCAACGGTCGTGCAAACATCGTCGACGACCACCGAGACCCGTCTACATCTGGCTTTGTACGATCGTTCACAAGCCATCGTTTTACATAACTCGAACCCTAATAGTCGCAAAGGTCGTGGAAACATCGTCGACGACCACCGAGACCCGTCTACATCTGGCTTTGTACGATCGTTCACAAGCCATCGTTTTACATAACTCGAACCCTAATAGTCGCAACGGTCGTGCAAACATCGTCGACGACCACCGAGACCCGTCTACATCTGGCTTTGTACGATCGTTCACAAGCCATCGTTTTACATAGCTCGAACCCTAATAGTCGCAACGGTCGTGCAAACATCGTCAACGACCACCGAGACCGTCTACATCTGGCTTTGTACGATCGTTCACAAGCCATCGTTTTACATAGCTCGAACCCTAATAGTCGCAACGGTCGTGCAAACATCGTCAACGACCACCGAGACCGTCTACATCAGGCTTTGTACGATCGTTCACAAGCCATCGTTTTACATAGCTCCAAAAGCGAGTTCGGACTGTATATATCCGACCACCAGGCGTCACCGGAAATGACCGGATGAACGGGATAAACTTGTGAAACGAAATACGCCACACAAGTGTATGTTTAGATTTTAATTGGAGCGGCGGTTGGGTGCGGAGTGACCGCGTGCTGGGGGTTGGAGGTTGGTGGTGGAGGTTGAGGTTGGTGGTGGAGGCTCCACCGCCACCGACCTACCGAGGTTTGGTTTCCGTTTTCATGTGTCCAACAATCGCTGTTTCTGATAAATGTAGGATCTGCGCACTATTTCCATGGTCGTTTTCACTTTCGTGAATGAAATTCCGTAATAGCTATAGTATACGACTACGAAAAAGATGCTTATAGGATTTTATTCACATTATTTTTATAGGATTATTCTGATTCACATTATTCTGTATATTTTTATTTTTAGTGAATTTCCCCTATAGGGAAGAAGATATTACCGTAGTCGGCATGGTAAGACCTAGGTCCGGGACCATGATAACTTTTCGTTTTGAGGTCCCCAGTTAGATCGACCTATCCGAAGGGGTATTTTTTGGGGGGGGGGGTTGGACCCCAAAAATGGGGTTTTTGAGTTATTACATATAATTTTTGAAAAAGTCAAATTTTAGTTTTTTCCATTGGAATCAGCTTAATAAGACGCACAATTTGGTGTTTTGATCATTACTCTACGTCAAATGGTTACAGAGATATTGAAAGTGCTAATACAGTACGTTGTCCAATGTTATTCTAATGGAGAATAAGAAAAATTGTATATCTCGCTTATTTATCAACTTATCCTGATGAAACTTGGTATATATTGCTTCATATCGTTGTGGTCTATTGATATTTGCGCTAAAAAACGTTTTTTAGCCGATAGTTCCCGTAGCAGCAAACCTGCGTACTCAGCTCCCATGTTAGTCTTATGGAGAATAAGTAACGTGTTATCTCCCTTAATTAATTATGAACATAAATTAATGAAATTTGGTATGTGGCTTTACCTTCTTGAGTTATATTGATATTTGTATAAAACCCCATTTTAGCGAATTTCCCCTATAGGGAAGAACCGTAGGTGGCATGGTAAGACTTAAGCCCGAGACCATGATAACTTTTTGTTTTGAGGTTCCTAGATGCCAAAAACACTATTCGTTCAAATTTATATATGTATATATGTATATATGTATATATATATATATATATATGTGTGTGTGTGTGTGTGTGTGTGTGTGTGTGTGTGTGTGTGTGTGTGTGTCCATTACCACGATAACTTTTGAAAGAAGTGCCCGATTTTGATGAAATTTGGCACAAATGTGAAGAGTATAATATTTATGACTTTAAGTTCGAAATCCAGATCGATGGGTCTATGGGAAGAGGGTTTTATGGGGGTTCAAAATTTTCCAAAAATCTGTTTTTTTAATTTTGTACCCTACAATTTTAAAAACACTATATTTTGGTTATAGCCATTTTATAGAGCTTAAAAACAATTTAGTATTTTGAATCATTAAGATAGGTTTAGTGGTTGTGGAGAAAAGTAAAAAAATGTGTCCTTAAAATTTCCCATGTTAATCTTATGGGAATACGGTTTTTAGATTTTCCTCGGATGATTTCACTAAAAACTCCACATTTCTTTCTACCAATCAATTTAGCTCTACAGAACAATCATTTTGGCGTTTTAATTGTTGTTTTACGTCCAACCGTTGCAGTGATATTCAAAGTGCTAAACACAGTACGTTGTCCAATGTTATCCTTATGGAGAATGAATAAAATGTTATATTTCGATTTTTTATGTATGTATATGTATAGATGAAACGTGGTATGTGGCTTTATCTAGTTGTGGTATATTGATATTAGCACAAAAAAAGTTTTTTATTTTTCCCGGTAGCAGCAAACCTGCATACTCGGCCCCCATGTTATTCATATGGAGAATAAGTAAAGTTTTATATCCCCCTTAGTTGTGAACCTAAATTAATAAAACTTGGTATGTAGCTTCTCCTGGTTGAGTTGTATTGATAATTGCAAAAAAAACGTATTTCTTATCTTCCTTGTTGTAGCAAACCTGCGTACTCAATTATAATGTTATTCTTATAGATAATAAATAATATGCTATATATCACTTATTAATGAATGTATTTTATGAAACTTGGTAAAGTGGTTCTATGTAGTAGTGATACCCAAATATATGCATTGGAAATTCGCTGAGTACGCAGGTTTGCTGCAACGGGGGTATTTTGTGTTCCTTGCTTCAGCAACCCTGCAACACTCAGCCACCATGTTATTCTTATGGAGATTAATTAAAATGTCATAAATCGTATTTATCAATGCATATTGATGAAACTTGGTATGTGTCTTTGTGTGGTATTAAGATACATATACATTATATCATTGGAAATTCGCTGATTAAGCAGGTTTTTGCTGCGGGGGTATTATTATATGCCTGGACGTTGTATTTGACACTCAAAAACATAAATTATACGGTTTTATGCAATATATCTCACTTTGATGGTAAAAATGGAAGAAAACTCATTTAAAATTTACATTAAGAATGACTATTCATGTAATGTGCATATTAATACCTTGGAGCCATACATTAGGGTCACAGAAAAAAACACTAATTTTGCTTTGTAAATTATTTAAAATAATATTTTATTTGTGAATCGTGAGGTTTTTTATTTGATTTGAAAAACTAGAACACAGAAAATCATATAGAAGAGCAATACATACTGAAATGAAGAAAAATATTTCTCTTACTGTTTGGATATACTTCGGTCTTAATCTTGTCTCTCAAGATAAAGTAAATTTACCAAGAAAATAAAATGAAATTCGTTTATCTTTTAACGTATAAACTGTTTAACAATTTGACAGTAAATCGAAAAAAAAGAATCGGTGAATAAAAACAAAATATCACCTACAAAAGTATAAGATATAATGTACATCAAGCATATTTGACAGCTTATGGATTTTCATTTCCATTCCTATTTCAGTGTCGAAAATATATTAACGAAACAAAACCTCACATAAAACGTTTTTTGTTTAATTTTTAAACCCGAATACTGAACTTTTTGTGTAAGTCATCATTTTTAAAACGTTATCGTTTTTGTACACTGACAAAACAAAGCTATTATCGCAGGTCTGGAAAGAGGGGCATATCATTTTTGCGTTAAATACATTTTTGTATAAGGCTGCTACAAAAAACCGTAAACATGTTGTATACATTGTCAAAAAGCTAAACGTGCAAAATCAAGTCTGGAAAATACTTTTTTGTAGTTTTAAAAATACATATATGTTAGTACATAAGGTGCCCACTATCATAATCACTTGTTGCATAGGTTGTTGTGTTGGCAGTGTGTGTAATCCTTGAGGTTGGCAACATCGACTGTGTTTAGCTGTGACATTGCCCTGGTCCTTAGCCCACTGTAACCAACGAGTTATAAATATATCTAAGGTCTCGTCCGGGGTAAAAAATTAAGCTTAAAATGCTGACCGCCAGTTTCCTCAGGTAATAAATCCAATCCTCTCTTCACGATGTTATCTGATCCTCAGTTATGTTAGAAGCTGAGGAAAATGGCGGTCGGCTATGCAGGATTCACTTTTACCTGTAGATACATTTAGGTAACTCGTTGACTGTAACACAGAGAGATGCGAGATATAACCTGTTGTGTTGGCAGTAGCGTGTGATATTCGTGAGGTTGGTAACATTGTCTGTGGTCAGCTGTGACAATTACCTCCCCCAAGGAGGTTTATTAGTACTGGAGGTAACACTGCTTAGCGATTTTTCTCGAAAAAACAAGCCAGTGGTTCTGTTAGGTTGGTCCACTGGTGGGGCAAATTCTCGTTCTTTGAACTATCCTGATTTCTTTGTTTTATTCCTATAAGTGAATCTACTCATGCAAACCACTGGAATAAAAGAAATGATTCAATGATTCAACTATACAGTACCACCAAAATGTCAAAAAACCATCTGGCCAACATAACGATCATAAACATAGCGGCACGCTTTTTCACCATGGAGTGGTGGCTCCAGATATAACACAGAGCTCAGTGCTTGTAACTTACAGGGTGTTCGTTGTGTTGTGTTGGTACTAAAGAGGGGAAATATTGTGCTTCAAGCTGATTTTTCTAAGGCACGTTTTTTCTTCAGAAACTGCATGGCAGTAGTCTCTCCAGATTTTATAGAACTCACTGTCTGCCTCACAACACAGAAGTCTAAGTTTTAGGTTATATCGTCTCAGTACCTCCCACTTCACAATCTTTAAAAGACATCAGAACAAAAGTGCAAGATGTAGGTTGTTCAGTTGTGATCAAGCAGGAGTTCTATTGGTATTACTAGAGGTACCACTGTTGAACAAAACTACGAGCCGTTTTTTCCAAGTTTTGGTGAGGTAAAGAACTACTCGGTGAAATCGAACGAGTCGACAAAGTGAAACAAACGAATAATGAATCAATCTATATATATATATATATATATATATATATATATATATATATATATATATATATATATATATATATATATATATATATATATATATATATATATATATTGTCTAATCCCGTAAGCCCAAATTTGACAATGAAAATGTGAGTAAACGGGAGGTCGTAGAAAGCAGGGAGGGGTCTCATTTTAAAGGTCTGGTTATGAAATGTTGGACAAAATTATTATTTTTTCTCAATTATGTACCGACAATTTGTTACGGAATAAAATATTTCACATTTAAATAGCATAGAGATTTAAAAACGTCTGCTTTGTTTGCATTAAAATCAGATTAAAAAATGTGATTAAGTGTTTCCTTTCTGTGAATTGCCGTGAGTAACTACTTAAATTTGTTTAATTTCCTCAGTAAGTCAAGAGTAAACAAAATCAGATAAGGCAGAGTATTGGATAAAATTTAGGAGCAATGGCCTATTCTTCAGGCCACTAGTTACTTCGTAATCGGTTCGTGGTGAGAATTAAATGCAAACTCAGAACAAGAATTAAGCCTAAATTTATAGATAATTCATTTGCCCTCAACAGGAAGTTACAGAAGTATTTCACCAACAACACAGGCACAACAAACTTGTTTATATTTTATTTATCGTGTCTTCCGGAGTTAAGGTCGTTAAAAGCCCAATGAGTCAATAAAACCTCTGTGTATGATTTTATAGTACTTAAACAACATTTAAAAGATACTTTAAAAGACTGTTTAGCCGTTATTTGTAAATCTATTATCGTACAATAATATCTGGGAAGCCTATTCTAATAACAAAATAAAATACCCCCGTAGCAGCAAACCTGCGTACTCAGCGAATTTCCAATGCATATATATGTATCTTAATACCACATAAAGCCACATACCAAGTTTCATCAATATACATTCATGAATAAACTATTTATGACATTTTAATTATTCTCCATAAGAATAACATGGCGGCTGAGTATGCAGGTTTGCTGAAGCAAGGAACACAATAAATGGGGTTTTATACAAAAATCAATATAACTAATGTAGGTAAAGCCACATACCAAATTTCATTAATTTATTTTCATAATGAAGGGAGATAACACGTTACTTATTCTCCATAACATTGGGCTGAGTACGCAGGTTTGCTGCTACGGGAGCCTTTAGTAAAAAATTCTTTTTTTGAGCAAATATCAATGGTCCACAACCAGATGAAGCCGTATACCAAGATTCGTCAGTATACGTTCATAAATAAGCGATATATAAAATTTTTATTTTCCTCCATAAGAATAACATTAGACAACGTACTGTGTTTTAGCACTTTCAATATCTCGGGAACCTATTGACGTAGAGAAATGATCAAAATACCAAATTGTGTGTTTTTTAAGCTAAATCCAATGGGAAAAACTAAAATTTGACTATTTCCAAAATTATATGTAAAAAATTCGAAAAACCCATTTTTGGGGTACAAACCCCCCCCCCCCAAAATACCCCTTCGGATAGAGCGATCTGGCTGGTTTTCGAACTTAAAGTCATAAATGGTGCTTTACACGTTTATACCAAATTTTATCAAAATCGGATAATTTTTACGAGAGTTATCGTGCTCACGGACACATATATATATGTATATATATATATATATATATATATATATACAGTTTCGAACGAATGGTGTTTTTGGGGTCTGGGGATCTCAAAACGAAAAGTTATCATGGTCCCGGGCCTAGATCTTACCATGCCGACTACGGTAATAGCTTCTTCCCTATAGGGGAAATTCGCTAAAACGACCAAACTAATTATGATAAAGCTGTTAATCAAAATTACATTTAACATTTAAAGACTCTATGAACTTATATTAGTTTATTCGTCATACTGCATTGTAAGAATAGATACGCAATAAACGGACAAAATAAATATGTTCATATTTTGATTGCTTTTATTTTAGTGATTTAAAAGAGAGGGTTTACTTTTAAGAACTGAGCAACCCATTATTGCAGTTCAAAGAACGATAAATTTGCCTCACCAAATGTACCAACCTAACAAAATCACCGGCTCGTGTTTTTGACCAAAATCGACTAAAATAAAATTGTGTAACTAAATTTGTATTAAAAACAAAGAGTACAAATTAAAATAAAGATAATGCAGTGTTACCTCCAGTTATACACTAATCCTCCCTGGTTGTGATGGTGGCAGTGTGTAATATCCGTGAGGTTGGCAACATCGTCTGCGGTCAGCTGTGACAATCCCCCCTCTCCTTTACGACACAGCTACGCTACGGTATACAGAAGTGGTGTCGTGGTGAGAGGTCTTGTCTGTTAACTAACTTGTATTAGTCCCGCTTTGCCCAGACCTTCTCGCTTAAATTGGCTAATTGTGTTCTTTAGACTGTATGATTTAGAATGCTGCCGATTTACTGATTAGCCATACACGGTGTGTCAATAGTATGTTACCATTTTCCCTTTATTTCGTAATATTTTAATTGAGTTAATAGTTAATTGAGTTGATAGTCCTATACTCGACGAATAAAATATTGTCATATTTACGCATTCGAACTTTTGTATTGTTATTCTCTTAAACGGCATAGGCTATATAGGCCCCTAAATAGTAAAAGTGGCAATACACTCTCAACCTAACTTAAATACTCTTTTAGTTTTTTTCCTTAGTTGTTTAGGCTTAGTTGTTTATGTCAAGGAAGCAAAATAATCGTTTACTATAAATCGTCGTGGTTTTGTTGAATTTAATTTAACTAAACACTTGAAAATTCCAGTTACACCTGAAAAATCAAAATAAATGTTAAAATTATCAACTGGCCAAATCAAATCACCGTCCCAATAGATTAAACATTGAAACTTTGAATAACAATGGATGTTAGGAGAAGCAATAATGGTGTTTCACATAGTTTCTGAATGTTCAAACATGTACGAACCACAACGAACACATTGATATGTTATATGATGGTTTTAAGCTATTATATTTTCAGCATAAAATACTCCCTTGCATAAATCCTTCGCCAGTTATACAAACTTTGACTAATTCATAGTGAACAAATACAATTGTATCACGCCTTTTTAAGGACATATATTAATATTTTCTGTAAATGGCTTCATCTGGTTTTGATTTACAGACTTTATTTCCAAAAAGACTCAGAACCAATTAAATGTTAAATAACAGTACTGAAACATGTTCCTTAGCTCCTATCTAATGAGTAATTTTGAATTGATGTCTAATGTAGTTTACACTATTTTTTAATAAGAGATCCATTTCTTGGTCGAAATAAGTTCATGCAATTTTCTAGAATGGATGATCAGTAGTTCTTGGTAAATCTCAGGTGTAAACATACACCTACTTTCTGGCTCGCTTTGGGTGGCTTTCCTGATTGGACGAATAAAATAACGTCTAAAATATAAAAGTTGTAAGCCTAGTTTACGTATATTTTCCAAATATAAACACTCTATTTGACGCAGGCCTATACTTGGCTAATGATATTGGCCTACAGATTATATCGCCGACATCTCTTGGAAGTCCAAGAACTGTTATGCTGTTAAGGCCACAGTGTGATAAGTAGCCATAAATTAAAACTTATATTAGTACGATATACAATAGTTTGCAATTAATTTCTTGCATTTTGATCGTCACGTGTTGCGGTCATAGAACGTGTTGCGGTCGGTTTCACTACTTTATATAATTTAATTTATTTCCCTACGTATTATCATAGATTAAGAATACCACAACTATGTATGTTTAATCTATGGTATTATACTATTTTACAATACTTGCATTTGTAATACAACTAGGACTCAATATGTAATCAAAAGTATGCAGGTTGCAGGAGAAGATAAACATCAGACATGTTGACTTAAAAACTACTAACAAGTTACAATAGTGAAAACAGTGATAACGGAATAGCGGTAATAATTAATATCTTTAACTTATTTTTTGTTTGTATATGTTCGATGTTACAATCAAAGACGGGTCAAGTATATTATGCCACCAGCATTTTTCCAACAGGTATAATTTTTATCTTATACTGATGTTTTTACTAAAGAGTGAAAGGTGAGAGCAACCTCCAATGGTGCAATGATTTTGCTTTGTGTGTAATTCCAACTTGTAGTTTACTTCCCCGTGGCTAACCTAAGTTAGGTTATATCATATAATAAATAATACTGTTAAATAATATTAATTCATTTATCTATGGTTACATTCTTGACAGAAAACAAAACCTATCATGACCTAAAATCGTAATATAAAAATAAAAAACTCATTATAAATTACTCGACCCGATTATGAAACTACCCGCTGCGGCTGTCAAAGTAGGTTTGGTTATTTAATAAGTAAACTTAGCGTATGTAAGATTGATATATTGATATTGTAACAGGATGATTAAAGACATCTTGTCGTTTTATCCTCACTATTGATAATTAGTTCAATTAATACTTAACTACAACAAATTGCAGTGATAAAAACAATTTATAGGAATAGGCTATGCAAAAAAAATACTTGTACGGCCACAACATACAGTTTACAATGAATATCATGCAGTTATGAGCACAACACAAGATATTGAACAGCAAGAGCTACATTGGTACAAGCAACAATTCGCTCCTTAGGCCTAAATTGACCCACCCACTATAGCGTGATTCCTATTTTGACCTTTACTTTGTGATTGTTGTACGTTAATAATCAGTGAAAACATCTTCCAAGTTATGTTTGACCATATATTTTCATATCCATTCTTGCCCTGACCTGTTCCTCATATGAAAAATTGGTTTAGATACATTTTTCCGACACTTTAATTGCTTTAGAACATGTTTCGGCCCTAAAGAACCATTTAAAAACACAATAATACATAGCAGATTGCCGAGTCATGAAGATCAAAATAAAACACACAAACATATTTTAAGCACACACGGTTACAACATGGTACTTGTATTTGACAACAAGATAGGCCTATACACTTGTATTAGTTATGGTCTTAAAACCTGTTGGTATTTGCCTGTGTGTTTTATTTCTAATGTGCATGCAGGTTTCTGTGCACCACTGTGATTTGTAAATGGTTCAGTTTCCAAAACATATCTACAAAATTTGACCTCGTGTTAAAAAAAGTGTTTCCAAATTCTTATATAACTGTATAACTGTTTGTACTATTTTAATATTTTGTAGTGAATAAAGGTTTATATAATTGTTAAAAATCCCTCGAAAAAGCTATAATGCCTATCTTGCCGTTTTTGACATATTCTGCATTCATTTGATTTAGTAAAGGGCAGTCGAATTTCATCCTGCATACCTCTCCATATTCACAATCTAAAGCAGTGGTGATATGCGTTTCTTACTCCCATATAACTTAGGCCTATAAACCCACACAATATCAGAAAAAACACAAATTTGAATTTCTTGTAAACCAAGCCATTAACATTTTTTTTGTTATGTTTAACTTTTTGTACATTATTTTAATTAATATTTTCATGTAAGTTTTATCAACATTTTGGTTTAGGAAAACAAAGTGATTGATGAGCAATTGAAGTGAGTAAATGTCTTTTGGTGAGTGAAATCGTTATTAGATAATGACAGTCTATTATATAATAATAACTTAGGCCTATATATTATATGACTTTTACTTAATTATTGATTTTACAAAACAAGTTAAGATGTTTATCCCGGTACACGGTTCAAATGCGTTCTCAGTGGCTACTGAACCGATTGACAAGATTTATGTGTCAGATTAAAGGGGACAATGCGTAGATTTTCCGCACTTCCAGAATTTTCAGAGTTAAAAAGTTACAATGTTAATCTTATGGAAGAACTGTAATTATTGAAATTGAGCATTTGACTGCTGTTGAAGGTAACAAAACGAAATGCAGAAGAAAGATAAGCTGTTTTAAGCTAACCTTTAGAATGCTAACTTTTCAATTTAAACTGCTCGAATTCGAACAGCTGGATCTGCTAGTTTAAAGGTTATTTCAAGCTTTTAATTATTATGTCATATAACAAAAAAAAATTAAAAAAATAATTCATAATTAATTAAGGATTAGTTTTGCACAAAGATCCAACAAAGATATAACAGTTATTTCATTCTTAAATAGCAATATATATAATATTAAAAAAATATCAATTAATTAATGATTCGTTTAAAAAAAAAACTCAACTCAAGCTATAAGAGGCAAAAGCTATTCAATTGTTAAATAACAATAATTATGTTCAGTTCGTTATTACTTTTACGGATTTGTTTCATAGTTATTTTGTGTTACTACTTGAGTCTTGATTATTGTTGTGAACTATTATATTATTATGTATCTTATTATGTAAACTATTTTTTGTGGGAGATATAAAGATTGGTGTTGCTACTTAGAACAGTCTACAGATTAATTGTACATATAAGAAATAATAAACCTATACAAATATGTGTTGTGCGCTATGAAAATAAGGACTCATATTGCGACTTAAAACAGCCTACAAAATAATTTTACACGTTTTACAATGAAATAAGTTGTTTATATGTTATGGCACATATAAAAACTTATTTCATTGTGAAACATGTAAAATTAAATCAATCTATTGTAGAAATTTAACTCTAAACAAAAAATGAACCGAAAAGTTTTTGGGAAAATGATCGATCGTTTCAGTATTATATTACAGTTAAGTACAATAAATATAATGAAGAAAATTATACCGTAACCAAGCAATATAGGTTGGTGTAATTTTTAAAGATTTTAAATTTACCTGAATTTATTATAACAAGTAACAACGTAACGTTGTTTTACGAGAGGGTATTTAAATTAATAATTCTCTCGCGAAGTACTCTCGGAATCAGTGTTAAACATTTGTTTAAGCATTAAATTACCCCGAGGAAAAGATACAAAAAGAACCGGAGACGTGTCAGACTGCAATTAGTCATTTATTTACAGAGGATTATAAAAAGACGAATTATCGCGCTGTGAGAGAGCGGATTTATTTTTAATCAGTGTCTTTATAATAGAGTAGGGGGGAAATCCGGGGATGGGGTTAGCGGGGGATGATGAAGGTGTAGAAAATATGGCGTCGTTTTATTCTCGTGCGGGCTTAATAAAATATAGAAAAAGAAAGAGCTCGCCCTGGGAGAGGGGTGTATGGAACTCCGAATGCCAGCCACGTTGCCGGCAACGTTCCCGAGTTTTTATTATTATTATATTTCCCGGTACATAGTAAACCCGGTGTGCAGAAAGAAGAGAAAAATCCCCGGCCTATCTCTCTTTTTTCCACCGCACACACGCGAAAACGCGAGGAAACGAGTCCACGTGGACTAGACGGCGAGATGTCACAGTTGCTAAGCGACGCGGCAGTGAAAACGCTCCCCGATTGGCCAGAGGTTCGTTTTCATTGGCGCGTTCTCGGAGCGGGCGGCCCCTCGGTCTCCGTGTTGGCATACGGCAGAGGCGTGGCTCACTCAGCGGGCTCGCCGCTATTGGTCAAGTGGCCCGAACGGCGCGCTCTCATTGGTGCAGAGCTCCTCAGTGAGTCCACGTGGACTATCCGACCGTGTAGTGCTCTTGCCCCTGTGTAGTTGATACCAGTAATCGTCCAGAAAGGGGTGTACGGGGTCGCCGCTTCATTCCGGGTCGAAGGGAGGGTAGAAAATAGAACGGTCGTATTTGTGAGGGGAATTTCATAGTGAGTTTCGATACAAACAGAAATATCTCGCATTTTCTCTTGACGATTGTGTCGTGCAAGTGGAGTGGTTTTTCATAAGAATATGCTTTGCTCGTGGCGAGTGATGAGAGTATTTCGCTGACATTTTCCACTACTACTTGTACTAGAAGTGTGCATACATAGTACAGTGGCACAGCGGCTAGCGGGGTGGCGAACGGCGCGGCGGGTGCGTGGAGGGGAGGGGAGGGGCGCGTCGCTTCACCGCCAGTCGAGTAGTGGCCTCCGTCGAGAGTATAACGTCGCGTCGCCGCGCTCTGGATACGTGTATAGTGTTGTGTGTGGTGTGTACAGTGTGCTAGTGTGTGTAGCCAGTGGATAATCATCATGTGCTGACGTACAATGTACCCGACTGCCACCATGAATGCCGCCGCCGTCGCCGCGGCAGCCCGACATCCGGTATGTACCACTTCCGGCCTCTTCGCTACCGAACATTTTCCATTCGTAATACAATATATTCAAAAAACAATCGGAGGTGTCACAAGCCACTGCTCCTCGATCCTACCGCATTCGAAGTATGATGACGTTATAATATCAATAGGCCTATCAGTTATTTAGTCGTCGGCATCTTTAAATTAAGAGGATTCACTGTAAACGAATGTTTATTATAAATTTGAAATGTTATGTCGTTTTATTGCAAAGCCAGTATGTTGTTTAAAGAGGAGCGGTAATGACAACTCTTTGAACGCAAAGAGATCACTCACATGCTTATTAGCGATTCATGATGTAATTCAAGTTTTTCTAACGTGCTTCATCAGTTTGATGTCTTTGAATAAATAATGAAAACTATAAAATTCATAGGAATGTTATTGTAGCCTATAACAACATGAACAACTGGAAATATACACGAATGAACAAATTCCTTTGATGAGCGCTGTTAATGTTTTATAAGGCTTTTATTTTTAACCCTTTCATTTTTCCAATCGTGAACCTATTTCGCCGTTTACCTAAAATTAACTTGATTCCACCTCCCCTAACCTGAGAAGCGGTCTAAACTAATTTGGACAGTTCATTGTAGGGCCTATTTTAAAATAGATCCGGTAATTGCTCTGTGTGTTGTGAGTGGGAAACTGCATGTCTATCAAATTACCTGTCTGCTTCCACTCGTAAATTATATTAATTACTATGTGTCGCTTTATCTGTCTTCTACTTTGTCTTACCTTTTTTGCATCGTGTTTTTATTGTAAGTTAGTCTAAAGTATACTCTTTTCAAGATGGCAGCGTTGGCAGCGTATTTAAAAATCATGTTGAAATTGAAAACTCCTTATTCAACAGACTGAACTGTTTACACGGCTGAGGGAAGCGGTAGCAACGTTGCAGTACGATCAGACGAAGGCTTCGAACATGTTTGGCCGCGACGCCTGTATTTATTTCATTAGGGCCGGGGTGTTGTTAGTAAATTACCCTGAGATGGAGATAAGAGCGCGTGTGAGGCCCTGCTATTATTGGGCGCCCGCGGCTCAGATCTGATGGCCCTGGTAGGAAATAATAGTCACTTCCGAGGGGAATAAGGCCGATAATGGCTCGCCGGCAATCCTCGATTTGTTGTCGATTACCAATGAGCTTTCTCGATCGAAATTTGATCAGTTTCTTAAGTTCTGACTAATGCACAAATTCCATCTGGCAGACAACCGACTTTCAGCTAAAGACGTATTTGTGTATAAATGGGAGTGCCGAAAATTGCAAACTTCACTAAGCAATAAGCCTGATAGTAATTCATATTTGGAAATGTTACATTAGTGTTAAACATCAATGTGGGTAATCCATGTGGAAATCATCTTAATTAAGCTCTTCCAGGAGTTGATATAGCCTAAATTTGATTGTATCAAAGCCTAAACAAAATCCTAAAACGTGGGTATATTCCCTACAGGTAGACTAGTAGGGTCTATCCTATAATACATTTCAGCTTATTGACTGTTCAATGTCATTACGGTACAAGTTTCAAGAATAATCGGTAGTTAAAATTGCCAGGCAAGTTTTAAACATTTAAATGAATAGTCGCTGACAAAGACGAACAAAACATTGATCTAAACCTGCTCTCACGCAGTCTATTGATGAGGGATTTTAGATTAATTAAGATAAACGATCGACTGGTTTTATTTGACATCATTACAGATGTTTGTTTAAGATATTTGATTTACTATGCCATTTTAAGATTAACGTATTTCTTACTGGGAAACAAATTTTATTTGCAGGCTAAACGTTATTTACAATGCAAACAATTATCTAGTCTGTTTGATATATGAGTGTTTTATGATTTATCGATCTAATCGTTGGTAAAAATGCTTATTCTTTTCGGTACTTTGGTATTATACGGATGCCACTATTTTTGGAGGTTAAATTTTTACCGGATACAAAGGATAACTACCTAATTCGAAAAAACGTACTTTTATTGACTTACTGTACAAATTTTACATCATTCTGATGAGCGGTCTTTGTGTTGTGCCTCCCAAAAGGCAGCGATGTCCGCTAGGATCGTGTTGAATGCGTCGCCGCCGCTAGCAGCCAGACCCGATCGCCACAGGTACGCCGCCAAATATATATCGCGCTGTGGCAGTTATGTTAGGATGAGTTATCATAAAAATACGTACGGTTTCCTCTTCATGTCGAGGTAAATCCCACACGAAAATAACGTCACTCATTATGAAAACAAATGTAACGTAGTGCACGGCAATAAATCACTCATGACACTGACCCCCAGATTACAGGCGGTGACAGGTGATGCGCGCGCTCCGGTCAATGACCTGACCTTGGCCTATTTGGAGGGGGTTTGACGGCCGGAAGTATGACTCATCAGGTATCATTCGATTCGTAACAAAACAAGGAAAGTCCTACAATCATTTTTATGATAACCCATCCTAACATAACTGCCGCAGCGCGCTGCATAAGGGTGGCATCCGTATAATACCAAAGTACCTTATTTTCTTACCATCAGTTCAAACTTATATTTACTGCATACATATTACTGCAACTGTTTAAGGTACAGGTAATATTAGGCCTATCCTACTATATAACACAATACTATATAATACAACAAAAATATGTGCGTGCATGTTTTTCGGTTTTGATTTTTCCATTCGTATACAAATATTATACGCTAAAAATGTGTAATATCACCACATTTTATGGTACGTTAAACAAATTTATTAATTTATTTACTTAGCATTAAATCCATACAGCAGTTGTATAACCAAACGGAGTGCACTCAATTGAGTTTAGTCTTATCACTTCTCTCTCCACGCACTGATGGCGCTTTCCCTTATTCGTGTCATTCCACGATATGAAAAGCACGCCGGTTTCCCCAGCATTCACGGGAGGACCGAGTGATCTGGGGTTTCCCCACTGTTAAGCTCCTCGGATACCCTGAGCTTAACCAAGTTAGTGGGCGGCGACCGCACCGGCTGACCACACGATAATGAAACCTGCAGCCACATTGTGGTCCGACCGTAGCAGCCCGCCGCCGGGAATGTGTTTAATGCCCCACAAGTTGTGTTCGGTTTGGCTTTTTGTGGAAACGGAATTCCGTTGTTGCGTGTTTTAGTTTTTTGGCTTCGGGTTGTTCGTTCTCGGATATTTTTCCATCTGGTGAATATTCGTTGAAAACATTCCTTTGGTTGTATAACGTCCGTTATTATATATATTTTTTTAAATTTTACCTGTAATGGAAAGTGTCTGTGATTATTTTTAATCTTGAAACTCACTATTTCTTAGAATGACTTAGCTATTACCTTTTTTTTAACAAGTTTACCGCATTTATTAGGGCTACAACTTTTGGCACAGTGTAGTGTTTCGTATGAAATACCTATAATCTGTCAAGTTGTTCGTCCAGATGAAAAAAAATAGTACCATAATACCTAGTAGGAGTTTTGATAATTTGTTCTTAAGTTGTTAAAAGTGAAATATAGCAGGCCTACATGACATGATATAACAAAAGTAGCTAGGACTACTAGGATTTTGAAAAAAAAATACAGTACAGAAGATTCCTTTGGTATTGTCCGACCGGAGGGTGACAGGATTATTTACGATCCCCAAGCCCTAGGGTGTTGAACCCTGGACCCACAACCCCCCAAGGGCCATAATAGCAGGTACTCCGCTCCGAGAACTCGGGGTTCCAGGGTAAACTTTCTAATTCCCTTCTAACAACACCTCCTCACATGCGCACCTGTGCGACCCCTGTTTATTTTTGAAATCAGCCAGCTGTGGTTTTGGTAGGTTTGCAGAGTAAATAATGTTGAATGCTGTTTTCCTAAGGGGAGTGATTTTTTTATCATAGGGTTTTCAAAAGACGCTTCTGCTTTTGGGCGCAATATTCTCAATACATCACAGGGATGTATTTTTAAGATATAGGCAAACGTAGGCCTCTATATTTTCAACTAAACCGTCCAATTTTCTAATGAACATGGCATTTCTGGCGCTTCATGGCATTTTGTGTTAAGGCCGACTGTTTGACGCGTCTGTATTAATCAGTATGATAGAGAGAGGGAAGCAGAATTGGGAGCTTTGCATGAGGTACGTACGATAGGTCTGACAACTGCAAAGAGTTGAAAACACATCGAAAAGATAGACCTTGAAAAAGAGAGTGTTTAGTAAAGTTGGAGTAACCTAACTTAAAATAACGGAGTCCTTATTGGTATTTTAACTGTCCGATTCTATAAAACAATTATATTCCGCCATGGCTCAAAATGTATCTACAAGATGTGTTTAAAATTAAGTAAAAAAAATTGTGTATGAGTTTCATTTTTGTTCCTAACTGTTGTTTTCAACTAATTAACAAACAAAAAAATTCTGTCTTACGTCTCTAAAATAAAATACCCCCGTCGCAGCAAACCTGCATACTCAGCGAATTTCCAATGAATATATAACATAACACATTAGAACACTTAACAGGATTCATAAGAAATGTATTCACAAACAAGCGATATTTAAAATATTAATTATCCTCCATAAGAATAACATTGGGGATGAGGACGCAGGTTTGCTGCAACAAGGCACACAAAACAATGGATTTTTATGCAAATATCAATAGAACTCATCTTAGTGAAGTCACATACCAAGTTTCATCCATATACATTCATAAATAAGCGATATATAACATTTTAAGTATTTTCCATAAGAATAACATGGGGACCAAGTACCTAGGTTTGCTGCTACAGGAGCCATAGGCGGAAAATTTTTTGTGTGCAAACAACAATAAACCATAACCAGATCAAGCCATATACCAAATTTCGCCAGTTTATGTTCATAAATAAGCAAGATATACAATTTTTCTTTTTCTCCATAAGAATAACACTAGACAACGTACTGTGTTTAGCACTTTCAATATCTCGGTAACCAATTGACGTAGAGCAATGATCAAAATACCAAATTGTTTGTTTTTTTAAGCTGAATTCAATGGTATAAATTACAATTTGATTTAAATTAAAATTAAATGTGAAAACCCCAAAAAACACATTTTTGGGGTACAAAACCTCCCAAAAACCCCCCTTCGGATGGTGCGATTCATCTGGTTTTCGAACTCGTTCAAATAAATGGTACTTTACACATTTGTACCAAATTTCATTAAGATCGGACCTTTTTTACGAGAGGTCCGTGCTTACGGACACACACACACACACACACATATATATATATATATATATATATATATATATATATATATATATATATATATATACATATATAAAAATTTGAACGAATGGTATTTTTGGCATCTGGGGACCTCAAAATGAAAAGTTATCATGGTCTCGGGCTTAAGTCTTACCATGAGACCTACGGTAATAGCTTCTTCCCTATAGGGGAAATTCGCTAAAAGAAGTAAAACATCAGATGAAATATAAAAATGTCTGTAGGCTATTCAGTTATAACACGAGATTGTTCCCATCATGACACACGCCTACAGTTTAGACAACGCTCAAAACCAATCTAATTCGGACCCAATTAACAGCCTATAAATCTCCCAACCGCAGTAATTCAGCCATGGGACGGCGCGGCGCGGCGCTTGTCGCTTGTAAGACAAGACTCACCCGCGGCTACGCCAGCGAGCTCTGTCGGGGACGTGTTAAAAACAGCACTTAGCGACAGTGAGAGAGAGAGTGTGTGTGTGAGGGGGGACTGCGGGGCTTCATGGCGAACACCTGCCTGCCTGCCTACCAGCTGACACATCCACACAGTCAACTGTGCGTACAATACCACCGATTTGTTGGCCTTATTCTTCTGTTTTATGGTTCATATTGTTTGAACTGTATATACAATGTGCAGTTACGGAGTTGCATGTACATTGATTCGCACATATATAGGTGCATTACAATAAATTATGTTTGATAAATTTCTCTATAACATTCAGTTAGGCCTATACATTTTCGTTTACAACCAATTGAGATCCATACAGTGAGAGTTATCGTTGACATCAAGTTTCTTTCAACTCGCATTATTAAAGGTTTTCACCAAATTGGGTAAAGTAGCTTCCGTAGATCCAACGTAAATACTATACAATACTAGCTGTTACCCGCAGGCTTCGCCCCGCGAATTATTTATAAAAACTATGATAGTTGTGTGTGCTGCATTCTGTGGTTAGCCCGTGGAACTACTACGAATCAAGATCAGCTGTTTGTATTTTTATCAGCTCAAACAAAAATGAATGTCCATAAGGAATACATGGGAAATTTGAACCCCCGTAGGGCATAGCCCTATAGAATTTTCACAACTTATATGTTACTAACTATAGTTACTATTTGTTACTCAGGACTATCAAGTACCTCTCTGCAAAATTTCAGCTCGATCAGTCCAGTAGTTTTCATGTGATGGAACTTCAGAGTTGTGCACAAACATCCATACTTTCACATTTATAATTTTAGTATGATAATGATTATGCACTTGATTTTAATTAGGCCTATTAATATTTTGCACGCGCTGTACACCATTTGAATCCTGAGGCAATGTTGTTACACTTTCAAAAAGGGACAGTCTTTCCAGTATTAAAATTTATGTAGGTTTAAATCGAAAAAGCAATATTTTAAACCGGTTGTTTTTCGTGAATGTTTGGAGCGTTGAAATAGTCTGGAATTAATACTTCAAAGGTAAATAAATGGTTTTATAAGACGCGATGAAAGCACAAGTCTACAAATTGTCATTTCATCTCCAACGCGCCAATCGACTTAGCCAAACAGTCGCTTAAGATTACAGCGATGATTATGTATGAAGTTGAAAACAACCGCTCAACCGCCGCTTAACACTTGGCCCCGGGCTCCCGACCACTCCATGGCGTCGAACACGCTCCTGAGTACAAACATCTTGTGTTATCTACCCACCGGTTATTTTTGTAGCTGATGATGACTTGCGGAAGTTAAAACACTCATTAGTTCAGGTGAGCCCTGTGCTGATGATAGCAGTGCAATAATAAATATACAGTAGGCCTTTAATGTCAAATTACAATATTTATACCAGCAAGTAAACTGTTCGCACGCTAGTTGTTAGGACACTCCATTCAGTTGAAGGAGAATGTTGTTCTTTCATAATTAATTTACATCGACGCATTTAAATATGTATATTTTGAGAAATCTTACCTTATCAATCTAGTTAATTCAGTTAGTCCTTAAATCCGGATTTCGGTTCCCGTAGGACCATCATCAGTTGGGACTATAAGGGTCAACCAAGCTAAAATATAACTGAGTATTCATCCGAAGGATTTCTTCGTGATTTTTTAAACTGATTTCACATACTACACAAACACTAAAACATCTATTTAAAAACTGTCTTCTCAAGCTTTTTGTAATTCCGAACATATTTCCTGAGCTTAACCTCAAACTACACATTGCATCCATGCACTCTGACACTTAGTCAGAGATGACTTAATAGGGTGAAAAATAACTGATGATGGTCCTACAGGAACCGAAATCCGGATTTTAAGGACTAACTGAATCAACTAGATTGCTAAGGTAATATTTCTCAAAATATACATATATATCTCGCAATCTGAGGCATATAATGAATGACATTTAAATACTAGTAGGGACATGTCCTTTAAAACTACCTTACCGTTTTTGCGCAGTTGGTTTTGAACCAGTTAATATGTAATAAAGTGATGACAAATAATTTGTTTTCCATAAATTGTTAAAGGTTATATTTAGGCGAATAACCTTTGTAGTTCTGGATTGAATCTCATAATTAATTTATTGATTTAAAATGTTTACAGGCATTGGTATACCATTGCATTATAGCATCGGTAGGCCTATATTGTTTATAAGTCAAATACGAAATGTTCAAAATTAAATAAAGTTCATGATAAAACAACATTGTCAACACTTTTAAATTATAATATGGAGATCGCCCCTGTCAGCAGCAAATAGGGCTTAAGGGCCTTCCTAAATTTAGTATGTAGTGTTTCCACCCTGAGGCAATCAGGCAACGCATGTAAGTGTTTCACGGAGCAATAATAAACATTTGTTTTATGTTTTTTTGAATCGGGAGATGTAAACGTTGGCGAATAAGCTGGAGATATTCTAGGCTCTAAAAGGCTTCGGTTATTCATAACAAAAGTTATCGTGGGTTTTACGTTAAATTATATTCATTTAAGTATTATCAACAACCACCGCGAAATAGGACTATGATGAACCCCAATTGCAGTCAAATTATAGCCGCAGGACCCGCAGAACACGAGGCCCGGCAATCAGCTGCTTTAACGGCCGATTGTGGTTCCGCCCGGTGACCGTCAACACGCTGTCCACCGCACAGGTCCCCACTACCGCACTTACTACACAGCACACACACACATACACACACACTCGACAATCACACGCCGGAAACGTTCCAACGCGGGGCCTCCACTTCCACCCTTCAGGAGCGTTCCACGCGGCCGCGCCCGGAACTAACACCGTGACGGCCCGCCCGAAGCATTAACTTTCCCAGAGGTTTTGTTAATCAAATTTATTTTCGGAGTGTGAAATAGCCACGGGTAATGAGCGTAACTGGAAGAATGCCTCGGAGGCTGTTACGACTTGATAGGGAATTTACTGCCGTGTAAAATCGACTGCGCGTTACCCAATTAGCGCACGGGTCGCGTTATTCAGTCATCGGGTAATTTTGGCTGTCTTTCCTTGTGGAGACTTTCGAGTATTTACTGCTATTCTTTTTCTAAATATGTCACTAAGTTGAACAAAGGTCAAAATTCGATCTTGTATTTCAGAATGGCTTACGTAAACTTCACTAATTTCTAGATATTACCACATTTTTCAGACCTAGCTACAAGCTTAGTTTTGCATGCATCGTCTCGCAACAAATAGCGTTTCTACCTGCTTCTCTCATAACTCCAATGTTAGCTTTCAAAGCCCGTCCCTCCTCAACGGATGACTATCCAATTTGTTGATTTATGGTCATTAAAAGCGCAAAAACATATATATATATATATATATATATATATATATATATATATATATATAGGTAGTAGATTTCAGCGATCAGAATTTAGCTATCATAAATAGTTCACCCACAAAATAAATCGTAAATATTTTATACTTTAGAATTTGGTTGAACAATTATCATGTGTGATGTCGCCATTTTGCTCACTAAAATCGCCAGGTATTTTTTTTTTCTTTAAAATGAGCTATACATGAACAATTTCAAATAATCCGTTTAATAAGGGGCTTTGAAAGGTAATTGGCCTAATGGGGAAGCAGGTAGAAATACGTGACTGGAACCCCCTCTTAATTCCAAGTTTCCCCTCTACCCCCAACGTAGAGGGGAAACACTATCTACTCCTGGTCACACGATTCGTCGCTCGATCGGTCGTGTTATACACACTGAGAGCGCCAGAATGTATACCAGTCGGGCCCCGGGGGTGGGTTCAGACTCACGGGGTTCTGTTTTTGTCAGCCCCACCTCGGAGGGCGAGCCGCCCGCTGGGACGGCAACAGATGCCCATTTTTCACCTCGCGGAGTGGAACTAATGTGCTTTTGGTGGGTGGCAAAAGAAAAGATTTAACCACTACTACCTTTGGTTTAAACACGTTTCAGTTTTATAGTTTTTGAAATTTACAAGACATTATGAGTTTTTATTCTACTCGTGCTTTTGATCAACAGAGTGCAGGACGTACATTGCTGCGTGTATGAGGTAATTGGTGTAATAAAGCGTTACTTAAATTCTCAGGCGTGTAGTAGCTTGGTAGGAAAATAAATTTGGCAAAGTGGGTATTGTCAGGAAAATAAATTTGGTAAAGTGTGTGAGTACGTGTTGTGGCGGCCGAGCAGTCTCGTGGGTCACTCCTGGGACTATTGTGGGACCCAGCGCCCACCCTCTCATTTCTCTTTTGCCCCTATCAAGTTAGCTTGTACTTTTATTTAAATCAAGTATAGTAATACTTCAAGTTTCAAGTTTAATTTACTTCATGTTTCGTAGGCCTGACTGCAATAAGTATCCTACTTACGTATGACGCTTAAAAATTCTGATGATAAGTCACAGTATGTATATATTTTCAATATTTTACTGTAAAATATTGAAAATATATAAGTAAAATTTTTACTGGGTCTGTTTCTTTATGCATGTTGTATTACATTGAAGTAATACATTACATTGCATTACATTACATATTACATTGAAGTAATTACAATTAAAGTAATCGGCTATAGTTTTATTCGTATTTCTGTAGCGACATTTTCTATCGATATCCCAAACAAGCCAATACTTAGAAATCGAAAGTGACAGAAAACGTGTTAAAAATCGCTTAGTACAGTCACAATTAAAGTGGCAAGTGGCAATTTCCAGGAGCCCAACGACAATTGGACGCCCCGCTCCCGGGCTCCATCTTTAATTAAATAAATGATCCAATCAATTGGTTCAGTTCGTTTTCAGATTGATTCTTTTTGACGTCGCGACCAATTACTTGCGAACGTGACACCCGACTTCAAACGTGGCTCTTTGCGATTGGTTCGTTTAATTTTCAAAGCTGTTGACAATCGGGTTCGAATTATCGATCAAAGGTCGTAAATATGATGTAATGTAGTACCATTGACTGTAGTAGTGTTGTAATGTAATACCATTGACTGTAGTAGTGTTGTAATGTAATACCATTGACTGTGGTAGTGTTGTAATGTAGTACCATTGACTGCAGTAGTGTTGTAATGTAGTACCATTGACTCTAGTAGTGTTGTAATGTAGTACCATTGACTGTAGTAGTGTTGTAATGTAGTACCATTGACTGTAGTAGTGTTGTAATGTAGTACCATTGACTGTAGTAGTGTTGTAATGTAGTACCATTGACTATAGTAGTGTTGTAATCTAGTACCATTGACTGTAGTAGTGTTGTAATGTAATACCATTGGCTGTAGTAGTGTTGTAATCTAGTACCATTGACTGTAGTAGTGTTGTAATGTAATACCATTGGCTGTAGTAGTGTTGTAATGTAGTACCATTGACTGTAGTAGTGTTGTAATGTAGTACCATTGACTCTAGTAGTGTTGTAATGTAGTACCATTGACTGTAGTAGTGTTGTAATGTAGTACCATTGACTCTAGTAGTGTTTTAATGTAGTACCATTGACTGTAGTAGTGTTGTAATGTAGTACCATTGACTGTAGTAGTGTTGTAATGTAGTACCATTGACTATAGTAGTGTTTTAATGTAGTACCATTGTGTGTAGTAGTGTTGTAATGTAATACCATTGACTGTAGTAGTGTTGTAATGTAGTACCATTGACTGTAGTAGTGTTGTAATGTAATACCATTGACTGTAGTAGTGTTGTAATGTAATACCATTGACTGTGGTAGTGTTGTAATGTAGTACCATTGACTGCAGTAGTGTTGTAATGTAGTACCATTGACTCTAGTAGTGTTGTAATGTAGTACCATTGACTGTAGTAGTGTTGTAATGTAGTACCATTGACTGTAGTAGTGTTGTAATGTAGTACCATTGACTATAGTAGTGTTTTAATGTAGTACCATTGACTGTAGTAGTGTTGTAATGTAATACCATTGACTGTAGTAGTGTTGTAATGTAGTACCATTGACTGTAGTAGTGTTGTAATGTAATACCATTGACTGTAGTAGTGATGTAATGTAGTACCATTGACTGTAGTAGTGATGTAATGTAGTACCATTGACTCTAGTAGTGTTGTAATGTAGTACCATTGACTGTAGTAGTGATGTAATGTAGTACCATTGACTGTAGTAGTGTTGTAATGTAGTACCATTGACTGTAGTAGTGTTGTAATGTAATACCATTGACTGTGGTAGTGTTGTAATGTAGTACCATTGACTGCAGTAGTGTTGTAATGTAGTACCATTGACTGCAGTAGTGTTGTAATGTAGTACCATTGACTGTAGTAGTGTTGTAATGTAGTACCATTGACTATAGTAGTGATGTAATGCGTAGTGAATTATATACAAGTGTTATTGTTGTAAAACCGGAAGTTATACGCTATAAATCGTATCGCTATACGCGATAAAAAAGTTTTAACTCATCGTTTCTGCGGTGTCAGTTGACTTTTGTAACGTATCCATTAGGAAACGTTATATTATATACCCACAAATAGATTTGTATCTACACGATTCTAGAAGGTTGAATTTGATAAAATATGAGTTATCATCTGTATATATTTACACTTTCCGTTAAATCTGTGATGTAACTAGTGTTTTATTTTTCTGTGGTTCTTTTGCAAAATATGTTTTTTATAACCATTAGGGGGCCTTCAACATATCAAGTTTAAAGCAACGCATATAAATTATTTAAGGAGGCCTACGTTAGTTTTAAAAGGAGTTCGTGATTTTAGAAAGTCTTTGTAATTTGTATAATTTCAGACTCAAATCTCGTGAAGAGGTATTCATTACATCCAAGTTTCGGTATAACGGTGCAATCCCGTCTCTGTTTGCGGTGGAAGAATAAAACGAAGGAAACGGAAGACAATTATGCGATCCTTTATCCGACCACAAACAAACCTGCGGCATTGTTCTCTGTTTACCGCCCCCTCCCCCGGCTGAAAGACGGGATCCTTAACTCACCAAGAAAGCTCTTTGAGGTCGGCCCACCGAATTAAAAACGTAGAGGGAGAAGCAAAGCATGAACTTCCTTCAATCAAAGACCCGTAATCAGATGGGAGCGGAGGGGAGATCGGTATCGCAAGAAACCACCGCCACATGCTGGGGGGAACAAAACGCTCGGGAACTCGAGAGCGAGGGGAGGGGGAGAGCGAGGGGAGGTTTTAACACTGGCTGTATCTGTCAACCGTATTCAATTTGTTACCCGGCAGCGAGGGATTATAGCCTAGTTAGGCCCCTCTTGCGCGCCCTCCGGAGGGTTAAATCATAATCCCGAGCAAGACGGGCGTCCCCTTTATCTGTCCTCGTTTTGATTAATCGAGCCACCCTGTTGTTGTGTTTCGCGAGCGTTTCTCGGCCGAACGGAGGATTGCAGGGGTTGTCTAATACCCCCTTTGGTCGATGACGCGACGCTGATATTCGTTATTGTTGTTTAAGTGGCTCCGCCGAGGGGAGGGTTGTCGCGAACGTATTGAGATAACACGTTTACAAAACTATCTTCGTCACTAATGCGCTCACTCAATTTAATTGAGGAGTTTAAATTAATGTTACACTTCTTACCAAACATAATAATTATTTTGGAAGATGTTTCCTGCCAGTCCTGGGTATAGTTATGGTCTCAAACCTCGCTGCAAATATTCTGATCGTTTTATAATAAATTAATTAATAAAAAAAACTGTGAAAACTACAATGTTTAAATAATTTCCACCACAAAGTTGTAATAAGTAACATTTACAACAGTAATGTTACGAACCATATACTCGACTTGTAAAATGTTGACTGTACATATTCATTATCCGCCACACAATGCCTGAAATGCCTGACAGCGGCGCCGCCCGGCACGAGAGGTGATTCAGGAGGGGCCGTGGCGGGCGAGCCAATTTAAAGTGCAGTTAGTTCAGCGAGGCGAGTGGCGCGTCACTCGGGGCCAATTTCGTGTAGCCCGTGGTGCGCCGAGTCTAGCATGACGCGCTGTTGGAACGCCTCGCGGAAGTAAGGCTGAACACTAATACTGAGTTGCTGCGACTTACTCGTCTACTACCCCAGTGTTGTGCTGCGACCCCCTGTACAACGGTAAAGACTGTCGAAATGGGCATTTAAGAGCGGGATCCAGTCACAAATTGTTTATCGTTTCCACCTGCCTCCTCCCAAAGCCGATGTTACATTTCAAGGCATGCCGCTCCCCAACAGATTACCCGATATCGTTGATTTATGGCTCTCTTAAAGATCATCAAAATACCTAGCGATTTTACTGAGAAAAATGTCGATATCGGAAATAATAACCGTTATTTAATAAGATTGCAAAATATTAAATATTTGTGATTTGTTATGGGTAAACTATTTGTGATTTCAGAATTCTGTTCGTTCTGAAATAGTTAGGTTTTTAATGAACTATAAATCACCGGTTTCGCTAATCCCTTTGAGGAGGGACGGAATTGACGCCCTTCTTAAGTAAATGAAAAAAATACTCGTGGGTGACCTGGGTGATTTACACTCTCAAATGATAATGATCTATATTGGTAATAAATTGTGTATGGTGATTTACACTACAACTAGCGATGAGCTTAATTTAATACCATACGTGTCTCTTAAAATTAACCCAGATCACGATTAGACATCGAGGGTCCAAATTTAAAAGATCGGGATAGAGATATGTGGCCTCCTAAATACAAAGAAGACGCGACTGAGCGACGACGCTCGACTGACACTCGATAACCGCCGGAAATGGCGTCATCACATCTTCATTTCCACTTCCGTTGTTTTAAATCCGCCCTCATTGTTTTAGTTTTTCACCCAATCGATCACTTCCTTCACTTCACGGTTAGGTAATGATAGAATAGGCAAATAAGCTATTGTGCAGTTGGCCTAGTAAACAATGTGTGTCACAACATTTATGCGACTACATTTATGTCAAAATGCTGTACCTCTAACCATCATCCACAACTTACTAATGCTTATTACGAGCATGGAAAAATATAAAGAGTCGTTGGGTTGGGGAAGGTATGGCAATCATTTCCAACATATCTATCATTACAGGGCTTCTCCCCATAGACATAAACATTCCAATGTAAATGCTATGGAAGAATGGTATTCAATTTAACTGTGTTGGATTTACAACCCTGCTGGGACGTCTGTTGTCAATGGAGGACGCCGTGTTTCCCCCTCCTGCTGGGACGTCTGTTGTCAATGGAGAGCGCCGTGTTTCCCCCTCATTTATAGGGTAGAAGGTTTAGAGAGGTCGGGAAAGCGGAAACAAAAACACTCCTCGATTAAATCTTGTTGTCGCCCAAATATCTCGGTCCCTACGGTGTTGGAAAAACCGCAACGTCTCTAAAAGTTGCCATTGTTTTAATGAGCCGATTTAATTTTGCCGAACGGTCCCTTATGCATCGTCACTGGTAATGGGCCTGCCTTTTAGTGAGCTCATACTAAGAGGCAAATATATAGGCTACGACACAGTCCGTACTGAACAGGCAGGAGAATCGCAGTTCAGTTGCTGAACACAGTGTATATAGGCGAATAAAGACAAATAATTTGTATATAAATAATAAATGTAGGCTATAATTGGTGATTGTTTCAAATGAATCAATATTGGTAGTGAATTTTTGGATGTTGAGGTACTTTGTTGACTTGCAAAACAAATTCAAATAAACTAACGAACTTTTAGTTTTTAATTCATACATAGTCGAAAAGCACAACAAGAATAATTAAGCTCAATCATTAATAACAAGTGGCCCAATCTATAGCTTTTAAAACTTTAAAACATTTTTTTACATTTCCGATGAAAATAAATTCTCTTAGGCCTAGATCAAAACGTCTTACATTTTAAACCCTGAAAATGAGGAAAATGTTATTTACTGTGTTAAACCCGTTTTCTGTGGAACCTTGCCCTGTAAAAGATTGTTCTACTAAAAGATTTCAACAGCATAACATAACAAACTACTTTTGAACAGCTTATAATAATAAATACGTTAAATTATCATCCCTACAATGATACCAACCGTTTCCCAAACAACTGTAGATACTTGCTATTTCAGTCAATTGAATTGTGAGGCAAGTCGCTGTTGTAAGCTCATTAGGCTGTGTTGAGATCGCGCCATTGACACAGAAGCGGCTTTTCCCCACTACTCACGTCGCGTCTGAGACCGCCTCAGCCTCGAGGGCTCTCCACACCTCTCCACTCTAATTCTTCGACCACTTCAAGTGTTTATCAGTTTAAACAAAAGATATATTCAGCCTTTCTTGTTACAAATATTGTTGACCTACTCACTCCTGGAGGTTATATCGGTTATTGAGATGATCCAAGCTTAAACTGAATTATCGCTTACAATGTTGCATCTATTTTTATTTTCTTTCTGTTGAGGGTAAAATAAATGTTACTACTAACCTTATCACCCTTTAAACGTTCTCAGGACTAGGCCTATACAAATTATTTTCGTCCAAGGGTTCAAAATGCGATACATTGCTTTTAGGAAAGCTAAATCAAATTGTTAGGTAATTTTTAAATCGGATTCTTTATCTTTCACGTATAAAGCGACTTGCTAAACATTTATTTTTGGGTTTTGCATTCAAAACAGTTGTTGCCGGCTGAAGAGGTGTCTAAGATGAAATCGAACGTTGTAGCCATTAGTCGTGTTTTCTATTAGACTTGTCTACACAACAAATCCATAGAAGTTATAAAAAAGGATATTCCATGACCAATGGAACAGTTTGTCTAGAGTATAAAATTAAAATGTCAGGTGACATATGGCCGTAATAATAATACAATAAAGAAAATAAATGGACCTACAAAACAATTTGATGACTTAATTTAAAAGACAAAAAACATTCGCCCTTTATTCAATGTTCATTATGTCCTTTCAGATGCAAGAGAATAGCGTCGGCCTTGGAAAAACAATAAAATATAGAGCACCAATCAATCCGGTACAATAGCGTAACATTTCACAGCAATTAGAAAGAAACGTCATAAAAGGTTTACGCCGCAAATTAATGTGCAATACGAATCGGTGCGGATTTAATGGAGTTTTTCATTACGTGTTGGGTTTATTGCTTATTGTGCCGTGCCATTTTATATCACCTTGATAAGCACGAGCTAGGACACGATCGATAGGCCCAATCTATCCATGTTATCGATTGTAGAAGGGAAGTGCGTGGAGTCAATTTAGGATTTGTTATTCTTCCGCTTCTGAAAGCTCCCATCAAATATTTAAGATATCGAAATGACTAACGTCAGCATCCAATTATTTTGTATATTAATCAAGTAGAGTTAATTATGCTTTTAACAGTATAATTAAAATTGCAAAATGTCAGTTAGTGATAGAATAAAATCATCACCATAAAATTAACATAGAGTAATTGAAGAAAAGTTTATGGGCGAATCGATAAAGGCAATTTACTTATAATTATTTGATAACATATCTCAGCAAAATGCTTAAACATTACTAAGCATTGGTCTGAGAGAAGGCTAAAAGATAGCTGGCTTTAGGTTTCATAATTTTCTTTTATAACAGGCTACTCGTAGGCTTCTTCGTTTTCAGCCCACGTTTCTGAACTACAAAGAATTCCTCCTAGTTCATAACTTTATCGTAAAATTGTAAAATTGAGGGCAGATTAAATGTTTAGTTATTAAATGATTTTATCACGTTTTGCTTAAATTAATTTGTATTATTTCGCTTTGCTAATCTTTCATAAATCCTATATTAAAAGAAATTTTTTTCGGGAAGGGTTTATCACAACTACTTGACGGACTAATGATTCGTAAACAAAATTGAGTAGGAAGGAGTGTCCAAGCCTAAATTTTAATTCAGTATTTACATTTTTCGCAAATTCGATTTAAATTTTTTTAAGTCTAGCAGCGGACGACAAATTTTTAAGTTTTTTTTCAAAGAACTTTGAAATCATTGTTTAAACCATCAGCTGCGACACATTCTACGAATGGATTAGGAGTAGTGCGTGAGGATGGTTAATAAATATAAGGAAATGAAGTGAACATCATGTGTTTTACCTTATGCAGGCAAGGCCACCGCAGCTAGTACTTTGTAAAATTATAAGCTTAAACTCTTCTAAAATCAAATGTAATAAGCTAAATGTAGAAGACGAATACATAGTTGGGTGTAGCACGAAGGGAGTCGGGTTGGCACTTGCTATCCAACTGGTCAAATATTGGCTAAGCTGTGCATACTCAGACAGACAGACACACACACCACTCCACAGTTTAGATTAATGCCTGTTTGATCTGCCTCCAGCATACACACTCACACCCACGCACGCACGCACACGCTCCAGTGGAGTATGCGGCGTATGTTGGTCTGGCAGTCGGCTTACATACTCTACCACTCCAGTAAGGGTTGGCATTTTCTTTTGAATTGAATTAACTAAGTTAAGTAGATTTTATCCGTGAAAAAACGTGCAAGATATTTTACAATTAAAAATAAACTATTTTAAGTTTTTAAATGCGCAAAATCCAGAAGGGTATGTGAAAAGAAAGTATATGAGGAGTTGAAAAGATAAGAACTTAACGGAAGCGTGTAATACAACTGCATGCGCGATAAGTTTTCACGCTTGAGCAGCTCTCTTATCTCGGGTCGTGCAAACACTCATATAACACTTGTCAACTTATTTAAATAGGCCGTGTAAATTTGCTGATGTGTTAACAGACTTGCGGAGTCGCAGCGTTCTGCCGTCGCCGCGCCGTAGTTGTAGTCGACTGGTGTGGATGAAAACTTTGGATAAATACAAACCACTGTGCAACCAGGACAATCGGGATACCTACGAGGATTGTACTTTGAGCTTTATTTTGTACTTTTAGTTGAGCAATGATTTTAAAACTTTCACTCCGATGCGGAAAGAGCTGTTTTTACCTTTAACACCTTAACAATGGTGATTTTAAAAGTTCTAGTTGAAATCCAAAC
Organism: Allygus modestus; assembly: GCA_963675035.1. Classification (NCBI taxonomy): domain Eukaryota; kingdom Metazoa; phylum Arthropoda; class Insecta; order Hemiptera; family Cicadellidae; genus Allygus; species Allygus modestus. The sequence continues at coordinate 108,821,020 of OY776115.1, read as the reverse complement.
TAAAATTTTTAAAAATCTCGCCTAAATAAAGAGTAAAATCCTTTCTGTCCCCAATAAACCAATCAATGTTGTGTCGCATTGCGAAAACAGTCAACTTGGGCATTACGTTTGGTTACGATTTACCGTAATTTTGAAACCAATACGACCACATGCCGCTGAAGTGGAGATAATGAAGCCCCTATTTATAGCCCGGGCGTTAGTTGGCTCATCAATATATTACAGCAGCTATTAGGCTATACGCCCCAGTTAGCTGCGCTATTAATATAGTTGCTGTTGATGAGCTACTGCGCCACCAATATTCGCCGCGCGGCATATCTTGTTGCGATAATCAAAGTTCAGATGTGTCATAAACATGTAATAATAGTCACATATTGCGAGTACAAGCTTGATTGTTACACAATTAGGAAGTTGTGGTTCACTCTACAATAATTGAAAAACTCAACCTTTTTAACTTAGGTGATATTTCGTCTTTAGGTAAATAAAATAAACCCATTTTTCCTAAATAAACACATTTTCACTGCACCCTACAGAACCTGATTCAAGCAAAGCCTACTGCTATACTAAATTGCCTTATATCGAGAGATAACAACTGATAACGGACTCATTGATGATTAGCATCGAGTGCCGTTCTGATGCCACAATGAATTACTCTAGGGAGGTGTTGAATGCAAAGCAGCGGTGATTGATATCCGATGATAACAACTGATAACGGACTCAATGATGATCAGCATCTAGTGCCGTTCTGATGCCACAATGAATTACTCTAGGGAGGTGTTGAATGCAAAGCAGCGGTGATTGATATCCGATGATAACAACTGATAACGGACTCATTGATGATCATCATCGAGTGCCGTTCTGATGCCACAATGAATTACTCTAGGGAGGTGTTGAATGACATGTAGCGGTGATTGATATCCGATGATAACAACTGATAACGGACTCAATGATGATCAGCATCTAGTGCCGTTCTGATGCCACAATGAATTACTCTTGGGAGGTGTTGAATGGAAAGCAGCGGTGATTGATATCCGATGATAACAACTGATAACGGACTCATTGATGATCAGCATCGAGTGCCGTTCTGATGCCACAATGAATTACTCTACGGAGGTGTTGAATGACATGCAGCGGTGATTGATATCCGATGATAACAACTGATAACGGACTCAATGATGATCAGCATCTAGTGCCGTTCTGATGCCACAATGAATTACTCTTGGGAGGTGTTGAATGGAAAGCAGCGGTGATTGATATCCGATGATAACAACTGATAACGGACTCATTGATGATCAGCATCGAGTGCCGTTCTGATGCCACAATGAATTACTCTACGGAGGTGTTGAATGACATGTAGCGGTGATTGATATCCGATGATAACAACTGATAGCGGACTCATTGATGATCAGCATCTAGTGCCGTTCTGATGCCACAATGAATTACTCTAGGGAGGTGTTGAATGGAAAGCAGCGATGATTGATATCCGATGATAACAACTGATAACGGACTCATTGATGATCAGCATCGAGTGCCGTTCTGATGCCACAATGAATTACTCTACGGAAGTGTTGAATGACATGTAGCGGTGATTGATATCCGATGACAACAACTGATAACGGACTCATTGATCATCAGCATCGAGTGCCGTTCTGATGCCACAATGAATTACGCTAGGGAGGTGTTGAATGACATGTAGCGGTGATTGATATCCGATGATAACAACTGATAACGGACTCATTGATGATTAGCATCGAGTGCCGTTCTGATGCCACAATGAATTACTCTAGGGAGGTGTTGAATGACTTGTAGCGGTGATTGATATCCGATGATAACAACTGATAACGGACTCATTGATGATTAGCATCGAGTGCCGTTCTGATGCCAAAATGAATTACTCTAGGGAGGGGTTGAATGACATGCAGCGGTGATTGATATCCGATGATAAAAACTGATAACGAACCATCCGTCGCATCAGTGATATTGCCTTAATGAGCTGATATCATCGAGGTGTTGAGTGATCATCAGATGCGGTGATATATTGCCTGATATTGTGAGATAACAACTGATAACGGACAACGGATACTGCTTGCCGTGTAGTTTAGTGTCACTTAAGTACTGATGCCACTGTAACTGAACAAAGACTGAATTATTGGCTCTAGCGGAGTGTTTACAACATACTAGCGGTTCCCAGTGCGTTGCTGCGCCCAAGAAAATCTTCTCTTATAATATTAAATTACAACTCGCTACATAAATAAGTAAAAAAGCTGTTCACAATATTTGAAATAAGTCATCTGAAAAAAATTATAAACAGGTTCCTTCATAAGAGTAGCATGGTAACTTTGAAGTCCAGTGGGGCGAAGCGCCTTAATCCCAGGACTTTGATTAATGGCTTTTAACCTTCCTAGGGTCAACCCGAATGACCATGCAAAGTTTCATTAACTTCGGTTGAGCGGTTTAGAGGTCCGTAGGGAACTTACATACATACACACATTTGTATAGATACAGATATATTGACCCTTGATAGTCTGATAAGGATAACAATCGATAACAGACTCTGCTCACCGAATCATTGATTACTTCAATCATTGACTATTGTATTGAAACCATTCAGACCAAGTACTGATGCCACTGTATCTAAACAAAAACTGAATTGACTATTGAGTCAATGAGTGGTGGCAGTTGATTACCTAATAAATAAAGATAACAACTGATAGCAAGCTCTGTTTGCCGAGTTGTTGATTCATCGAATACCTTACTGATGTCACCATTCATAATGAACTCTCGGAAGAGGTCGTGTGTTATGTGTAAGATGGATTAACTGATAACATTAGATAACAACCGTATTATAAGTCAACAACTTACAAAAGAGCCACTTGCCGGCTAGGTCCGCGCAGGGAGGGAGGTACAACACATTTAATTACTTGCGGTGAACCATGAACCAGTCGTCAATCGATTACGCGGGATCAGCTTGCGATTTTATAATAATTTTACAACGTGTTTTTATGGTAAATTTTTATGGATACATGTTTTACCACCTGAAAGAGCAGGTAAATGCGAATACTTATATTTTGTATCCTTCTTTGGAGTTTGTTTTGGGTTTTCCTGCCGTATTTATTTGTATTCATAAGATTAAAACTATAAGTTTGATTGGTGCGTTACACGCTACCACTGTCGTACAGGTAAGACAATTGCCCAACCGGAACATTCCCTACTCTCCCCCCCGGCCTCAAGCTGATGACTATCCTACTAGGCTCCTACGTCCAACGGCATCTGCACCGCGCCCCGCCAGTCTTCCTCAGCGTCATTAGTCGGTTGCATAACCCGGAGTGTCTCGGGTGGCCACAGGCGGGGGGTAATACACCCCTAATGACAGGTGTTCGGTGTTCAATTAAGGGTAATAGCGGGTGTCTCTATCGAGTCTAATGGAGGGCGGGGGCCTATCGTCCCCCCTTTCACCCCCCTTCGCTTTACAATGTGTCCGCTCTAAGGGACTTTGCCTATTGAATTGTGCTTTGTGTCTCTCTATGCCATTGGAATGTTTTTACTAATCAAATCCAAATTCCATTGAATCCAGTTGAAGACGGTAATCCTTAGATTGATAACACGTAGGCTGGAGTGGTCTTCTTCAAGGTACGACTCTCGATCAAGGCAAAGCCTTTTTCCAAAATAATTTTTGTTTGCTTTTATTTTCAAAGCGATAAGGTCGAAGTTTGCACATCACAGTCGTCCGATTTAATCGGACTTTGGGAGTAAAAGGAATAATATTGGACGTCGGTTCCCGGGATAACCATGGGTTTTGACCGCTTTCCCTTAAAATTATATTCTGTATTCTGTATTCTGTACCCATCCATCAAATCGTCTTTGGAGCGTTGATACAGTAAAATGAATATGGTTTCAATGGAATTATAGCCTATATACTATAATATTTTAGGGAGTTTCACCTACCTATTACATCTCGCATAGTTACTTAATACACTTCGCGTACCTCCTCAAATTTGACTTTACGCATTTTCGCAAGGTCAAAACTTTTTTCTTCTGCAGTGTGATAGCGGACATTAAAACGCATCGGTCCGGGACAATATCGTCACAATCAATTGACCGTGCGGGTCTTCCCGGCACTCTGGGGCTTCCCCACCACCCTCTAAACGAATTTGACCCTTCGTCCCCTCACAGAACAGTTTGTAATTTAGAACACAAAGTCAGACATCGGCGCTAATACTGTATTGATTTTGTGATCGGATATTTGTCTTGAGTAAACTATATTTTTTGTTGTCCATATTGGTCTTTTGATTGCCCTTGGAGTTTAGTTTTTAATTTTGCTACGTTATATTTTAATTTGATTACTACTAAGCAAAAGCTGGATTAAACACTTGTTCCATCAGGTAAACGACGACAGTGTAGTCAACTGTAGCGGTATATACATTATACACGTGCTCCCCCCTCCCATCACCACATACAGGAACATCAGGCGTACAGCAGTAAACGTCGGTATAACAGCTGATTAATGTACTCAACAGGATGCTAACCAACTCGTGGGGATGCGGGCGTTGCCCCCCATATTTACTCAAGCATTAAATTTCATTTTGTACTCAGTTGTATATTATAGACGCTCGTTAATTTCCTACCTCGAGTACACGAACAATTAACCTTGCAATTTTGAGATAACTTGACTCTAGGGGAAAGAATATTCAACAAGGATTGTCCCTAGGCGAAATTTGACAAGGCCCTAACCAAAAGACATATTTGCAATTTAAATATTTTCATAGCTTAGGGGAACATACAATAAATGTTACATGATAGACATATCTTTCAATTTTTATGTGTTTTTTTACATTTTGTAACTACAACATAGTCTAAAGTCTTCTTTATACGACCAAACTACTAAGTTTGTACAAACAAATGTCAAAATTGTTGTCAAATAACGTTAAACTCATTTACAAGCGAATTTAAGTACAGTATGACGACACTGTTTGGTTATCAATAATGGACCACTTATGCCCACACGTGGAGTGTGGCATTGGAGTTACCTGCTGTGTCGGTCGTATCGGTTTGTCCAAACACCTGCTCCGTGCCGCCGCCGTAACTGTTACTGTAGCATGTCAACCCGCCCAGACTATAATCACAACAAGCTAGACAAACAAGTCTATGTTTACTTAGAATGGCGCAAGATGATATACCGTGTAATTTGTCATTGTTATTTTAAACTATGTACACAATTTTTTTAACAAAACATGTGGTATTAGTTTACCATTGTCCTTGTGTTATAAAACTAAAGTCAATACCCTGGGTGAGGTCACTGACATGTTTGGGAGGTTTGGTAGAGTGAAATCATTGGTTTATCGATAAAGACGGGGTCCTGTTAGAGTAGATAAATTGGCGTAATATTTGCCTATGATTAAAAACATTTTTTTACAGCCTCACAATTGTGAAAGTTAGTCGAAAGATAAAGTTAACGATAATGTTAAAGTGTTTTACGACATTGTTTCGCTGATACAACACAATGGAAGTATTTTGAGGACTGTTTATGGTTCGCTGAACAATTAGGAATTAATAACCGCTTGTGACTGTTAAAGATATGTCCCGTTGTAAGCATGTCATATTATAAATTAGTACGGCAATAAGCAACCCGGTTTCGTGACTCATTAAAAATATATGCCCGCATAACACGGATCTGTGAAAATACACGTGCAAGACATTACAGAAACTTAATGTTCTTTACAAACCGTAATGCTTATTACAATAATAACGTTGTTATGTTGATGAAGTTGGAAGGAAATAGCCAGGGAAGCAGGCCAGGGGACAATGGTTTGTTCAATGACAGTTAGCAAGCTAGCGGGGCTCGTGCCCTCTGTAGGTTGCCAGCACTGACGGCAGTGACACTTGTTAAGTTGGCAACCGTGCGCCAGCTGTAATACAGCTGATTTGTCATCACGGCGCGGCAATTAGAATGATATTTGGCGCTGTCCAGTCGGACTTGCGACTGCCAGAATCTGTTTATTTTGTTTAATTGTTTGTTGGCGTCTTTTGAGACAGCTGTTTGTAAAGTGGATCTTGGATTTGTCGAAAGATTTTTTGTAGGATATTACTTGTGCCAATTCAAAATAATGAAGAACCACTTTTAAGTGCAGTTTACATTGCCATTAGACATAACCATATTCATTTTAAACTGTTGGTAATATTTTCTTGATTTATAGTATAGTCAATGGTTTGAGCTGATAAAATTCCAGTACCTGGGGGGCCGAGCTTTGCTCGGTGGAAGGCCATTCAGTTTGTTTAGATGACTTGGTTATATTTCACCACTTACCCCTACTGATAATCAGATTTGTATAACTCATTTGCCTCTTTTATACATTTTTAAGGTCACTCAAGTTGTTATTTATAGCTCAATGTCCCTTTGATTTATTTTACTACTCTTGTTATGTAATATTCACTCAAATATTTTAATCTCTGCTCTCAGGAAACCTCATGTTAATAATCATAATATACAACATGAGTATTACTTTGACAGTTCCCTGGTTGATTATGAGCAGCTGTTACAATTCTTCTGTTTTGATTTGAAACTCCATAAGCCCAATGTTAATTTTTTTAACGTTTCATTTAAGTTTTTTTACATTATTTGATTTTTCCTGGGGATGAGGCCTGTCTAGAACTTATTTTTATCCCAGTAATTAGTTATTTTGAACATTAGAGGGAAATCGTTGGAGCCGTTTTTGAGATCCGTGTCGCAAGCAAAGCTTACTCATATTAGAGTATAGGATTTGCTGATTATGATTCGTAGTAGTTCCACGGGTCAACCACAGAATGCAGCTTACTCAACTGTCGTATTCCCGGGCGAAACCGGGAAAGATGGCAGCTAGTGGTTGTATATATTCGTTTTTATAAGTCATCACGTGGAAAGTATGATATGTTCAGAATGTTTCATACCTAGAATTGTCTCGTGAAACGAAGCATTTAGTAAACACCCCAAACTAATCTATCACCTCTACATCCAGCACACAACATGCTGTAACCACTATATCCGTGATCTAGTCAACTAATTGAATCAATTGCAGCATTCGATTTATAATTGAGTATCGAGTAACAAGCGACTAATTAATCGTCTTCCTGTGGAAACGTTGATAACGTACTCTGTTCACTGATTGAAAGGTGATACGGCGAATCATTAATACCTGTTCTTTAATGCCGGCCAACCCGTCATTACCGGACCAGTCCGGACACTGAACGCCTGAACACCTGAACCGGTCGGTCCACCTTGAAATGTTCATGTTCAGTCTTACCAACAAACAGCTCCTTGCTCCTTGTAATTTACATCCATCGTTGGCTCATTTTCCAATACGTGTTTTCCACCTAATGGAAGCGTGTTTGTGATAATACGCTCCAGTTCAGTGCATGGGAATCGGGGTAATTGCTCTCCGCGTTTTCACTTCGCTTGGCTCAATCTTCTTTAAATGTCCTCATTTGTTTAATCTCCAACATGAATCTGTGATAAACTTTGCGTATTATTTTTTTTTTGGGTCAGAGCGATTTTAGAATAACTACAGTTTTGTCAAAAGGGATGGAAAATTCAGTTGTTTGCAATATGTTTGTTATATACCAGGGCCTTGTAATAATTTGTTGTGCCATAAATTACAAGACCCTGCCTTATTGATTAAAACCTCCTTTCAATCAGAAAGTTGTTGAAAGTTAAGTATTTCATCATATATTTGAATATTGATCCTACTTGAAGAGTATTGTACATTATTGCTATATGCAGGGTGTTTTAGAAATAGGTATGAATAATTTAAAAATTAGATCCTGAGGTCCAAATAAAACAAATGACCGGAAACATAATATTTGTGTGGTCTATCGCGCTCCGCTTTCCTTTTGTGCGTCTGCACGATTTTGTAAAATATATCTTAGGGACCTCTTCAGACTTTTACTTGTACTTTATTCTTAGTCAATGCTAATTTTGTATTCAATATCACGTTTACAGCTTTAACCGATTTAAAAGGGTTGTCAGTGTTTTAAAGGTCAACGTCATAAAACTGACAAATTCTAGTGTAATTAATTTAGATACATTAAAAATATTCATCTATGCCTAAAAGGTGGTTCTTACGATTTTTGGTATTTTTTGAACAAATTCATACTGAAAAAAGCAAGAAAACAGATCGAAATATACAATTTGTGTGCATGAGATTTTTGGATTGTTTTGATCTCGGGAACCACTTAGTATTGGTTTAAGATTAAAGATTATTGATCAGTAAAGATTAAACACCTTTGTAATAAAACAACTCCTTTTAAACCTTGATGAAAGTACGACCACTTTTTCTTAGTCACGAAACAGTTAGGCGCACAATTAAACAACTTATGGCGATCAATGGATGAGACAATACGTATTAAAACAGTAAATCAGTAAACATCAGTAAAACAGTAATAAACCCGGATGTAGTAGTACGTTATCTGCCGGAGCGACAGTACCATAATCAACTTGTTTACACGAACACTCCAATATGACGCGGGATTGCGGAATAGTCGCTAATGTGCAAAGGTTTCAATTACTAGTGTTGTATAATGAATGAACAACCTACACAATAACCATGCTCACCCCTCTGCTTCAACGTGACGGCCAGTGTACTATTATGTTGTATTATCGATAAATTATTATTTGTGACATCATAAATTTTGGTCACTAAAATTGCGAAGTTAACTCACAACTCTCACTGGATCTCACAACGAGGATCCCAACAATGTCCGGATCCTCGGTGTAGAGGAGTGGTTGGCTGCACACGGTTACAGGAGACGCTCCAGTTGGGATAAACGTTGTCAGTGGCGTAGATAGACCTTAGGTGGTTGGCTGCACACGGTTACAGGAGACGCTCCAGTTGGGATACACGTTGTCAGTGTCGTAGATTGACCTTAGGTGGTTGGCTGCACACTGGGTTACAGGAGACGCTCCAGTTGGGATACACGTCAGTGGCGTAGATAGACCTTAGGTGGTTGGCTGCACACTGGGTTACAGGAGACGCTCCAGTTGGGATACACGTTGTCAGTGGCGTAGATAGACCTTAGGTGGTTGGCTGCACACTGGGTTACAGGAGACGCTCCAGTTGGGATACACGTTGTCAGTGGCGTAGATAGACCTTAGGTGGTTGGCTGCACACTGGGTTACAGGAGAAGCTCCAGTTGGGTTACACGTTGTCAGTGGTGTAGATAGACCTTAGGTGGTTGGCTGCACACTGGGTTACAGGAGACGCTCCAGTTGGGATACACGTTGTCAGTGGCGTAGATAGACCTTAGGTGGTTGGCTGCACACTGGGTTACAGGAGAAGCTCCAGTTGGGTTACACGTTGTCAGTGGTGTAGATAGACCTTAGGTGGTTGGCTGCACACTGGGTTACAGGAGAAGCTCCAGTTGGGTTACACGTTGTCAGTGGTGTAGATAGACCTTAGGTGGTTGGCTGCACACTGGGTTACAGGAGAAGCTCCAGTTGGGTTACACGTTGTCAGTGGCGTAGATAGACCTTAGGTGGTTGGCTGCACACTGGGTTACAGGAGAAGCTCCAGTTGGGTTACACGTTGTCAGTGGTGTAGATAGACCTTAGGTGGTTGGCTGCACACTGGGTTACAGGAGAAGCTCCAGTTGGGTTACACGTTGTCAGTGGTGTAGATAGACCTTAGGTGGTTGGCTGCACACTGGGTTACAGGAGACGCTCCAGTTGGGTTACACGTTGTCAGTGGTGTAGATAGACCTTGGGAGTGGTTGGCTGCACACTGGGTTACAGGAGACGCTCCAGTTGGGATACACGTTGTCAGTGGCGTAGATAGACCTTGCCAAGGGGGGGATATCTCATTAAGGAATACAAAACAAAAAACTGGTTCGTGACTAGCGCGGATACCGGTATAAAAAATTGAAAACATCATTGGCGTGTCCCTTAATTCATAATTATTGATAGGCCTAGAGACAATCCAAGACATAAACCATTGATACAAAGTTTATTTTTTGATTTATTTGGACTTTACCTATCGCTTCTAGTGTTCAAAACTACACTCAAAGTAATCATTATTTGTAACAAGACTAAAAAGTACTTGTATCAGTTGTAATCAGTGCTGGAAAGTAATCGTTAAGCTAGAGTTGACAAGTTACCGGATTTCCCCGGAGATTACCGGAGTTTTAAGATAAAAATATAGCTCCGAGGAATTTTATTGAAAAATTAAAAATCTCCCCTTTTTGAAATTGTTCCCAAAAATGCGTTGAATAACGCAAATTTTCTGTTGAAATCCTATCTGATGTGAACGAAAATGTATTTACGTTTGCAACTTCATCGTCATGCAACGATTGCCAAACAAGCTAAACCCTGATTTCCCTGTTCACGCTAACCTCTACTATTTGTTACTCTTTGGCTTTATATCGTCGGGAAACATCGTTGACTTTTACATATATTTGCGGTTATAGAACGCTGAAAATCAGTATGAAGATTTATGGCTCCCTGCAGTTAGTTAAATTACAAATCTATGGCAAACGTAAGTTAAGCACATCACTAAGACCGTCTAGACACCATCAAAGTCAGGTGCGCTAGTTGACGAACTGGCTGCTAGGGGGTGAGGGCAGCGGTAGACTGCTCGGTGTCTCACGCGGGCTTATAAACAAGATATTTTGGAGATATTGCACACATATCCTTTTTTGTTTTTCAGTAACAGCATTTCTTTTTAATCAAAAGGCATAAGCTTGATTCCAGGAGGATATAAATTTTAATTTTTCCCAAGTTACAAGGGGGGATATATCCCCCTAATCCCCCCCCGTACCTACGCCACTGCACGTTGAGAGTTTCCTTTATATAGTAGAGTTGTCTTTACTTGGTGCCTGACTATTGTGATATTCGTAAGTGTTCTCTACATAGTAGAGTTGTTTGCACTAGGGGCCTAGCATTGTTGGGATACTCAATGTGAGTTGTTGAATTAACCTAGCGATTTCAGTGAGCAAAATTTATGATATCACGAATAATAATTTATCAATAATAAAATTTCATAATATTCAACAAGATTTTGTTATGGCTGAACTATCTGTAAAATCGAAATTCCTCACAGTGAAATCGCTAGGTTATCTTGCAAGAATAAAATGAGCTATAAATCAACAATTTGGATTATCTATTGCGGACGGGATTTGAAAGTTAGATTTGATGGTATTATGGAAGAAGCGGGTGTCTGTCCCTGTTAATGTGTCTCGAGCTTTGGTGTGAGACAAACGTATACAACAAATCAGTATCGAAGATAAAGGTTACAACAATTATTGTTCCCAATCTCAGAGGTTATCCCTCATGGCGGTCATTGCTCCCGACACGACGCGGACCCCGGGACGACGCGGACTCCAGGACACGTGTTCCGGGACTGGGGTAATCCCAACCGTGTCTTACACAAGAGAGCGTGTCGGCCGGGATTGGGCGCAATAAACATTTAAATTGATCGAACCGTCATTTGAATACCGGACCGGCCTCCGTCTCGATTGCCGTATAAACTGCGAGGCCCAATGAAAGCCGATCGCAAGCTGTCGGCCGGGGTTCCAGCTAATTGATCTGCTATCGGCGAAATCTTATTTTATTGGTTTCAATAATACAATTTGGAATGCAAACTTTCTGGGGCAGTCTAATGACGATGATTTGCTACATTTTGTTATTAAATGGCTTGATTAATAAAACCCTTTTTGTTATAGTTTATTATATAATTGGTTAGAAGTGTTTGTGTGGTTTGGTAAATTAAGTACCATGTAGAGAATTTACTTTTATTAATTAAAAAGTAATCAAATACAAATAACTGATAAGATTTAGAACATTCAAATTATTATTATTTTTTAAATAAAAGATGGATGAGCATGCATGCTTTAAAATAGGTATTTTTATAGCCGATGAAGGAGTAAAATTTGTTGCATTTTCAAAATCCTTATCTGTTTTTCGAGGGTTTTCTTGATTTCTGGAGACTTATTCTCCCATTTTATAACCGGTAAATATATTAAGTACCCGTGGAAAGATATTCATTAGGTGCAGCATTAGGTGTATGAAAAAAGCCCAGAAATAGCTGGGATATAAAGGTTTCCTTTAAATAGTCTCAGTTTTGTGTTTGTAAACAATAATTAAAAAAACACTTTTTACAAGACCTTACAGGACTGAATCAAGCTGGTTTTTATTCACACGGGTTTTGAAAAATCCCTGTTGTTACACTTCCTTCTAATGATTTACATGATTCTTTTTAGGATTGTTTTGAATTTATTTGCTTCTGCCATTACTGTCGATAAGTTTGCTAGACGAATAGCATGATAAGATATCCGATAAAACCACTACGTCAAGTTCATTAGGTCTGCACTTATACAGTTAATTCAACCACCTAATCAAACAAGCTTCGTGATCCAAGGTTCCACCCCTCCAGCGGATTCCCCGGTTTTAATCAAATTACCACAGCGAGTAAAAGACAAAAACGAGTCTGGAAACCTCTCGAGTATTCATACCTCAATAAACTCGCCGACGGGCGTAAAAAGGCGATAAACCCGGGGAGCCGATGAGGTAAAACAGAAGGCACGTAAAGGTTATCAGATTTTAGTGTAACCCATAAACAACCGGCGAGCGTCTAATCGGCGGAGGTTTCACTCGGAGAGTTTACAACCCGGTTTATGACTGGTTGTCGGTAATGGTAATGGGGGGCTGAAATGTCAGCCGGCGTCGCCTAATGAGTGGATCAGAGCCGGGCTGCGCCGTAGATGGCTCGGTGCGCCGTAACAGCGCGGAGCGTGACGTCGCACTGTTGAGCTGGAGCTGGGGTCGGGGACACAGAGGATGTGAGAGGCGAATCCGCTAGCATGGAAAACGATGAGCGCATAGGAGATCGACTGTATCCAAATTGGGTATAGAATTACGAGAGTTAATTATTTAATTTTATGTGAAGTAGTCCAATCACATACGGTCCTGCTATGTAAATAACATACGCTTCTGCGTTGTAAAGTAGCAATCGCTTGCGTTCCTGCATGAACCCCCCACGCAAGGTATTTGCTTCGGTAAATTCTTAAACCGAAGACCATTAGACACTTCCTTGGTCGTTATCAAAATCAAATGGACAAAAAACATCCCCTAGACATTTATAGAGGGGTTGTGGTGTTTAAACCGACTTACTATCTTCTGGTACTTGGAGTGTCCGACTTTTACCCCCACGGGACCCACACAGGCATGCAATCGATGTGTTTGTATCGGTCGACCTAACTCAGTAACACGAATCACACTCCCTCTTTCCGGGTAGAGACCGGAACCTCTCCGTCATGAACGCTCGCCGCCGCCCCTCTTCAGTTTGAATCCACCAGACATTATTCAGAGCTATAGCGAGCACAGACCATACGAGGCGAACCCGCTCCCGACGCCGTACAATTTGTAATTTACGGGAGTCGCCGGGCTCCGGGGCTCTGTAGATGGCGTCAATTACAGGGTCCGGTGGTGGAATGTAGTTGTAGAAGTTTCCATAAAGTGTGCGCACTGCGGTGACAGGGGCAATTGTACCCGACATTAACAAACAATAGGCATTCCGGTCGGTGTTGAATAATGTATCGGATCGCGCAGGCTGGCCAACGGCGCCGTGCAAATTGTCATCGACTTGCGCGTTTCTGCTCCGTTAGGTTGTCAACACTGCAGTGGACACTCGGACGATTTCATATCTGCTTATATTTGCATCTGCTTTGATAACCGTGCAGGTTTAATGCCTCATTTACTCTGGGATTTCTCGATATTCAACTGTTATGAGGACTCTGACTGGTCCGTCTGGTCTGTTATGGATGCTGATGGATGTCTGTTGGTCGTTCATTAGTAATGCCTTTCGTTATGTTAGCTGTTGGCTTTGCAAGAGTATTCCCGTATAATCTCTTTGCCTGCTCGAAGATTTTTGACGGCTTAGGCAAATTTGAATGTCATTTTTAATCAAAATGATACTTCATTGCATCAAAATATGCTTCGAATATGCTTCGAAGTGAATTCAGCAGTGTTCAAGCCCTGCCACGATGCCTCATCCACAATATCGTTGCTCATAGCTATTGTTATGTAAATATAAAACCATCCAGCAGCAACAATGTATTGGAAACATTCCGTAACATACATTAAAATCTGCGAAAGCCGATTTTCTCGAAAACACTATAGAAATTGCAAAAATCCCTACCGAATCTCGCCGAAATGGTTTCTTTTAATGTAGGTAGTAAACGCTCTCCTCGGTAATTTTAAACTCATGAAACAGCAGTAACCCGTGGAGAGTTGAGGGGAACTAGAGGCTCATAAAGATGATCGGATTTAGTAGCCCATAAACAAGCGAGCAGCGGCAGACGGAGTCCGGGGCATCGGTGGTCGACCTCGCAGGTCCAGGATGCCATCAGACCTGGGGATCCTGGAGATCCTGTAATAGTCAGGGGAAAACGTAGAATTCTTGCAGACCTCTGAGCTATCGTTTGTTGCTAGTGCTCTCGGAAATTCCCTACCAATGGCAAAAACCTAATACATACATAATAACTTTCCAAAGTGTTAAAAAAGTTGGATTTTTTGCCTTTTAACATCTTGGCATAAAAGTGAATCAAACAGCCACAACCACGCCACAAAACATAGAGGTAAATCCTAGTTTTTTTCTGCTAAGATTAAAATTTACATTTACCAATAATCTCGTGTGTATTTGAAGGCGAAAGAGATGAGAGTTACAAGTGAAAAACGAGTGCACTGCCTTTTGTAGCTTTTACAAAGACTGTGATCTGTTAGCAAGATTATTATTTAGTAGCTTGTTGAGCAATGGTCCAAATTAAAGGAGGTTTCTTAGAGGTGAAAAGGGTGTTCTAAATCAGTGTTTTATTGTAATGCAAGTGTAAAGCCATTTGCGTTCAACATACATATCGCCTTACTTTTATATTTAATAACAACAATATCTGTGGTTAGAATAAACAAACAACTGGTCTGTACAGCAGGGAATATGGTTATATCAGTCTGTTTCGAATATATACACACTTTTCAAAGATAATGAGTGGTATTTTTCTACAGTCCCTACCTTTCTCACAGTTTAATACCTCGCTCTTTGGTTATGTCATGTCATGTTGAGTCATCCCGTGACCCATCGAATGAAATGACTCATATTGTTGTTTTTATACCACGAAAGGTCTCTTCTGGCGAGTGAATCATTCAAATAAAATAGTATCACTCCTAATAGCGCAATAATTTCCATATCAAGATTATTGACTCCTAACAACGTAGTTCAAAGAATTTCTTGCCTAGTTAAATATATATTTAAGTTGTTTAAAACACCAGAATGGACATGACAACAAACAATGACAAAATCGAACTGTAAATAAGTTTGTCGGTGGATCTTGGATGGTTTATCTGACTAACAGAACAATCGTTGTGTGTTTATTTATCCTTTATCTTACAAGTACACAAGTTCCACTGATAACGGAAGCTAGACCTTATACAGCCACGCCTGATGTGTAGTAGAAAACTCTCCAATCACAGGGAACACAAATTCTCAAGCACCAGCTGTTAAGAGTAATTTATAAGTTTGCGCGTTTTCTTTAATTACAATTTGTATTGGAGACATTTTTAATCAGGCTTTGTAACCAACCCGAGATTATTACAATTTCAATAACATTCAAATGGCATCAACTCTACAAATACTCCCCAAAGAGGTTCGAAAATTTATTTATTAAAAGACTAAGCCGGTTTTTATGACGGCTACACTGACTAAACTATTATATTTTAAAACATGATTTTGCGTTTTTGAAGGTTAATGTCTAGATGTGCCTTTTGGGGGGGTTTAAAAATACATCCACTTTCAGGACCCCATGGTCTTTCATAGTTCTAATATTAATCTTACGGAATAATTTAATTTATACATTTAATCATCATCTGTTGATACTAACAAAAGACAGTAAAGACGCAAACAGCTATTTGAATCTAACTTCTGGAATCACGTCGCAATAACAGAACTAATAACATAACTGTTTGTATGTTGGGTAATCCCAAAGGAAAAATATGTGCTCGAATTCGAGCGACTGGATTCGCTAGTGTCCATAATATACATTAAATTTCATAAAACCGTATTCTCATTATTCATTTGAGTACTCCATGAATGTATCCGAGCGCTGCCCGCAGTCGCCGCAGTAGCTTGGTTCTCTTGGTAGCTGGTGGTGGGCAAGGTGGGGGGGGGGGTTGGTTAGGGGGGGGGGTGGGGGTCCGGTGGTTTCTCGCGGCTTACCGAGGGTTCTCGCCGGATGCGGGAAGCGGTTCTGATTCACCAAACCAACACCAAATGGTCGACAATTACCCCGCCCCCCCCGCCCCCGCCCACCACGGCTTATCTCCTAGATACACAAGGCTTCCTGCTGAACAAGCAA
This sequence comes from Allygus modestus, assembly GCA_963675035.1. Classification (NCBI taxonomy): domain Eukaryota; kingdom Metazoa; phylum Arthropoda; class Insecta; order Hemiptera; family Cicadellidae; genus Allygus; species Allygus modestus. Next base: position 108,804,658 of record OY776115.1, on the reverse strand, counting down.
GCCGCAATTTAGAGAGGTTGACAATCTTCCCATGTAATTAAAAACGTGTTTTAGTCTCGCATTGTTATTTTGGTGAATTTTGTATTAAATAGTTTCCACCCGGAGTTAAACAGTATACAGGGTGTTCAAAAAACGTTTCAGGACTTTGGGACGTGATCATTTACATGAAAAGGAGGAAAAAATTCATATGAAGGGATATAATAATCATGTCCCGAAGTCCTGAAATCTTTTTTTTTTACTCCTTGTATACAGTTTAATGTAGTTTTACAGTTATGATGATTAAAAAATGTCGAATCCTGGGATAAATAAACCACCTTTCTACGAGTTGACACCCTTATTAGCTCCCCTTTAGTCATCTTAAAGCAGCGGGATGGCCTGTTAATATTAGTGGGATACTTTTTTTAAATTTTACCAAGCCCACTAAGCCTGTAAATTATTTTTAAGATTCCTAAAACATTTTCTTAACAGAGTACACCAAGTTTTCTACAAATAAGGCACCAGTAAAATGGTAAAAACACCCCGGAAATCAAAACAACAACTCATTGAACAGTGAAAAGTGATAAAGTATAACCAAAATATTATCGGGTTGAACCAAACTTGCATTTAGTTATGGTGCTTATATTGTATAAGTGTGTCGACCAGTTGTTCGATAGCTTAGTGTATATAACGTCAGCTATAGTAACTCGCCAAACAAGACTTCATAGTCGAGGCCAATGTAAAGTTTACAGCCCTCCAAAGCGGATTGACGTTATGAATTCATGCCTCGCCCTGGCCTAATGGAAGGTAACAATCAGTAATTGCTGTTTTGGCCTGGATATCAAACCTCGGATTTTATTGTTCGGTTGACCTTTCCAAGTATTTAAGATAAATTCAAGAAAGTGCTATAAACAATTTTAGCTTTGCCAGATTATGGGCCATACACATATTACGTAACGTATTTTTTCGTCATTTAAGACACCCCCCTCCCCCATGTAACGCACCATAACGCTTGACCATACCCCCCACCCCTTAATGTGTTACGTAACTCAATCGTAGTATGCTTTAAACAGCTTAAAACTTTTAAACATAATTTTATTAGCAATTTGGAATATGGATTTCAATGAATCATTAAACTTTAAATAACTTTCTTTCAATAACATTTGTTAATAACTTATTTCAAAGAAAAATGTATACAAACAAACAAGACTGTTACTAATAGTATAAACAACAAAATAAACAGTCTCAGCCACACGTAACACCTTTAATTTATAACTAATATAAATACAAAACAACTTAGAAACAGATGTGGGTGGCACTGCACAATACTAAATCAAGTTATAATTTTACACTCTAAAAAGACACAAAATATAGGTGAAAAGCAATATAGAACTTACTCAAAACACGTTATGTACGGTATTTATTTTTAGTGTAACTGTTATAACAATTGTATGACGGAAGTATTTTTTATATAACTAAGTGTAACCTTTATTTAGATATAAATTTGATTTTTTTTCAATTTTGAAAGATTTATAACAGTATCAATAGATACGGGAGTGCGCCAGGTGTTATGGTTAATTTGTGTGTGTTACGTGACGTTGATCCAACCCCCCCCTCCACAACATAACGCAGCAAAACGTCACGCCATACCCCCTCCCCCCCTTAAGTGCGTCACGTAATATGTGTATGGCCCCTTATAATCTAAGCGGATTTCCGTACTGAGTTCGCAGGTTTGCTACGACGGGGTATTTCAGTATACTCAGCGCGGAAATTCGCTGAAAGTATATAACGACCAATTCAGTTCGCTTTACGCACGGCTCGTTGGAACTGCGCTTACAAGATTGCATCTAGATTTGTTCAAGCGAAGAAAGTTGTGTGAGTAAACTCAAGTCACAGGTCAGCGGTAACGTAGTTCAACAATTTCATCGCATAGCATTATAATCTTCTAACAGGAAAATTTATAATGAAAGAAAAACAATTGGAGACGAAAAAATTGCAACATAAGCATAATGGGAAACATTTGCATACTTAGACAGAGGATCGTTGTGAAATCTCCTAGCGTGTAATGACGTTGATACCATATTCCCCCATTACGGAGGCGGTATAAAAAGCGAGCTAAGTGCAGCGCCGATAAGCTGGGAATGATAGCTTGCGCGGCCTTGTAGTTTTAATTGGGACCGCTTGTTGTTAATGATGTTATTAGTATGCGGCGAGTGGACGAGCTGCTGGTAGGCGCGCTCGCCCTCACGCGCACACCCGCTACTGGTACCGTACAATTAGGTACGGCCGGCGCGGCGTCCGTGATATGTAGGCCTACCGTGGGATGGGACCAGTCGTTCGTCTCAAATATTAAAACTGCACTTCAGGCAAAACTGTCTACTGTGCAAAATGTTATTTAGAAAAATTAAGGTAAAATACCCCCGTCGCAGCAAACCTGCATACTCAGCGAATTTCCAATGAGTATATAACGTAACACATTAAAACACTTAACAGGATTCATAATAACTATATTCACAAACAAGCGATATTTAAAATATTAATTATTCCCCATAAGAATAACATGGGGATGAGTACGCAGGTTTGCTGCAACAAGGAACACAAAATAATGGGTTTTATGCAATATCAAAATGACACAAAAATACAATTTGCCATCCATCTTGCTTCCATCTTAGTGAAGTCACATACCAAGTTTCATCCATATACATTCATAAATAAGCGATATATAACATTTTAATTATTTTCCATAAGAATAACTTGGGGACCAAGTACCTAGGTTTGCTGCTATGGTTCCCATAGGCGAAAAATTTTATTTGTGCAAACAAGAATGAACCAAAACCAGATGAAGCCATATACCAAATTTCGTCAGTTTATGTTCATAAATAAGCGAGATATACAACTTTTCTTTTTCTCCATAAGAATAACATTAGACAACGTACAGTGTTTAGCACTTTCAATATCTCAGGAACAAATTTACGTAGAGCAATGATCAAAATACCAAACTGTTTGTTTTTGAATGCTCAATTCAATGGTGAAAATTTAAATTTTATTTAAATAAAAATTATATGTGGAAACCCCCAAAACTCCCCTTTGGATGGTGCAATTCGTCTGGATTTCAAACTCTTTCAAATAAATGGTGCTTTATACATTTGTACCAAATTTCATTAAGATCGAACCTTTTTTACGAGAGTTATCGTGCTTACGGACACACACACACATTTATTATATATATATATATATATATATATATATATATATATATATATATATATATATATATATATATATATATTAGTGATGTGTCAAAACCAAAACTTGAATCTCAAAACCACCAAAACTTTGGAAAAGTTTCGGTTTCGAGATTCGATCGGTGAGTTTCGAGAATCAAAACTCAAAACTGCTGAGATTTTTTGTGTCTTTATTGTTGTTTTTTTAACAGAAATCACGCCCGTGTTTCGATCAATAATGCAAAGGTCAAAAGCCTACTGTCATCGGTCGTCTACCTTCAACTTTTTTGGATTATTGATTTTTTATTTCTGAAAGAACAACTCTAACCAAAATATATAATTAGTTTTAATTAATTTTTCTGGATTTATTTTTCATAACCATACCCGGTCAAGTAAATAGGGTTTCGCGATTTGAGTTTCGAGATTCGAGATTCGATTTTGTAAGTTTCGGTTTCGGTTTCGAGATTCGAAATTTCTGGTTTTGACCATCACTAATATATATATATTATATATATATACAAATTTCAACGAATGGTGTTTTTGGCATCTGGGGACCTCAAAATGAAAAGTTATAATGGTCTCGGGCTTAAGTCTTACCATGAGACCTACGGTAATAGCTTCTTCCCTACAGGGGAAATTCGCTAAAAATGAATTTTGTTATACATTGCTTGCTCGAATCAGGTACATTTACCAGCGTAATTTCTGAGATAACCCAACGTTATCCAACAATCGCATAATAAATACCGTGCTGTTATAAATATTTGATTTATTAAATTTACTAAAACTAATATTTTTACGACTATATTAACTATGATTGTAATGTATCAAATGATAGTTAATACAATATAGTTTAACTAGTGGCTTTCAGGGGCTATAGCCCCTAATATGGATTTTGTGGGGCGTAGCCCACGTAATTTTGGACATTTCTGATATTTTTCCCACCGACCTTGGCCCTCAAGCTTTAAAATGAATCGTCAAAACCTAACTTAATTACTTCCAAGCTCAAGGTATTTCGTGGGGACCGATTCGCTTACGGAATTAAATATTAAGGTTATTTATGCTACGCCATCGCAAGCTTGTGTGCATTTTGAGCCAGAGAGAATTATGGAGTGATATCGCTGTGTTACTGACTAAGACCGACTGATTCTTTAGCCAGGATCATTATAGTCAATTGTCCACTGACCAATGCCAGCTGGATTCAGTTTCGAAGCTCAGAATTTTTCTGTTTTGCTCAATATTTGTTTCGCAGTTCGGACTCTAAGGGTTAATGGAGGATATTAACATCTCAATGTGTTATCATACCACAAATATTTGTTTTCCATTTAGAACAAAAATATTTTCTTAACACGAAAAAACCCTCTTGGAACTCAAGACGGAGTAATGACGAAGGATATTCGTTACTAAGTATTTTAAAGGCGAGGAGAAGTGGAAAGATTTCCGCACAATTAGCGACTCGTTGCTACAGCGTTATTCCTCTCCAAGGATCAACGTCGCTCCAAGACCACATTCTCCCCTCGATCCCCAAGCCCCCTCTTATCTCCGTCTTTCCCTCTCGCGTTAATTTATTTCTTTCCGCCGCCTTTCCCCCGCGACGGAAGGGGAGGATTTGATTTAACATCACATTAACCTCCCCCGCACACTTATAAAGCATCCCCTCCGCCCTTTATGATGTGCTACTTGCCCCCGCAGCGATTTCATATTCTATTATTTAGGGCTGCACAGTTTCCGTTCTGACAGCTTTTATGAGCGTTGAACATCATAGGGTATTGCGTATGTTAAAAACAATCTTGATCCTTAAGATTGTATTGACACTTTTTGACGTTATACTTAGTTTATGTTTTGTTGGAATGTGGAAATATATACTTGAGCTTCATAATAACGATATGAAGCATTTTAAACCACGAATACAGTGAAACTTGGTTTATTTTAGGGTAAAATAATCGTTTTTTACAAAAAAAATTATTCTACCGTTTATCGTTCGTTATTAAACTAACTACACACGTAGTTTGAGGGTTCACCTACACAAGTATTTTACTATATAATCTTGGTTTATATAATAGATTTCACTATCCAGTTCGACTACATAATTTTGTTGCAAAAGTTTAAATTCAGTTGAAATACTTCATATTGTCGAAACATTTATGGAGCCTTTTGCGGTTCCAACATCGACAAACCGAGTCGCGAGGCCGCATAGCCGCAGCAGTCTCGGCCGCAAATCTGTCCTTAAGCGACCGCAAATCACATTCCAGCCCTCGGTCGGCAGTGGCGCATTAGTCGAATTACGGCTAGCGGTCGGCTACACGATTACCGGACAAAGCTCGGCGAAACAATACAGAAACGTCGGACACCGCAACCGCAACCGCGCCGCACGGTCCTGCCTGTGGTGACCGCAACCACCTGCCCCCCTCCTCGCCCAGGTGGTGATAGTTCACTTCAACCTGGTTCTTAGAGTAAAATTTATCCAAAGCAATCATGTGTGGCTCGCGATTAATTAGCCTACACGTAGTGCGACGTCTTAGTGTAATATGTTTCAAAATAATTGTTCGATTTTTATTCGGTGATTTATCGGCCCTTTAAACTATTTTACTTTTTACACATTTTGTCATCAGGCAAAAGCTCTTTCCCTCTAGATGTGCCTTCTGAGGATTTGAAAAACATCCACTTCCATGGCTTCTCCCTATAGGGTCTTCAAATCTAAGTTCGAATATTAATACTTTCTATATAATTAAAATAATTATATCTAAATTAATATTAAATAATAATAATAATATATGTTAATAATTAATAATTTATAATTTAATAATTAATATTTATAATATTAAATCATTAATCAGGATAAATAAAAACGTCTTGCAACACTGTAAGTATATTTACACTTATACTGTACTTACATGGTAAATATACATTTACATGGTAAATAAATGATTTATTAAATAATTATTACTTTGTACATATTTGGTATCTATCAAAAGCTCTTTCCCTCTAGACGTTCCTTCTGAGGATTTTAAAGACATCCACTTCCATGGCTTCCCCCCATAGGTCTTCAAACCAAAGTTTGAATATTAGCCTAATACTTTCTAAATGATTAAAATAATGTATTGATTTTTATTCAGTGATTCTTGACACCTAAAACTGGTACTTTTTACACATTTGGTATCAATCAAAAGCTGTTTTCCTCCTTTAGAGAATATGAAAAACATCCTCTTCAGCGTTTTGCCCCGTAGGCCTTCAAACTTGTAATGCTAATCTTATGATTTTATTTTATTTAAGATGTCAGTTGAATAGAATGTAAACTGTGCAATAAATCTGGCTGCACTTGCGAAATCACCTATGCAAGTAACTCTAATGTTATGAGTTTTTATTTTACAACAATGTTAATGATGCACTAGAATTACCTTTCTCCGTGCTAATATAACACGAGTGTTTGGGAAGTGAGTGTCGTGGCAAATCAAATCCTCCCTCGCAAAAGCTAGCAAAGGGTGGTGGAAGATGAAAGGAAAAGCGCGGTAACGGAAACGAGCGCATCTTGGAATTTCACTGGGAAAGAGAGAGAGAGAGAGATAGAGATTTAGGAAAATCAAGAAGAGGGGCAGGCGTAGAAATGCCGTCTAAGAGACTTTGGAGGTTCTTTAAAAAGAATAATGAATTGTTATGTGCACGTAATTCTGTGCAGAGACATCCCTTTTCACTTTAAAAGCTTGCTAAGTAACTAACTACCCTTTTATCTTTCTTTTCTAGTGCCGGCGAGGTCTAATTTCACCATTATTTATTTAGAGGAAAAGAAATGAATATTTTTGTCGCTGTTACAATTATTGAAATTGTATTTAAAGTTGGGTTTTATGCCGAACTACTGGGAGCACTAACATTGCATGACTAAATTTATATATTGGAAAATATTTATCATTTACCACCTCCCAGTGTATTTCCACTGTTTAAATTGTGATGGTGTTTGTGATATGACTTTAAAGCCTTGTTTGCCGTGCATCATATTTGTTCAAGGTATCGTCTATTGGTTCGCCTCATATGGTCTGATGTGTATTCAGTTGCGTTTCCCTTATCACGCTGCTATTAACGTGTCAACCTGAGTTTAGTGCTGCAATATCTAAAGTTGTAAAGTGGGTAATTATTTGAGTTTCAAACTCGCAGCATCGATAACCAAAGTGATCGATGTGTTGTTTTTATTCTTCTATTTCATAAATTAGATTTACTTAGTTGTTGACCTATTTGTTAGAATTTTGTTTAAGTTTGTTTTATATAATTGGAAATGGTAAAAGTTTTAGTTGTGTGTAGTTTGTCCTTTTACTGAATTGCATTGTAGTCGTACAACACGACAGTAGGCTACTTCTCCTGTCAACTAATTTAATGTACAAATGTTGGTTTTACTCGGACCCCGTTGTTAACTCGTTACATTAGTGCCTAGTGCAAAAAAGGTTAATTTAAATAAATAACGGTACAGGTATAAAATGTAATTAAGTTTTTATTGAAAGCGAATGAGTGATTTATTGAAAATCATCGGTTGAAATCTAACTTGAACACCACTCCATATAATTTTAAATTATTATGACATCTATAGTTTGAACTGTTTAGACATTCAAAACTAGCTTATCTTTTTCACCTGATTCAAGTTTTAAAATCAAATCAAAATAAATAACTGATACTTGCAATATTATAATACCCCCGTTGCAGCAAACCTGCATACTCAGCGAATTTCAAATGGTACTTCACTAAGTCATGAAGCCACTTACCAACTTTAATCAAAGCATATTAGTAAAAATAAGCGAGATATGACATTTTATTTATTCCCCATAAGAAAAACATTAGGAGTGAGTATGCAGGTTTGCTGCATCAAGGATCACAAAATCTGGTTTTGATGCAAATACCAATGGATCACCTCCAGATGAAGCAACATACCAAGTTTTATCAATTTATGTTCATAAACAAGCAAGATATCACATGTTTATTATTCCCCATAAGAATAACATTATAGCTGCTGAGTACGCAGGTTTGCTGGCATGAGGACCACAACAAATGAGTTTTGTATGCAAATAGTTTCACCGTGCGGGTCATGCTAATAGTTCACTTTCTTTAGGAAATTCACTAATAACTCGCTCATAATCAATGTCTAACTCGCTGAGGGTGCGGGATTGACTGCTCAGAGAACAGTCGCTTGTCCCGCAGTCCGCTGCGACATACAGTCGCTTGTCCCGCAGCCCGCTGCGACATACAGTCGCTTGTCCCGCAGCCCGCTGCGACATACAGTCGCTTGTCCCGCAGCCCGCTGCGACATACAGTCGCTTGTCCCGCAGCCCGCTGCGTCATACAGTCGCTGCGGAATTCGGCAGCTAGGAAAACGGATGTACCTAATTTCTGTGTATCAAGTCGGTGCCGAATACGGCAGCGTAAAATCGCAGCGTTATTCGGCAGCGAGGAAAACCCCCCTTCTATCAGGAACTCATTTTCCCCTCAAATTGTTCACCCAGACATTTAACTTAAGTATGTAGTATGTCAGACGTACAGGTTTCTTAAAAGATCCTGGTACCGGTACGGTTTATCTTTATATGGATTAACACAGTTTTGGGATGGATTAATAGCGTTAAATGAGAGAAACTGCAGATTATTGTGAGTGACCTATTAATAAAGTAAGACGTAATTTTAAACAAAAGATAAAAAATAACCCGTCAGATAAAATATAGTATATTGTTGTGTACGAGTGAAAAACAACGTTATCCGACTAGTTGATTGATCGAGGTGGAGATATCGAACGGGGTTATCGAATCATCGATACGCTTAATTAATTAACGGACGGACCAACAGCGTCTGAATCAAGGGCCAGGGTTATCTTCAAGTTTTAGCCTCAGTTCGCTCTATGATTTCGGAATAAATAGTGTTTATAAATATCTCAATTTAAACGATTTGAAGTTTCACTTAAAGACTACAAATTATCGTTAACTTACAACGAAATTTGTGTTATTTAATTAATTATTGTGGAAATTTGCCATCTATATTTAAAGAAAAACAAGTTTCACGACGTTTCGGGGTCTGGGATCTGGTCCCGTCTTCAGGTGAGAAGCATACCTAAATTATAACAAAATCAGTTGCACAATCCTGCCAAAGCATAACAAATACAGAAAATCAAAAACAGAGGACTTTAATTGCAGTAAAAAAACATAAACATTGCACACACGGACGAGACACATCTACTGCACACTTGTACCAATGACTACATAAACTTATGTAGTCATTGCTTGTACGGTACGGGGTGGGCGCTCAGGAAAATCTAATTGTTATATTTAGGTATTCTTATCACCTGAAGCTTATTATTCTCAGCGATGGAAAATGTCCGCAGTAATTTCTTAAATAACATATAAATTCACTATAACCAATAATAAGTTAAAAAAAAAACAAAAAAAAAACTAAATCATGTAGGATTTCCTAAACTACTTCTTAGGCTTTCTTCGCCTCAGAGCATGATTCCAACTTATATTCAAGCATGTGGATTCGGATTGGATTCTACCTCATGGTTCACACTTTCTAAAAAAGTCAGGGAGAAACAGGGAAAGTCAGAGAAAAATTTTTAAAAACTCCATAGGCTGTCAGGGAAAATGCTTCATATTTTACACGAGTCAGGGAAAGTTTGTATTTAATCGCGTGCTAAACGCAAAGCACAACTGTGCAAAAATAAAACCTATTAGATTTTTTTAAATCGGTTTTATAGTTCAAAGAAGAGGAAGTGAACTGGTAAGGCAATAAATGTATTGGACAACAACAAAAGTATACAAATAAATAAACTGGAGAGCTTGGACGGATATGGGGAAGTTAGAGACAGATAGGAAAAATTACTTTTAGCGAATTTCCCCTATAGGGAAGAAGCTATTACCGTAGGTCTCATGGTAAGACTTAAGCCCGAGACCATGATAACTTTTCATTTCAAGGTCCCCAGATGCCAAAAACACCATTCGTTCAAATTTTTATATATATATATATTTATATATATATATATATATATTTATATATATATATATGTGTCCGTAAGCACGATAACTCTCGTAAAAAAGCTCCGATCTTAATGAAATTTGGTACAAATGTGTAAAGTACCATTTATTTGAACGAGTTCGAAAACCAGACGAATCGCATCATCCAAAGGGGGGTTTTTGGGGGGTTTTGTACCCCAAAAATGGGTTTTTTGGGGTTTTCACATGTAATTTTTATTTTAATCAAATTGCAGTTTTTACCATTAAAATCAGCTTAAAAAAACAAACAATTTGGTATTTTGATCATTGCTCTACGTCAATTGGTTACTGAGATATTGAAAGTGCTAAACACAGTACGTTGTCTAATGTTATTCTTATGGAGAAAAAGAAAAATTGTATATCTCGCTTATTTATGAACATAAACTGACAAAATTTGGTATATGACTTCATCTGGTTGTAGTTTATTATTGTTTGCTCAAAAAAACAATTTTTCGCCTATGATTACCGTTTCAGCAAACCTAGGTACTCGGTCCCCATGTTATTCTTATGGAAAATATTTAAAATATTATATATGGCTTATTTATGAATGTATATGGATGAAACTTGGTATGTGACTTCACTTAGATGAGTTCTATTGATATTTGCATAAAAACCCATTATTTTGTATTCCTTGTTGCAGCAAACCTGCGTACTCATCCCCAATGTTGTTCTTATGGAGAATAATTAATATTTTAAATATCGCTTGTTTGTGATTATATTTCTTATGAATTCTGTTAAGTGGCTTAATGTGTTATGTTATATATTCATTGGAAATTCGCTGAGTATGCAGGTTTGCTGCGACGGGGGTATTTAATTATTACGTATTGTTAAAAAACCCACACTACGAATAGCACGTCAGGGAAAATTAACTATTTTGGGTAGGGAAAGTCAAGGAAAATTATTTTTTTGGTCAGGGGAAGTCAGGGAAATCGCACCAAATGAAAGTGTGAACCATGTATCTCCATGCGTTCGCTTGCGCTGAAAGGGGTCATACACATATTACGTAACGCACTTAAGGGGGGGTGCGGCATAGCGTTATGTTACGTTATGTGGGGGGGGGGGTTTGGATCAAAGTTACGTAACTCACACATATTAACCCTAAGATCTGGCGCACTCCCGTATCTGTTGATACTGTTAAATATCTTTCAAAATTAAAAAATAATCAAATTGATATCTAAATGAAGGTTATTTATATAAAAATACTTCTGTCACACTACTTAACAGTTAAACTAAAAATAAATACATAACGTGTTTTGAGTACATTCTGTATTGCTTCACACCTATGTTTTGTGTTGTTTTAAAATGTAAAATCATTACTTGATACACCTATGCCAGCGACATCTTTAGTTGTTGAAGTTGTTAGTGAATTTCCTTTGGAAAGTGAACTATTAGCATGACCCGCACGGTGAAACTTAAGCCCGGGACCACCATAGAGTTTCCTAACGTGACCCCCTGAACACGTTTTGGGGGGTCGTTCAATATTTTATATATATATATATATATGTATATATATATAGACATATATATATATACACATATATATTATATATATGTGTATATATTTATATACATATATATATATATATATATATGTGTATGCACTCTAGCGGTCGCATTTTTTGTCCGATTTACTTCAAATTTGGTAGGGACGTTCCTTTCTATAATCTGTTGGACAAGTTCGTTGGGCAAAACAATCGGAAAACTCTAAACCCATTTTTTGGGGATTAATCTTTCAAATTTCGAGTTTTTGGGCCCAAAAAGGGTCAGAAAAGCCCCAGGCGTAAAATTAATGCATGTAAAAAGATGGGAATTAGAGAGGCGAAAGTTTTAAGCCCTCTCTCGTCATTCTAGCATAAATATTTACCGAGTTATTAAAGAAAATGTGTATCGGCTAAACACAGTACGTTGTCTTATGGGGGTTTTACACTAGAAAACCCTGTTACTCCTTTGTTAGAGTACTTTTATCATCCCCAGCAACCTCACGCCTACTTTCAAGCCTGTCTGGGCCTTCTTCTAACCTTAAAATGCGCAAAATTGTATTCCCAGCTTTGCAAGTAAATGAAACCAGGAGTATCAGAACAGCCAAAAAATCTATGTTTTCAGATTTCAATAAAAATTGGACAAATGTATGTTTTTACACTGATTTTGAGTTTTAAAAGTTTTTATGTGGAAATTCACTTCCCTCACGCCAGCGTGCTGCGTGCAAACTCGTTTTGTATTTGTATTAGTTATAAATTAAATAAGTTCCTTTTTAGCTTAGATTGTTTATTTTGTTGGTTATATAATTAGTAACAGTCTTGTTTGATTGTATACATTTTGCTTTGAAATAAGTTATTACAAAATGTTAAAAGAAATTCATTAATAAAAGTTTAATGATTAATTGAAATCCAGATTCCAAATTACTAATAAAACGATGTTTAAAAGGTTTAAAAAGTTGTAATGCCTACTACGATTGAGTTACGTAACATATTGGGTGAGAGGGGGGTATGGTCAAGCGTTATGGTACGTTACATAGGGGAGGGAGGGGGTCTGAAATTACAAAAAATGCGTTACGTTATATTTATATGGCGCCTAATGTCGTGTGACGTTCAGCTGATGATGTTCTGGTACAGTGTTCCTAACCCTCTTCTTCTGTTGCAGGGGCCCCCGCAGCCTGGACAGCCGTTCAAGTTTACCGTGGGGGAGTCGTGCGACCGGATCAAAGAGGAGTTCAACTTCTTACAGGCGCAGTATCACAAGTAAGTGCTGCCGTTCCCGCTGGCTGGGCGATATCATCAACGAACTTTGTGTATTACAAAACACAATGATGGATTAATGATTTGCTGTAAGATAGTGGGGTTTGAAGATCACAATACCGATGAATTTGGATTTATTATTGATTTAGTTCGACTTTAACTATTGCTTGTAGTGTTTAAGACTTCACTACGTTTCGGGAAGAAAGGAAACTCCTCTCGTCATCAAGTGAACCCTAGTTACATACATATACAGGGTAAGTTTTAATTCCCTTTCCCCCTATTTTTTTATACGGTATAAGTTAGAAGGTTTAAACTCCGCACATCTATGATAGACCTAAATCTCTTGTTTTTCATGGGTTCATTGACTCTCCACCTCCAATGGGGGACGGCCCACGAGGAGTAAGTAGGGATTCTTAAATGTAAGCATAGGTTGATATGCACATCAAATTAAAGGTATCTGTTAGTAGAACTCAATGCCGCAAACCGGACCTCAAAAGGTTCATCTTATAGAAAATTACAGGGTTTTAAAGTTTACAAAATAGTAATGTATCTGCGTTTTATCGCACTACTTTTTTAAAGTTCATTTCAAAACCATTTTTTTCTATTGCTGTTTGTTAGGAGTTCTTAAACGAAACTTTCTTTTCTTGCGTTTAATGATTTTAAGAGATCACTGGAAGTCCAAGATCTAGGAGTTAACTAAAATATTTAATAAGATGACGGTCATGTGATGTGTCGTTTAACATCGCCTTGTAACGCTGGAAGCGGTGCTGCAATCTGAATTAAAAAAGGATAATTCGTAATTTAGTTAATAATAGTTTTGTACAGAATTCGTGGTCTGATTTTTGAAATGTAATCTTTGACATGATCATCCCTGTGTCGATAAAATGCAGATACTAGCACATTAATATTTTGTAAACTTTAAAACCCTATAATTTTCCATAGGATGAACCTTTGGAGGTCTGGTTTGCGGCATTGTACTCTACTAACAGAGACCTTTAATTTGATGTACATATCAACCTACGCTTACATTTAAGAATCTCGACTTACTCCTCGTGGGCCCCCATTGGAGGTGGAGGGTCAATGAACTCATGAAAAACAAGATATTTAGGTCTGAAATAGATGTGCGGAGTTTATACCTTCTAACTTATACCGTATAAAAAAATAGGGGGGGAAGGGAATTAAAACTCACCCTGTAGATATCAAACAATAATACAAAACTAGACTATATTTTTTACAATTTAATTTATACAAACTCCTGTACTTTTTTTAATTGTGTAAATTAAATTAAAATAAATGTAGGCTATTGTTGATTGTCTGTAAGTAGGGACACACTACTTACAGATGTAAGTAGGGTCCACTTGATAACGGAATGAGTTTTCTTTCCTCGCGAAACCTAGTGAAGTTTAAAACCCAAAAAACGGTAGGTAAAATCCAAATAAATCAGTATTTCACTGCCGCAAAAATGAATAAAAATAGGGTTTATGTAATATAGATATTGGTACAAAAAAGGATTGAACTATAATGGAAAACTCTATTTCTAATATACAAATAATATCATATTAGTCTTACTGTATAAAGTTTATTGATGCAAAATGTTCAATTTATTCAACATAATTCACTGAAGTGTATCAAATAAGATAATAGTGTCATTATTGAGGAAAATAAAGGCATTACTGTGCCTCACGTTTTCAGAAAATGACTTTGATTTTGAGTAAAATAAGTGACTATGCATTTGTACGTATAGTTGAAGATGTTCACTAACACAAACCACCTATTTATGCCATATACATTTAACGAATAATGATTAGTAATAACTTAATCAAGACACTCTCATAGTGTTCCTGCTTCAATTGTTGAATTGTACATTATGACATCTTTTGTGGTCTTAGAGTTATAAATTTTAATTTTCAATCTTGCAAAATAATTGAATTTAAAACTAATCTATACTAATGTGTCGCTTTTTTAAATTTATTAATTTTTCGGTTAAAGGTCGAAATTGTACAGTGACAATGATGGTTTTAGAGCAAGTAAGCAGGATTTTATTGATTTATTTACAGTCATTGTTTTATTTTAAAATGTCTGCTTGTTCGTACAAAATGAATACGTTACTGCTTTGACGCAATAACCTGTAAGACGTATGTAAAATAATTGTTGAGTGAAATATATTAAAGTGTGGCCTTTGAGAAGTACAAGATTTATTTAATGTAAATGTTTTTTATGACAAAACCCATTTGAAGGTCTCAAAGTGAACATGAGCTCAAAGTGGCCAGAGGCAGGCGGCGCGGGATGTAGTGTATTGAGGTTGGCCAACTACCGCAATGACTCGCATAGTTGCCGCGTCTGTCGCCAACAGCGCTGCCAGCTGCGCACGATGACTTCTCTATCTCTCTCTATCTGCTATATTACTGCTATTAAAACAAAATTATGTACTCAGACATTATTTATCCTTTTGGTTATTTTTTTAAAATTAATTGTATAAGGTTAACAATGATTATATTACTATAACTCGTTGATTTCGCTAACCATTACGTCCAGGCGGCTAGTCCCAACCCAAACCAATAAATACCCACTTTGGCTATATTAGTTCTGTTCCTCTGCCACTACCACTTGGGACGCTTGCAGTTAGTTATCGCTGAGTGGAGAAATCGTTGAGAGCTTCTCGTGGTCGGAATGCCCTCGATCACTAATCAAGAAGGTCGGGTTTCCGGGAAATACCTCCGGCGACATTATCGTCCCCACCGTTGAGGCTTGATTTTTGTGCCATGTTCAGGAAAACAGGTTTATCGTCTTGACAACTTTATTGTTTCTAAACGCATCGATTAATTGATTTCACTCGTTAAACTTTCGTAAATTAATCCACTTTTTAAGATTATCTATAGATAGGCTTGTCATATGTCCCGGTTTGACCGGGACAGTCCCGGTATTTTGCTCTTGTCCCGGTGTTCCGGCCGGTTTCTTTTATGTCCCGGTCAGAGAATAAAACTGCGTAAATTTGACTTATTTTTCAAGAATAAGGAAATTTTGAAAAAAGTTCATTCCAGTCAAAAGTATGAATGGTTTTGGAACAGCAATTGAATTTGTTAGAATAGTAAGCATATCGAATATCGTACAAATAATAACACTGAATTTGTTGTATTTTTTTAGAATTTCATTTAATTAATTAACCTTGTTCGAAGTAGATATATTTTTAAAAATGTTCAAACTAAAAAATAGTACTGGCTAGATTTTACGAATCAAAGGCCATTCCTGTTTTTAAAAGTTTTTAAATACGAGTAAAACGCCGTTAAATATACACAGGATTTAATTGCTTAAAATAAATAAATAAAATACTTAAAATAACTAAAAATTAGTCCAAACCCTTTTTTAAAAGCCTATATTTCAAAATGCAGACCATCGGACCTCTCATTATTGAAAGGGGGAAATCCGTACCCCCCAAAACCAAACCCCCCAGTAAGAGTGTTGTCCCCGTTTGACCAGGACCAGGGCCCTGTAACATCTTACCTGGCCATAGGTTTGACCCTTGGAAATTATGGCAAGCCTACAGCCTATAGATCTTCTGCTAGGGCAGTTGATTTCCCAAATGACTGTATTGCTATTCAGTCGGAGTACAAGTAGTTCCGGTTTGTTCCGCGCCGGAAGTGGTGGCCGTTGGTGTTCTGGACACGTCGCCCCCTGATAGCTGTCTGGGGAGCCAATGGATCTATCCGAAGGTGTTTGAATGTCAAGAGTCGATACTTTGTAATTTAACTTCCGAGACGAAACGGAAGTTTAAACAGACGCAGTTAAAATTGTGCGTGTCATTGGCATTGCGATTGTGTTATGTATATTACTCATTTTGCATTCAGTAATACTTTCAAATTTAAAATGTTCAATTATTTTGTAACAAGTTTATTTTTTTTTAATAAACTATTACGGCGATTAAGACTGTTCGTACTGCTTATATTGTTTACGAATTAATAGACGCCCTTTATGAAACACCGGCATTTCAAATTAAATTCACAATAAACCTGAACTCATTAGGTCTACTATTTTGCAAACCTCGAGCGAGACAGTTGGCACTTGAGAATTTCTCTACGGTTAAATTGTCGAGATTTATGGCAACCTTAAATATTTAGACCGATCTCTTTTAGATCACAAAGAAGACCTCGAGCGCATTTCCAGAACACATGTTCTTTCACCTATTCATCCTCGGGTTAAAAATACAAGCTCTCAGCTACGGCTGTGAAAATAAATGAGTCAAACAAATATTTGGTTAATGATCTAGTTGGCAGCGGCAGAAAGAAACCCGATGACATGAGGAACATTTCACCTTCTCCCATCATCCGTGACGCCTCTGCCTCCTCTACGCAAATAGAGCGGTCGGTGGCTAAAAATAGCGGCAACACCGCGAGATAGCGGGGGCTATGACAGCGCGGCTGGCGGCAGGCGCGGCAACTACGCGAGTCATTTGTCACGGCAATTGGCCACCGACATAACCGCAACCTTACGTCGCCTTCCCGTTGCCGCCAATTCCGGTTCAGATTGAAGCTATGTTCACTGCCTTCCATGACTCGTTTGTTTTACTACCTATGTTCTAAGTGCAAATAGGGTTGCCATATGGAAGTGAGGGAAAGAGGAGATTTTATCTGGCGATGACTTTACTCCCTGAGAGTCTGGGGGTATGGATTAAGGTGGCCCCCGGAATTTGTTTTAAAAATTAAGTATATTTTTAATACATTTTCAACATAAAAATAAATTTTCCCAAATGTAGGGGGATTTAAAAATGATAATTGAAGGTTTTAGTAAACTTGGAAGGAAATGCTAGACTATATAATTTGTAACGTGTAATTTAATAAACTGAAGAGATTACTGAGAAAAATGAATAAGCCTGTTTTTTACAAATATATTTTATTTAAATAAAAACTTAAAATTGTTTAAACAAATTACCATATTGGTCACTCGGGACGTTTATACACATCCATTTCAAAATACGATTTCAACACAAAATTTGCATTATTTAACGCACTTTTTTGGGAAAATAGTAGATTTTTTGCGGCCATCCCCCAAGCTATATTTTCACCCTCAATCTCCGGGGGAACCCGGTGATATGGCAACCCTAAGTGCCAACGTCCCATGGTGCACAGGGCTTCCTCTAGCTTAGCAGACGGGGCCACGGGGGACGACGGACACCGTATTAACCGTGTGCCTGTTTCAGTTTAAAGTTGGAATGTGAGAAGTTGGCGAGCGAGAAGATAGAGATCCAAAGGCACTACGTGATGGTAAGTGCCTGCGCCGCTCCGTGCCTGATAGTCGCCAGGTCCTGTGCTCTGTGCTAACCCGCCAGCTTGCTCGAGCTAGCGTCACCTCGCTTATCCGGAATATGTAGTTTTGAAGGGTCAAGACGCGATTGGTCATTCTAGCATATTACGTTTATTTGTTATTGTTATTCAAGGGGAGTGTCTATAGATATATTTGATCCAATCGCTTATCAGGTGGTCATGTTAAGCCTGTGGTTAGTTTGAATTGGGATTAAAAATAGCTATCCTTTTGATCAGTCCGTCTCAAACATTATGACCATAAACTAAGAAAACAACTCGGTTAACCTGTATGTTGATGAAATACCCGTGTTGCAACTTGGCTAGCTCGGGTCCGTGTTTGTTGTAGCGGCTAGATCATGCCCCGGAGCTAACTCGCACCGCTTGTCGCTTGTTGACTGCCACTCTACTACTGATACCACTATCGCCCTGATAAGCGAGGTTATGTTAGCAGACACGGTAGCCGCTTCTGTCATCACCTTATCACTAACAGCGCCGCCATCTTGTCTGCCTGAGTGCGCATGTCGTGTATTAACTGCACCTAACTGTCTGTTATTGTCTAAGTGTGCCTTAACCCACCCGATGTTATCCTTGCAGTTTAAAAATGGAGATCGAAAAAATTGCCCAGGAAAAAACGGAAATGCAGAGGCATTATGTGATGGTAAGTAGTATTGTTTTATTTCCTTGATTTTTTGCGTTCATTTATTTTTCTTTTTGTGTTTTTTTTCTTCTTTGACTGGCTCTGTCCTTTATTCAAAATATCTTCCGATTTTCTGAACTTTTCCTCGGATATTTTAAACATCAACTTAAATTACTTTACTGACAACGGCCAACGGACTAAATTATTTTTTTATTATATTTGTCATGAAAAAATATAAATCAATGGATATTAATTCAAGCAGTAAGAAACATAATTACAACGGTAGCGTTAGTGTGGGTTTACAAAGATTTCTGTGTTGTTGCGATGGTCATTAAGATTTATTACTTAATGACAAACGACCATCCCAACACCTCAGACCTCAGACATCTCAATACCCCGCCAGCCGCGCGTATCGGCACTGTAGGTTATAGGCGGTAAACCCTTGATTTACATACAATGGAGATTAATAATATTTAAAAGCAGCCAAGGCTAAACATATTACCCGTGTCGCTCCCGCCTGGCCCTCCATTGTAAACCCACGCCGTGTCACAGTGGAACTATTCCATTATTAATTCTCAAAGTTAAAATTTATATCTATGATTTTTTCCAAGTTTAAAAGATCAATTTATCACGGAAATTCGATGATAGTTACTAAAAAAAGACTTTCTAGTTGTAACCGAAATGATTAGTTTTGAAAGTTTATTCGACTGCGTACTTCAGTAAAATTATGCTTGTTGTAGGGGGTAACTGTTTATTTAAAATTCTTTGTTGGTGACAGTGAGTTGTGCGGACATTTGTCATCTCTGTATGAGAAACGCAACTTTCAAAACGTGTCGGATCTGAATCGTCTCCAGGGGGCAATCCTGTCTTACCACTGTCCAGCAGCCCAGTCTATTTTACAGAACCGTGTAACTAATTGTTATCATTTACTGCTGAGTTAATTGTTTTACCAATTGCCTACGACTGCGTAGTAATTTAATAATCAATTCCTCTTTCTTATTTTTCTTTCTTTTACGCCAGATTCCTTTAAAAATGTAAGTTTCCTCAAGGTAAGTGTACTCGCTTTAGTGTGTGCATGCGTAAGCATGGATACAATACGACCAACATAGTCCAGGGTGTACCTACCACCTACGTTCCGAGGCCATCTAACCACATCTGTATAGCGGGGAGAGTGTGTGCGTGCGTGTGTTCCAGTGCGTGCGCGTCCCCGCTGCCGCTCGCCGTCCGCATTTATCAATTTGCATGCAATCAGTCCGCCTCGACAACTTGTCTGGTCCGCATTTTTTGCCGGATTAATCGCCTAACCTCGTAATTGGCCGGCAAATAAGAAATAACTCAACGTCACCTGTTTTTGCCGCGAATTTACATGCTGGATCCGCAATCCCCGCTAATAACTCACGGAATTTATTCCCTGCAGGTTTCTTGTAGTTGCGGAAGGTATATGTTTACAAGCAGCTCTGTCGTTTAGTGCAGCATGAATAAACTTAGGTGGATTTACAAGCTCGGTGGATTTGTGTCCTATGTTGAACTTAATCGTGTTTTTTTATTTAGACCTTGCTCTGTTAGTTAAGTATCCATCATTACTTTTTTTACAATTTGTGTGCTTAAGAGGAGGTTCCAGTCGTGAAACATTTGACTTTTCCTACCTGCTTCCCCGTAAAGGGCAATGTTATCTTTCAAAAGACCGTCCCTCCTCAACGGATTATCCAATGTCGTTGATTATGGGTAATGATGGAGGTCACTGCTCACAGAAATAGCTAGGTATTATTTTGCTCTAAGAATGAGGCATAAATGAATTATTTTGGATAAGGTGCCGAGGAGGGACGGGTGTCGCAACGTATATAGACTCACATGGTATTTCATCAGAAGACTGGAGTGACCTTTGATAAATAACCGCTTTTGCTCCATTAAGTTTCAATGGTTGAGGACCAGTTCGATTTTTCAATATTAATAATTTTAATTCGGTTCTTATATGCTTTTTATAACGTTTTATTTGGTTTTATTCGTACAGCGTTCAATGCGAAGTAAATATTTCGCTAAATTGATCTTTTCTCTATTTTAAACTATAAGCTAAGAAAACGTTATTTGTATAGTTGGAACTCAATTAGTTTTACGGGGCCATACACATATTACGTAACTCACGGGGGAGGGGGTATGGCGTAGCGTTATTTGCGGAAGGGGGGGTTGGGTCAACGTTACGTAACTCACAAATATTAACCCTAAGAGCTGGTGCACTCCCGTTCTGTTGAGATAGTTTATATTGTTGTTTATATTATTAGTAACAATCTTGTTTATTTGTATATATTTTGCTTTGAAAAAAGTTATTACAAAAAAAGTTATTATATCGTTAAAGGAAAGTTAAGTTTTCATGATTCACTGAAATCCATATTCTAAATTGCTAATAAAACTATGTTTAAAAAGGTTTAAGCCGTTTTAAAGCCTTCTAAGATTGAGTTATGTAACTCATTGGAAGGGTGGGGGAGGGTATGGTCAGGCGTTACGGTGCGTTACATGGGGGAGGGAGGGTGTCTGAAATGACGAAAAAATGCGTTAAGTAATATGTGTATGGCCCCTACAGCTTTATCTTCCAGTAAATTTGTTACTTTTTAACAAATAATAATAATATTTTTGCGAGTACAGTATTATATTATTTTATAATCTTCTTTAAGCGGAAATTATAAATAAATAGATCAAACCCAATAAATAACAGATATTTAAATTACGATTTTGTATATTCCCGACTTATTTTTTTTCGAGTTGCCCTACTGCTTTAATTTGTTTTTTCTTTCGATGAGTTACAAAATAAATTCGTCATTGTTTGTAAACCACAGCTGCCACTTAACACGCCGCGGTGAGTGGTTAGGATCGGGTCTGTTTTTTATTACGTACAGCAATTATCAGCAGTCCAGATGTTCAACCAAAGACCACCAAAGTCAGGCGTGGCGGGAGAAGCCGCCGTTGGCGCGCCAAGTGACACCCACTCAAACTAAATTAATTGCCGACGCCTCCGCGCTCCCGGCCGGTTTATTTCGCGCCAATTTATTAACGCACCAAATCTCTCATGTGTAAACTTGTTCTGCTCCTAATCGTTCTTGTAATTTGTTTCATAACACGGTACGGCGCGGCGGTACGTGAACTGGGTAATTTCGTCAGAACGTAGGCTATTCCGTAATTTTCTTTTTTAAGATCCGGCTACCCTGTCGGCCTTATTGGTTTTATCGCCCATTAGAATAATGTTAAGCGAAAAATTGGAGTCTGAACTTAACATTATTCTCTTGAGATAAAATTTTGATTTTGGTGTCAATTGAAAGATAATCTTATCACGGGTGATTATTGTTGAAGATATTTTGAAAATGAATTATAATATTTAATAAAAAATTTAATCATTTTTTTAAGTTTGAAATTTTTTCTGGTAGTCTGTAACACTTAAACGAATTTTTACTCGCAAAAATCACTCTTTACTTTATTTTGAGTAGTCAAAAATATTTATCTAACTCAGATTGAAAATGAAATAAAAATGTGGGTCCTAAGTAGATGTTTATTTAGCATTGCGCTTATGGAGAATCAGTCTAATATGACTGCCGAGGGAGCGTGGCCTTAAATGCTAACTTTTAGGTGAATAATTTTATTTTAGCGAATTTCCCCTATAGGGAAGAAGCTATTACCGTAGTCAGCATGGTAAGACCTAGGCCCGGGACCATCATAACTTTTCGTTTTGAGGTCCCCAAACCCCAAAAACACCATTCGTTCGAAACTGTATATATATATATATATATCTATATATATATATATATATATATATATATATATATATATATGTGTCCGTGAGCACGATAACTCTCGTAAAAATTATCCGATTTTGATGAAATTTGGTATAAACGTGTAAAGCAACATTTATGACTTTAAGTTCGAAAACCAGCCAGATCGCTTTATCCGAAGGGGTATTTTGGGGGGGTTTTGTACCCCAAAAATGGGTTTTTTGAATTTTTTACATATAATTTTGGAAATAGTCAAATTTTAGTTTTTACCATTGGATTCAGCTTAAAAAAACACACAATTTGGTATTTTGATCATTTCTCTACGTCAATTGGTTACCGAGATATTGAAAGTGCTAAACACAGTACGTTGTCTAATGTTATTCTTATGGAGGAAAAGAAAAATTTTATATCTCGCTTATTTATGAACGTATACTGACAAAACTTGGTATACGGCTTCATCTGGTTGTGGACCATTGATATTTGCTCAAAAAAACAATTTTTTGCGAAAGGCTCCCGTAGCAGCAAACCTGCGTACTCAGCCCCATGTTATTCTTATGGAGAATAAGTAACGTGTTATCTCCCTTAATTATGAAAATAAATTAATGAAATTTGGTATGTGGCTTTACCTAAATGAGTTATATTGATATTTGTATAAAACCCCATTTTTGGTTTTCCTTCCTTCAGCAAACCTGCATACTCAGCCGCCATGTTATTCTTATGGAGAATAATTAAAATGTCATAAATCGTTTATTTATGAATGTATATCGATGAAACTTGGTATGTGGCTTTATGTGGTATTAAGATATATATATATGCATTGGAAATTCGCTGAGTACGCAGGTTTGCTGCTACGGGGGTATTTATTTATACAGCCTACGTTGACATCCTAAAAAGAAATGAAGGAAATTTTATGTTTATAAGTCAATATACCCGTAATGTGGTTCGGTATTGAAAATAAATTAGAAAAATTCTGGAAGGTATAAACATAAATTGTTCAAGGATGCTAGCTAGCGAGTCATGCCAATGGCTGTTAATAATTGTCTATATAATTTTGATTGATAGAGGATACAATTTTCCTATTTTTACTTTAAAAAGACATATGAAATGCCTTAGAAAGTCTTCACAGGTTTTGGAATTCGCAGTTTGCAACAATAGAAAGATAAATTAGTTTTTAATTTTTGTTCATCATTATCATTGTCATGCTGAGAACGTAGCCAATAAAAAACCATTCTAAGAAAATCGCTCTACGATTCTCCCCAATGACAATGCTAATTTTACAGGCACGGTACAAAATTGTAAGATACATGTACAAAGGTGCTTCGAAAAATCTGTTAGCTGTTTCCCCAACTCGAATTGTCCGTTATGTGTCTTTTTTATCGTAAATAATTCTACTCTTTATCTAAAATTCTTATTTAACAAGAACATGTAGCCAATACAGTACAGGATCCGAATCAGACCCCGACAGTGCGAGCGTGGCCACGTCCGGGCGTGGAAGTGGTGAGCGACGGGCGAGTTAATTTAATGAAGTGCACAGAGTACAAAGGCGCCGCGCCGCCTAGGCGTACAAAGGCTATGAGACGGGAGTGTCAAAGGCGTACAAAAGCGTAACACAATGGGACTCAATCAATTACGCCCGGCCTACTACACCGCGCCAATTAGCGGGATTAATTGACTACTTTAATCGGCGGCCATTTTAATTGGAGAGCAGGTGAGAGTAGGGCGCCGCCCCGGGCGATGTTCGATCACATGTTGATAGGTGATGGCGGCGGGACGCCCACTGCCTTCTTGATTGCTTCCCTCCAGGCGCTGCGACTCCCGCCGTAATCATAGTTGTTAATTCGCCGCTGTAATACATGCCGTGTTTATTTTGAATATCTTATATCTCTAGTGAGGCCAAGAGATGTATGTAATGGCTTTGTCTAGGATGGTGTTTGTTGTTTGTGTCCATCTTGCGCTTGGAGTATTCTCGTGCTTGTAGCAATAGGAAAAGTCGAGATGAAATTGCGTGATTACAAAGCTGAAGTAACGATCGCAATTTATAGGAAAAGGCATGAATACAAATTAAAAAACAAAAAAAAATACGGTGCGGTGTATTGTGATGACCGCTCTAGTCCTGCAGTGCTAAATTGCGAAACCTGGAACTATTGCGGTAACCATTTTGAAAGTTGTAAATATAATAATTAGATTAGTACGTCGTAGCACAGAGAAGTCTTGTATTAATCTTTATTAAATTCTAAATTAGCTATGATTATAAATTAGCCTCGAAATATGTAAAGAGCGTTTTAATTGACCTAATTCATAAATAATTTACGTGTTTGTGTTAATTAATACGGTTTATCGTTGCTCATATTTCATACTATATGGAAAACATGTACGGTTCTTACCAAGGAGTTCTATTGTATTACTTGAGGTAACGCTGATGAACAAAACTGCGAGCCGTTCTTTCCAAACTTTTGGTGAGGCAAAGAACTACTCGCTGGAATCGAACGAGTCGGCAAAGTGACTCAAACAAATACCTACATGATTTTAGCATTAATAAAATTGTATTTGTTTGTCTGCTCATAATTTATCATATTTCACGACAATAGTAGATGCATAAATCAAACGAAAAAAATAATTTGTTCCAACTTTTACTACTTTTATTCCAGTGATTTGCATGAGTAGATTCTCTTATGGGATTAAAACAACCAGTCAGGATGGTTCAAAGAACGAGAAATTTGCCTCACCAGTGTACCATCCTTACAAAATCACCGGCTCGCTTTTTCAACAAAAATAGTGAAGCAGTGTTACCTCCAGTTATAAAATAAACCTCCCTGGTTCTTACAGGTGGTATAACTTAAGTACGGTTTCCGTAGACAGAAACACATTTGGCATTTTTGGTCTTTAAGCCTGGGTGAACAGTGAACATGCTAAAGGCCTTCGACCATAAAACGTGGTGGGATAACTCGGGTGGCAGGTAATAAACCTGAACCACTTTAACAATCCGACATGGTTTAAACTCTTTAGAAATACTCAAGAGGCTCGCATAACTCGACTGACGATAAAGTCAAGTGCCAGAGGCATGTCGTAACCGCGACGCCCGCGGCGTTCCGTTTGGCGCTGTCGGAACGAACGCGATTCGATCGGGTGGCATTTTGAGGTTATGTTCGGTTGACCTATTCCCGCGGTAGCGCGTCCGTGTCGCCGCCAACGTGATCACATGATGTCACATTGTTGCCGCTCTCTCCGCTGTCGCTGTCGCTAGCGGTCTGGCAGCACCACTGTCGTGTTGACTAGTCCGACTCGCGGTTACAGGACTGGTCTTGCTAGTCCGACTCGCGGTTACGGGACTGGTCTTGCTAGTCCGACTCGTGGTTACGGGACTGGTCTTGCTAGTCCGACTCGCGGTTACGGGACTGGTCTTGCTAGTCCTACTCGCGGTTACGGGACTGGTCTTATTGTCCGACTCGCGGTTACGGAACTGGTCTTGCTAGTCCGACTCGCGGTTATGGGACTGGTCTTGCTAGTCCGACTCGCGGTTACGGGACTGGTCTAGCTAATCCGACTCGCGGTTACGGGACTGGTCTTGCTAGTCCGACTCACGGTTACGGGACTGGTCTTGCTAGTCCGACTCGCGGTTTCGGGACTGGTTTTGCTAGTCCGACTCACGGTTACGGGACTGGTCTTGCTAGTCCGACTCGCGGTTACGGGACTGGTCTTGCTAGTCCGACTCGCGGTTACGGGACTGCTCTTGCCAAAGAATTCAACTATCCGGAAACGTTTTGTTCCCGTAAGATTTTGAGTGCTTAGAATTACTGAGCGATGCGGTAACTTGTTTAAGAATGCCAGTCCAGTGCAATTAGTGTCATCTCTCTAAAAAGATGGTCGATTGTGGGACAAAAATGCCTTTTTATGATACCAAATTGGCAATATTTCGAAAAATACTTTAAAAAATCGTTCAGTAGGCCAAAGTCGAGTTGATAACCCACGTGCACACAAATATAGACGTACACAAATTATACCCAAATGATTGAATTAATATATGCGTATTACCCATATACCGATACCGATACCAGCATTCCAAGGTCATCCAATCTTCACTTTTTTTGGTTTGAGTTAAATTTGGAATGTAATTGGAACAAATTAAATATTGCTGGTGCCGTGTGTAAAAAATAGGAGTAACGGGTACTGTAGACGTGTGGAAGTAGAATATTACTATAGGAAGCGATGGATGGTTTTTAATTCTTATAGTTTTCACAGAGAATAAAAAATTATTTCTTCTCTGTGTACTTTGTAGTTAAAGGAGTAATTCCCTCAAAATGCGGACTTCTTTACTTTTGCATTCCAACAATAAAGTAACAATGATTTTACCTCCTACAATCAATAGTATATCAATGGCAATCTCGCGTATTGTCACAGTGCGACTGCTGTAATTTCCTTTTATTAATCATCTTCAAATAAAATAGCCAGGTTCCATTTTTATTGTTATAAGGACGGGTCAATAGGTTGTAACAATAGCCAGGTTCCATTTTTATTGTTATAAGGACGGGTCAATAGGTTGTAACAATAGCCAGGTTCCATTTTTATTGTTATAAGGACGGGTCAATAGGTTGTAACAATAGCCGGGTTCCATTTTTTTTTATAAGGACGGGTCAATAGGTTGTAACGGTAACTATGCACTGTGGATCTATATTATAACGATACACGATCGGTTAACTATTATAATGTAGTGACCCGCACTCGACCCACCGGCTAGTGATACGACTCGAGTCAACCATCCGCTGTAAGAGGTCCAGTGGGGGGGATTACCGATATCCTAGAGAGCTAATTATCATCTCCTCCTATCTTGTCACATTAGTCGAACAAGTGTCGACGAGTTGCTACAAGAGGCCCTCCCGACACCGATCAATTCATCATACAATGTTTGTTCGTGTTCGTCCTACTTCAACTCCGCCACTGCGGTTGGTCTGTGTTTGAACCCCTTCAGTGTTACTACAGTACGTGCATCGACAGTCACGTGACTTCCATAACACCTGTTAACTTTCAAATCTCGTCTCTCCTAAACGATTTGTCCTAAATTGTTGATGTATCGCCCATTAGAGCGAAAACCTACGTAGTGATTTCATCAGTGATCGGAATTTTTATATCACTAATATTTGACCATCAAAAAATCGTAAGTATTTTATGAATTGTATTATACGATTATTATTTGTGATATTAAACATTGTGCTACCTAGGATTTTTTTATCTTGAAAAAAGTAGTCAAAAATAGAGTTTTTAGGGCAATTTGTTGAGGAGGGGCGGGCTTTGAAGGTTAACATTGGTCCTGTGGGAGAAGCGGGTTGAAATGCGAAATCTTACGTGACTGAATCCCACCTCAGCGTGTACTGGCTCCTCTACAGTCATACAGAAATAATATAAATATTTTTCGCGACATTTAGGCGTGGGTACAGGAGGGAGGTCATGGGGGTCATGCCCCCTACCCCAGAAAAAAAAACCTCAGACCTTCACGTATTTTACCCATTTTTCACCGTAAAGGTAGTTGTGTTTTGCCAATCCAGATATGTTTCTCATTTATGACCCCTCTAAAGCGATAGTCTGTATTCGCCCCTGCATTTATTCGGTTCATGATTTTTTTCAATTTTGATAGCCTGTGATAATGCAAGAAAATTGTTGGATTTCTTTCAAAAGCTCGGCGAATAAACAGTTGCAAATGTTCCCTTATCATTTTAAATAGTTCATTGTTGAGCATTCCTGTAACAAAATGGGATAAAATAAAAAAAGTTGACTGCACATGGAGATTGACTCAATCCTCGTGGCATTTCCCCAACTCGGCAATAGGGAATCAACTAACTCCAGTAGTCCAGACTCAAACTCATTTGAAAGGTAATTATTGACAGTAGATCTCAACTGGAGGACTGGAGGCCGTACCGTATCAAGTTGTCAAACGTCGGTCGGGATTTGAAGAGGCTAAGTAAATGTAAATGACGCGGCGCGACGGACGTGTTGACTCGGCGAGGGATAAGCTCGATAATGGAGTAGGAAAACAAGTGGGGGGGAGATAAGTGGCGTGTAGGGAACATGGGCCGCGCAGACTTGAGCACCACCACCACGCTATCTCGCAGCGGAGGCCAAACATTTGCTCAGGGCCTACTTCCTGACGAACACACACACACACATACACACACACACACACACACACACAGCGCTGTGGGGCCGTGTACTCCCTGTGGGGACCTG